>CM026426.1:63116323-63716323 GCA_014871385.1 Ceratodon purpureus | reverse complement strand
ACTTGCAGGTACCCCCCTCGATCCCGAACTGTCACCAGACACTACCGAGCGGTTTCTTCCGGGTCCGATGTCAACTTGGATCCCGCACCTGCGGCTGTTGCACCACCCGACTCCGTCATCAACCTCGGCAGCCCTGCTGATACACCACCCGTCAATCCCACCAACGTGCCTGCCTCTCCATCTAGGCGTTCTGTGAACCCAGCTATCCCATACGCCCAGCTGACCCCGCCTGTTTCCGCCACCGACACCCTAGCTTCGGCGCCACCCGACTGCTCTTCGTCACCAAAGTTAGCACCGTCCCTACCGCCGATGGCGCTCATGCTGTACCGCGAGCCAATCGTATTCACCGCTCCGCACTTCCCTCCAACACAGCCTTCAGGTCGTGTTCCAGAAGAAGCTGCAGCAACCCCAGCTCGCGATCCTTCCTCACCCGCGCTGCACCCTGCACCACACAGCCAGGGGGGGCCCTCTGAGTCTCTTCATCCGACAGAGAAACTCGACCCTGCCCCGCCATCAGAACCACCCCTCGGATCAGCTCGGACACCCGACCTTCAGGTTGTTTTTTACAACCTCAAAGTCATCACCGACGCTCTGGTCCAGACTCGTAGTGCAGCTGAGCAACTAGAGTCTAGCCGACAGCAGGTAGCCACGGTCGTAGCAGAACGTGACATCCAGCTCCATCAACTTCAACAGCTACTGGCCGCCCGAGACTCCAATCTTCGCACCCTTACGGAGACCCATACCCAGCTGCTTCGCGACCACACCGCCCTCCTAGAGCAGGTACAGGCCCTACAGGCCGACCTGAATTCCCGAGTTCCAGCTCCCGATCCCGCGGCTCCATCAATTCGCCGGCTGGAGTTGGAGGCTACGCTCAGTGCCCGTCTCCAGCAAGCGGACAGTCTTTTTCTCGAGAATCAGCAACTGCAGACAGAGCTAGCCTTGCAAACCTTACCACCTCGGGAACTCAGCCGAGCTGTCCGGGAGTATGCTGCTACTAAGCAGAGGGATTTCGAGCATGTGCTGACCGCCTACCAAGCCGACTTGGATCGTCAGCACCGCTGGTTGTCCAAGTTTGAGGCGCGCGACCTGACTTTCGAGCCGTGGCTCGACATGGACGACCCGACTTCTACACTCCCGACCGTGCCGCCGACTGTACACCAGTCGGCTGACTGACTGCACGACTTCTTTGCCTGCGACATTATCTTTTTTTAGTTTTCTTTGGGGATTACCGTTTTTTGACATTTTGTATAGCTTGGACAATTTTCACGACCTAGGATCGTTTTTCATGCTCCAACCTTTTCCTCCGTTACCCACGTTCTGGGGACAGAAGTACCGGAAAAAGGGGATAATGTTAACTGGAGATTTCCCAATCTCCCCTTTCCTTAGTTTTCCTTAGTCTCTTTTCAATTTTCATCCTTACCTTAGACAGTCATCCAGTCGACTAGGATGAACTCTGTCACCAGTCGACTTGGATGAACTCTGTCACCAGCCGACTGGATGACTTTCGTCAGTTCAGGAGGTTTAAGAGGCAAGGTTAGGGTTTCCTGTAATCATTCTACATTAGAGCAGGTAGAGTCAGAGAGGTCTGAGAGCTGTTAGAAACTGCTGTACTATGGTTTTGGGGCTGTTTTGACCCATTTTATGCAGTTTTGACCTCTTTTTGCACTTCTATTGTACATTTCCAGCAACCTATGACTGTTTGGAGGACTTAGTTTAGTTGGGTTTTGTTGGGCTTTGATGGGATTGTGAAGGCTAGGGTTTAGTTGGTAAATCCTCCCTTTACCAGCTCACAAGCCCAGCCGAGGAGGCTTAATGCCTCCAATGAGGCAAGGCTTTTTATTATTATTTTTTCTTTGGTCGTTATGCTTAATCCGCTCTCTGTCTCCTTCAGGAGCACACACAATTTAGCCGGAGCTCACAAGCCCAGGCGAGGAGGCTTAATGCCTCCTATGAGGCAAGGCTTTTTTTATTTTCTTCATTTGGTCCTTGATCTTAATGGGCTCGCTGACTGCTTTCGGAGGAGACAACATCAAGCCCGAGCTCACAAGCCCAGCCCAGGAGGCTTAATGCCTCCAATGGGGCAAGGCTTTTTTTTTATATTCTTAGTCGGTCCTTGAGCTTAATGGGCTCGCTGTCTGCTTTCGGAGCAGACATCATCAAGCCCGAGCTCACAAGCCCAGCCGAGGAGGTTTAATGCCTCCAATGGGCCAAGGCTTTTATTCCTTAATTTTTTGTTTGGTCGTTGAGCTTAATGGGGTCGCTGTCTGCTTTCAGAATAGACACCATCAAGCCCGAGCTCACAAGCCCAGCCGAGGAGGCTTAATGCCTCCAATGGGCCAAGGCTTTTTTTTTATATTCTTAGTCGGTCCTTGAGCTTAATGGGCTCGCTGTCTGCTTTCGGAGCAGACATCATCAAGCCCGAGCTCACAAGCCCAGCCGAGGAGGCTTAATGCCTCCAATGAGGCAAGGCTTTTATACTTTAATTTTTTGTTTGGTCGTTGAGCTTAATGGGGTCGCTGTCTGCTTTCAGAATAGACACCATCAAGCCTGAGCTCACAAGCCCAGCCGAGGAGGCTTAATGCCTCCAATGGGCCAAGGCTTTTTTTTTATATTCTTAGTCGGTCCTTGAGCTAAATGGGCTCGCTGTCTGCTTTCGGAGCAGACATCATCAAGCCCGAGCTCACAAGCCCAGCTGAGGAGGCTTAATGCCTCCAATGGGGCAAGGCTTTTTTTTTATTCATTTTGTTTGGTCCTTGAGCTTAATGGGCTTGCTGTCTACTTTCGAAGCAGACAACATTTAGCCGGAGCTCACAAGCCTAGGTGAGGAGGCTTAATGCCTCCAATGAGGCAAGGCTTTTTTTGAATTCATTTTGTTTGGTCCTTGAGCTTAATCGGCTTGCTGTCTACTTTCGGAGCACACAACATCAAGCCCGAGCTCACAAGCCCAGCCGAGGAGGCTTTATGCCTCCAATGTGGCAAGGCCTCTTTTGTTTTTTAATTTTCAGTTTGGTCCGTGAGCTTAATGGGCTTGCTGTCTGCTTCTACAGCAGATAGCATTTAGCCAGAGCTTACAAGCCCAGGCGAGAAGGCTTAATGCCTCCAATGAGGCAAGGCTTTTTTTTTTATTTTTTGTTTGGTCCTTGAGCTTTATGGGCTTGCAATCTGCTTCCAGAGCAGACAGCATCAAGCCTGAGCTAACAAGCCCAGCCGAAGAGGCTTAATGCCTCCAATGAGGCAAGGCTTTTTTTTTTATTTTTTTGTTTGGTCGTTGAGCTTAAGTGGATCGCTGTCGGCTTTGCGAGCAGACAGCATCACGCCAGAGGTCACAAGCCCTGCCAAGAAAGCTTAATGCCTCCAATGAGGCAAGGCTTTTATTCATTAATTTTTTGTTTGGTCCTTGAGCTCAATGGGCTTGCTGTCTACTTTCGGAGCAGACAACATCAAGCCCGAGCTCACAAGCCCAGCCGAGGAGGCTTAATGCCTCCAATGTGGCAAGGCCTCTTTTGTTTTTTAATTTTCTGTTTGGTCCGTGAGCTTAATGGGCTTGCTGTCTGCTTCTGCAGCAGATAGCATTTAGCCGGAGCTTACAAGCCCAGGCGAGAAGGCTTAATGCCTCCAATGAGGCAAGGCTCTTTTTTTGATTTTTTTGTTTGGTCGTTGAGCTTAAGTGGATCGCTGTCGGCTTTGCGAGCAGACAGCATCACGCCCGAGGTCACAAGCCCAGCCGAGAAAGCTTAATGCCTCCAATGAGGCAAGGCTTTTATTCATTAATTTTTTGTTTCGTCCTTGAGCTTAATGGGCTCGGTGTCTGCTTTCGGAGCAGTCAGCATGATGCCCGAGCTCACAAGCCCAGCCGAGGAGGCTATATGCCTCCAATGAGGCAAGGCTTTTATTCTTAAATTTTTTGTTTGGTCGTTGAGCTTAATGGGCTCGCAGTGTGCTTTCAGAGCAAACAGCATCAAGCCCGAGCTTACAAGCCCAGCCGAGGAGGCATAATGCCTCCAATGAGGCAAGGCTTCTTACTTAATTATTTTCTTTGGTCCTTGAGCTTAATGGGCTCGATGTCTGCTTACGGAGCAGACACCATCAAGCCTGAGCTCACAAGCCCAGCCGAGGAGGCCTAATGCCTGCATTGAGGCCAGGCTTTTTTTTTTTTTTAATTTGTTGTTTGGTCCTTGAGCTTAATGGGCTCGCTGTCTGCTTCCTGAGCAGACAGCATTTAGCCGGAGCTCACAAGCCCACGCAAGGAGGCTTAATGCCTCCAATGTGGCAAGGTTTTTATTCATTAATTTTTTGTTTGGTCCTTGAGCTTAATGGGCTCGGTGTCTGCTTTTGGAGCACTCAGCATGAAGCCGGAGCTTACAAGCCCAGCCGAGGATGCTTAATGCGTCCAATGAGGCAAGAATATTTTTTAAATTTTTTGTTTGGTCGTTGAGCTAAATGGGCTCGCAGTGTGCTTTCGGAGCAGACAGCATCAAGCCCGAGCTCACAAGCCCAGCCGAGGAGAGGTAATGCCTGCAATGAGGCAAGGCTTTTTTTTTTTTTTAATTTGTTGTTTGGTCCTTGGGCTTAATGGGCTGGCTGTCTGCTTCCAGAGCTGACAGCATTTAGCCGGAGCTCACAAGCCCAGACGAGGACGCTTAATGCCTCCAATGAGGCAAGGCTTTTTTCTTATTTATTTTGTTTGGTCCTTGAGCTTAATGGGCATCGTGTTTACTTACGGAGCAGTCAATACCAAGCCCGAGCTCACAAGCCCAAGCAAGGAGGCTTAATGCCTCTAATGAGGGAAGGCTTTTCTTTTTTAATTTTTTTTTTGGTCCTTCAGCTAAATGGGCTCGCTGTCTGCTTTAAGAGCAGACAGCATCAAGCCTGAGCTCACAAGCGCTGCAAAGGAGGCATAATGCCTCCAATGAGGCAAGGCTTTTTTCTTATTCATTTCGTTTGGTCCTTGAGCTTAATGGGCTCGCTGTCTGCATTCAGAGCAGACAGCATCAAGCCCGAGCTCACAAGCCCTGCCAAGGAGGCTTAATGCCTCCAATGAGGCAAGGCTTTTTTTTTTAATTTTTTGTTTGGTCCTTGAGCTTAATGGGCTTGCTGTCTACTTTCGGAGCAGACAACATCAAGCCGGAGCTCACAAGCCCCGCCAAGAAAGCTTAATGCCTCCATTTATACAAGGCTTTTATTCATTAATTTTTAATTTGGTCCTTGAGCTTAATCGGCTCGGTGTCTGCTTTCGGAGCAGTCAGCATGAAGCCCGAGCTCACCAGCCCAGCCGTGGAGGCTTAATGCCTCCAATGAGGCAAGGCTTTTTTTTTAAAGATTTTTGTTTGGTCGTTGAGCTTAATGGGCTCGCTCTCTGCTTTCGGAGCAGACAGCATCAAGCTTGAGCTCACAAGCCCAGCCGAGGAGGCTTAATGCCTCCAATGAGGCAAGGCTTTTTTTTTTTAATTTTTGTTTGGTCCTTGAGCTTAATGGGCTTGCTGTCTGCTTGTAGAGCAGACACAATTTAGCCGAAGCTCACAAGCCCAGGCGAACAGGCTTAATGCCTCCAATGAGGCAAGGCTTTTTTTTTTTTTTTTCCTTTTGTTGTTTGGTCCTTGAGCTTAATGGGCTCGCTGTCTGCTTTCAGAGCAGACATCATTTAGCCGGAGCTCACAAGCCCAGGCATGGAGGCTTAATGCCTCCAATAAGGCAAGGATTTTTTCTTATTTATTTTGTTTGGTCCTTGAGCTTAATGGACTGGCTGTTTACTTACGGAGCAGACATCATCAAGCCGAGCTCAGAAGCCCTGCCGAGGAGGCTTAATGCCTCCAATGAGGCAAGGCTTCTATTTTTTTTTAATTTTTTGTTTGGTCCTTGAGCTTAATGGGCTCGCTGTCTGCTTTCGCAGCTGACAGCATCAAGCCTGAGCTCACAAGCCCAGTTGAGGAGGCTTAATGCCTCCAATGAGGCAAGGCTTTTTTTTTTATTTTTTTTTGTTTGGTCCTTGAGCTTAATGGGCTCGCTATTTGCTTTCGGAGCACACAACATCATGCCCGAGCTCACAAGCTTAGCCGAGGAGGCTTAATGCCTCCAATGAGGCAAGGCTTCTTATCTAATTATTTTCTTTGGTCCTTGAGCGTAATGGGCTCGCTGTTTGCTTTCGGAGCAGACTACATCAAGCCCGAGCTCACCAGCCCAGCCGAGGAGGCTTAATGCTTCCAATGAGGCAAGGTTTTTTTTTTTTAATTTTTTGTTTGGTCCTTGAGCTTAATGGGCTCGGTGTTTGCTTCTAGAGCAGACACAATTTAGCCGGAGCTCACAAGCCCAGGCGAGGAGGCTTAATGCCTCCAATGAGGCAAGGTTTTTTTTTTTCTTTTCTTCTGTTGTTTGGTTCTTGAGCTTAATGGGCTCGCTGACTACTTTCGGAGTAGACATCATCAAGCCAGAGCTCACAAGCCGAGCCGAGGAGGCTTAATGCCTCCAATGAGGCAAGGCTTTTATTCTCAAATTTTTTGTTTAATCCTTGAGCTTAATGGGCTCGATGTCTGCTTTCAGAGCAGACAGCATTTAGCCGGAGCTCACAAGCCCAGACGAGGAGGCTTAATGCCTCCAATGAGGCAAGGATTTTTTCTTATTTATTTTGTTTGGTCCTTGAGCTTAATGGGCTTGCTGTCTGCTTTCAGAGCAGACAGCATCAAGCCCGAGCGCACAAGCCTTGCCGAGGAGGCATAATGCCTCCAATGAGGCAAGGCTTTTTTTATTTAAATTTTTGTTTGGTCATGAGATTAATGGGCTCGCTGTTTGCTTCTGGAGCAAACACCATTGAGCCAGAGCTTACAAGCCTTGGCGAGGAGGCTTAATGCCTCCAATGAGGCAAGGTTTTATTTTTATTTTTTTGTTTGGTCGTTGAGCTTAAGTGGATCGCTGTCTGCTTTCGGAGCAGAGAGCATCCAGCCCGAGCTCACAAGTGTAGCCGAGGAGGCTTAATGCCTCGAATGAGGCAAGGCTTTTTTATTTAATTTTTTGTTTGGTCGTTGAGCGTAATGGGCTCGCTGTCTTCTTTTGGAGGAAACAATATCAAGCCCAGGCTCACAAGTCCATTGGAGGAGGCACTTGTATTTGTTTGCTTCAGCCTCTCATTTTATTTTATTTTTTTGGTTACTTTGTGTCTATACTTCCCCTTCTTTGAATGTATTCTCTTTATGTATGAACTTTTCCTTACTAAGAGAATGGTATCAGAAATTATAAAGGATCTGTATTTGATGTAATTAATTGCCCACTTCTTTTCTTTCAATTTTAGGATACTCCTCAGCGGATATTGGAAACAGAAAGTGAAAGCAAGGGGCCTGAGGAAATTGAGGTATATTTTTGAATATGATCCTGTTTTTGGTCTACATTTACATATTATTCTGAATAATTTTAGCTAAGCCCTAGAAAGTTCTTTTAAATGATTTGAGAATTATAACTTACTTATATGGCTTCTACTTCCAGGTAGGCTCTGATGCTCCGAACATGTCTGTCAATTCTCCAATTTCTGTGATCAACCTTTCCGACCTGTCAGACCCAGAGGATGAGCATCTTTGTACCTGTGATTTAGCCATTCCTCTAGATGTAGATACTGGACCTTTCTAGGTCCAGTCACCCCAGTACATGCCTACGTCGCCTGTTTATGAGCCCACCTCTCCTGTGTACATGCCCACCTCTCCAGTGTACATGCCCACCTCGCCACGTCTTGGTACACCGCCGTCTTCGCCAAATCCCCCAGCTTCACCTTTGGTATTGAGGAGGCCAACCCATGTAGTGTTTGCCCTTCCTGCAATACTGCCCAGCGCTTGCCGTCAGACCAGGCGATTTTGGAGGAGGCGCCATCATTGGAATAGTAGAGAGGCTAGACATTACTATGGAAGGGCTCCTCGTAGAGTGGCACGGCCTTGATGCTTAGTGTCTTGGTTTAAATTCCATTTGTCTTGTTGTTTTACCCTTTCATTTATGAGAAAATCTCTAAGTGATTGGTAAATTCTATTTTTTGGAATCTGCACTGTAAAGTTTGATTCCTCATTTCTATGGCTTATGGCAAGGAACTCAATTTACTCAAATAAAGGACGTGTTGCCATCATCATCAAAGCCTCTGGACTTAAAAGACGCAGTTCAAGGGGAATTGCTTCATCGAACACAACATAAAGTGGACTCGATCAACGTCATCAACGCCGTTCGTATTCAGCCCATGAGGAAGTCTCGCCTGCTTGTCCCATTGTGCAGAATGATAGCAATGGCGAAAGTGAGACCGGTTGGTGAAATGGGCGTGCAATATTTGGAGAGGGAGTTCGTGAAGGGTTACAAAGATGGGGACCGGGTGATGTATATTTCCATGTTCAACACTGAAGAGATGTCAATGGATGTCACGGAGGAAGTGAAGGCAAAGTGGAGCCCATGCTGGCGCAAGGCTAACAAAGCCTTCGAAGCCGACCTCCAAGGAGACGATGACCTCAATCAATTCAGTGGCAAAATGTTTTTTGTATGGGAAGGTAATCATCGCCTTTCAGCTTGGTTACGACACATCAACAAGCATCATGCCGACGACCCTGCATGGCACATCTCGGTGCATTGCATCATATTGGACCCACGCGGCCAAGTGGGCAATCTTCTCCACGCCATGCATGATATCAACTGGTCAGAATCATTATACTCCTCTGTCTAGAATTTTACTTTCAAGCACTCCTCTTTTATCATGTGTTTTCTAAAATGTATTTTGTGCTCGCAGGTTAACTGAGAACGACCATGTGAAGAGTAATCTTCCAGCCAAGTTATTCCGCATCCGCTCTTTTGGTGTTATGAAATTAGAAGAGTTCAAAGATCTTCTCGGTCAGGAAGAGTTTGAGACTTGTATGCAAAATAATCGCGCAAAGGACCGCTGGTTTACCTTGACAACCAAGGTTTTTATTGCTTTTCTATACCGTGTAAGAATTTCTTTAATGAAGCCCCAAGTATATTCGTCATTTTCCTTTCTCTATCTAGTACATTCCAAGATAATGATACACTGATTTTAGTACATTATGTTTCCATGTACAGAGGGAGATTGCAGTCGCCTCGGATCAGGCCGCAAGAGCCTACATGGAGAATACGCCAAAAGAGGATCAATCTAGATCTGGAGTTTGGATGCGATGACGACTGCATCCGACAACTTCGTCAACGCCGTAAAAAAAAAGGACTTCACCAAATACTTGGCTATTGCGAATCCCAAAAATGGTGATGACTTCCTTGTTGAGGTACGACCTTCTGCACTTATACTTTAGAAATTTAGATCTCATTTCATTCTTTCACTTTATTCAAATTCTAACCGTATAGTTTTTATTGCAGATTAACCGCCACTTCAGCAATGTCAACGAACCTGAGATGACATTGGACAAGCTGCAGAAGATTGTACCGGCGGCAGTGGAACCCAAGTACAAAGCTCGTTGGTTGAGGTGGTGGAACTCCTCTCCAACTTCAAGGCAGTCTTATAGATTCCCACCACCAGAGTTCAAGGAAGCCGACCTCGACCGCTGGCTAAACAGGGCTTCATTCTCGGCTGGGGTATGCTATCCATATTCAAAATTACTTAGTCATGTTGTCTTCTTACCACTTTTATTATCGTTGTCTAATACAGCTGACTGTCTTCTGTAGTTGGAAGAAGCGGTCATCCAAGAGTTCAAAGGAATCTGTAAGGCTGAGGAGCTGGACATCAATTGGAATGCATCCCGTGATGTTCAGCGACCAGGCGATTACGTTGAGAGTTGGCGTATTCTTCTTTGGGACAGAGCATTCCCGGCATTCCTTGGATCCAAGGCTAAGAAGACTTTTGATAAGAAGACGATTTTCACATAATTCCCTGGAATGGCCGATGTTGTCAAGCGAGTCACCTACCGGTATGACTCTTTACTCAAACATATGTGCATTTCGAATCGTGTCGTTCCACTCTGCCACATACTAAGTCTTTCAAAATTGGCTCTTTCCAGGTACTTCAAGAGGGAGCTTCTTCTAAAAGGCGCCATCACTGTCCAACAACTCCCGAAGTACTTTACTTCATGGGTCGATAGAGGCTCGGACCAGTGTATGTACTCTCCTCAGCAGTTGAAGAGGTACAAAGCTCCCCACTTGGAAGCAGGATGTTGGTATCTGGATTGCGTCTGTGGTTTCACAGTTGATTCTGAGACCGATGTGAAGTCATTACTTGATATCCGTGCGCCGATGGTCGAAGACTCCAACGACGGTTCTCAAGACGACGAAGCACATCAGAGTCAATCATCTGCACCTCCATCGAAGAGAGGGAGAGCTCGGCGACTGCAAACTTTGGGTTCGAAGTCTCAGACCTCACAAGAGACTGGGGCTGAGTCTTCCTCACCAGGGAAGGAGACACCCAACGCTTCTCCAGCTATAGACGTCCCAATGCCAACGTCGACCACAGCGAATGCGCCTTCATCCATTGGTGCTTCTGCGATCACACGAAGTCTCATTGAGCAGAGGAAGGCCAAACAATATCCTCAAACAACTTCTTCCGTTGGAGCTTCGATTTCCACACATGTTTCCGTCTTCAACTCATCTGTGGATTCAGGGGCCTCCATCAAGGCTTCCCAGGCTATTGGTCGTCACATTCTAGCTTTTGAGGAGGACGAAGCCATATTCAACGCCCTTCTCAAACCGTGCATGGCTAGACCATCCGCCATGGGCCCTCCTAAACATCCTAGGCCGGCAGCATCACACGAAGCGCCTCCAAAGAGAGCAAGATTTGAGAAGTGGTATAAGTCTTCTATTCTTTGTTCAAATTATCCAAGCATTGCTTCTCTTTGTTGCTCTACGTACTCGATCTAACCACAATCAGTTCTCTATTGCAGAGTAGTTTCAGCAACACCGCCACGTGGACCAAGAGCAGTGTCCACTCTATCGTGGCGTCTTCATTCCTGCCCGATTCAGCCTTTCATACTTCCGGACTACTCAGAGGGCTTAGCACAGTCGTTTCAATCTGGAGCCCTTACTTATGTTCCTAGTCGGCCAACTACTTTTGATCCCAGGGCCCTTATATTCGTCGATGACGAGGCTGTAGAAGGAAATTCGGATTCATCGGGTCCTGAGAGTGAAAGTAGCGACTGTAGCATGTTGTGAGTTTGAAGGAGGCTTCGGTCTATTGTTGTTTTCATTTGATTTAATTGGAGTTTTATTGCATATTACTTTGTCTTCTCTACTGCAAACATCCTAAACTTGTTATGATTGTCATTTCCTGTTCGTATCTGTGTATGTAAAGAATGAAATGTCACAACTGTAATGCTCAACATGTACCATGAATAATGAAATGTTAAAACTGAAATGCTCGAAAATATATATATTGCTGTAATTACTTTCTTAATCATTCAAACTCTCACCCTAAACCGTAGCCATGTTACCTATTCTTTGGAGAGATCCAGATACCATCTCTCGGAGAAATTTTCTCTCCTTCCAGTACATCCAAGACCTCATTTCCATTGGCCAATAGCAATGTCCTCAACTGATCTAACTCAACGCAACCAAGTTCTCCAAGGAACGCTGTCTCTAACCTCTCGTTGTAAATTGGATTTGCAAGTTTCCACAAACTCCTAAATACACTCCAGTTGATGTTGAACCGATTGACTTCGTATTCATCCTTCGGACTCCAATGGCGACCCTCGTACGAAAAGTAATCCCACCTCGCTAGCCGAAGGCATGCGTATTCAGGACTGCTGTCAATCTCACGCTTCCACCTCTTCGACACAGCACGAGCGTTCTCGACGTCTTCAAACGTGATTACCGTCGGAGGAGTCCAACCCTGCGTTGCAGTACTACCTATATGATCCCAGGGGTTTGGCCCATCCGCCATCTGCTTAAGCAAATCCTGTAAAATCGTTTCACAGGCAACGACCTCAAATGAATCTCCCATACCTTCAAACAACTCCCTACCAAGTACAAGCTTAACTTCTACATAAATCTTTCAACTAATACAACTTCAAGGACGTCTGCTAAGGTTTATATAGATCGTTGCTTGACACTTAAGCTAGGAATGGTCTTATCTAAAGACGGAGAATTCTTCGACGAAGACAAGCAGTCTGACCTGGTGTACATCTTGGTTTGAGTTGCTCCATTATTGAACACAAACTCTGAAATATTCCACGAACTTTTAAGACCATTTCTTTTTGCTGGTTTCGAGTTTTCTTATTCCTAAAATTATCTATATTATCTAAAAACATCATGCTGAAATACTCGTATCTAGATCCAATAAGGGACCAAATCTAAAGGAATGTATGCATAATGTCATTATGACATCAGCCCTAATTTGTACCTCAATAAACAAACGTTAGAAATTCCTAACAGCCTAAATCCTGAATTCCACGGTAATATACTCTTTCCTAAAAAAAGTGACAAAATCATGCCTTAATTTAGTAATTTTCCACGGTTATAGGGTCTACTTTCCTTTTGAATATTTCGCTAATTGTCATTTGTGTGCTCTTCATTCTGTGCTCTCCGCTCTTCGCTCTACGCTCTCCGCTCACATACGAACTTTCCCCTTTCCCCCTCAATCCCTTCTGGAGATGGTGCTATCACCCCACTCAAACTACCACGAGCTTTGGAAGTGCTCCCATTTTTTTCCAATCAAATTGAACGTCGCGACTGACTCACGCCCATGTTCTCAACATTGTTAAAATCTACAGCAACAGTCTCTGTATTGGATTGACTGCAACCTCCTCTTTCTAAGTTGATGCTAGGTACTGTGGCATTACCTACACCAACTGTTGCAGAATTGTATCTACCACGTCGCTTGGGTCTTGATAAGTACTCTTGGCATTGTCTGAGTGCCTCCCTTTGCTCAGCTGACGTCTTTACAGTTGGTCTTTCTCGAGTTTTCGACTGACCATCGAACAAAGAATCAAATTGCTCTGACCAAATAGGATGGTCTGGCCTCACCCACCGCCGAGCATCCCTGTACGTTATCTTCTTGCTCTCATACGCGTACCTCCCACGAAGCTGGTTTCTACAAGGGAGACAAGCAGTATAACCTTGATGCGATGCACCAGATACAGAGCCATAACCCGGGAAATCGTGCGTGGTGTAAAGCACACACCCTCTCAGTTGAAAAAACTTATTACCCTCAGGTTCGCTTTCATCAAACGCAGGTACACCATTCCAGAGCTCCTTCAGTTCGTCTACCAGAGGTTTGACCCACACGTCAAAGAATTCGAAAGGAAGTTGGGATCTACTCGGTATCAACAAGGTCAAGAGTGTAAAAAACAATTTAGTGATGAGCGAGGGAGGTAAATTAAGAATACTCACAAGTACCGGCCACGCAGAGCAAGTCGACTTGTGACGTTTGGAAGGGCATGTGCCGTCGCAAGAGACTTGTAGTCGTACATGTTGCACAGCAGATCCAAATCCTTCTGTGTCACACAAGCTTGGGTCCATGCTGTCCATTCTCTTTCAAGTTCGGGAATTTGCGGGGTAACGCACCTTCCCATCCCTACTAAGATTCTCAGAGTACCAACGCATCAGCTTCGCTAGAATAGGAATTCTAAAAAAACGCAGCAGCCTAGGAATGATTGGGAAGTATCGGAGAACCTTGTAAGGCGGGTTCTGTTCAACATATTCTTATATCGATTTGAGTTACAAACTGGTCATCTATCCAGATTTTTCGTACTCTCATCATTGAAAAGACAACAACCACTAGGACAACCCTCTATATTCTTAAATTCTAAACCCGACCGTTTTGTTAAGGTTTTAGCCTGATAAAGCGAGGAAGGCAGACAATTGTCACCTGAGAGTAGACATTTCAAAGTCGCGAAGATATCATCAGCGGCTTTGTCAGTCACACCGGAATGTGTTGCCACGAGATTAACCAACATTACCGTGGCTCCTAGTTTCAAATGTTTCGACCCAGGAAAGACAAGGCACATTCCATCTTCTAGCGCTTTAGCATCTTTGAATACATCTTCGTTTAGCGCACTCTGATCCCCATCATGTACATATTCTGCCCTCGAGGCTGCTGCATCATTTGAATGACCAGATTGATGACTCGCTTCTCCTGTTCCAGAATTCAACTCCTCTTCACGTTGGTCACCTTGTTCGTCATTGTCCTGATTCATGACTATAATGTCATCAACCTCCTTCATTGCTGAAATGGTAATGTTATTGATTTGCTCCTCAGTTTCTGAAAATGTTTGCACTTCTTGGTAATGTGCTGCATCATGCTCCTCATTTCAAGACCCTCATCGACTCCACGATTCTGTTTACCACGGGGTAATACTCTATCAGTGAAGTCGTTTTCCCACTCTTCATCGGAAAAGTCAAGATCACCGGGCCCTCTCCATGTCCGGCATTCCGATGACCTGCCATTTCTAACTAAATGTCTTCTAACTTCGTCAATTCCGAATGGCCTCCCTGTTCCTTTGTGAATGGTACAGGGGCAAGAAATCCTATTGAACTTGTACAAGGCTGCGCGCTGCTGATCTCGAAGCCATATTTTATTGTCTCTATTTTGTATTCTGATATTGTCCGATATTGGCAAATGGTCCGTCATTTCCATCTAGTTCAGATAAAATTTTGAAGTCTGCAGAAACATCGTTCTATGTCAGTAATGAATTATTGTAGATATTTGTTCTTTCAGTCCGAATAAACGCAGACCGAAAGGATACATTTGTTTTAGTAGTTGAGATTGAAAGCCTATATGTAAAGAGCTGGAAATCAGCATATTACATCTGAATAGTTTCCCATTGTAGATCAGAACTTTTCCGAAGTCATGCGCATTAATTTGTGTGCACATGCATCTTCAAATTAAGTACAGAAATAAATATCTTCGAGAACGGCCTGCGATTATGGATGTCTGTCCTCCATTGATTTTCAATTTACAAGGTTACGTAATAGAGGATCGTACCTGTGTTTAGTGAGTGAAATTATATTGTTGCCGTGCAGAGTTAGCGTGCCGTATCAGTAGTCCCAGTGGCTTGCTTCTCACATACCGACGAAGCTGTCGCTCTGAATTCTAAACAGTCTACAAAAACAATGCTCACATACTTAAACTTATTACCTCCTGCAAAATCTAATATACATTTATTCAAAGGTTTCCTGCATAACTTTACTCGGTCCGGAAATCTGAAACTATCATGCATCAAATGTGATTAGGTAAGCCATTTGGAAACCCTATTGTGGACATCCCCGACCTGAATACATCTTACATATGGAGAAATACTTATCGACTGTTAACGGTGCGCCCAAATCTAGAATAGAACCTAGTTTTGCTCACACGTTTTGCCTGATTTTGTTCTTCACCACTCTCATTTCTGTTTACAATGTAAATAACGCTAGCAAATTAATATGAACCTAGGAACACAGTACAACAATTCTGAAATTGGAGGTTAGCGTCATCAGAGATTACCTCGGTTTAGGAGAGAATTACTTCTAGATGTTGGTGTAAATCCTTCTTGTTGAATCTCCCAAAACAGAGGTTCCACGATTGGCCCACAATCGCCTTCAACCGTTTCGAGAACCTTCCATCGTTGCTTACATCTGTTTCATGTCCACAAAGAATATTGTAACCCTAAATTCAACATGTACGTGACGCTTTTAATATCAAATGAGTCTCAGAATTCAGGTGGGACTAATTTGCATAATGGCAAACCAAGATTCCTTCAGACAAAAAGAACTTTCCGACTGATGTAATTGAAACGAAGTGTACATTCACCGTGAATTCTTAGAAAAGTCATATTACAGAAGTTGCGCACTCAATATGCAAGACCAAACAACGAAGCAGATTAGAGGAAAAACTTTCTAAAAAGGAAAGACACTTAACTGCCACTGATGCCGTAGTTTCACGCGTAGAGTGAGAAAATGCATCCTTAAACGTCATTGCTGCGCCACTGTTGTCTCTGGCTTCCTCGCCACCATTAGTCCCAAGTTCATTGCGCGATTGTCAATTTGCAAACGTTGAGTTCATATCGAGGTTGTCGTAATTTCTTTGACATTTGAGTTGGGGAGACGGTGAGCAGTAATTTAGAATGTCGAGTACGAGAGGTGCGGCACAGAGTGAAAGAAAGGATTATGTAGCGTTAAACGAAGACGACTTGGAGGAGTCCGAGAATGAGTATGAGCGTTAGCGTAGGGAAAGAATTGCAGGGAATCAAGTGTATCTGGATCAACTTGTACAGACAGCTAAGGAGTTGTAAGTTCCATCTCTACTGAAAACCCTATGTATGTGTGTTCACGTCGACAGATGGGTGACACGTGTCACTATAGACGGTAGAGATGACAGCATGCCTTCGTTTTAGGTTTGTACTGAGAAGATCGAATAGTTGGGATTATGAAGGCATAGCAACCGAGGCATTCTCCTTCTCGGCTCTACATGTTTTCAGTAACCATGATGGGTTTTTTGTAGCATTTATGTTTGTTAATTCCGGGTGCATGTATTTTGTCAACCGCTTCTATAGCAATAGTTCTATCGCTCGCCCAGAAAGAAAACGGGGTAAGGAGACAATGGCAGCACACGATACATCTCATCGTAGAAGTGGGAGACTGAAAGGAAATTGTACTTCTTCGGGTAAAGTCTCTATTGGTCGGGAGGATGAGGAAGATTCTCCAGTAGACGGCGACACGGCAAATGAGGACGAATCAGATTATTCAAGTCAAGGTGAGTATGGTGTTTTGTCCTCCACTGATCAGGTGGATAGTCGACGTTTTTACATTCTGTGTCGCAAGTGCATTGTAGTTTACTAACGTGCAGTTAATAACTCTTATCATTGAGACCAAACAAACTGTACATGTGTTACTGCGAGTGTTTTTTCAATATACTAAGTACACAGATTTTACAGGACCTGTGCTTTTCAAAGACTCTTTTAGGGTTTAATCACGACAAGCTACATTTACGTTAGTTGAAGATTTTAAATTTCTGTCTGCGTAAAAACTATCATATTTCATATGAGGGTGATGTGAAGTATAAGACGCAGGGGGGAGGGGGGGAGGGGGGGGAGGGGGGGGGTTTGGTTAAGTTGGTGGTATGTAGTTAGATTGACGATGGCGGGTGGATGTTGATTAATTATCGATGGAAAGGGTTTTGGACTTATTGTTATGCGTAAATACTACAACTTTGATGTAGATAATGACGACAGAGGAACGGCAGATGAAATGTATAATGACATTGGCAGTCCTATACGTAGGACTACCTTGAAACTTAAGAAGGGGAAAGATGTTGCAGGGGCAGGGCAGGCGAGGCATAGGTCAGTGCATCAGGGAAAGCCCGTCAACAAGGATATGGGTGGCGCTCAAAAGGCATGTGGTGGAACAGGCCAGAGAAATCCACTACTGTCATCGCAAAGCCCATCCGGAGGAATTCAGACACAGGATGGTTGGGCTCGGTTGCCCGTAACACAGGTTAATCATCACACCATCGGCTCAAGCGGAGGCGGAGGATTACCACAGAGCAATATTCCAGGTCACTGGAAGTTCATATCATCCGTGGTAAACAACACCACTTCCGAGGATCTGTCTCCTAATATTGGACCCGCAGTAGAGTCGCTTGCATGCAGGACGTCTTCTGTGAAAGAAGAATCTTTGAAGACAAGGATTCGACATGAAAATCAGAGGCAAACAAACGAGGAGGCACGCAGGCAAGAGGGACAGGGTTTGAATCCATACGTGGTTCATGTGAAGCCTTCAGTGATCATAGACAGCGGTTGCCTGGGTCACCTTAAGTGGCAGGAGATCGTCCGAGACATAACTTCTCGAATGTTGGACTTAAGTGTAACAGCTTACGAAGATCAAAGTGAGCATTCTAAGAGTAAGTTATAGGAAACCTTATCTGATAAGTTTGAGTTTGTTGACTATGAAGTGACGAGGGCCTCCTTTGACAAAATGATTAAAACATGGTTAAGGAAAGATATTAGGGAGAGGATAAAGAGAAATCATGGGAGCAGTAGTAAACCTCCAGCGAAGTATACAAAAAAGGATGGGCGAGCATTAAAAAGTTGTGGGATTCGGATGAAAGTAAATTGAAATCCGAGAAGATGAGCGAAACTAGGAAGAAGGTGGTTTCCAATTCTCCATTAAGCAAGCATGGCTACGCAGGAACAGAGCTGAAAATGGTAAGTACAATGATCTACTTTCACAGTATTTGCATCCACTTCATGTCTTTGGCAATGATGTCGACTAATATACTTTGAGCGTGCGGATAATGTTACGCAGTAAGGAGCATGTAATGTGAACAAATACTGACACGGTTACGCAGAGAAAGGACACGGCGCAGCCACCAAATATGATAGACTATACGAACAAAATTCAAGCGTCAGAGGAGAATCCAAGAAGCGCTGTAAGCTCCCTTTTTTTTTGTTTTCTTATCGCAGATGTTGAACACCCGGTTATTTAATGATCGTTTGATATATAACGTATGTGTGGCATTCCCTACTAATATTTTTCTGTCTACTCATAACAACCCTTTTGCTGATGTACTTTATGTGCATGGCACCTAATTTTGTACGTTTGTTGAACATGAGTATTTTGCGTCAACTGTCGAGCGTATACATGTAGAAGGTGTTCAGCATAAAACAATAGAAGTCTAATATGGATTCTGATGACGTTCATTTCGAACTGGACATGGAAAAGCGTAACTTGACTAGACTAACCGCAATGGAGCGGAATCAAACGAAGACGAATCGTAGGTTAGATACCTTGCTGAATATGCTTTAGACAGTTCTGAGCACCATTTCACCCGCGAGCGGCAATTTGGACCCGTCGCAACAAAGAATTCATACTCCATCAGTTGGCGAAACAGTGGGCAATAAAGACACAACGAAGTGTAAGGAGAACGCTGAATTTCAACAGTGGGGTAGCAATGAATTGGGATGGGACAAATTACCTCGTTCCAGTGAAGGAGACACTCAAAATAATGAGGCATGGCACTAGTTTTCCCTCCAAAGTTGATGTTGACCAGAAATCTCATGCTTCAAATTTCTTTCATCTAACGACAAGATGTGCGATCATGACCTACAACAAAAACTGAATTAGTGAGTTTGTAGAAGTCGGGGCTTTTGTGACTTACATGGATTTCTATTGAAATAACTTGTTCAATCTTTTGACAGGTCATAGGGGTGAAGACAGCAGTTGCCTACAATGTCGAAAATGATTTTGTACAAGGGAACAAGGTACAAGTCTCACTATTACCTTGGTAGTTTGCAGTGTACATCAGTAATTGACATCAGTTGCTAGTTATTGTAACGTAACATATTTGATTTCAGAATTGTGTTGCTGTCGTGTGTAATTAATTTTTGAAGTAGATAGCATTGGCTGAAAGAAAAATTTAAAAAAAAAAAACTGTACTTTAGTTCAATTGTGAGTTTGCTTTGTTTATTACATTCAAATCTTCAGTCTCTAGAGAAGTACTTTTTACAGATTATTGAAAAACCGATGGAGTATGATGTGTAAACATATGTAACTGAGTTCTTTGATTATAGGTTTTGCTATTGTAGGATACAATAGTTCTTTACATGAAACTTTTGAACCCTGAATTAAGCCTGTCAATGCTGTAAATGTTGTTGACACTGCAAACAAACCATACATACAAATGTAAGCTCGACTATATTGTATTGCTATAAGTGATGATGAAAATGGTGGCGTCATTAACAGAGAACTGTCGTGTTCGGATTATAGGACTAATAGTTATGTATTCATTTGAAGACAACCTCGTAATTGATACATATGCTTTATTGTGAACGCAGGGCCTGGATGAGCCCGATATGGAAGGAAGTGGAAGTCATAGTTTTGACAGCGAAGTGAGTATAATCTTAACATCCAGTTAAGTATAGATGGATAAGATTATGTTTTATATATCAACCTTTTCAATTCCTTTTTTTGCACTTGCAAATTCTGAAGAAAGTGAGTGTGTTATTTCAATTCGATTGCATACTGCAATGGATTATGTGCCAGTAGCATACGTAATCATCTAGTAAAGTTGAACCACGTAGCTTAGTCCAATGTGTGAAAGAATGAAGGAAGGATTGGTAATATAATTTAAATGTCAGAGGAAGGTGACACAGAATCTTGTTGTGTTTGACAGTTGAACGTAGGTGACAAAGTTTGGATAGCAAAAAAAGACGATAGCAAAGTTTCAGTCGGCAGAGGACGTGTTTTTGTAGCTGGAGGATTCGGATTGTTCCATCATAAGCCCATCCGGCTGGAGTACGTGCGAGTGGATCTAGAGATTGTGCTTGAGAATACACCTCTCCTAGTACCGGTTCATGGCGCAGATCAAGTGACATTTGAGAATTACAAAGGTCTATTGAATTTGTATGGGTTACATTCAAATTGGACTGCAATGAGATATTTATACGCGTCGGTTTCTGGTAAGTGAAAAGGAACCCCTGGTAGAACAGAACAGGCAACGTGTGGACGCGGTCCCGCCATCTCTGAACTCCGACTCCAGTCCCAATTGGAAACGTGAATAGGCGAGATATGAAGATATTTGAACGCTGAGATGTAAATAAAGACAATGTGCATCAAGCAGACAGTTTGCGTGCGTCAACATATCTCCAACTTCTGCTTATATCCAACCGCATTTCGGTCATTCAGCGATGTACCCAGCTAGTGCATACTGAACTATTACTTCGACCGATAAAAAAGTCCACGAGAAAGTAAAAACGGTCCAAAAGGACTCCTCGCCCGTAATGACATGTCTAAGGTGAGAGAGTTGGGTTCTGTCTTTTATTTTCAGATATGTCCTTGGTGACTCTGTTTCACGTCATTTTGGACGTCCTAAATTCTCGAATTCCTACTAGTGACAGTGGCGTATCACCTTTGAGGGGATAGAGTCCATATCCTCCAACCATCGGGATTTTGAACACTTTGGACATGTCTGCAAGTTCGCATGTTCATCCTTATACAATACACAGCCATCAGGGCATGCGTGGATGTTGTTGTACTCTAATCCGAGCTTGCAAATTGTCTTTGCGTGGCATAATGACAACTTGGCAGCTAATTGCCCTTTGGAAGTAAGTCCACAGCCAAGTACCGCAACAATTCCGTGGCAAAACTATTGCGCACACCAAACACCACACACATGTTCATGATAACAATGGTGGCAAACACGACACTTGTCCTTGACCCTAGATACAGCGGGGTTCTAGCCTGCTGATAGAGACGCTGCAATTCGTCAACAGTGCCATGATCGAGGTCATCATTGGCCTTGATGTTGGGCTCACCTCCAGCGTCCCTATGGAGAGCATTGCCATGGTCAAGAGCCTCCATGACTTGCCTGTGGACATCGTGGTACTCATCTTGCAAAGTTGCGTCATCGGCGACATGATCCTATTGAGGCACGTCTTGACTAGCGTTAGAAACGACACCAACATTGCCAAATAGGGGACCAATGTCTACGACATCGTCGTCGTATGCAATGTCCTCTACCCGAATACTATTGGGTGGAATCCTTCGGATGGGTCGCAGGCTCGCAGCCAATGAGTGACTCTGTCAAGAATGAGTCTCTGCCCACATACGCATGGTGGTCTCGGATGACGGAGATTTGCTTCCGCCGACCCCCATGACACTTGCTGTGGGATCCGAGAAACTCAGAATAAACCGGAAGAGCCTCATCCTGAGTTAATATTCCATTAATTTTTCATTTTTTTGGTTAATTAGGTAAAAACTAGCTAGACACTAGCTGCATTAAGAGTTAACGCGAACCGGATACTCCAGAAACCTTAAAACAGTTAACGCAGGAAGTATTCTCGGAACCTTGATTCCGGAAACTCGGAAGAGAAAACACGGAACGGGTCAAAGATCCGAGAACTGACCGTTACTGTAACCGCGTCTAGGATCCGAAACGACGCGGAAGTCATCATGACTCGGATAGGTGCCTAGCTCGGTACGGTGGTGGCTGCAATTACGGGCCGCCACAGCATTTATGATGCCCTGGGTATATAAACGAGAGTGTTAGGGTTTGGAGTTCCTTTTTGCGGACTGGGAGTAGAGAGTGAAAGAGCGGTGGGGTGTCTTGTCTTTTCCGATTCACTGGCAGTTGGATTGCCGGGTTTCTTGCTGTCGGATCGCAAAAGGAGAAAAGTGAGAGGTAGCAATGTCGCACGTGCAGTGTAGAGTTCTTAGTCCCGCCACTCCGATGAGAGAGTCGGAGATGAACGAGTTGATTGACGATCTCACCTGGATGAGGTGCCAGGGTTTGCTGTCACGACCGTGGTTGCTGAAGGATGAGGCGATGGTGACGGAGATCCTGGACGGATCCGACAATAGGTGGGACAACACGATCCGGGGCAAGCCCACGCTGTGGAGTGCGGAACGGTGGGCGGAAACTTACAACTTCGAGCAGAACGGACTCCTTTGGGCAACCCGGACGGATAAGTACGTACAGGATAGGTTTCACGAGAAGATCCATAAGAATAACGGATACGTGACAGACGCCTGCAAGGATAGGAGACAGAGACAGGTCTTAGCCTTCCTCGTTCCGATCCTGTACCCGCTGAAACCGGAACAGGTCACCATTACGGTCGGGAACACCATCTTTGGAGCGTACACGGGGGAGCGTCCGGTGAATTGGGCCGCGCTCATAGCGGAAACCGTGCAGAAGATGGTGCCATCGATTGGAAAGAAGCCGACCCCAATCACCCCTTTTCTCTACCACCTTTACCACTCGTATGGTTTGCTGAGGGATAAGGAGGAGGAGGATTATACGACGGCCAAGAACTTCCTCATCTTTCAGGAGATTCCGCCAGGGATGGATGTCGAACCACACGGCGAAACCTCGGATACAGCGTCCACGGAACGGGATGATGATACGGCGATCATTCCAAATCCGGGCGCTACGAAGGCCCACTCCAAATCACGATTGGAACGCGCTACGTCGCAGCACGCGGAGCCCTCCACGGCCCGGGAAGATGCGGAACGGAGGGAGGTCAGTTCCGAGCGGGGATTTCCGGTTGAACTATTCTGGGGAATTCAGGAGGAAACTCATCGGGCGCAGGCCTCTTACGATCGGATCGAGACGCTGTTCCGGAGAGTCTGCACGTCTCTTGGGGGCTATTTACCGGAGGAGGTGATCCGAGAGGTGGAGCTGTTGAAGGACGCCTCGAAACTTCGGAGTGAGAAGAAGCAGCTGGAGCTTCAGTTGCAGGAACTTACGAGGGAACTGGCGACGAAGAGCGAGGAGATCCGGAAGTTCCATGCCGAGCAGGAGGAGACCTTGGGCGAGCTTCGGAAGTTGGTAGGGAATCCGGGTGCTGTAGTCAACAAGGCCCGGTTGTTTGACAAGAATGTGTTGCAGCCTGCAGATTTGGAGAACAAGCAGAAGATCATCACGATCCTCTCCAAATGCGAGCACTCGATGAACCAAATTCTGAAGAAGGTTCGGCACCTGCTCAATCCGGGAGTCGGAAGTCCCAGCGTCGGAACCATTTGTCGGAACCATCCGTTTCTTGGATCCCCCTCTCGGACCGTTGTAGGGGAATCTCATGGGGTAGCGTTCCGGACCCCAATAGAGCGCAACCTCCAGCTTGAGGAGCAGATGACGGTCGACGCGGATATCTTCAAACCGGTCCGGACGATTGCGGATATGATCCGGGAACACCAAGGACAGGTGGCGTCACCCGGAGCCTGCACGGTTCAGCAAGGCTGCGCGATCCCCACCGGTCAGGCGGAGGTGACAGGGACTACAGTCACCGTTAGACGATCCGAGGAGCGGACGGTTACGGAAGAGGTAACTCGGCCCGTGCTGCCGGTTGCTCTCCCAACACTCGGATCGTCGGTATTCATGCCGGCTTACCAAGGAGAGGTAGCAGGAGCGGAATGGGGAAGGGCCATTTCACCAACCGGACGGACCCGGGTGACTCAAGAGGGGGCATGGTTGTCATAATGGACCGACCGTCCGTTAGTCCGTTAGTCCGTCATGGTGACAAGACAGACCCCCGTGTCCGTCACATAAGGGCGTTGACCAGTTGACTCACGGTAAGGGTAAAACGAATTTACCTAGCGCTGAATTAGTGCGGGCGCGAGCTCGATTACGGGCGCGAGCGGGTGGGCGCGAGCAGGACGACGGGCGCAAGCGTCCGCGCGAACGCGATGTCACGGGCGCGCGCTGGAGTGCGCGAGAGCGAGGGCGCGTGCATCGTTCCGGCCGCGCGCGTGCGCCTGCGAACGGGCGCGAGCGTCGCTGCGGGCGCGATCCAGTTGACGGTCGCGAGCACACTTATCGGGCGCGGTCATGTGGGCGCGAGCCTCGATCGGGCGCGTGCATTCGGGCGAGTGCGCTGCATCGGGCGCCGGCGGTCGGGCGCGAGCGCTGCAGGTTAGTAGGGAAAGAGCGACATCGGGCAAAATCACAAGAGAGGGCATGTATTTCAGAAGAGGGCAATTGGGAAGTGCAATGTTTATTGAAAAGTTTTGCAAAATTGTGGCAGTAAACCATTTACAAAAAATGTCCCCTGTTATGGAGAACTGAGAATATCACATTGTTGTCACTACTTGCCTACTTCTAAATATGTTTGCGATAACAAGACTCTGGGATCTGGAAATTGTAGGGGGGGGCTGTTAGAGTAGCGTGGACCAAACGCAAGGTGGAGCGGCTCTTGGGATCGGGATTTGTGAGCTCCTTCAACGCCACCGCAAATCTAGCCTTCCCCGCTGTATCCTTGAAAAGGTCGAAGTCGTCCTCGTCCTTCCAAATCATATTTGCTACCACTCCAACCGAGTACGCATCGGCAGCCTGCGTATATAGATGTCTCCTCCTTACAGTTTCATAAGAGGTCTCCGAATTTGGCTTACCATAAGTGTACCACAACTCCGGAGCCACAAAACTACCACGTTCCTTGAAGGCTTCCGTACGCGCCTCATCACTTGGGTAACCGTACCTTGAAGGAGTTGTCTCACACACCCGACTTGCAAGGCCCCAGTCGCATACTCCAATGTAAACCTCGCTCACTTTATCCTCTGGGAAGTGAAGCAAGACATTTCCCGGGGAGATGTCATTATGCTGCAAATACCCCTTATGGACCCGGTCCATAATACAGATCAGTGCCCAAGCTAGCTTGGCCCTATGGGTGCGGAAGGCCTTAACACGGTCACGTGTTTCCATGGGCATATCGATCTGCTTGTGGATGTTACGGTTCTGAGTACCCTCACCGATATTTGAATTGAACTTGTGCAGAAAATTCTGCAGGCAATCCCCATTCCACCAAAGCGTGTAGGCTTCCATCGTCCAGTCATTGACCGCAAAAAACTTAATAACGCCGGGATGGTCAATTCTGCAAACCATGGCTTCTATTGATGTCTCGTGCCGCTTCTGGGTCTCGTCAGGAGCCTTGGACGTCTTCCCCGCAAAGACACAAGTCTCAGGTATGGTTTGCATGCCAACAATACGTAATTTTCGGACTTTACCATAACCGCCTTCCTTTGTGCCTGACAGCGGAACCAACTTGACCCCTCTCGGAACTCCAACCACTGCTCCCCACAAGTACTTCTCCATTGCGCTTTTCAGTCCAGCTTCAAGCCATGGCCTCACCCTCGTCTTATTATTCGAGAATCTCGCGCACGAATCCTGGACATATTTGAGCTTCTCTATCTCCTCCTTCTGCGCCCGCGAGTAGCCCTCCTTTGGCTTCTTGTTGACACACTCAAAGACATGCACAATGTTCGTAGTGTTTGTTGTTATTTGTTGCTCCATTCACTTAGGGAAATGAAAGTAATGAATACAATCATTATATCTCTCGGAAAGGTCCAGCTTCTTCCACAAATACTCTTCCAAATGGGTCTTCAAGTCCATAATTCCGGTCTCCCCCTTCTCAACGTACGTACGGGTAATCATCTCCCGTTTCCGACATCCGTACCACTCCAATGCTAGCTCTCTAACGAATTCCTGGTACCGAGGAGGTGGGTAGTCCGGGTCCCTCTCACTCGCCGACTTCCGGTTCTTCTTTCCCGATGAGCTTGATGACGGGTTTGAGCCTGTAACGGTCGGTGCTGTGGAGGTTGCCATCACATCCTCTACAGGAGCATCAAGATCTACGTAGGCAGGGCGTTTCCCGGATCCGCGAGAGACCGACATAGTTGGAATAATGAACTGGACACACAATAAAAAAAAACAAAAGATCCCCTCCACCCAATCTGGTTGCTCCCACTTCCTGCAGTTCCAAGCAGAGCACGTGGAGTCACGGGCTAGGACAAGGAGCCACCTGGAAGAGGAGACTTTGAAAAGTAGAAAATAAGGGTTAAGGGGCGCCTTTTATGCTCCCCTCGGCTGTTCGCGCCCGTAAGCGCGTACACGCGCGCGCACAGGGCCTCCACACGCGCCCGTCCGCATGCGCCCGTCTGCACACGCGCGTCCACCGCGTTCGCGCGGGGGACTGCCCGCGCCCGTGCCCGCGTGTGCGCGCCCGTGCCCACGTGCGCGCCCGTCAGCCCACATCGGGCGCGCCCAACGCCGCAGGCGCCCGTGCCCGCGTGCTCGCGCCCGTACCCCTGCGCGCGCCAGTTATCTGTACGCGCGAGCACGCTGTACGCCCCCGTGACCGTGCACGCGCCTGTCCCCGCGCACGCGCCCGACACCGTGCACTCGCCCGCCTTCCTGTACGCGCCCGTTCCAGTGCACGCGCCCGGATATGCAGCGTTACATACACTGTACAGGTTCGGTTACGGTATACTCGTATATTGAACAGAATACCAAAAAAATTCACTGCGAAATTACTCAATGGAGATATATTAATCGCATTTAGCGCACAAAAATTAATACAGAGCACAACCATACAATTCCTTCGAGTGTGAGATAATGAACTAGGTTGACTCTAAGTAACAGTATAAGCCTACGTAATAAGAAGGTGCTACCAAAAAAAAAAAAAAACATTAAGAATAACATAGTATTTTTTTTGGTTTTTAGCCGGTAGATTGTATGTTTAGATTTACTGCTACTTCATGCGCTAAAAAGGTGACCACAGTCTAGACTCTCCTTGCTTTGCGGGGCTTCTTCTTGCGTGAAGATTGTCTTTTCCGAGCCACAGTGGGCCCCAATTCGTGCCGGATTATCACATCTTCGTCATCTGGCGCCTCATCGCAATCGGGGTCTTCCTCCTCTGAGTGCTCGTTGTCACCTTCATCCTCAGGAGCTCCGACCACTGGAGCTTGTACCTCTCCTTCCACCTCCGATGTAAGATTGCGCACTTGCACGGAAACTTCACCCGTATTGCCATCTCTGGCACTTACTAGGCGCTTCATAGGCCTCTCCTTTCCGGAATTACCGATGGCTGTGATGCCATCCTCACTGATTATGCGTGTGCGAACAACCCCAGTTCCAGAAGAAGGCCCCCCTTCAGTGTACCCTGTATAGAATGGAAGGGGATTAGGTCCAGTTCTTTTGCTTGACTTTCGTGTTCCTCCGCGGGGTTCTTGTGATGGTGGTTTCCTAACAACCTTGGCTGTGGACTTCTTTGCACCACGTTGGGCCACATTCTGTACGGCTTCGTCTATAGCTGGCGCCACGGGGACTAGCTTGGCGGTGGAGGCACCACGCCGACTACCACCAGCTCGATTGAGTGGAGGCCTCGCCGCTGCTGATGATCTAAGGAGTCGAGCTATTTTTGCGCCCATTGAACTTGTGGGCCTCCGAGCCAGGCCTCCATCCACGATTGTATCTGGTTCGATACCCCCCGTACCAGTGGGTTGCGATGGAGCCACAGTCTGTGCGGGGATTGCGTGCACGGTCCTTCTCTCCTGAGCAGGAGGAATCTCTTGAAACAAGCTTGAGTCGCCTTGTGCCGGAACGGTTCCCCAGTTGCCCTCCCCACTAACGAGGCCGGTCCAATGAGGTCCATCTACAGCCCGTCCATGACTTCCATCACCCCCTTCGTCACTGTCCTCATCATCATCGCCACCATGGATATCGTTGCCAAGATGGTCCTCGCTGGATGAATCATCTGCAACCCCGTCATTGTTCTCAGGATTGATTTGGACTGGAATAGCATCTCTTTCGTCACGAGCGCCTCTTCCTTCTGCATTAGCCGCTTCATCAAATACCGGGAGCGTGGGTAATTCGTCTCCATAGATGTTCATGTCCGGGTTTCCCTGGTTATATTCTGGTTCATTGTTGAAGTCGTACTCATCATCGTTATCATCGTGGTTGTTGCGGTCACGCGGATTGTTGCGATTAGCGTCACCGCGTCCGTTGCCATTACCGTCGTTTTGCCCATTCGTGTTAACGTCGACGTTATCATGTCCCCAGACATCATCATCCCCACTGCCTGCGTGGTCAACTGGTATGTAATGATTGTCGTCATCTCCTTCCTCTTCGCTTGGATCTCTCTCCGGATCTGACTCCTCTGACCATGCATTGTTCTCGTACCATCTGAGGGGGTTGGGCTTTGGGCGTTCGCGGAGGAGTCTGCTATTCGTATAAATGTACACCAAGGCCTCAGACTTCTCTAACCCCAGGCGGTTGCGTACCTTGTTGTGGACAAACGAATACATGCTCCAATTCTGTTCACACGATGAGGCGGAGCAGACCTGAGATAAAATGCGCTTTGCAATGACTACCAATGGTCGCCCTCCAATCCTCTGCCACCATTGATGGGGTTCCAGATTCAAACCTCTGATATCGATGGTCACTTCGGGGCTGTAAGGGCCACGTCCCTCGTCGAACTCGATCATCTCTTTCATAAGATCGCCAAATGGAATTCCCATTTGGCCACCCACCTGACGAAACACCCGATTGAGAGCCCCCTTCGCTTCTCCTATGACTTGTAAGCCCTTATGCGTTCTAACCCAAGGGTTCAAGAGCGCCGCGGCATAATGAAGATCGGTATGCATCATGTCCCATCTACGGTCGAACCGCAGCTCCATCCTTGTTGCCATGACAGGTGGGAAAAAGCAAGGGGATCCTCGGAGATTGTACACGTGATCCTTTAGGTTGCTCATTGTAATCCATGCCTTGCCCATTGCCGGCTGGCTTCCATCGAAGGTCCTGAGAGCTACTAGGGCTGGTTTCACTAGGTGCGTGAAGTTGTCACACTGATGCCAGAACCCATCGTCACGAATTGTTTGACGCACTACGCTTGCGCGTGCATGATTACGCACCCCCTCGGTTTGGTTGAATAAACCGTCGACATACTCGTACCACTCCTGTGCCATGACCACTTGCTCCAAAGCAAATTTAACCTCCATAAGGCGCTCTATCATCAGATTGTTACAAGCGAATCTGGTTTCAGCGGGAACCACCAAGGACAACTTCGGTTCAAATTTGCGGAAAAGGGCCATGGGAACATGATGTCTCCGAATGTAATGACACACGTGTTTAGCCTTGGCGACCAAATCCTTCACAAAGACTTCCTTGCCCCAGTCCTCCATAAGAAGATCTAGAATATGGGCACAACAGCCCTGCTTGTACATGTGAGGAAACTCCTCTAGGATATTATCCATGGCGCCAAGCATGTTGGCTGCATTGTCCGTGCAAATCTGGACAACATTCTGAGGGCCAATTTCTCGAATATATTTCTTCATCTCCCCGGCAATATATCCCATTGACTTCTTCTCGCCAGTCGTATCAACAGACCCAAGAAATACATCGCCTGCCGGACATACTAGCATGACATTCATCAACGGTCGGCGATTCACATTATCCCAGCCATCGGAGCATATGGTAGCCCCGTATAACTCGGTCGAGGTTTTCGTACGTTCATCAATCTTTGCCTTGATTAACTTCTTTTTTTCCTTGATGTGCGTTGTTCGCATCGCGTCATAGGAAGGAGGACCGTAGTTAAATCCGGCAGCCGCGGTTGTGCTCACCGCCTTAATAAATGCTGGGTGCTTGGCCACGTTGAATGCGACGTTGGCTTCGTAAAAGAAGGATGACCACAACATGTCCAGCTCCTTCCGCTTGGCTATCTGGAGTGCTTCACTCATGTCCTGTTGCCGCAAGCTCCTAGTGGTATTCGAACCGGCCCTACTAGGTGCAACACTGGAGACATTTCGGTCCTCTTCGGAATCATTATACGAGGGTTCGGATCCACCGTACAGAGTGCCGTGTGTGGAAGCACTGGATGTTCCACGTTGAACTGACACGGTGAACGTTGGCCTGATACCATCCCCCTCCTCCTGTGTCAAAGGGCCGGGAATCTTTCCAGCGCAAAACTGAAACTTCCTCTTCACTACGGTAGGTGCCTTTTGGCAAACCCTCGAGAGATTGGGCTGGTCCCAACCATAATGCTGAAAGCACCTAGACTTCACGTACGAGAACTTGGTCCTGCAATACACACATTGGGCTACCTTTTGTGACAGTGACCCTTCCTGGAGCTTGACCGAAAACCATGGTGCCCACTCTCTCGTACCGAGTCTTGGAATGGCTCTAGCCGGAGCAACCACTTCAACCGGTTCAACCGCTTCATCCGGATCCATAGTGAATGATTAGGGAAGTCTCTGGACTAATAGGACTAGTAGTACCAAAAGATTATTATTTGAATAACTTAGTGTGCCTGAAAAGTGCTTGACACATTGATTTATGGAGAGAAGAATTTTTACATTCCCCCCACCGAAACCAAGTGTCTCCCCAAGCTAACAGTTTCAAGCAAGGAGCCCTCAAGGAGACCCAGGACATGAAGCACGCAAGGAGGTAAGGTGGATGTCAAATCAAGGGGGCAGTTTATATACTGCCGCCCTCGACCGGGCGAGTACTGTCCGGACGGGCGCGACCGAACGGGCGCGCGCGCACCAGAAGATCGGGCGCGCTCCGACGCGAACGGGCGGGCGCAGGTGGGTGCGCGCGATTGAAGGCCGCGTGGCGGATAGCGCGCGCGGTGGAAGACGGGCGGGGGCGAGCGCATGCGGGCGCGAGCGCTGGATCGCGAAGCTGGCGGGCGCGAGCGGAGAGCGGCGGGCGAATGCCGGCGCGGGCGCGCACGGGCGGAGAGCGGCGGGCGAATGCAGGCGCGGGCGCGCACAGGCGGTCGGGTGCGGGCGCGATCAAACGGCCGAGATCGATTTGGCCACCTCAATTCAACGAGAAGAAGTAACAACGAGAGGGAAAAATGAATAAAATTTAAATAAATCAAAGTGTGTAAACTACATACACGTGCACATCTACATAAAAAGGAATCCTATTTAAGTGAAAAGATTGAGAAACATGGGAGTGCGGGAGGACTACCCACCCCATTCACACATGTCTAAGAACTGGAGCAGGTTGTCATCTCGCCCTTTCATGTTTCTGCCCACCCACTGGAAGGTAAGTCGTTTTAAGCTAACCTCAGGGAGTGTTAACTTAAAATATGGGATAAATTTTACTAGTTACTGCACTAATCCAGTTGAAACCTCGAGCGCGCGCGCAGGCGGCGTGGGGCGCGAGCAGGCGCGCGCGAACGGGTGGGCGCGAGCAGGGCGAGCGCAGGTCGGGGAGGTCGCGCGCGCGCGGACGGGTGGGCGCGAGCAGGGCGAGCGCACGTCGGGGACGTCGCGTGCGCGCGTCGAACAAGCAGGCGCGCGCCCGTACTTGCGGGCGCGGTCGCGAGTGTGCGCGCGCGCGTGGGCAGGTTCAGTGGGTCGACTACGGACACCACTGCGCGGGCGCCTGCGGGCGCGTTCGGACGCGCGCAATCCAATAGGGCGCGCGCAATGAAGTTTAAAAGTTGTAAGTTCAAAAAAAAATAAAAAATAAAGCTTAAGGGAGAGAATGGACTACACTGAAATACCATACATTAGTATGGGAGATTGGAGTACCCAAAAGAAAAAAAAAGAAAAAAAAAGTAAACGAATAGGCATTCAAATTTATAAAATGAAGAAAAAAATAAAAAAACAAATTAAATAGCATAGGAGTATTGAATAAAAATAAGGCGGGAGGATGGGGGAGATGTGGAATTATAAAAATGAACAAACGAAATGAGAGAAGGAATTAAATAGAAGCATAGTGTTCAACGAAGAGGGGAAAAAAAAAAAAAAAGGAATTAAAGAGCGTAGGAGTATTGAATAAAAATAAGGCGGGAGGATAGACTAGAGGTAGAATTATAAAAATGAACAAACAAAATGAGAGAAGGAATTAAATGAAAGCGTAGTGTTCAACGAAGGGGAAAAAAAAATATAAAACAAATTACAGAGCGTAGAAGTATTGAATAAAAATAAGGCGGGAAGATGGGGGAGAGGTGGAATTATAAAATTGAACAAACGAAATGAGAGAAGGAATTAAATGAAAGCGTAGTGTTCAACGAAGGGGAAAAAAAAATATAAAACAAATTACAGAGCGTAGAAGTATTGAATAAAAATAAGGCGGGAAGATGGGGGAGAGGTGGAATTATAAAATTGAAAAAACGAAATGAGAGAAGGAATTAAATGAAAGCGTAGTGTTCAACGAAGGGGAAAAAAAAATATAAAACAAATTACAGAGCGTAGAAGTATTGAATAAAAATAAGGCGGGAAGATGGGGGAGAGGTGGAATTATAAAATTGAACAAACGAAATGAGAGAAGGAATTAAATGAAAGCGTAGTGTTCAACGAAGGGGAAAAAAAAATATAAAACAAATTACAGAGCGTAGAAGTATTGAATAAAAATAAGGCGGGAAGATGGGGGAGAGGTGGAATTATAAAATTGAACAAACGAAATGAGAGAAGGAATTAAATGAAAGCGTAGTGTTCAACGAAGGGGAAAAAAAAATATAAAACAAATTACAGAGCGTAGAAGTATTGAATAAAAATAAGGCGGGAAGATGGAGGAGAGGTGGAATTATAAAATTGAACAAACGAAATGAGAGAAGGAATTAAATAAAAGCGTAGTGTTCAACGAAGGGGGAAAAAAAAAAACAGTGGGAAAAAAAAAAATAGTGGATATATATCAGCTGAACTCAGGTGCTTAGAGGATCTTCATGTGACTCTGGGTCGACATGAAGATTTACTACCTTTAGTATATTATAAAAATGAACAGACAAAATGAGATTAGGAGTTAAATAAAAACGTAGTGTTCAAAGAGGGGGAAAAAAAACAATTAAAAATTTAGAGAGTGTGGGATTATTTAATAAAAACAAGGGGATAGGATGGGAGAGTGGTGGAATCATAAAATTTATTTGAGTGATGTTGTTTGAGTGCTTGGGCGCGTGCAAAACGGGCGCCGGCATTGATGGGCGCGAGCGTGTACGGGCGCGTGCAAATGGAACGAGGGACTGAATGGGGAGAAATTACTTCCATGACATGGTTCCAGTGCGCGCGCGCGAGTATTGACGGGCGCGCGCAATCGGGCGCGCGCGAAATTGGGCGCGAACGAAATGCGGGGGACATTGTGGGGGAGGAAGAGATTCAGAATCACGCGACCGCGCGCGCGCGGTTGGTTTGACGGGCGCGCGCGTACGGGCGCGTGCAAATGGAAAAGAGAGTTTGGGGAGAAAAATTAGTCCCCCACCCAGGTTGCAGTGCTCGCGCGCGTGCAATGTCGGGCGCGCGCGAAATCGGGCGGGCGCATGCGGAATCGGGCGCGAGCGAAACGACGGAGACACCGTTGGGTGTTCCACATTTCAGTATCCGTTCGCGCGCTGTGGGCGCGACGGGCGCGAGCAGTTCGTGCGCGGGCGGGCGTAATCCTGGTTTTATTCTCGCTGGGGCAGGTTCGTGCGCGCGCGAGTACGCACACTACGGGCGCGCGCAAACGCGCGCGACCATGCGGGCGGGATCAGAGTTCAAATCCACGTAACATAAAATTCAGTCCATAAGTTAAATACACTTACAATAACTTTAGTTCTCTTAGGGTGACTTAAATCCAGCAAGAAACCCAGGCCCCGATCCCCGACTCTGGCCTATCACGAGACCCAACCCCCTGTAAAAAATACGCTGCGACGAAGTACTATCCCCTAGCCCCCCCAAGCTGCAGCACTCATCTGTGAGTCCCAGAATCTCTCCACCTAACCTCATAGCGACCCTCACCGCATCATAGCAACCCTAAACCGCATCAACAAATACATCACGACCAATGCACACACAACCTCAACAAAAACTAATCGAGGGCTGGAAGTAATGAACAGATCAGAAGTGCGGAGCTCTGTGCAGACGGAGCACGTGAAGACCTGAAGGAGAGAGACGACTGCATGTCTGCCCCCCCCCCCCCCCCCCCCAACCTGCCCGAACCCTCACGTCCTGCCCGTCCGCCAAAACCCCACATTTCACCTCGCAATGATGTAAACACCCCATCATGTGACCCCGCCACCCAAAACCATCATCGCTCCATATCACCATAAGTGTGAATCACCATGAGTATAATCATCCGTAACTCCCCACTCCCCCTCGCGTCACTTCCAAAATTAACTCGAACCCTGTGAATCGGAAACGGGTTTTTTGGAGGGCCCGGAGTTAGACAGTCGGTAGCCGGTGGTACACACCTCCAGGTGTGAAGGGACCCTTAGCGTGACTTAAATCCACTGTCCATATTAAACATTTTGGTGTGCAACAGAGATATTTATACACTTATCATACGACGGAAGGAGATGAGACAACGGGCGGAATGAATAACATGATTGGCAATCAAAAAAAGGGAGGCCAATGTATTATGAAGGGAGCATAAAAGCGTCTTGAGAATCACGACAATGATTTACAAAAGCAAATTATCATCCATTGTTTGAGTTTAACAAACATTAAACATGTGAATGTAATCCCAAACCTATCCATACCCCTATGCCATCTACATGTATTTATATTCCGATATCTTTTTACAAAACGTGGTCTTCACTCATGGATCTCCACGACGTCACGTGCCCGGTGCAGAGGAACTCGATGCACCCTCATCGTGTCGAGCACGAGAGGTACCTGCTGCACTACTTTCTGCCCCATCGTTGGCAATGAGTTTCCGCTTGGCAGAACGGGTTCTCTTCGCTATACCATCTCCTCCAAGCATTGCTTCCATGAAGTTGTTGTTGCGCATCCGACGGAGCACTGTTACGACCTCCGGAGCCACTTCCGCACATAGGAAATCCACGGCTTGATTCTTGAACAATATATCCCATTCAGATTCCGCGGTTTGTACTTCCTCAGCGATCCGGAAATCCTCTGGAGTCATGTCGTGCAACTCCTTGATCTGATCCGCAACCAACTCCCCTTTGGAATTCCACTTAAATCCAAGAGGATGGCGGCCGTACTGGAATGTACGAGTTTGAATATCCCAGTGCCCATGTAGCACTTGGTAGAAGAAATTCCTCCTTCCCTCGAGTTCCTCCTCCGTCCCGCCCTTGATGAGTTCGTGGCAGATCCGTACAATCTCCGCAGGTTTCTGGTCCCACCTCCACTGATCGCTCATTTGTTTAACATAGGACTGGTGCATTCCCATAAGCCAATTCCAAATCAAGTCTTCACCCCACTTGTCCGGAAAGTCAGGAGTATTTTCCTTATTTAGCTCCCAATGCGGTGGCATCCAATTCACTAGGCCGAATTGCTCATAAAAACGCTTGTGTAAGGGGGCCTTACATACTGCACACTTCCGACGTATCAAGGCATGGGAAATCAAGCATTGTGGATGATACATGCATTGACAGGATCCCAATTGCCAGCCCCCCTCTGGCCCAAATAGATTGCAACAAACTGGACACTCGGTTCCATCCAACACATACTTCGCTGGATTGGGCCAGAGCAAGCTTGGCTTTGCATTTTTAGCGATCTTCTCATTGGATATGGCGGTCTTGTACTCCCACTCCAACTGCGTCCAATCTATTGCTTTACCAATCATCGGTAGGCTGTCAGGGAACATTTCATCTGGATCTGCCCACGAGGTAAGTCCGAAATCTCTCTTGGAGTTAAGCTGGAGGTAACCGCGGTCAATCTTCTTGAACTCATCGTGCATTTGTCTGAAACGGTCGACGTTCATGATGCATGCAATCTTCCATTGGTAGTACTGTCTGCTCATCTCGATCAGATACTTTCTGAGCATCCCGTTGGTAGCTTGCAATTCGGAGACAGTGGGTACCGATGGCTGTTGAAATCCCAAAGAGTCCTCCGTCTCTTGAGAATCTACGAACATGATTTGCCGCTGGGGGGGGTGCATCACTTGACTTGATGACGCGAATGGAATAATTGGCTTACGGGGAACTCGGACCGGGGTATCTTCCAGGAGACCGTGCGTGGCCGATTCAATGATGGCATTCACGTCTTCCTCGTTCATTCCAGGGCTACCAGGGATTGGAGCTTGGCTTGCCTCGGGTACGTAAGTCGGAGTCTTCGCAGATCTAAGTTGCGAAATCTCTTCATTCTGCTTCCGTATAATCTCATTCATCCTATCAGCTTCCTCGTACAAGTTCTGGATAGTCTTCTCCATCTCAGAAATTATTGCATTTTTTCCTTCCAGCTCCTTCTGCAATGCATCGACTTGCGGGCCCTGGGCATCAGCGGCGGCTATTGTAGCCTCCAACTCATCTGCAAACCCAGTGTCATCATCTTCCATTACATTGCTCGGGCCCGCAATCTGTGGATTCAGTACATGAGGAGCTACATCAACATTGCTCGGGCCCGCAATCTGTGGAACTAATATAGGAGGAGCAACATCAACATTGCTCGGGCCCCCGACGATTGCTGGAGGAGCCTGATGAGGAATACCCGGTCCAGTAGGATTTGCAGGCGGTGCACGATTCCTCGTCGACAAACAGGCAGCTAGCACAGGATCCTTCTTTTTTAACCGTGTGATTCTAGCACTAGTCGCTGCTCTTGTTTTTGACTGAGGGGGACGGTCTACCGTACCATCAGAATCATTATCCTCCCCTGAGTCACTCCATTCAACAGGCGCTTGATCCTCAGGATCATCCAAGTATGCCCAGTCCACACCTGGGAATCTTAGGACCCCTGTAGGTATCGCCATCTCATGTGGACGCCGCTGGACGCTAGGAGTCAACCGTATGGTTCTCCAATCCACCTGCCTATGAAGCACTACCTCGGCATATACCATTCTACAAATAAAGAGCGGAACCTCATTCCTCTCGTTCATCGCCTGGTTGTATAGGACCTGCCACACCTCCAAACACCGCCTCCCGAACTGACGGTTCTTGCAATATTTCATGTTCGCCTTGTTTGATTGACGATTGGGTTTATGACGGTGCAACGGGAATAACTTCCCAATGTGGCACCATTCAATGAATTGTTCACACGTTGCTAGAGTCCACGGTTGCGATGCAGCTTCCCACCCTCTGAATGCCAGCTTTGCTGGATTCAATAAGACGTGGACCCTCTTATGTTGGAGGTTTCCATGCCTGGGCCGTCCCGCATCCTTTTGCTTTTTCCTCTGCTCTGCCGCCGTGAGTGCTGGTTGTTGTCGTTCCATGTCTGCTCGAGGTAGATCGTTCTTCGAAGTCTTCCGAAGGTGCAAAATTAAAAGCCTACGACTACCCCAGAACCTCAATCACATTTACAAATTATAAACATTTACAAAATTCTCAAATGTAATACACAGACACCATAGAGTTCTGGAGAACAAAAACAAGGACACGTGTCAGAGTGCTGGGACCCACCTGAGTACCACGCAATCAGCTACCCGGGGGCTGTTGAAGGCAAGGTGCTCAAAGGGGGGGGAGTGCAAAATGAGGTGGGAAATCGCCCTTTTATAGTCACGGGCGCCAGGGAACAGGCACGAACAACCTGCTACGGGCGCGAGCGGAAACCCGACGGGCGCGCGCGGGCACCGACGGCGGGGTTTCGGCCGTGTATACCTCCGCCCCCACGCGGATATCAACGGGCGCGAGCGGTTCAGTGGCGAGTATATGACGGGCGCGAGCGGGTTTTACCGCGCGCGAGCGGGTACCGACCCGGTCTTCGTCGGGCGCGCGCGGGCGTCGTTTGGGTACCGAAGGGGCGCGCGCGCGGATGTCGACGCGGGCGCGCGGATATTATTCGGGCGCGATCCGAACTGTACGGGCGCGACCGTCGGGCGCCAACGCTGAATGGACGGGCGCGAGCAGTGGGCCAGGACGGGCGCCACCACAACCTAGAACACTGTTAAAAATCAGATTAACCAAAGAGGACTTGCAAATTCAGAGTTAAAAAAGAATACTTTATTTATTTTGAAAATGTATCACTTCATTGTTTTGTCGATTACAGTGCCATGCACTCTAGATACCGGTCCTCTAGGTCTTTCAAGTGCGTCTCGAAATGGTTCGTTTGAGCACTAGAGACAATATTGGGGACACAAAGTATTGCCATCTCCTTCTTCAGTTCTTTGATGAGATCGCCAATCTCACAGTCAAGTTCTTCGACAGTCGCTTGGGTTGCCAACTGCTCTTCAGTGGTTGGAGGCAGAGGGCGTCCATTCTCTGCGTAGGCCACCAATTTGTCACGGCGAGAGATCCAATCCTCGAAGAACTCAATCAGTTGACGGAGTCGCTCCAGCTTTGACCAAATAACTGTGTCCGTTCGTTGTGCAGTGCCCGGTGGAGTGGCACCATCCGTTAAACTCATAATGGACTTGATTTGTTGGCAATTGCAGGCGTTGGAATTCATGTTGGACGGTACAGCGAATGTTGAGAAACCCACCGTAGCACTAAGCAATCAGCTACCCTTGGGCTGTTGAAGGCAAAATGCACAAAGTGAGGGGGTGCGAAATCAGTGGAGGAGGGTGGCAATTTATACTCACGGGGCCGACAGTGTGGGCGCGAGCAGGTTGGGCGCGCGCAGGCTGCTACGGGCGCGAGCGACCGTGATCGGGCGAGGGTAATCGGGCGCGATCACGGTGCGCGCGCGAGACAGACGACGGGCGCGATCACAGCGAGCGCGCGACGGGCGCGGGCGACCCTGATCGGGCGAGGGTAATCGGGCGCGATCACGGTGCGCGCGCGAGACAGACGACGGGCGCGATCACAGCGAGCGCGCGACGGGCGCGGGCGACCCTGATCGGGCGAGGGTAATCGGGCGCGATCACCGCGCGCGCGCGAGACTGACGACGGGCGCGAACAGCCACAAATGACCGGCGCGAACAGGCGCAAAGACGCGCGCGGACACGACGACGGGCGCCACCCATGGTAAACAGTAGTAAACTGTGAGGACAGTAATTTTTCTCGCGGTCGGGAGCCCGTCCGATAAGCGTCCGTCCGATAACCGTCCGTCACGTTCGTCACGTGACTACACGACAATTTTTTGGCCCGTCCGTCCATTATGACAACTCTGAGAGGGGGCACTTACCCCTTCACCCACAGCCCAGACCGGAACGGTGACTCCTACACCCACCGGAACGCCAGTGGTGGACTCCCCTGCTGACAGTTCCGGTGCTCGGAGAGTTTTGAGGAAGAGGAAGGATCCGGCGGAGAAGGGACCCATTACGATTTCCGGGTCCGACTCGGAAACCTATGCGAGCTCCCCGGTTGGGACAGCCGGAACTGGGACTCGAACCCCTACGTACGGAACCCCTCCCGCGCATATGTTGCCGAAGTCTCCCAACTCTCCCAAGAACCGAGTCGTTACACGGCTTTCCTTGGAGGCCCAGACGAAAGAGTCAAAGGCGGAACGGAGTGCTAGGCGTCAGGCGGAGCGGGCAGCTAGGGCAGGAGGATCCAAGCCACGGATGACCAGGTGGAAAGGAAAGGACCGCGAGCAAGAGAGCCACAAGAAGACGAAGATGGGGTAGATTCCTCACGCTGCAACTGGCCGTCACTTTCCGGATTTATAAGAGTAGGTTTCGGATCGGGAGATCCGGTTTAGTCGTAAAGTAGGATTCTAGGTAGATAACTAGGGATTAGGTTTTTTAATTGAACTGCCGGTGCCGCCGCTTTTGTGAAAGCCCCTGCTTACTTAAACGGGGGGGGGGGTGATGCAGTCCGGGTCTTCGTTTTGCATGTTTTCTCCCTATATTCCTTATCAGTAAAGTATTCGTGTTTTGCAAGTACTGTGCGTGGTTTCCCGCTAAGTGTGAATGGTCCGGGAAGGATATGAGAGTTCCGCTGTAGCTCGGATAGGAAGGTGATGGGAGTTGTGACAGGACCCGAACCGGAAAGGTAATGGGATTGAGCGGAAAGATTTAGTCGATTGTCGTAGGAGTGAAGCCTCACTGTTCCGTCCCCAACCCAACCTCACGCGGAATAGCCGTCGCTAGGGTCGAAGCAGATCGAGGGGTACTTGATCGGGCTCCCTGAACTTCTGAAGAGGTTCTGTACACTGTGAGAGGGGGATTCGGAACGTGGTACGGGTCGCCTAAGGATAATCGGATTCTGGTTCTCCCAGATCCGGATTGGTTTGTCGTTGTAGTCTCACGGATCGGAAGAGGTCGTCTGCGTGACCTGCTGGCCAGAGTACTCTAGGACAGTTGTGAGACGGTAGCTGTTCCGAGACGTTGGGGTTTGTGGACGAAACACCTGACGAGAAAGAGAAAGAAAGAGAGAGATAGTCGAGAAGTTACGTTCCGGAGACACTATCTGAGCAGTGGCAAGGCTCGGAACTATTAGGAGTAACTACTTGGTGAAACACTATTGAATCCTTGGACGATACTCGGAACCTGGTGACAATACGGAAGTTTATGCTCAATTAGAGTGTTATCCGGATGTTAGTTGCGTTTCCGTGTTCTGACACTTGCGGCAAGGGCATAGGTACGCTATTATGTTCTGCGTCGTAGCCACTTGTATCTCTGTTTGTAGAATGAGGTCACCAAGAGGGATGTGACGCAGTATCTGTCCGTGAGCATCGTGTCGGATTCTAGCCTTGCATCGGCGGACCTCTGTGCTCATCGCACCTACAGTGCTAGCAATACAGACACAATTTAGAGAACAAGGTCAAACTCAGTTCCAATCATCAAGCACAAGCACAAGGAAAGATGAATGACATACAAGGGACCATGATAAAATGCAATAAAAAAAACTTCCATACCCCTAAGGGTGGGTGGGCGGGACATCCCTTTACAGGGCAACTTTTATCACCTTCCTCACCAAATTTCATTCTCAATCAGCCCATTCTCAATTCAAACCTGTAGACTCTCTTGTAATTCCAAATCACCAGTATAGATACATAGTGCTTTCCACCACAGAATTCTCAATCAACACACTACTTACAATATACTAGTGTATGACAAAACAATCCAAATAATAGACAAAAGTTTGTCTTAAAGTTGACAATACAAGATCAAACACAAAATAGTTTGAGTCTCCAGAAATCTTCTCATCCCTTGAATGTTGGTGTAGTAAAGTAAGAAAAATCCAGAGGTGAAGGACCTCACGTGTCCCCATAAACACAACCAAAACCACAGTTAGGATTATGTTTGTAGACAAGGTGTCAACAGCCCTTTACAGCTTGTTATTGCAGTCACAAGAAAAATCAAATCCTACACCAAACATACAAATCAAAGGGAGGGATGAAAGAGTCTAATTGCAAACATAAATTAGAGGACCTGACTAGTAGTTCCACTAGACTCAGCCATGTTGCACTTTGCTTCAGCTCCACACTACCATATACCAAAACTTCACAAGCTCTAAAAATCTCTCACACACATGTAGCAAACTAGAATTACTTTCAAAGCAAACAAGTAAACAGATGCATATGGCCAAGAAACTCCCATGGTTTTATACCCTCCAAGAAGTCTCTAGAGATTCACTTGTTGTTAAAGGGATTTTTGGCCTTTTTACCTAGGAGTAGTAATTTAGGAGCAGAATAGTTAACTGCCAGGAGCAGTGAAACAGTTAGTTACTGCAGATTTCTTAGTTACTGCGTTTTGGATGAAGTTTTGACAGTCGGATGAAAAATCGACTTGGATGAAAAATGGACAGTTTGAAGGGCGGCTAGGGTTTGGGGGGGGTTAGTGAGGAGTGAGGATGGCGGCTCTCACTCTCTCTCTCTCCCCTTGGAGTTTGTGCAGCCATGGAGGTTAGTGTGGTGAGTAGAATGTGAGGAGATTTGATGAGGTCCTAGGATAGGAGGAGCAGGACTGTTAGGAGCAGATCTGATTGTACCTGAAGGACAGTAATGATGAGAAAAGCGATCATTGGATCATTGGAGTTTGTGCACATTGAATGCTATGGCTTTTAGGTAGATTTGCATTGTGGGTTCTTGCATTGATGGAGCAGTAGATCAGAGCAGAATGATTAGAATCTCGTGCTGTTAAGGGGTAGAATGGTGTTGAGCAGAATTAGTTAGGTGGGTACTAAAATTTTGAGGGTCTCTTCTTAGATCTGGATAGTACATTAGCTTTCAAAGGGTGAGCTAAATCACCCTTTATTATTGGCGACCCTGCATTAAGAACAGATCAGGTGGCTCTTGCTGCGAATCTGTACAGTCCAGGACAGGTCTGGAACAGGTAGACAGGCACAGTGGCCAAGGCAGAAAGTTACAGTCATAGCTTTACAGTCTTAGGATTCGCAGTCACAGGCTTACAGTCACAGATATACAGGATTATTGTCACAGATTTACTATCATAGGATTACAATCCGAGGATTCCAACAGCAGAAGTACCACAGATGCTACAGCAGGAGGACAGTTCGAGGCTGAGGAGATCAGGTTCTAGAATCCAATGAAGAGGAGCCAATGTTCGAGCAGTCAACGTTACAGGAAGACCACAGATTCAGCAGTTGGAGAGCATTTCGAAATTGAGGGTGCCAAGTCCCAGAATCTCGTGGGAGAGAAGCCAATGCAAATCAGTCAACGGCACAGGAGCTGAAGACAGCTCCAAAGCAGAGGGAGGATAGTCACGGGTATCAGGTATGTTCCAAACCACCGTTGAATTCAGACAGTCTGGAAAGGAACAGTAGTTTGCGTGAAAAATGACCAGTAAAAAGTAGCAGTAAAAATCAAAAAGTTACTGGCTAGTAAAAAACATTCGAGCAGTAAAAAGTATCGGTAAAAAGTTAAAAAGTTACCAGTCAGTAAAAACATACTTGAGCAGTTCAAAGTAACGATAAAAAGTTAAAAAGTTATCAGTCAGTAAAAAACAGTGGAGCAATAAAGGATAACAGTGGAAACTGAGAGTAAAAATGCGAACATTAAAAATGAGTTAAGAAAAACAGTAAGTAACTTAAGGAAAAAAATGAGGAATGGAAAAAATTGAAAAGGTAAAAACAAAAATGAATGGACAGTAAGGAACCAGGAAAAATCTGTGGGAGAAGCTTGCAATTTGTAATGTATGGAAGCTTGGAAAAACTGAGACTATGCTAGAACTTGCGAAACTAAGGGCAGAAAACTATCTACAGTAGGACAGTAAAGACTGACAGGTCCCAAAGGAACCAAAGTGGAAGGGTGAAAAAGGGACGGACTGGACAGGACAGGACCCAAGAAACAGGAGGACTAGCATCCAACGGACCAGAGGAGGGCTGAGGACAAGGAACCGACAGCACCTACCCAGGAGTTTTGAAGGAGCAGACTCAGTTACTAGAAGTACCAGCCAAACCAGAAGAGCACCTGACCGGAGAGTACCAAGGGAAGAGCAGCAAACTGTACTGCAATGGACAGAGAATACCCAGGGTGGGACAAGGAGGAGATAGCCAGGAGACAAGCAGTAGAACGGTTGGCAAGGTACGAACTCAGGGAGCAAAGAGCAGCAGCAGTAGTAGGAAAACCAATGGGAGGACAATTGAGTTCAGAAGAAAGCATAGCTAAAGGGAGAACCAGGGACCTGATTGACATGGACCTGGTAGGAGAAAATTCGAGCCAGGAGACCATACTTGGAGTAAGCAGGAGGACAGGGTTAGCAAGAGGAGAACCTAGCCCAAGCTTCAAGAATTGGCAAGAGGATGAAGAAGAAATTCGGAAGTATGAGGGACATCCACTATCACCTAGGACCAGCAGGAGGAAATTCCCAAGGCCAGGTGAAGGGGACACACAGCATTGTTGGAACCTCCAGACCAGAATGGCATCAGCATATGACCATTACCAGGAAAAGGAGAAGAAAGGAGGCAGCAGACCAGACACACCGAAACGAGAGGAGAAAACACCAGGTGATTTGGTGGAGATGTTGGAAACGCTGAAGAAGAAATTGGAAGAAGTTAACACTGGGGACAGAGTCCAGACAGGAGCACCAGCACTGTCAGAGATGTACAAAACGGGTAAGCCAGCACTGGTGAATCCCAGGAGACCAGTGGTACATTTTGCACAAGAGCAGTTCCAAGGAATGGAGCTGGACAAAGATGAGGAAGACAGAAGACAACTAGAGCAGTTCAAGGCCCAACAGCAAGCTAGGAGGCAAGCAGAAAGAGAACGAAGAAACCAGCAGGCAATAGAGGACCTGTACAGGAGACAGATGGAGGAGCTAGGCCAGGCAGCCAGGTTCACAGAGACAATGGAGGCTTGGGAAGAAAAGAATCGGGAGGAGATCAAACTGAAGGAAGCCATGAAGCTATGGCAGGAAACAAAGAGGCTTGAAGAGCAGGACCAGGAGAAGCAGAGACAGGAGGCTCTTAGAACCTGGCAGGAGACTCAAAGAAGGGAAGAAATGAAGCAGGCAGCTGAGAGAAAAGAAGCAATGCAGCAGGACCTGCTAAGACAGGAGGCTCTGCGTTTATTACAAGAAGCACAGAGATTGGAGGACCAGAAGAAGAAGGAGGAAGAGATGAAAGAAGCTACCCGGTAGGCGACCCTTTACAAATGGCAAGAGATACTCAGGGAAGAGAGCCAAAAACTCCAAGCCAAACCAAGGGCAGATCCGTGGGCAGCATATGACCAATCAGTGGTCCAGGGGGACAGACCAGGTCAACTGAGGGAAGCAGAATTGATGGGAGCACCTTACACTACATTTGCTATACCAGGAAGGCTAAGGACAGACCATTTCCCAACCTCGAGGACTTGGGTGAGCCCAACAGGAGGAGGAGGGGTACAGTCCACCTATGTGGATCACCTTACTGGTGATGAGTATAGACCAGAAGTCAACAGAACTGCATACTGCCCAAGCGGAGGAGCAGAAGCTGGAGCAGGAGTTCCTGACACAGGAACAGGATACAGAAGACCAGCAGAGATAATGAGAGGGATGCCGTATGATACTAGGCCACCTGCAGGAATAGGAGTACCAGGAGATACAGCGGACAGCAGTTATCTAGTGAGGCATGGCCCACCAGCCTACCCACCACCTGCTAGACCCAGAGTACCACCCGTGACAGGATCAGTCCTTATGGCACAGAGGAAGCCGCTGACCTACTCCAAATACAAGGAGGGGACGAATCCAGATGCCCACATACGGCAGTTTGAGAGGACCCTATGGCACAACGAAGAAACAGATTGAGCAGGTGATAATCAACCTGATGGGTACCACTTTGCTGGACAAGGTTGGTGCATGGTATGAGAATTTCCTGGAGAACCATGTCTACTGCTCATGGGAGGATGTTAAAGCTCCTTTCAGGAGGAGGTACAGAGACCAAACCACGGATGAGGCAGTATACAAGGAATTGAAGTCTTTCTACCAAGGGGACAGAGAGAAGGTACAAGATTACTATGATCGGTTCATGACTCTAATCAAATGTCTACAATCTGATCCAGGAGAAGGGTTCAGAATCACTAATTTTCGAGCAGGACTACTGGAGTATATCAAGATTACTACCAGTGTAGCACCAGTCAAGAGCTTGACAGAGTTAGTGGATGCAGCCTTGAGATGCGAGGAGAACTGCACTGACTCTAGTGGTAAACCCACTAAGATTGAGGTAAAGAAAGTGGAGACCAGCAGTAAGGCAGCCACAGTGACTAGGAAGGAAACAAGCCAAGAGGCTCCAAGGAAAGCCTGTGGAATCTGTAAGAAGCTAGGCCATGACGATGCAAACTGTTGGTACAACCCTGCCAACCAATGGGGGTCAGGTGCGAAGAAGGAAGGAGAAGAACCTGTTTGTGTCAATGAAGTATCTGCTTCTAAACCTGCAGGAACTTACAGTTACAGCCAAGGGTACCAGAGACCACCGAACCCTAGGGCAGGCAGTAGTCAACAGAGGAGTTATGGTGATCAACCACCGTGTTGCTTCTTGTGTGGAGGAGCAGACCACGAAAGCTGGAACTGCCCCAAGAAGGCACAATGGGATCAATTTTTAGCTGACCAGGAGAAGACGAACAAAAAACAGGATCACCATGTGAGCAATGTGGAAATTGAATGGCTGGATGAGCCACAGGACCTAGTGGACGTGGCCAGTATGACCAGGGCCCAAAGGAAGAAGGAAGGATTACCTCCTATTGAAGACCAGTCCAAGGAACCAAAACCAAGGAAGGCCCAGACCAAGGAAGACTTGAAGGAGGATGAACGGCTTAGGGATTCTATGCTAGAAGCCCTCAATGAGATTCAGCTCAAGGAGGAGCAGGAGGCCAGAGCAGCAGAGCAGACCAAGACTGCTCACTCACATGAAGCTCAGGAGATGGCTGAAGCAGAGGTACAAGACAGTGAGTGGGCAGGATTCCCAGATTCTGATGTCCTCAATTACAGCTTTAAGACTGATCAAGAAGGACCAGGAGTACTTGCAGAAACCAGTACAAGGGGGGACCAGGAGCAGGATTATGCAAACTTGGTGGGCAGGAGGATATTGGCCAGTCCAGTTACTGTGCCTTTGGGTCAGCTACTACAGATGGCTCCAAACATGATTGAGATTGTCAAGGCCCATGTGTTTCCGGAATTAAGGGCCAGTAAGGATTCTGGTCAAGGCGAAACGGCTGGGGTGGAGCAGATGACCAGAAAAGGAGGTCAACCAGGTCTGATACCCAGCTTGGCAGTAGATGTTGACACAGAATTGCCTATGTTAACTGTGCAGATTCGCAAGGGGACCTTGGACAAGGTATTGCTGGACGGTGGATCTGGTGTCAATCTCATTACTGAAGAGGAGCAAAAGCGTTTAGGACTGAAGGACCCACAACCTGCTCCCTACAGATTGAGGATGGCAGACCAGACTGTGGTGGAACCAGTAGGGATAATCAGAAATGTGAAGGTACACATCCATAGCATTCCTTATCTGATTACGCTGACTGTCATCAAGAATAAGGAAGTGAATGAGGCGTATAGCATGCTGCTAGGTCGTCCTTGGTTGATTGATGCAAAAGTCAATCATGACTGGGGTAGAAATCTCGTCACATTTCGAGGCAACGGGACAGTCAAGACAGTATCAGTGAGCCAGAAGAAGGGATCTGGACCAGATTTACCTGAGGTATTGGTCTGCTACAACCTTACTGAAGAACTCATAGATGAAGAGGAGGAACATTGGCTGGCCACCAAGCAGGATGTATTGGTCGTTGAGACAGTGGTCGAACATCAAAAGGGGGATAGTGGTCACACACGCCAGGAAGGGAACAGTTTAGATTATCAGGACAGAGCTGGCACCACAGAGAAGCATACATCAGGTTCACAGGACCATGACAAGCAAAGCAAGAGAAGAGAGGACCAAGGAGAAGACCAAGACCAGCAGAGGAAGAGAAGAGAGGACATGGAGGCAGACCAAGACAGTGGAGACCTCAAGGACCAAGACAACAATTTTTTCAAGGATCAGGAAGAAGACCAAGACCAGCTGAACAAGACAAGAGAGGACTACGGAGAAGTCCAAGACCACCTGAACAAGACAAGAGAGGACCAGGGAGAAGACCAAGACCAGCAGAGCAAGAGAAGAGAGGACATGGAGGCAGACCAAGACAGTGCAGGCCTCAAGGACCAAGACAACAATTTTTTCAAGGATCAAGCAGCAGACGAAGGTGAGTGGAGGAGGAATAGAGAGGACCAGGAGAGCAAAAATGAAGAGGGACATGACAAAGATCAGGAGCAGGAGAACAGGTGGGAAGAGGGCCAAAGTTTAGAAAAAGGAGATGAGGGCAAAATAGAGAAAAAAATAATAGAAAAAAGAGAAAAAGAAGAGGAAGTAATCAGAAAAGGGGCAGGAGAGAAAGAAAGGAAGCAGCTAGCAGTATTGTGCGGGGTAGTGGGAATCAGCCCTCTAAAACAGGAACAAGAGATGGGACAGCAGAAGGAGCGCTATCAGACAAGAGGAGGTGGCAGACAGGGTTTCAGTACGAGCGGGTGCCAAAGCAGAGAGAAGCAGGAGCATTGTGAGCCAAGAGGAGGAGGCAGCTAGGGTTATAGCAGGAGCGGTTGCAAAGGAGACCAACAGCTAGAGCTTGAAGACCAGAAGAAAGTGGTTGGAGACCAAGAAGATGAAGCAGCAGCCAAGATAGAGGACCAGAAGAACGGGAGTCTGGAGAAGGACCAGCGAGACATCAGTCCAAATGACCTGGAAAAGAGAGTGGATAGGTGGGACCAAGAAAACAGGGACCAGCCAAGGTGGACCAGAGATGGAGGAGGTAAGAAAAATAAAAAAGAGAAAAATGAAGGAACTGACCAAGAGAAATGGGACCAACAGGAGGTAAAACAAGAGCATCAAAGATCCAAAGACCACGCTAGGATGCCACAGGGATCTAGAGGAGGACACCATGTCAAGAGGATGGGTGGGCAGAGGAGTAGTCCAGTACAGCTCTCCAGTAGCCCAGAGATGGTTTTAGTGTTGGCACCCACTAGGCAGCTGCCAGTATTAGAGGAGCAGCACCAAGATCAGCATCAGGACCAGCCCCAGGAGCAGTCCGAGGAGCAGCGCCAGGACCAGGTTATAACGGACCAGCCACAGGAGCAGGATCCTATAAACCAACAGGAGGAGCGAAGTGTGGGTTTACCCACAAGCCAAGTAGACACCACGATCTCAACCAGATTAGGAGGGGCATGGCAGCAGGCACCAGAGGACCAAGTGAGTATCACCAAGGAGGTGGGCATGTTGGTTCAGCAGTTGCAAGTGGCATTGGCACAAGCATCTCGTGTGCAGGATTTGCAGGAGCAGGAGGATTGGTCTGGCCCCGATTACCAAGATCTTATCAGCTTCAGGCTTAGTCAAGAGGAGAAGATTTGGGAGTTGATTAACCAGCTCCAACATGCTCAGCAGCGGTTAGTGGCACTTCAGGAGGGCCAAGAGAGGGAGAGCCAGGCTTGGGTTGATTAAAGGGTCCAGGCAGAGGTACTCAGGACCAGGAGGATGGAGTTGGAGGTCAAGACCAATGCCCGATTGAACAACTTCGACCGATTGCCACTAGAGAATCAGCAGTTGAGTACGAAGAGTACTGGTAGGACCAGTAGTAAACTCTTTTTATTTTTATTTCCCTTTTTTTTTATTTTTGGCTAACTACATAAAACTAAAAAACCGGAGCATCAAAGGGCAGATGCAGACTAAAAGGGGGATAATGTTAAAGAGATTTTTTGCCTTTTACCTAGGAGCAGTAATTTAGGAGCAGAACAGTAAACTGCCAGGAGCAGTAAAACAGTTAGTTACTGCAGATTTCTTAGTTACTGCAGCTTTCTTAGTTACTGCGTTTTGGATGAAGTTTTGACAGTCGGATGAAAAATCGACTTGGATGAAAAATGGACAGATTGAAGGGCGGCTAGGGTTTGAGGGGGGTTAGTGAGGAGTGAGGGTGGCGGCTCTCACTCTCTATCTCTCCCCTTAGAGTTTGTGCAGCCATGGAGGTTAGTGTGGTGAGTAGAATGTGAGGAGATTTGATGAGGTCCTAGGATAGGAGGAGCAGGACTGTTAGGAGCAGATCTGATTGTACCTGAAGGACAGTAATGATGAGAAAAGCGATCATTGGATCATTGGAGTTTGTGCACATTGAATGCTATGGCTTTTAGGTAGATTTGCATTGTGGGTTCTTGCATTGATGGAGCAGTAGATCAGAGCAGAATGATTAGAATCTCGTGCTGTTAAGGGGCAGAATGGTGTTGAGCAGAATTAGTTAGGTGGGTACTAAAATTTTGAGGGTTTCTCCTTAGATCTGGATAGTACATTAGCTTTCAAAGGGTGAGCTAAATCACCCTTTAACACTTGTTTGTTATATGGACAAGAATAGCCTCGCTGGTCCAATCATCTCTGACCCTTAGATGAAGGTTAACTTAGATCAAATGGTCATAAATTAGTGACTTGCTAGAGTAAAGTTCAAGCTTGTAGTAAGCCATAAGTTTGGAGTAAGCTTCAAGTTTGGAGTAACTACCAGTAGGCCATGTGTAAGGGAGGTGGGTGGGTTTTACTAATTTACACCTTATTTAGCATATCATGCCATAATAAAGTGACTATGTAATTGCTTGCAGAGTTTTACAAGTAATGAGCAAATTTAATTTGCAAGCCTACATAATTGAAGAGTGCAACTTTAGTCTGAATCATTATAATAAAACCTTATTTAGAAAATAAATTCTAAATTAAATACGGGTATAAGATCTTCCCAATATTTAAAAAAAAAAAAAAAAAAAAAAAAAAAAAAAAAAAAAAAAAAAAAAAAAAACCTCTTGAGCTGGACAATGGACAAGGAATGTGGAGGTACGAGGGGACGAGTTACAAGGGAAGGACTGAAGGAGAGAAGAAAATGACCAGATGGGGGAGGAATGGCGGAGATACGAGAGACAGTGAGATAAAAACCAAAAAAAAAAAGAAAAAAAACAGAGACGTGTAAATGTTGCCATGTCTAGAACACCATATTCGTTATTTTGGGAGATATTCTTGATTTTGGGAAATCAGAGTGCAGAGAAATGGCGACATTCGTCATCTCCCATTTACTTCAATCTTGCGGAAATCAATATTGAATCATTAATAACACCTTAAAGGAACAATGAGGCCCATGTGATTTAGGTCGAGTGGACCTAAATGCACGAACATACAGGAGAAAACTTAGTAATGTTCATTTATCCATTAAAAACATGTTTAAATAGAGATGATGATTAAGTCATTTAGGTCGATCACACCTAAACGCAATATAAACAAGGAAAAAGAATATACCACGTCCCCTGTAATTTTAGTAGTAACTATCCGTTACCTTTTCTAAACCAAGGTTTCAATAAAAGGCAATGTCCACTCACATAAATTACATTCGGAAACTTGAATAACACAAAAAGTGTGCAAGACAATGAGGCAAAAATAGCAGACGAGAGAATTTGACAAATAGATCAATCGTTTTATTCAAAACATAATTACATTGAAATAACACAGAGGAGTCTTATGATCGTCTATATTGTCTGCGCCATTGCTATACAGTACATAGTATCCTCTATATGGTTATGGAGTCCCTCCGTAAGCCTCAATTCTTGACTTGACAAATTCCCGTTGGCGCTGACGTGTCCACGACATTCCCTCAACCTGCATCATTGGACTATCAAGAAGACGTTGCAACTTCTGCCTACGCCTGTCACCGATGCTTGACTCTGGCAGAGAGTGGCGACGGGTACTGGATGGTTTAGAGTGGGAGTCGGCGGACTTCCTTGCCCTGGATCCAGTAGTTGTTGATCGCAGCCTCGGCATCTGCAAAGGGGATAAATTAGCATTGGGAAGAGATTTCGGTTTAGGTCGAATCGACCTAAACTGCTGAGTGCAATTGTAAAGGTCGAAACGGACCTTGAAGGAGGAGGCCTACATAAGCTAGGACTAGACCTAGACGAGAGTATAAGAAGATCAATCATTTTAGGTGGCCTCGAGCTAAAATAAGGACATCAGAATGAAACATCATGAAAGAAACTTACAAGAATGAAACATCAGAAAGGAATGAAGAGTGAATACTGAGGAATGAAAACCAACCTTTGCCGGTGGTGGTGACGGCATGTCCTCCACATTGTTATAAAGAGCACGCTTCGTAGGGGTAGAACTCTGTCGTTTCGGAGATAGAACATGCAGTACGGTCCGTGGCCACATAGGAGAAGGGGATTTCAGGGTCTTGGGAACGGACAGGTTAACCGGGCTGTCCACAACCCCTTCGTCGACAGCCATAGTTGAATAGTCCATCGTGGACTGCGCTGTTGCAACGGATTGCAACAGAAGCCCTCTGCTACGTAGAGAGGGCCCGCAGCCATAAGCATAATTCAAAGAATCCACAGAGGCTCGACATGCATTATCCTGCAATACACAAAGCGAATAGAAACATACATCCACCAATAATTCAGCAATTGATAAGGGTTCGTCGCAAGGGGCAGAGTAGATCAAGAAAGAAATATGATCTTCGTATTACAAAAGGAGTAGTCTGGATACAAAGATTACGCAAGTGGTTAAGATGTACAACATACTAATAGGTGCGCGGCAGTTCAGAAATGTCTATTCACAAAGTAGAGAACCGGAACCATGCGAAATTATGGTCTACGACTAATTGCGTCATTAATCTTAGCGTATTGTTCACAGGTAGAACGGTCATCATAATACATTTTCTTCCCGATCGGACGCTCGGCCCTGAATCTAGCGATTGTCCCCACAAAGTGGTGTAGGTCTACAAGATATGGCAAAAGTTTCGACAACAAAAAACGATCATCTGCGGCATCGGGATTCTGGTTGTTCCAAGTGGAGAGTAGAAGGACATTGTAAGAATTATTCTGACAGTGCTTGATCGGGCTGTCGTCGATGAAAATGGTGTTGGCTTCGGAATATATGCCACCAAATTTACGGAAGAGACCATCGGACATCGGCTTCAGGAAGATGTCCTTCTGAGTCCCGGGTTCCTTCATATATACCGGACGACCTCGAAAATCTACGCCCATAGGAACTCTCTGACAGTCCTCTTGACCTAGAATTCTGAGCGGATAGATAGGACGAATCGGACCGAACAGATAGTCGCAGATCATTTTTGTCGTCGAAGTCTTCATCGAACTCCAGACGGTTATGGTTGCGAATGCTGACAACCGACGAAGGAATTCAGCGCAATTGGGCCTGACACAAACAAGCTTGGGGCCCACGGCTGCTGGCTTGGACGCTGAGTGGATGCTAAGGTCATGGCTAACGAATGATTTTCCAGGCCAATTAGGAGTACTGGAGCATAGTATTCCATTAAGGTCGAGGACAACGTTCAACCAACCACTCTGAGGTCTTGTCGGGACAGGACTCAATTCTTCACTAGAACTTACGTCACATCCAGATGCCTCGCGCACCTGGAGAGGAAATACCGATGACAGATGGACATTACTATATTATACTAGGACGGGGTTATACGAATGATACAATAAGGACAGTCGCAAGGCAAGTCATTCTCGAAGGAAATAGTGCAACGAGATATAATGATAGATGAAATACCTGAGCATCCTCGGCTTGGCCTTCTACAACATCCCGATCCTCCACAGGACCCATCGACCCTAATGAATTCTGAGGTTGATCGTTAGGAATGACCTCTACGCACGTTGGCAAGGTCAGAGAACACTGGGCCGTGACATCTAAATCCATATTTGTGCGTCCAGGCTCATCCGCAGTTTGAGCCATGACAACATCATCCACGATCCGAAGATCTTCCACTTCCTCATTCACTTCGTGACCTGGGCATTGCAAGAGAACTATTGAATCATCAGAGAGTGATCAATGAAGCTGACATAGAAGGGATTGGTAAACAGTTGAACGATTTAGCTCGGGTCGAGCTAAACAGCCCATTTGTATTAATTACAATCGTTTTGGTACAAAATGCACATTTCAGTGAACTACTCCGGTATTAACACCTCATCTACAAAATTCCGAGTTCAAAAAATCTAAGTTTGGGAGGGACCTGAAGATGTCTCGGGAGCATCTCCCTGAGTCTGATTGTGGGAGGGAGAACGGGGAGGACTGGGACTACGGTCACGCATGACCTGGTCGGTGGAATGATGGCTTGGCTCAGGCACTGATGCGGGACTCGGATCCGACTCTGGCAATTTTGCACCACCAGTAGGGGAGCCCAAAATCTCAAGTACTCGCGAAGTAGGCAGGGCACTACCTATCGGCTGGACATTGGGCAGGAATGGACCCGCATTCGGGAAAAGAGTGGCACTACTCATGCCTTGCAGAACATTCTGCAGTGCCGCCTGCACGGTCTTCTCTATATCCTTTTCCTGCTGTGCCATCCGATCTTGTAATGCTTGATTCTTATCCTTGGTCGCCTTCAATTCAGCGAGAATAGCTTGAATATCCGGATCGGGAGCGGCTCTCCCCAACGGGGAGGCTTGCCGAGCTGGAGGATTGACCCTCTTTTTCTTCTGAGCCGGCTTTCCAGTACTTCGCGCAGCGCCAGTCTTTCTCCCACTTCCAGATCCCAGCTCCGGTGCAGAACCCGGTCTCTCATCGTCCGTACGTGTAATGTCGACGTCTGGAAACTCGAGTCTTCTCCCCACTCCACCCTCAGATGCTGTCTGACTTACCGGATCAGAAGGCGGAGCATCGCTCTCATTGCTAATGTCCGCAGCACTGGAGGAGGGGGTCTGTTCCTCGGTGGGGGCATCCTCCTCCAGATCAACATCGTCACCCTCCTCCGCAGCTCTGCCTTTCCCTTTCCGCACGGCTCTGCCGTATTCCGGAAACCGTTCCTTATCGACAAAATAAGCGTCGACACTAAAATCGGTTGGGTCCAGAGTTAATCCAAGTGCCTGAGCTTCGACCATATGAGGAGAGTCACTATCATCCGCGACCACGAAAGACGAGATCGAGAGCATCTGAAGAAAACAAAGACAAGGTAAACACGGTTTAGCTCGACTCGAGCTAAAGTGTGGAAGTGTGTGCATACATGGTGCATGTGATCAAAACAGTGGAACGAGTTAACTCGACTCGAGCTAAAGTGTGGAAACTTACCGCGGCGGCTATGAGGGACTTCGTTCCCGCATAGAGCTGATAAACCGCCACCCCAGTACTGCGGAAAGTGTCGAGGACCTGCAGGTAGAACTCCATCCTTAACTCGGATGGATACATTGCGTACCTCCTTTCGTTGAACTTCCTGTTGTCCTTGTACAGTGGGTGGTCCGGAGTTCTGTACTCGCTCAGAGGTTCTGGCGTTGACCCGACGTTCTCAAGTACATTATCATCAATGAGAAACAGGAGTTTGACGGGTTCCATCGCGATTCTGCTCTTCCGGGGGTGTCCGCCAAGTCGCTCGTTAATAGCGGGTAAATACTCAGAGGGGAATCTTCTACGACCACTCAAGGTGTTTCGCTCCACCCAAGTGAGCACCTGGGCGAAGTCCTCATCGTCTCCGCAAATGAGAAGCCAGGGGCGAACATCGTTAAACTGGGGCTGCCCATACTCTTCGATCATATTGAAAAACTCCATGAAGAAGGGGTTCTCCAAAGTGTAGTTCTGCCTCGTCTTGTAGGTTGGGAGGAACCGGAGGTCGATGATTCCGAATGTGAGTGCGCCGCCCGCCAACCTCCATATATCGGAGGGCCAAGATCCGAAGGCGAGTCGAGGCTCCCTGATGAATGGGAGGAACCACATCTCAGCTGAAGGACACTTAAACGCATGTCGAACCTTCAGGAAGGTTTTAAAGAACTCAACCGCATATGGGGAGAGATCCTTGGCCGACTTGTTGCGGAACTGTGTAGCTCTGGAGTTAGTCCAGTACGAGTCTGGAATACCCCAATCAAGCAGAACGTGCTTCGACTCCTTGGAGACAAAGTAAGTCTTCTTGAACTGCTTCCAAGCGGGTACATCAAGGCCGTCTCTCTTGAATAAATGGAGCGTTGGATTAATGTTGTTGAACTCCGCTTGAGCTACAGCCTTACGTTTTCTCCGCTCCGCCCACTCCTTGACCGAGTAGCAGTCCTTCAATACACTCGTATTCTGCTTGATGGTAACCTTCGGATATGTGTACTTCCGATTTGGCCCAGACTTATGCAGGATGTGCTTACACATCTTCTGGTGATCTGCCTCTGTCAAGTTCCCGAGCCATTTGAAGAACTCCCTCGGAAGCGTCCCATCCTTGTCCGGAACGAACCCCTTCTTCTCATAGAATTTCTTATGCGGAGCTTCGGTGTCGGGATCAATGAGTCCACCACATGCCGCAGACGCGATCACCTCCTTCCACAGGTCCCATGTTTCATCACTGGATGTGATGATAAACAGCTCGTTTGTTAGGGAGATTGTGTTCTTCCCTCCCTTCTTCGCCACCATGGCTTGATGCTTCGCCACATCGATCATAGCGAAGCGCTCCCTATGAGCATTCAAAAAGTTCTGCATACGCACAGGAAGAAACCTTAGATGATGCTGTCTCGGAACTATTCTTTAGCTCGACTCGAGCTAAATTGATCGAGATATACCAGAATATTGAAAACGAAAAAGATTATCAATGTTTAGCTCGACTCGAGCTAAACTGCAGGAAGTTTAGCTCGAGTCGAGCTAAACTGCTAATGCTAATGAATCAGTGAACTTACCTCGTATGTCTTCGACGCTGGATTACTTTTCGGACCTGTACTCCTGCGGTCCGCAGCACCAGCGGCAGCATTTTTCTTCTGGGGCTTACCATACTTCTCCCACACTTTTCTAGCGGCAAGTATATTGCTCGCCCAAGTTGGCTTGAAGGGTGCGAGATGGTTCACCCGATTATAGAATGCTGAGATCTTTCGCAGCTTATCATGATCCTTCGTCCACACGATGTACGCATCCCACCTCCTGAAGTCCCTCAACAACTCCTCACTGGCGTTATCCTCGATGAGAGATTTGGACGCCGCCACGCTGTGTTGCCCGTTAATGATGTGGAATTCACAGCCTTCCAGATCCGATTCTTGTTGAGGTCGTGCCTTTGTGTCTGGCATCAGACACAGGGTTTGCTTTTGACCCCTATCAGGCATGTTGACCAGGTAATTCTTCATCTCCTCCATGCCCCGCTTCTCATATGCACGGATAGTCCATGCGGCCGGTGCGGGCTTGCACCGCGTCACGTCCACACTGAACTTCTTTGGTTGCCCATTCGTTTTGAAGACAAACTCGTCCTGGCAATCTGAAAAGAAATTCTGGTAAATGCGATTGGCGTTGTCGAAGTCCAGGATCTCTCCAGCCTTGTTCACCTTGGGGAGTTCCCCGAGAACAGAGTTCAAACTTGTTGCCAAGTCCTCCGCAGATAAGAGCAAGTCCTTCTTGGGCTTTGGCTTGTCAGTTTTCTTCTCGAGTCCTTTCTTCTTCAATGGTGAGTGGGGCGTGGGAGTTGCAGAAGCGCCTCGGCTTTGGGATGGAACTATCGCTCTCCCCCTACTGCGTCCTGTCTGTTGGCTCCCCATGTGACTCCCGGTTGCTGTCACTCCAGAGACGTCAACTTGAGATTTTCCGAGGTTCTGCTTCACCTTTGGCTCCGTTGCGCGGAGAGCAAGGGTGCAGACAACATTCCTTAGTTTCCACGCTAGGGATTTCGCCCCGAGAGTTCGTCCATCCTTTGTTGCCCATTTCTTGTCCAGTATTTCTTGTCTCATCGTGGACACTATCTCCTCGAAAGGTGAATTGGACAAACTTTCCATTAAGGAAATGGGGTCGAAGAGGTTCTCCGCTACGTCTACTACTATGGAGAAGAGGTATGGATTAGCCCCGGTAGATGAGCATAGGATCTTGATTTGGTCTTTTCCCTTATTGTCACACTCGGTGACCTTTGTATCCATATCGATGACCTCGGGATCATGGACTTCTCCCTTGAAAATGGTTGCGAAGGTAAGATATGGGGTGTATGCAACCCATCGCAGAGTCCAATGTTTGACCTTCGTGGGGTCTTTGAAGGTCCACGGCTCGTATGAGCTTGAGTCATCCCCGACATCGTCATCTGAATCAGATATAGGAACAGGCTTGAAGAAATGTCGTAGCGCCTCAGTTACCCTTGCTTTCTCCTCACTGCAAGGAGGACACATTTACCATTAGACAAATTCAAAGCCATTTAGCTCGATTCAAGCTAAATGTTGATATTATTAATCAAGTAACCGATTGCATCCCAGCAGTTTAGCTCGACTCGAGCTAAACTGCTTGGTCATTCATGCAGAAGAGCACTACAGTTTAGCTCGAGTCGAGCTAAACTGTAAGGCTCCAACCATGGGAGCCTTGCAGTTTAGCTCGACTCGAGCTAAACTGTAGTGCTCGTCTGCATGAATGACCAAGCAGTTTAGCTCGAGTCGAGCTAAACTGCAAGGCTCCCATGCTGAAAGGTCAAGCAGTTTAGCTCGACTCGAGCTAAACTGCTTGGGCTTTCAGCATGGAAGCCTTGCAGTTTAGCTCGACTCGAGCTAAACTGTAAGGCTCCAACCATGGGAGCCTTGCAGTTTAGCTCGACTCGAGCTAAACTGTATGTGACACTCCCAGGAAGTGGAGGAGAGTTGTACCTCCAGTTTAGCTCGACTCGAGCTAAACCATGGGCTGCTAAGCAGTTTAGCTCGAGTCGAGCTAAACTGTGGGCTTTTATGATCGAATTATCATCAGTTTTATGAATAATATATTGCATTATTCTTTGTTTTGGTTGAATTTCACATTTTAGCACTGCAGTCAAGCTTTGTTTCATGAGGAGTATATGATATTGGCATTTCGTTTTCTACCTCTCGGCCATTTCCTGATGTATTAGCCCGTGTTTCTTTCTTGGAAATTATGTCAATCGTGTTTTGCCTGCAAAAAGAAATGGTTGCAGTGTATCAGAAGATGGAATAAATATTCCAGACGTTCAATATTCGCACCGAAAAATACGGGATAAAAGTACAAATGTAATAGGATTCCTTTTCAGAAGATTCTAATATAAGCAAACTCGATCAGATTACCAAAACACATAAACATATGGCTCAAAACAATGGCGCCAAAATCAATGCAACGTAGCAAAAACTGTTATCAACATAACTACAACCTTGACATCAATTAACCTAACGTTCAGTCCTCAATTCAGTAGAACCTATCAATTCCGACACAGAGCAATCATAATATTGCAGAAATGGTCGTATCAGTTTTCCAGAATTACTGAAATGCATGTTGTTTGACCTACAATTCGAAGGAAAGAAGAAATTGAAACTACACAATCGTAACAATTACAGTGAATTACAGAACATTCATAGCTTCAATTCAATTCCGCAAATTGAACTCCAACAGAACTTCTGTGCATATTCTTTGTAAAGGCAAGTAGTTGAAAGCAACGACACGAGTCCATGACAAGAGTTTAAATCAAGAAATCCACATTTCCAACCACAAGTATCAAAAACAGTACAGAGCTTCGGATATTGACAGAACTGTTTCAAAAAAAACCAAACGCGAACTTATAAAAGTGAACGAAGTTGATGACTTACCTGGAAACCCTGTGAAGATAGTCCTGCTTCGTAAACCGCCGCAGCCTCCGCTTCACTCCGCGATTGTGAATGCAAAAAACCTATGAACAACTATGTGTATGCTAATAACCCTAAATTGTGTCCTACCAAAGGAGCTTAATCCCTTATACCCTTGCACAGAACCCTCAAAGCAGAAACCTACAACAACGTATACAGGAAATACCCCGAACCCATCCTCCGCGCAAAAAGAACCCTAAACTGAAAATGAAAACATAAACCCTGAACACCGCAAACCAATTTCAAGAAACAACCTACACTGAAACAACTAAAGCACTGTAGACCCAACAATTCTAAGAAGTAAATGAACTTCAACTCGCGGGAAACAATATGCTCATCCTACGCAAACTACAACAAACATATTCCGCGCCACAGACACAACCTCCGGAACACAGAGAAACGAAGTAGAGAACTGTGGAAAAGTGAAGTGGACGAGGTCGGGGGTGGGGTGCTGGACATCGCCCTCGCAGGGACCAAAGACCGCGCCGACTTTGAGTTCGGCCTGGTCACCGCGGGGTGCAATGCCCGTCCTCGCGGGCTAATTGTTTTAATTTTTTAAAATTAAAATTCTATGAGATTGAACTACAAAATTAATTGTTCTTTAGTGAAGGTAAAATAAATAAATGTGTATTGATTGCCATAAATTAAAATTCAATCTTCTAAAAATTGAATATTAATTGAATATGGACGTCTACATATTTAATATACATAATAATCCTAATTAACATAATTATCCTTTCAGATATATGAAATTAATATTTGTTCAAAGACAAATTTAATTTTAATTACACAAGATTAGAGTTTAAATGATAGTTTGTAATTATATTAGGGTTTACACAAATATAAATACACTATTAGCAGTGAAAAATAATTTACTATACTCTAATTAGGAACATATTGACGCAAATGCTATCATCATATTATCATTAAAATACATGTTAGTATAATTATGGATTAGAATTCTATTCCAAATAAATTCTATGCAATTTTGAAGATTCTGGTAATTCAGAATTCCTATACAAGTATGTACATAGATACTGCAATTTAAGAATTAAATTTTCATTACGGATTACTAATTTTAGTTTAATCAGAACCACTAAATGGTAATATGAATATTTGTAAGAATTGGGAGTTAAATATTCCTGTCCCTTTTTTCTTTTTATTTGTGTTTACCTGATTCGGGTAGTGATAAAGTGACAATAACTTTTGTTTAAGAAGTTACTTTAAAGATAGATAGTGCGCTTCAGTCTCCAAATTGTTAACCCCATATGGTTCGGTAAACCTCCTCTTTCTTACCTTAAGAAGAATTCACCATGATGGCTCTAATAACTCACATGGGATTGGAGAACCATGACCCTTAATGTGTACTGTGAATGGGGTTGAGGTTACCAACCCAGTGTGAGTTTCAATGAAAACTAAACAGGATAGGGAACTCATTTTTTTTTTAATCAGATGAAAAGGATTGGTAATTTTTTACAATGGTTCAAAACATGCATGCATTATGTACAGTTGGTATTGCTTTTTGATTATATATGGATTCATATAAATTTGTGAATCTACATTAGATTTAGATTTCTGAATTTCTATGAATGAAAGATAGAGAAGTATGTTTTTTTATTGTCTTTATTAGCTTTTAGCCTCCCCGTTACTAAGTTTACAGTAAAATATGGAAGTATTATAATACAGAATAAACAAATAGGGTTTATAAATTAAAATTCTATTCAAAAGAAATTCCACGCAATTTTTGGATGTTTTGAAAAAATACACAATTTCGAGCTTCGAAGTGGACAAATTATGATCAATTGTAAAGGATGAAAATGTACATTTTTTTTTATGTAATAATAATTTGTAATTATTTGACTAAAGCATCAAATATGGTTACACTATTAGCAATGAAAATGAATTTCATACACTCTAATTGGAAACATATTTACATAAATGTTGTCATCATATTCTTAAAGTACATGTTAATATCATAATTTATTTATAAAATAATAATATAGTATAGTTTACTAAGATACTACTATATTCATTTACAATTTTATATTTAATTAATGATAATAATACTAGAATTATAATCTATATTCAAATCTATATACAAATCTAAAAATGATATATAAGTATATTCAAGTATATATATGAAGTACATTGTTAAAAATAATAGTATTGAATTCTAGAATTCAATTCATTTATTATGGCAAATTATTTATATTTTTTAGAAGGTTTAGGGTTTTTTATATTTATTCATGAGAAGCGAATATTTAAACCATGGTATGCCTTGTATGATTAGCATGTATATTACAATAGTTTTAATCAATTCTTTCACGTTCTACCTTGACTAATATTTTTACAATTTTATAACATTCTAATAAGAAAGTGGAATGCTTGCTTCATTTGCATAATTTTAAAATACAAAATTCATAATTCATAGATTCAAACGAAATTTACTACTACATTTACTAGTTAGCATGGACATATAAGAATACGAAATATACAAATATGAAAGCATCAGATGAAACACTAGTTTTCGTCTAGAAGAGCCCTGTTTTGAAGGCATTCCATTCCAGAAATTGTTTACAATCCACACGGTGAATACCATCAGCAAAAGTTACCAAAAGATGAAAGTCATCTCTTTTCACATCTATGGTTTCCAAATACTGTATAATCTAACGGTTGTGCTAACTACTCCTGGAGTCCCCATTCCATATCGGAGTTGAATAGCAGCAAAAAGTAAAATCGTAGAAGTATATGGAAGATGCCTGCGAGTTCTGGAGAAAAGATAAAAACAGGATCAGATGGTATGATGTTTAGGGTTCAAAACGGAAAAGTGCATGTCAAAAGCAAGGACTCATCCTCCTAACAATCAGAACGAACACAGCATGAGCCACTACAATGCTGCGCACCACATACAGCAAACGCAATCTATTATTATGAAAACATCAAACTGAGGACAAGGTCAAGGGTTCTGAGGAGATAACAATTCACCTACTCATTCATGTGGTGGGCTCCCCAAATCCACGCTCCCCTCCTCATTAGAATCAGGCATAGAGAAGCCCTCGCCGGAGGTGAGGGGAAACTTGATGTTCGAGGCGTTCATAATCTCCAGTTGCTCTAGACCATGTGCAATAGTCCAATCCCACTCCACACCGGGCTGCATTAGGCGTGCAATGAGGTTCCACGGGGGAATCTCCACGCCGCGACCACGGGCGCGTTCCACAGCCATAAACCAGGGACGAAGCTCCTCCACTCCTTGTGGAAAAACAACCACCTCCCACTCGTCTTGCGGGTAACTTGACACCCTAAAACCACCGCCCGACCTCCTCATCACAGCAAATGAACTACAAGTAAATGAAATAGAAGGGAAACTAAGAATGAAACAACTGTTTCGTCGCCCAAAGGAACTTATGCTTATGAAGCAGCATGAGCGGAAAGCCGAATGTTCCAGAGTAACGCAGGGGACTTTGACCAGACTCGGTAACGGGACTTTGACCGATGTGGGCTTTCGAAAGTCCGGATTTACTTAAATGTGTCATTTTTATTTATTATTAAAGAATTGATTTATGGGATTGTAAGCTTAGACAAGCATCTAGAGCCTTTCCCGATAATATATATTAATACTACAACTATAATTATGATCATTGGTTTAAAACGTTTCATTTGAATCCATAATTTATGAGTTTTTTTTAAAAAATGAATGAACCAAACATTCCACTTTCTTATTAGAATGTACTAAAATTGTACAAATAGAACTCAAGGTAGAACATTAATGAATTGATTAAGGTTTGTGTAATTTCCATGCCTACCATTCAAGGCATACCATGGTTTAAATATTCGCTTCTCAGGAATAAATATAATTAACCATAAACCTTTTAAAAAATATAAAGAATTTGCCATAATAAATGAATTGATTTCTATAATTTAATACTTTTATTTTTAACAATGTACTTCGTATATATACTTGAATATATTTGTGTATCATTTTTAGATTTGTATATACTTGAATATTGTTTTATTATTCTCGTATTATAATCAATAATTAAATATAAAATTGCAAATAAAAATATTAGAGCCTTGATATACTATACTATTTTATTATATTATAATTTGATTATGATACTATCATGTACTTTAAGAATATTAGGCTTACATTTAGGTCAACGTACTTTCACCCCATGCCTATCACACAAGGCATACCATGGTTCAAATATTTGCGTCTCATGATTAAATATTAAAAATTCAATATTCTAAAAAACGTATATAATTTGCCATGAGAAATGAATTAAATTCTATAATCTAATACTATTATTTTTAACAATGTATTTCGTATATACTTGAATATACTTGTATATCATTTTAAGATTTGTATACATTAGATTTTAGTTAATTATTCTCGTACTATTTTTAACTGGACATTAAATTGTTAATGAATATAGTAGTACCTACTTGTAAATGAATATATCATTATATTATACATATTATAATCCTAACATGTATATTAAAAATATACATCTTAAGATGTAGAGTTCCAGAAACGAAAGAACAAATCTACACCATTTACGGCGTAAAGAACACATTATGAAATAAATAGAGACATAAATAAAAGTACATGAATATATATACATGATAATTATATCTGACTAAATTTGTAGAATAAATAAATAATTCTAAATTTAAAAACATATCTACCAAGGTCTATCAAGAACTATTCATGAACTCACATATAATGATTTGATTTCATATATCATATATAATAATGAAATTGAGCAAAAATACATATTTAGTAAATGGAGGTATGAATATTTGCAACGATATACTTCCCTGTATCAACCAGACTCACGAAATTCAATTAGGTTCAAACAATTTTCGATTTAATTTTATTCCATGTACGACATATTTAATGTCCCTAAAAATGCCTTAACCCTATACCCTAAACCCTTGACCCTGGACCTAAGACCCTAAACCCTTAACCCTGAACCCTATACCCTAAACCCTGAACCCTGATAGAGGAAGAAAAGTTCGCGGCAATAAGTCAACACTCTATCTGGCGCTATAGGGACTTCCAACCCATCCCATTTGATTAAATGCACCAAATATTTCGCATCTGCATCTATCTAAAGGGCCGAGAAGTGTGGAAAGTGGTAATTCCCGCGCTTTCTCACACCCCGAAATGTGGAGGGTCGAATGGTCATGCATGATTCCCGCCTATTTTCAAAACTGAAGCGGCATGAAAACGGTCACACGTTAGAGAATGACCTCTGGAATCGTCCCCGCTCGAAGTCTTTTCTCTACTCACTTGCTTCTCTCTTTTGTAGGAGCTCTCGGCGCTCACTTGGAGGTTGTTGTTTTCTGGGCGGAAGCTGTATTGCGCCGTTTCTGTTGTACGTCTTCTCTTTAGTTTTCTCCTATCATCAGTACACTTCATTGATATCTGCTTGTTGTATGCTTTCCATTGATTCAAGTCATGGTGTATTTGCAGTGTCTCTCTTTCCTTCTTACAGACGTTTTAGAGCGGACACCGTAAGCGTACTCTGAGTTTGCGACTCAGAATTCCGAAGATGGAAGCACCTATTAAAGCGCCGCTTTTTGCGGACGGCAGTTTAGCTCGAGTCGAGCTAAACATCTGCATCCAAAGAGCATCATGAGTTTAGCTCGACTCGAGCTAAACTCGTGATGCCCTTTGGATACAGATGTTTAGCTCGACTCGAGCTAAACTACCGCACCCAAAGGGCGGCAGAAGTTTAGCTCGACTCGAGCTAAACTTCTGGCGCCCTATGGGTGCGGTAGTTTAGCTCGAGTCGAGCTAAACATCTGTATCCAAAGGGCAGCATGAGTTTAGCTCGAGTCGAGCTAAACTTCTGCATCCAAAGTGCAGCAGCAGTTTAGCTCGACTCGAGCTAAACTCATGCTTCCCATTGTCCAGGATCAGTTTAGCTCGACTCGAGCTAAACTGCGCCTGGGATATGTTTCCCTACAAATTTAGAGATTCATTCTCTTTAAGGAGTATAATATGTTCTAACAGAATTGGGTCTGTTGCATTTCAGGCACAATGGACTATGTCTCAGATGACGAGGTTCCCGTTGAAGTGCCCGTAAACCCAGACCTTCCAAACTTCGTGGTTGTACCCTCAAGACAATGGCAGAACAAGACTGTAACAATATATAGTGACGACAATATCCCGTTAGCAGAAGGTTTGATCCGGAACCCACGGTCCAGCTTGGTATCTGACACGGTTGGTCCCCTTGGTGATTCCGTTGTCGTCGTCCAGGTATCACGTTCTTTGGTCGAAGAAGAGTCAGAGGATGATTGGAGGTACTCCTTCAAAACGTGGCCTATCAGCCACGTCTATCTAAATGGAGTTAGCCTAGAGCACCATAGTCAACGTGATGTGTATAACCGTTGGGTTGCGGAGCGTAACCGATCCCTGGGAGATCGTACCCGATCGTATGATAACTCCTCTAGGAATACCCCCCCTCCTATATCACGTCACGCTGAGTTTCTGATGACCCAGCCATCTATCAACTCTGTAGCGGCAAACACGTGCTGCGCTCACCTATGCGTCCAACACTATCCCAGAGATAAAATCTCTAGTCTACGGTCGCGTATGTACGACAAGACCACAGTGCAGTTCCGTAATCACATAAAACTCGACGTGCATAGACAGATCCACAAGAATTCAGCGGGGAAGAGTGTGGTGACTCTGGAGGGCATAGATGTTTGCCCCTTCGCCTGGATGAAGATTATGGGAGTGAGCTCCAGTACATTCTATAGAAATGCCCAGTATGCTGCTGCTGGTTTCGAGGCTCAATTTCACGGTAATACTGGTTTACGTAAACCTCGAAATCACACAGTAGTAGCAACTGCCGTCCTAGGGGCCATCCTGGACAGGCATGCCGACCACATGCCCCACAAGAGTCGTGTTCTGCCTTCAGGGGAGACAGTTGTAGCTAAAGTTCTGCCTTCCAGTTTCAAATGGAAGGAACAGATTCCCATCCTCGATGAGCATTTAGCGGACTGCAGATTGCCTCCTATGTCCGCTTCTAACTTGAGCAAGATCAGGAGGCTTAGCTATCCAGAATATTACGCCAAACGAGCAGGAGACAACTTCGCTCGTTGCTCAAAATGTGATGAGTTCCAGTCCCAGAAGAAGTTAACGGTTACAGGATCTCAGGCGTCCCTGTTGTGGTCTAAGAAAATGAGGCTGCACAATGACTCTGCAATGGCGCATAGGGACTTGTACTACCTAAATCGATTCAGGTCGAAGGCTACTCCGCATGAAGTTCTTACTATTATGCATGACAAAATGGACCATTCGAAGACGGCGTCGCCGGCGTTATCCCACAAGGTCAAACACTTAGACGGTCTCATGAAGCTTCCTCTCGCTGTCACGGGAATGCTTGCTCATGGGCATGTGGACCAACGTTACGCCCATTATGGCCTTGACATTTACTCACACGACGCTAATTACACGGTTGGATCGTTTGCGAAGCTCCTTCGGGACCTTGAGTCACCCCCTAAATCCACCTCTAGGGAACTCTTTCATGAGAATCCTTCCCACCCATTGTATGCCGCGCTTTTGCATGGTTCAGAGATGTGTTTGGATCCTCTTGGCCCTCCTCGTGAGGTTCCTGTTGCTGCTAAACCCTTGCCTCCCATTCTGAACGTCCAAATGGATAACGCTGTCAGTGATAACAAGAATAGGTTTGTATTTTCATTCTGGTCCCTATTAGTCGCGAAGCGGGTGTTTCGCGAAGTGTACGTGAATTTCATGCTGGTCGGCCATACTCATGACGATATTGATGCCCTTTTCGGGCGATGGAGCATGGCTTTGCGAAGGGAGGACTTCCCCACAGTACCTCTCCTCATGAAGTCCTTCATGAAACATGAAGCAGTACCAACAATTCCGCATCTTATTCAGGAGGTCCCAGATTTCAAGAAATTCATCGCGGAGTGGATGCTTGATGGCGACGATACGTTAATGGGTCACACTAAAGCTCATCAGTTCAAATTCTATGTAGATTCTTCAGGATGCCCAGTCATGAAGTATAAAATCTTCTGTCACGACGACGACTGGTTGCCAAAAGGAGATGGTTGTGGCATCAAGTTGTGGAAGGAGGATTCAGAAGGTCGATCTTTATGGCCCCGTGGTGTTCCTGGTGCCGTGGCGCCTCGCGAGATGCGGCACCTGCCTGATGTGATTAAGGGCTTGTCGGGTTTTGTAGATCATTGGGAGAGGCTATCTTCGGATTCAGTCGAGTCCAGAAGAATCTATGAGCCACTCTCATACTATTGGAACGATGTTAAAGAGGCTCTTTCCATTCCCTTTGATGTTGTCCCCGCCTTGGAGCATGGTTTTTGGCCATCCACGCGGCTCGCTCACTCTGTCGAAGACGAGTTTCAGGAAGATGGAACTTTGCGCGAGGAGTTCGCAGAGGATGATCACTTTGTTGGTCACAAACGAGATCGCCCAGGACCGTCGTTCTGTGTTGCGCGAGACCTTTTTGCAGGGTACTTCTTAGCATTACGACCCTGCGATGAAGACGATCGTCCTTTTTGGCTTGCGCGGGCCTTGACTGACCCTAATTCGAACCCTGACCTCCCAAACACGCTCCAAGTAGAGTTCTACCGCCCAATTTCCCGAGATGAAAATGTTTTGAAATTCTATACCGGCTGGGATGTGGATGGGAGACTTCGTTGGACAGTTGAGAAGGATGTACCCGAGTCGTGGCAGAGTACTAATGCAGTCATAACAGCTTGGAAATCCAAAGTTAAAAAAAATGTCAACGAGCGGGGCGTTGGCAAGGATCCAACGCTGAAGATCCCACTGAAACAACTGGACATTATAAAGGCCTCCTTGGAGAGATTTGTGTCTCCGGATTCTGAATAAACATGTAGCTTTGAAGTTGGTGGTCTTGAAGTTCTGAATTTAGTCAGATCCCTTATATTCGTTTGAAGACGACTGAACTGAATACCGTTCGTCCCTTCTGTTTTCAAGACAAAGGTAGATGTTTAGCTCGAGTCGACCTGATCAGTTATAGCGTATTAGTTCTAGCGTATTTATGTTTTGAATACTAGCTAATTACATATATTTAATTGGAGGAATCACTACTTAAGTGTTTCAGTCCATTCCTTATTTATCATGTGTACCACATTATAGACCGCAGTTTAGGTCGAGGCGACCTAAACTGCATTTGGAGTTGAAGTTCGTACTTTACGAGTGCGGGATACCAACAGGTCACCTATAGTTCTTAGTGTAGATTTTTACTTAGTAGCCTAAAGCGTTGATTCTATATCATATGTACTGCCACATAACAGCCATTTAGGTCGAGGCGACCTAAACGACATCTGGCGTTGAAGTTCCTAGTTTGGATCTCTGAAGTAGAGCCGATAACATACATTTGTTGGCATGGGACTATTATGAAGTCCGTATGTTCTTGGATTGCATATCATACTCCGGAAACTGTAGGCAGCTATGTTAGTCGAACAACTTGATTGTTTGTACAGGTCTGAAAGAGCCTGTCACGGATTCAACATTTAAGGAGTGTCGACCTAATTTGTATTTCCACACATATATATAATATAAGATTTCCCGGCATATCCGTTGTGTCCATTTCTTGTTATTTGTTTGATGTTCATTTAGGGTGGTTCGACCTACCTTGTATTTTTTCAAGTATTTCTAGTAAACCACTACCTTCTTTCATTTCCCATTAGTACTGTGTGATCATGTCCCAAATTAATGGAAATTGCTTATAAGCTTTTCCTTGCCAAGTATGGGACCATTGTGCCCATTTTAACTCGACCTCACCTAATGCATTATTTTGGGAGATGATAAATCTCCCAAAATAACGAATATGGTGTTCTAGGAAGACATCAGCGTTGACATCGCGCCAGACATGGGGACGTCTCCAATATACATGGACAAGGAAGGTGCGGGTTCAAGGAGAAGAGAAGGAGAGTCTAGGGGAAAGGGGAGAACAAGGGAAACAATATGAAAGATGGATTAAGGAGATACGTGGGACTGTGAGGAAAAAAAAAAAAAAAGGGAAAAAAATTGAGAGACTTGTAAGCATTGCTGTGTCTGGAAAGACATCGGCGTTGACATGACGCCAGACATGCGAACGTTAAGAGAGACATGGACAATAGTGAGTGATGGATTGTAGAGGGGAGAGGGAGATGTGAAGGGAACGGTGTGATAGCACGACAAAAGACGGGAAGGATAGAATACGGGTGGCGGAGGGATGAGGGAGATACAAGGGACAGTGAGAGAAAAGGGAAAAAAGGAAAGAAAAATAAAGAGTGAAAATGAAAAAGGTTGATTCAGTTGGACAGTGGACATGAAGGGTGGGTACGAGGGGAAGAGAAGAAGAGACAAGGGAGAAGGAGAGATAAAAATAAAATAGGTGAGCTATACAGTGAAGGAAGGTGGGGGTAGGAGGGGAAGAGAGGGAGAGTTTCAAGGGGGGGAGAGGTTAGGGGGAAGAAGATGGAAGAGGGATGAGAGAGATACAAGGGACAATGAGACGTATATAGGGAAAATAAAATAAAAAAATAAAAAATAAAAAATAAAAATAAAAATAAAATAAAATAAATAATCAATGGGCCATGTTAAGCACTGTTGTGCTCAACATCTTCACGTCTTTAACCATGTCCTAGAAAACGCAAAGACGTTAAAAAAGGCATGAATGCTCATCACACACATTCTTTATCTGCAATAAGATCTTAATATGTTCATGTCAATTATACAAGTTGATACATCGTAGGCATGAAATACATGCCAGAGTACAAAAACGTGGTTAACAGTTTGAAAATGCCAAAACGGTTATTCACTTTATGGTCGCTATTATATGTTGGGTACATAGGATGCATATAGAAGATCCCTTTACTAGACAAAATGTATCCTACATAGGAAATATATATCTTCATTATACATTATTTCCCTCACTCATGGCAATACAAACTTGGTCGAAGAGTTACTGTTCGTAGTTATCCTTCCATGTATCAAAAGGATAATAACCATCATAGAACCAAGACAAGCTGTACATATTCTTGTGTACACGTTGTCAATAGTCTCAGGCATGAAATCCTCGTTATTCAATAAACCTTGCTCGTAGAAATACATGTATTCACTATGTAGAAACGCTAGCTTCTTAAGGTACATGGCATATTGGACATTGTACTCTTTGAATGGATAATGTTCATATGGGGCAGCGCAATCTCCTACAGATTCCGCATTGGAGAAGGCCTCCGCGAACAACGCCATGCTGATGAGAGCGAGATCGATAATAGGCCTTGTAACCGTGATACATGGTTGATGAAGATCATGGATACTACAATGTTTGTGCAACACGCACTTATATGATGACTAGGAGACGTTGTCGACCACGTGCGTGCACCACGAGAGACGTCCTCATGGACATCTTCCATGATATGAGAAAATGTTTACTTCATGTAACTCAAATTGGTGTCATGGAAACTCACCAGAGATTAACCGTTTATGATTTTGCACTTGCACATCCAGCTTAGAAAGACCTCTGCCTTCTTCTACCGACACTTGCAATGTAGGCGTTGTTTGCGGACATCAAAATCCAGCCCCAAGGTTCACTTCACCTACAAGGGACAAGTATGCGGCGGTCTTATGCTACCCCACCTTTGGATGCAATAGACTTTACATTGGCACGAACAAGTCATTTTCTTGCCATTAGGACAAGCCATCTGCATCTGCGCAGCATGCATCTAAAACATGCGTAAGAAAGAAATGTACTAAGTGTGAAGTACATAAGGTTAGTTGAACTTGGAATTTAAGTCATGCACTTGGAGAACTCCTACATCATAGACTAGCGACAAGGTTCGTATGTACCACTCATTTTATACACATCTGTAGACTTCAATGCCGATTATATATTTCCTTACATTGTATTATAAATGGGCATCCCTACTAGACGTATATAGGGACATGCTTGCGACAACTAACACGTTTTCCTAGATGTCTACAGAGACTACTATGTCAGCTAAGACGTTGCAAGGGAGGACAATATGACTTTCCGGCTTGGATCGACGTTGGACCTGCGCAACTCACCAATGAAAGGTCTACGTATTCTTTGATGTCAAACACGATGTCCAAAGGCATCATTGTATTGCAAGAGACATCTAAATGGATGTCTCTATGAACATCTATGTGGGGTACTAGATGTATTGATATATGTCCTAGCAGACGTCCATGGACGTCTTCACTGACGTGGAAGTCTTCGGCTAGAATTTACATGACCGTTGTTCCACGTGTTAGACCCGCTTTAGAGCGGCACAAGACTTAGTCGGTATAGGAAACGCGTGCATGTTCTTCTATGACAGTATATTGGTGGGGGAGTCACAAACCCTAGGTAATGTAGTTCAGCTCTGAAAGGTGGTTCAAGCATGGAAGTGACTACACAATGCATATAACATAATAGAGTTGTAGGATTTAGAGACAGTGTACCACAACTACAAGACTATGACATGACAGAGTCAGCACTACACGTCTTCCACAATTTTGTTCAACAGATTGCAAGGACCTCTCCTCTAACTGCGACTATGAGGCTGAAGAGGGAAATCAACCGCACCCAATCGCGATGGAGTGAGCGCTTTCTTAAATCCTTGGATGCAGTTGTTCTACCTCCAGCGCCTGCTGCAAAATTCATTCCCACGCAGGTAAATGCTTTCACACCCTCTATGTTCAGCTTCGTCGCCATCTGTTCTCATGGCGGTAGGTCCAGGCACGACACAACAAGGTTGTCATAACAGACAGACCGTCTATTAGTCCATCAGTTGGTCATGGTGACATGACACACCCCCTGGTCCGTCCAATAAGGGTGTTGACCGGTTAACTCATGGTAAGGATAAAACGAATTTACCTAACTGCTGACTTTTGCACGCGCATGCACTTGGACGCATGCAATTAGACGAGTGCAAAAAAAATAAAAACAAAAAATAAAAAAATTAAAAATTAAAAAAAATTAAAAAATTTGCACTTGCCCATCTCTATGCGCCTGAGTGCTTGCGCCCGATTGCTCGCGCCAAACTTCCAACAAGTTGTTGTTCAATTCATTTTGGTGCTACTACCATCAGCGCGCGCCCGCCCGCACGCGTTCATATGCACGCGCCAGAGAACTCGCGTAGGACTTCTACTAAGAAGTTGTTCATCTTGATTTGGTGCTAACTCCTCCTTTGCGCGCGTTCAATAGCTCGCGCCGGACTTACACTAAGAAGTTGTTCATTTCATTTTCATGCACAAATAATTGTTGCCAGACTAAGGAGCTCAGCTGCTCACTACGCAATGTGATGGAGATTGATGACTGATGAGAACATTTTTGTAATATGATATTGGAATATAAATAGTAGCAAAAGGCATAGATAATTAGATTAGTAGGAGATTTTGGAGTTAGTTTAATTTTGTTTAAACTAGAGTAATATGTGTACATTTCCACTATCTTTGCGTTGATTAAGTCAAAAATTATCTAAATGTCAATTCATTGTCGACTATGTCGTTCATCACACTTGATGGCTTTTTATCCATGACTTTATTTCATATTTCTCCCATTCTATCTTTTTATTTGATGATTTTTCTATTCTTCTTCCATTCTATCTTCTCGTTTTCCTTTTCTTCTATTTTAAGTGGATGATGTATTTATTTATTTTATTAGTCTTCCATTAGTCTCTCATTCTATCTTTTGCTTTTATTTATTTTTTCCAATTGTCCTCTGTTCTATCATTTTGTTCTTTTTAAGTTCATTATTATTCCATCCTATCTTCTCGTTTTCTTTTTCTTTCATTCTTAACCCCTAAACTCCCAGGCAACCAAAATGTGGTCACTGGCTATTTTGGGCAGGGCCCCACAGTGGTAAAAATAACTTTTAAGTTTTGAGATTTTTCATGTGGATTCTCTAGGTCATTACGTACATGCCAAGCTTTGTTTCATAATATTTGATTATGTAATGCAAAAGTTATGAATGGTTGAAGGTAAAAAATCTCAACGTGGGCAGCCACAAAAATTTTCAAATATGTTTATAAAAAATAAATAAAAATATCATCATTTTGTAGAGATTCAAATTTAAATAGAATGCTTTTATTCAGTCCATTCCAACAAGTGAGGTAAAAGATATGACAATTCATGTTATGTGGGCAGTTTGGTAAAATCTTCATGAAAAAAAACTTTAAGAGCTCATTTTGAATACAATTTTGACAATTTTTCAAAAATAAAAATTAGGAAAGTTTTTTGTTATGTATTACATCATTTTTACCGTTGAAAGTAATGTTATCTACTTTTATGTGGATGTAATTAGCAATTTAGTTTTTCTTGTATTCTACAATGTATTTTGATTTACATATCTTTTGAAGATGAAAATATAGGTTTTTTCATTTGATATTTTTTGTGTAGATTCTCAAGTCATTTTTATATTAGAATATGTAGTTGCCCATTTCAAATTTGTTAAGCATATATTTTGAAAATTCATTGAAAGTGAGATTCCAGCTTTTTGAAGGATTGAAAAAAACTTGTTTCTAAACTTTGAACATTATGATCTTGCAATTGGTTTTGTATTTTTCTCTAAAATTTTGGAATTGAATGTCTCAATAAGTCAGCTATAAGATCCCAAGGTTGAAATTGCAAAAAAATGTCACAAAATTGGAAAAACTAACTTGCTTCACAAAAGAGTGTTGAAAGACAGTTTTTAATGTGAATTCATGGTGGGCATTTAGGGGTTAATCTATCATGTATTTATTTATTTTATCATTTCCATTCCATGATGTATTTTTTTTTTCTATATCTTTTATGTAAACTTGTTGTATGTACCAGTTGAATGAAACATAGTAAATAAATTCAAGAATAACATGAAATATTAGTTATTTTCATATTTAATTAAAGAATGCAATCATGAACGAAATATAAAATTGTATTTAACAAGTATAATTTTAATCGTACAAAAATCAAGATTCAAATCATATAAGAACATATTTACATGAATTTTGGGAGTTTGATATCTATTCATTTTTTGTACTAGTTTTTTCTATGCACACCAACAGGCACGCACCCAAACTCCACCATGAAGTTGTTCATTTCATTTTGGTGCTTGATTTTTTCTTGTGTGCATGCCTACATACACATGCCCAAAGGAGGAGCTAGCATCAAATTGAAATGAACAACTTCTTGGTAGAAGTCTGGCGCAAACTTTCAGGCGCGTGCGTATGGGCGCACGCAAAGGAGGAACTATCACCAGAATGAAAGGAACAACTTCTTTGTAAAAGTCTTGCTCAAACTCGAGCGTGCGTGCAAACGAGCGCGAGCAATTAGGTGCGTGCATGTGGGCGTGCGCACACAAAAACAAAAAAAGAAACAAAAACTTAAATTTTTTTTTTTTTTTGTTTTTTTGTTTTTTTTTTTGTTTAGGCTTTGCTATACGTGAAGGCCTTAAAACAGTAATCCAAAAAAGAAATTAATAAAATACTTAAGATTGGCTAACGAATGACACATAGCAACTTGCTTGCACAGTTGCAACTACAAGCTGTCTACTGATGTGGAAATAATTTGTTATGAGGTACTGTTGGGACATGAAACTTTCCTAAAATGGTAACCTCAATTAAATCTCACCCTCCCACCACGTATGCTCAAATCTGCATGTATTTGCATCACAAACCCAGAGTTATGCACATCGAATACAGTGGCTTGAGTGTAGCCACCATGGCAGCCTGCTGAGTGGTGGATACTTGGTATATCTCAAAGGCTGATTACCTATAAATAAATATGATTGAATGTTGGGTGCATACCAGTAAGTGCGCCAAACTTGGTTTGGTGCATTTCATAAAGAGGCAATTTTGGGTTGGAATTTTGGTTCCTCACCCTCGCCCAAATTAGTACAGACTCACTTGGTCATGCTTGGTCGGTGGAGTGTGTTCTAAATTATTGTGTGGAAGCTCGGCAATGAACAAGGGTTTAAGTGATTTGCTTTACAGCAATGTCGCAGCCATCTTCTAGTCAAGTGCTGGGTTGTTTGGAGTAATTCATGTTTTTTGTGTGAATCCCTTGCTCTATATTTTAATTTGTCTCTTGTGAAAACGATAACAAGTGTGGGAAGGACTGTAAACACCTTGCATACATAAGAAAACTGACTTTATGTTTGTATTCTTGCATGGGTGCAGATGAGGTCGTCCACCTCTTGAGCCATTTTTGGTTGCTAAGCAAGTGATCTTCTCTCGACCTATTCTCTACCCTATCCCTATTTGCAAGAAGTGTGTAGATTTAATTGAAGTTTAAGTCTGTGTTGATGCAATTATAAGTATATTTTCTGCCCTAATGTAAGGATCTGAAGTTTCTTTGTGTAAGCTACTCTGCAGCGTGTGTTCTTTGACTGAGTTGTTATTGAGTTGGTGATTGAACTCCATTGAATTACCTAAAAACTATCTGTCTTTGGATGTTTTATGCATTGGGTATACATTTCTTTAAGTATCCTGAGTTGTTGTTTAAATTGCCCACAAGATGTTCTGATTTAGTTCAAAATTGAACAAGTCAAGGGTTCTTATGTGTAAGGTTTTAGCAAAACTTAAACCCTGCTTATGAATTGAGGAGGTAAGTTAAAATTCTATGTGGTGAATTGAACCAATTTAGATATGAATAGTCTGGAAGATGCTTCGCAAGAAGATGAACCAAAAAAGGCTTTTTTTGCGCGCGCACGCGCGCCCGAGTGCTCGCGCGCGCGTGCCTACGGGCACAAGCTGACGCGGCGACGGGCGCCATCCCATGGTAAATAGCAGTAAATTGTCAGGTGTGTAATTTTACTTGCGCACAGAAGCTCGTCCGATAAGATAGTCTGATTGTCCCGTAAAAACGCGTCCGTCACGTCCGTTATGTGACAAGCCGACTATTTTAAGCCCCGTCTGTCTACTATGACAACCCTGCGCCATGGTGGTATGTCCCGGCTGTGCGCGGCCATGGATTAAGGTGCGATGCATTAAAACTGGAGGCGTGGGTCTTGTTCCCAACGACGCCCTTGTGTCTTCGGAAAGGGGGATGCAGAGGTGCTCTGCACTAGAGACGCACCATTGCCTCAAAGAGGATCACGACACCCTTTTGATCACTGATGTTTAGCACGTCCTTGCGTCCATTAAGAGCCCCCAGAGCTTTGAGGCAGCCCATCCAAGGAGTGACGAACCTGACTATTTGCTGTAGGTCTACGTTAGATGATGTCGTTGCTGTAGTTGTCATGCTGAATTTTGATTGCCTTGTGTCTTGTGTCTTCGACACCATCTGACATAAGGCGTGTGCTCTTACCGAACATGATTGTAAGGGGGATCTGCTCCACATGGCGGTGTTTGAGTAGAGTTTGATCCACATCCATGGCTGCAACGTCGTGTTAACTACTAGTCGTTGTCAGGTGGGTACGTGGTAGCTGATGTTGGTCTGTCTTCATATTCTCACTCTCATTTGGTGAGTGCTGTCTGTCAGAGAAGAAGGGCAAGGCATACGTGTAGTGGCTCCACTGGCGCCTTAAAATGCCGAAGCAACATCGGAGCTCCAAGAAGCGCTACTGATCGCCATTGCCATGGTGGGGTGACGAGAACGTAGGCGCGGATGACGGAGGTGCGCAGCAAATATTGGAGCAGCGATTAAAGTACAAGCATAACGCCCGCGCTGGCAATACCGCAAAGGAGAGGGGCAAGTCACGATTGACCGACCTCGACATGCTGCAGGACTTCACGTGAGTCTCGGCCCCTCGGATCTCATTTGAAGAGGTCTGCTTAGATGCTGCCGTGTGCTGAATTTGATGTAGCCCCACGTCTGTGCATCTGGGGTTACGCAACTAAGGACATTACCATGTCTCCAAACATGTTGCCGCAAATGTCTTCAGAGACATGGCGACGTCCTCTTTACATGTGCAAAATTCTAAACTCTGGTCGTTGGTTTGCCTTCCTACCATCCGTAGTTGGGTAGGAGGAATATATGGGTCACTTGCATGCGGTCAGAGGCGTCTAGCCCTTACCAGCCACCACATGTGAGAAACGCGTAGTGAGATCTAGCATTGTGGTCACGTCAACATGAATGCGGAGACGTCTTCGCAAACAACATCTGAGTACACCGACAAAAGAGCAGGGACTGGGTCCGTCTTCCACACATGTTTTTTGTGCATTTTGTCCGACCCTAGTTGTTTGTTAATGACGCCGAGTAAGAGATTTTTTGTAAACACTAAGTTATCCATATTGAAGATATCGCCGATGACGCGGTCATGTTAGGTAAGGCATCGCGACGTCTCAATGGACAGCTAGAGGTAATAACTAATGGCTGTCTAACCTAACCTTCGTCGTGGGATTCGATCCTCTACGGAGCCAAGGATACAATTCTCACTCTAAGTACGACGAAGAAGATGAAGACGATCAGGATGAATAGGATGCACCAGACGACTCCACCGAGGAGGAGGAAGCACCAGCGGGACTGCGTCGTGCAATGAAGCCTCAACGGGTGCAGGTGAAGAAACTGCTCATTGTAGATGCTAAGGGCATCCCGAACGTTGCATTGGTGAAGGCGCTCGAGGAGGACGTGCGCTTGATCGGCAAGGACTTAGGTCCTTCTACAAATTTTCTCAACTGGAAGGAACAAGTGCAACAGCAATTCTTCAAGCGTGTCTATGCAAGTCAGCAATGTCATTGTTCCACGTGTGTGTGTTGGTGTTTGTGATTTTGTCTCTATTCAGTTGCTGGTGTGTTATGTGGAACTGACGTGGCAACCCCCTTGTGCATTCTGCAGCGTTGGAAGTGAAGGGGGACGGCCATCAAAATATTTTTGACCACGCCTGACTTGTCAAACGAATTAACAAAGCCTTGATCAACATCCGCTTTCAATTGAACTGGATGATAGACTTGAAAACACGTAAGCCTCCAGAAGTGAGTGACAAGTACTAGAATTAGTTGGTTGCAAAGAGGGCCACTGAGGAGTCTAAGGTGAAGTCTGATACGATGCGCAAAGTTGCTAGAGGAAAGGGCACTCGGTCCACGCAGATGGCCTCCCTCCGAGAGGCAGCCATAGTGAAGCTGGTGCGTCTCTTCTATACTCCCCTCCCCCACTCTCTCTCCCTCACTGCTGTCTATGTCTCCCTTGACGTCCACATGTCTTTAGACATGTCAACCCCGATGTCTTCCTAGATACGGTGACGCTTACATGTTTTTTTTTTTTCCTTCTATTTTTTCCCTTACCTCTCACTCTCCCTCGTATCTCTCTCATCCCTCTCCCATCTTTTCCCCCCTTCCCTCTCCTTCCCCCTAGTCTCTCCTTCACTCCCCCTTGTTCCCCCTCCTTCCTTCTGACTGTCCAACTGATTTACATTTCATTTTTTTTTCCTTTATTATTTCCCTTACCTCTCATTGTCTCGCGTATCTCCCTCATCCCTCTCCCATGTTATTCCCCCTTTTCCTCTCGTATCCCCTAGTCTCTCCTTCTCTTCCCCTCATACCTCCGCCTTCCTTCTCACTGTTCAGCTGATTTACACTTCAATTTATTAAATTTTTAAATTTTTTCTCTTTTCTCTCATTGTCCCTCGTATCTCCCTCATCCCTCCCCCACTCGTGCTCCCCTTCTTCTCTTCCTTTTCTACGTCCTCATGCTATTCCACCGTTCCCCTCACATCTCCCACTCTTCCCCCATTGTCCCTCCTTCACTACTCTCCATGTCTCCTTTGACGTCTGCATGTCTTCACTCATGTCGACGTCGATGTCTTCCTAGACATGGTGACGTTTGCTTTGATATAAAGCTGTTCCTTGGTCATTCTGTCCTTTTATTGTAATTTGTTTTTTTTCCCTCCACGGTGGTCCTCCTTGGTAGAGTATTTTTCTCAAACGACAGCCATTCAAGTCAGATATAATCGAGAAGGTCGAAGAGTAGTACAAGCGGCTGCAGGTGGAGAAGGAGAGTGTTGCGGGAGAGCAGGAGTCCGACCTTGATGGCCCGAGTTCAAGAATGGACGAACTTGAGGCGCGGCTAGACGAGTCTATTCAAAGGCTTGCGCAGAAGTTTGATGCCTCAAACAGGCATTTGGATTCCAAGATCGAAGAATCATCCTAGCGATTGGAGTCCATGCTCCGTGACTTCCTCACTGCGCGGTCCTCCAATGTAGATTCCTCACTCCCTCCCTTGATGCCGCAACTTGATCCACTCGTGTCCCTGCAGATCACTCCGACCCTTCCGACTATCACTAACCCCAAGATGGCACCATCGCCAACCCTCGATGCCTCTGGCTTGTCCAATCGCAGTGGGTCAGAGGATACTGACCTCGGCACCACAGAAGAAATTGCGGCAGCGCAGTCTGCTGAGCATGTCGAAGGAGAGGGCAGGCAGGAGAGGGACACAGCTGTAGGGATTGATACACTCTCCCTCCTCAATGATGTTGCTGAAGACAAGGACGTGTACGCCGTTGTTGATGCCCTAGTGTATGTTGTGCGTGCAAATCAGGCAGCCCATTGTGGGCAGGTAACAATAGTATAGACACGCTATTAGATGTCAGGCGTGACTACGGCATAGACATATAGGAAACGCATAGACGTCCCACTAAACATTTACACATTTTTAAAGACATCTTAAACTACATCCTTGAAACACAGTTATGTTTGATATGACGCCTGTATTTGTCGTTGGTAACCCAGCTTTTGAATGTCGTCGTATTTTGTAGTCCATTCTGTTGGAACCTCTCTAAATTATTATGTTCCTACATACTGATTGACAAATGCCATCCAAAGCTGTAATTAGTGATAGTGTTAGTCAACTTCCTTTATGTTGTTACTGTTATCTTTGTATGTAACTCTAAATGTCAATTGTGCGTGTGTACTTCCAAACGGGCAAACCACTGTTGTTGTACAATTGCAGGAGTCTTTGGAAACACCTGTTGGGTGTGGAGGAAGTGCTTGACGGATTCCAAAGGCCTGCAGCATCACAAAGGCACAGCCGAAGACACCTAAGCCAGCAAAGGCAACGCCACCCTCTAATTCGTCCAAGGGCGATTCATTGAAGCAGGCAGCCACCCTAAATCCAAGGTTACCTATGGAGAAGGTAGAAAGAATGTACTTAATTTTTTTGAACACTTAGACCCTTATTTTTGGTTGTCCTGTTGAATTCGACACTAACATGCTAGGAATGCATGAATGCGGGTTAGCACCTCAACAAGAGCGGAGGCGGCTAGGAAGAAGTGAAGGTGCCGATATCCTTGAAACCGGATACGTCATCCATAAATTGTACGAACCAGATTTTGAGAGGAGTGCTCCAATGTTGGATAGATTTATGTGTTTCTCGAATCTCATGTCTTACATGACGTCTTTAGAGACGTCCACTGTAGTGCATGGACGTTTTTAACAATGTCTGTGATGTTAGTCATGACGTCTGTGGAGACGTCGTGGGAGACGATATCAACTCTACGTCGTCATGAGACCACCTAACATATCCCACATTGTGCACGTACCTTGGGTTCTACGTTCACCTAATCAATACTATACCATGTATACATAGATTAAGCAGCTTATGTAAAATGATGCACTTCCCTTTCATTGCTATCCCTTCTCTAACCCAATGCTTCTCTGGTTTGCTTGGCACATGCAGACTTGAACAACTCTAGGCAATCGAAGTACCTGCTATTACAGACACAGTCAGAAGTGCTGGACCTTGAAGCAAGGCGGATCTCTTTACTTTTGAAGGGTTATTTTGTTCAATGTCTGCGGCTGTAGTAAATGACTCTATGGTATTCCATCTATTAGTAAATGTGTACTTTGGGTTGTTAATGCCTAGTTTCAAGAATAATTCTTTCTTTCCCATAGTGGGATTTTGCATTGTCAACTGTATATTGCGTTTCCCTGCATGCTCCTCCTCTAAGCCTAGCACATTTGGAACAATGTTTTACACGATGTCTCCATGATTCACTGTGATGTCTTCTGGAGCAAGGATACTTTCTCCAAGGATGTTTTACACAACGTCTCCATGATTCACAGTGATGTCTTTGGTAGCAAGGATACATCCCCGTGGATATTTTACTCTATATCTCCATGATTCACTGTGGTGTCTTCCGTGACGAGGATACGATCCCCAAGGATGTTTTACACGATGTCCCCATGATTCACTGTGATGTCTTCCGTGACATGTAAAAGTTCCCCGAAGATATATTACACAATGTCTCCTTAATTCACTAAGATGTCTTCCGTAGCGAGGATACATTCCATGTGGATGTTTTACACAACGTTCTCCATTACATTTGGATGTCTAATAAAGCACGTTTGCGCCAGAAATGTATCAAGAAACTACAAGGTGGTGTTGTCTTGTAGACCAAGTCATATGTGCTTTGAAACATCCTCCTAAACATCACGTCAAGCAAACCATGCATGGAAAGATGTCAACAGAGTCACGCATATGTTTACACAGACATTAGCCATGACATCCATAATGATAGCTACCCTAAATATAGAGACTAAGAGTCGTTGTCCCGGATGTTGGCAATAACGTCGACTTTGACATGGCCATGCCAACATGTGGACAAATTCTATGGCATGGGAATGTCCACTTAACCAATTAACAGACACAATTCACGTCCGCACAAACATCTGCGTGGACATCACGCTGTCACCGTCGGACGTCTCTGAAACCACGATGATGTTTTCGGTGACGTCAACAGTAATGCACTTCTGATTCAGTACTCACCTAAAACTGTGCTTATGTGGCATGCCACGTCACTACTTCACAGTTGAGTCGTCTCATTTTTCCGCCGCCACGTCAGAAAATGGCGGGTCCACATGGTCCGTCACATCAGCACTGCCCGGAAAAAACTCCGCCCATGTGTCGTCGACGTAACCTCCACGTTGCACACTTTACTGCCTGCCAAAATCACCCGGAGACGTGCGTGCTAGGGAGATATCTTTTGTGTTTTTGAGGATGTCTGCATTTGTTTTCATTGCGTCTCCAATGTTTTCATGTCTGCACAACATCCTTTCCAACATCCACTTGTTTTTTTGGACATGATTTGGGATGTAAAAAAAAACACTGGTTTCTTATAGTATTTCACGATGCTCCCAATCGAGCTGTGTTCCCAACTACCTCCGGGTACAACTTTGTTTCTACATTGTCGAGTTTGTCACTCAACCGATGAACGCCCTTGAGAAACAAGTCCTTGCAGCCGTGCAAGGAGACTATATCCGGCAATTCAGGGATTGCTAAAACACTACATTCATTTGAGTCCATGGAAGTGCTTGCAGCGGCTTCCTGAGTATCCTGAAAAAGCAAGCATTTGCAGGACCATTCCAGCGGATACAACGTGCACTTGAGATGACATCTGCATTTGAGCCACTTCTTTTGTATACCATCGTCCAAAGTGAACAACTTGCACCACTGCTCCCGTGAAGCGCACTTACAATACGGGTTATTCAACCATGCTATCTTGCAAGAGGAGATGCATTTGCAGTTAACAAGGCACTTGTGTCGTGGCCCGTGCGGACCGAGCTCATACACTCTTATGCAGGACTCTACCTTGCTCCGCTCTCCTTGAAAACGATTTACTCTCCGAGACTTCACCTTGTACTCCCTATGATGTCGGATTCCAGTTCCAGGCATGTTGATTAAACAAGAGTGCAGAGTTTGGAAGAGGGAAATGTTGGGGAGACTCACGAGGGGACTAAAGCGGGGAGGTGTTTGAGGAGGGTTTCTCTTCCACTCGGCGTCACGTAACGGTGCGTATTAAACTCCCTATTTGTGAATACGCAATCAGGTACGTCAGCACAAAACCCCTTTGCATTTGCATATGAGACATGTTTTCCAAAGGGTTTCCCTCCTCGTCCACAGCAGCCCATGACTAACGCAGAAGACTTGAGCACATAGACAAATAGAGGGAAACACACCCAAATAGCGGGTTCTCTCTACAGTAAATCACGGGGGCCCCCCATACTAAGATTGTGCCGGTGCGGACTCCACCAACGTCTACGTTAGGGAGTTTGGAGGGGAGATTTGATAGTATGGAAGCGAAGGAGACTTCTGGAACAGGGCCCCACAACAATGGCATCCAGGTAGAAGTTGACGGTGACAAACAGGATAATCAAAGCTCTAGGATGAGGGGAAGGCGGATTGGGGAGATTTTGATGAAGAATATAGGCATGCGGCAGCAACTATGAAGGAAACTGCGTCCATACCACTGTTTGCTAGATCAGCCCATTCACGCCTTGGGGTAACATATGTGTTTCTAAGTGGTGCGAAACTCCATAATTTCTCTGACACATATATGGACAAATGTTTTAGGACACGCAGTGGCACAATACTCTAGCCTAATACCTTGCCTAGTACGTACAGGGAGGCTTTAGACTATCTACTTTGTCTTGGCCACTTGTACAAAAGTTGTGATGCTTGTCCAAACAACTACAGGTTACATAGGGGAGACCTTTGAAAGCAAACGTCTGCCCCAACTGTTGAGCTCCTGAAAAGAGAAGGTCTGGGAGGTCTATGGTTCCATACAAAGTTCTCCAAGTTTTTCCTCTAATACTTTGTTTGAAGCGAATGTTCAGATCACCAATGCAAGCTGTAGCACTTAGTTGGTAGACAACCTTACAGTCTGAAGAAGGTGTCATTACGAATGTGTCACATTCGGCTCAGTGGAAGTGGATAATAGAGCAATATTGCGAAGAGTTTGGATACAAAGATCGAAACGCGAGGATGGCACTTGTAACTGACGGCTTCAACCCCAACTCTGGAAAACAGGATACGTACTCCATATAGCCAATACTATTAGTGAACTACTACATAGCACCTTTGCTTACCACCAAGCTCTATTTCATATTATTGGCCATTCTTATTCCTAGACCCAAGACAATCATTGGAGAACATTGTGACGTTTTCATTGAGCCTTTCATAGACAAGTTGCTAGAATGGTGGACGTATGGTGATTACTATTTGGATATTTCTTGTTACAAACAATATAAACATTTTCTTTTAAAGGCTATGATTGTTTGGACTATTGGGGACTACCGGCCTATGGCATGCTTGCCGGATGTACCACTAGAGGATTTATAGGTTGCCTAGTATGCGCGAAAGGTTTAGGTCTAGGAGGTCAAAAAGCCTCCACGAAAAATGTCTTCTATAATTGCGCCCGCAAATTCCTAGTCAAGGATGACCACCACTTGAGAGGTGTCTCTACCAACTTTCCAGCAGCGGAGTATCGTGTGGCTCTCGTACTAGTGTCAAGTGAAGTTGCTTTACCAAATGCCCAGGATCGTGTGAAGTGGCTTCGAGACCACGGGGGTCCAATGCAGAGTGATCTTGTGCAACGAGATGGCATGAAGATGGTGACTTCACTATTCCATCTTCCTTACTGGAAGGTGAGATGTTTAACCTTTTCATTATTTAGCTTCTTCCATGTACATCTTGTTGATGGTTATATCTGAGCATCAACCCGCAGCCTTGGTCTAGGCTACCTATGTTTTTGTTTGCCGCAAAAATCCCGCCAACCTCCTCCCCTCCCCTCTCCCACACAGTCATTCGTCATCGTACAATCGTGGATTGTATCCATTCCGGAAAGCACAACCCGTCCAGTGTAGGAAAGAGTCATAGAAGTTGAACATTATCCTTTTTGCACTCAAACATAAGATGGGCTTATAAACCATCATGTTGCAGTTTTTTGTTGTGTGGTACTATTATCTGTTAAAATCCTTGTGTGTCTTTCATGGAGAATAGGTCAGGTGTAGTAGTCATTGATGGCCGATGTCTACAGGAGACAAACATTTCATGGCAATAATTCGTGAAGTCCAGTGCCGGATCTCATATCTGCCCATTCGCTTTGTTGATTTGGTGAATTTTGGTATGCAATGTTATAATTGGTACTAGAATAAGTGGCTTGTCTCGTTGAGGAATTCTAGTGAGACAAGAAGGAACATCTGGTTGGGCCATTGTCACAGGCGCCTTTACGGCGTCCATATAGTATGAGGCATTAAGTCTATCTATGATTGCTTGACTCGTCTCCATAGTGGAGCCGGTTCTATATGTCCATATGATTAGTCGCCAAATCTATGCCCCGTGAGAGGTATGTAATTTCTACAGGGGCCTTTTAAAGCAACACAGTCCTCATTGAAATGCTACACTAATAATCAAAACTTGACCTACTGATTCTTAAAAATAAACATTGTTCACTTGGCTTCTCTCTCAATTAACTTTATTTTTTACTTCTTCTATGCACACTTGTTTCCTTTACGTGCAGCTGCTGACTAATGCACTAATTTCTCAGACTATTTTGTTGGCTGAGCCGAGAGCTTCCCGTGCGCCATACTCTTGATGTAATGCACGTCGAGAAGAATATTGCATTGATGCTTAGTGGGTTCTTGCTCGGTGATGAGGATACCATAGCCGCCGAGAACGATCTCCAAGAGCAAGGCATAATGGATCTGTTACACTTGATGAGAGAGGGGCCAGAAGAACATTATCTCATGCCACTTGCGCCTTATGTCCTAAGGCCTCAAGAAAAACACAAGGTTCTCCAGACAATTAAATCTGTCCAAACACGCTCGAGGCACTGTGGAAACTTCAAGAAGCTGGTGAATCTTGAGAAGGGGAAACTTCAATTTATGAAGTTCCACGATTGGCACATCTTATTGGAAGAAATATTGCTCGCTGCATTGCGTGGTTCAATGGCGGATGGTCCTCGTGTAGCTGTCATACAACTGAGACATTGCTTTAAACAGATATGTGCAAAAACCATTAAGGTAAGTGAACTACCTTCTCTCTAGACGTATATTGCTAAAACATGCGCCTTGTTCGAGATTCATTTCCCTCCAGCTTTCTGGAATGTTATGGCGCACTTGCCGCTCCACTTGCCACGCGAATTGTTTTGGTGCACCCTAGTACATGCGTGGTGGATGTATAGTGTAGAGCGGTACTTGGGTCACCTCAAAGGACTAGTCTTAAATAAGGCTAGACAAGAGGGCATAATGGCCATGGGATTTATGTACAAAGAGGCCCTCAGATTTGTGACGAAAGACTTTCGGTTATTCCCGGTTTGTGCCCGGTTTATTTGGAACATGGACAAGGCACCAAAGGACGTTCTGAGAGGTGCTGGAAAGACATGGCCGTAACATTACGTGGAGAGACGTAGAGCTGAAACAGTTGCACGAGTTTATTGTAAGCTAGAGCGAGGTCTCCAATCCACTGTTAAGGTAAACCAGAGAAACGAACAATGAGATGTACATGCATAGTATTCTTCAATCTGTGTGATGTATTCTTCAATGAGATGTTCATGCATAGTATTCTTCAATCCATGTTTCAAATTTATGGACTAATTTTTGCTCCAATTATTTAATTACACGCAGCCATGTACTCTGCAGGGAATACAAAATGCAACATAGGACTTTGGACAAAAGAAATTGCTGGCGGTTGAGCCCCTTCGCTCATTGGTTGGAAGACCGTGTGCGACAAATGGCTGTAGACAGGGAGATGCCATCCGATGACCTCGTTACATTGTCTAGATTGTCGTCAACGACTGTCGAGCACCATCTATCTATGTGGTTGTGTGGTTACCATTTTAGGACAGAGGACGATGGCAGATCAAATCATATTTCTTTCAACTCAAGAGTTGCTCTGATAATATCTGAAGTATGTTGCTCGTCTAGGGCTGACCAAAATCCACTGGAGGCGGACTTGAAGTACGTTGGGATCCTCAATGACATCCTCCGTGTAGATTATGGGCATATGAAGGTGAATGTCTTCAAATGCTAGTGGATAAAATCTCACCTTAAAGGCGATGCTACCATCCGGCAGGATGTCAATCTTTGTAGGACAATGAAGTATGTTGCTTGATAGCCTGCCGGCGTTGGGCCCTACATTATGCCCATCCACGCACGACAGGTAATCTCTGTTATTTAATTACAACAATATATTTTATAGCACAAATGCTTGTAGAATTGTTAAAACTTGATCTGGTTCTTGCGGAACATTTATTTTTCTTGCCAAATCTATGGGGGTATTTACCATCAGTCTAAGAGGTACTAATTAATCCTAAATGTGTTATTCTCGATCTATTTTGTCGACAATCCGATTAATCTAGAGTGGAAAGTGGTTCATCTCAAGGAACCAAGGTCTCGGCGTGTTACTAGCGGTATTGCTGAGAGTTCTCTGAGTGCTCCGGGGAGAGCCAACGCCACTGTCCAAAACCAACCGAATGAAGAACGCAAGGACCCTGTTGACGAAGTCCCTACTGCGCCCGTTCTTGTGGCAGATGTTGTACACGTCATGGCACACAAAGAGGATAACAAAGAACTCACATACATGGAGATGGATTAACCCTTTAGTGCCCAGATAACCAGGAAGTGGTCGCTCAGGCAAGGGATTTCGAGATTCCGTTCAATCTGTTCAGAAAAATGGTTTGCTTTCTCCGGGACAGATTGGGGCTCTGTCAATGGCTCTCGAATGCAAAAAGAAAAATCACCATCGAATAAGCAGAACTAAGTTAAAGACGTGAAAATACGGTACCATGGTGTGAAAGAAACTACGAAACTGGGGGGAAAGATGGGGTCTCTTCGTACCCAGGTGTAGAAACAGAGGCCAAGGTTTTGAATTTCACGTTCTGTGCTCGCATGGATGGGGGGCTTGCATTCTCGGTTATTGCGAACACGAGTTCTCCATAACTGCCGGGGGTAGCTGGGGTCGACCCGGAGTTCATGTTGAACGTCGGGCCTTCCCCAACGTCCTCACTCGCAGGGGAAATCCCTTCTCATTCTCGGGTTCACGCAGGTGAGTAGAGGAAGTCTGCACGACCAGGGTTTGAAGAGTCCGAGGCGCGGACGTATTAATTTTGGTTGCGTGAGGGTTTAGGGAATGTCAGGAGTTGCAGAAGAATTCTTGGTCTTTGGAGTCTGGGGTTTAGCGATTGGGTCACGAGGGTGCCAGCGATTGGAAGAAGGCATGATGCCATTGGGGACATTGCGGCGGGTAATAGATGCGTCAGGTGAGTGGGAGCAGGTCCGGCTAGCGCATGGACGCGCTTGGGATCAGTGCAACAGGCGGCAAATTTATCACCTCTGTAATCACATCGTGCACAAATCACTGAGCCAGGGTCGTAGGAAGGTATGTTGCGTGGATGAGTATGTTGTTTTATGCACAATCTCAATTGTTAATGCTGGCGGCGGTGGCACAGAGGGAGAGGGAGTAGCGTGTAGGATAATTCAAGGAGACATCCACGCAATCTGCAGTTGGTGGACATCTGTGGGAAATGCAATGGGAGATGAGAGAAGTTCGAGAGCCCTTGCAGATCGCCGTCTCGTGCGACCAAATACTTGCATGCACTGGCCGTGCCCTCCCACAACGCCATCGCCATTCCCGAATGCGTAGCGTATCCTTCTTGAATGGGGACAGACGCGAGGGGTTTGGGGGTACAAGTTGCAAATTCTCAGCGGATTGCTTCACAGGGAATATCTTCTCCAACTGCCATTGCCGAGGGGTTGCAAGGGATTTGAGAATTTGTAGGGATTGGAACCACGTCAACTACGGTACCTATTCCGCAGGCAGTGCGCGGTGGTTCTTGGGTGGCGACAAAGAATTTGTGAGGGTGATCCAAATGGATTCCCGGAGGAACTTAAGCGGTCCCTTCGAGAAGAGGTCTTCTGCGATCTGTAGGTGTGGGCTCGGAGAACACCATCGCATGTGTCGTGAGGGAGCAGTGCAGATTCCGGACCCAGATGTTGGTGGACAGGGAGGAAGGGAAGACACAATTATGGGCCCCTAGGACGGGGAGGGCATTTGCATCGGTTCAGAATGCTGTGAGGGGCGAGGGGGATGTGCCGCTATGGATGTGCCACCATCAAGTGTGGCGCATGGAGGAGACAACTTGCGGCCAGTGACTGGAACAGGGCTTGGCCCGTCCCACATGACATCGGTCGAGGTGAAACAAGAGAAGATACGGGCCGAGATGGAGCAGTCCCGTACACCGGTAGCAACTGAATCCATGGTGGAGCAGCATGTAGGCGGGACAACTGCCGGCCTCAGGAGTCTGCATGAAGGCCCGCGGGGGTGCCAGCCAGCTACCAATATGTCTCACCTTACCCCAGACAGGGTGACGAGGGGGGCGGCGCATGATGGGAGAGAGATCAACCATTTTCACACCCCTCCTAGGGTGTGCGCACCGGCTAGTGCAGCAGAAGAGGCTGCGCAATTGCAACATGCACGAGGGGATGGGGTGACAAAGCGAATAAGCAAGCGGACAGGTAAACCTGTCCAGAAATATGAAAGAAAACAAAAGAAAAAACTAGATGAAGATGCGAGTGGGGAAGGGACGGTCTCATTTGTAGGGTAGGTGACGGCGATGATCGACACAATTACCCGCGGCGTCCAGGAGGAGGTGGAGTTGGGGATCACGGCGGACCATATCCCTGTGGACTCCGATGTCACGCCCCTGGCGACTGGGCCGAAGCAGCATGCAAGTAAGGGCAGGGGCAAACGGAAGCTCATGCAAAGTACGCGTCACGGAGCCACGGCTGGCAGTGGTAACAACGAAGCATCGACAAAAGAAGTTGTGACGTTTGGAGAGGTGAATGTGAACATTATGTCAACGTCACCGGCGAGACGACGTCAGAAAGGGAAAGCAGTAGCATCAGATCAAAGTTTCGACGTGAAGCGGGAAGGAGAAGGTGGGGACGACAGGCATAGCCAAGGCAAGATGGTGGAGCCTCCGACGGTATCAGTCAAAAGACCTGCTCGACCTATGCATGTGGCAAATGAAGGGGAGGGGAGAATGGTTGGAGCTGCTGCGGAAGAGCATCTGCACATCGAAGAGCAGGAGGAGCTCCAATTGGACTTTGCCCCATACAGCCCACCTACCACTAGGCGTAGTGTGGGGAGACTTGGAGAGCCTTCAGTGGCATTACAACGTTGTCTGTTCAATCTGCGTGACGGCACAAGGAAGGGGCCGCGCAACACATCACCGCTTCGCAACCGTGAGGGAACAGTTAAGAGTATGCTGCTTTCCCAACATTTTAGATGATGTATTTCAACAATGAATTCATTGTTTGTCCATAGCATACCTCGATGCTAATGATAACCATAGAGGGGTCGTATGGCATCGAAGAGGGGGGGCATATTCTGCCATGGATCTATTAACGGCCCACATGTTGGAATGCAGGCACACCTTGCCCACAACCCGTTGCTGGGATGGAGCTGGTTCTCTTTGATGTACAGGGCCACTTCAGGGCTGCCGTGGAGGCAGTACCGAGCACTACGGGGACACGGGAACAGCGTGAGCCTTCCGAGGAGGTATTGCAGGTGCCACTCCGACGTGGTCAGTTGCAGCCTGATTTGCAACCTGATGACTTCCTCAACCCAGCAGCAAGTGTTGCAGAGCCATCCCGGGGAAAGTTCGTATGTGAGCGGAGAGCGTAGAGCGGAGAGCGGAGAGCACAAAATGGAGAGCACAGAATTGACAATTATCAAAATTTTCAAAAGCAAAGTAGACCCTATAACCGTGGAAAATTACTAAATTAAGGCTTGATTTTGACACTTTTTTTAGGAAAAGAGTATATTACCATGGAGATCAGGGTTAACTCTGGTAAGAATTTATTACGTTTGTTCTCTAAGATACAAATTAGGGCTGATATCATGATGACGTCATGCATATATTTTGTTAGATTTGTCATGGGTTTAGGCAAGATACAATGACCATGCGTTAAGTTTTAGATCAAACAAATAATTCTTTCATAGGATTATGTAAATGCACAAGGAAAAAAACAAATTTGAAAGAACATAAAGGAGGCAAGGTTTGAATACTTCCTGGAATATTTCAAAATTCGTGTATAATATCTGAACTGCTGAAACCAAGATATACCTTGTTAGAGTCCTTGTCTTCATCGAAGATTACTCTGTCTTCCTAGGCAGCAAAGCATCTTCATTTGAGTGATACAAGTAGGAGATTTTCATCATCAAACAGCACTTGCTAAGCTGAGTTCGAGAGAAGGAGGTCACTCTTGATTTCTTTAGCTTGTTTCTAGGTGGCGTATTAGGATAGTGACACAGTCCTTGGCATTCTGTGCTGTATGCGAAGGTAGCGATGGGGTTCGGGGGAGTCAATCTGTAGGCTTGCGTGGAACGTTTTAAGACTACAACAATTTAGTGTGTTGCGCGATGCGGAAGGTGTGTAATGCGAGATCGAAGAGGACGAGAGCGGCTGTAGGTTTGCCCCCAAAGGCACCGGCGAGTTATCAAGAGCTGCGGCCCTGGCTAATGGAGGTGGAGCGCGCCAGAGAACGAGGCATGGACCTGCCACCGTTTAGGCACATCGGAAGCCTCCATGTTGGTGAAGGTGAATGGCGTTGGACAGTGCTTTGTACCAATGAGCTTCTCCGTATTATGGAGTTATCCCTACTCCCGTATCCCTTGCTATCGAACGTCGATGAGAATCCAGTTGTTCAGCTGCCCGAAGTAATCATATCGGATGGCGAAACTTGCTGGTTTTATATGGACAAGAGTTGGACTGTATATCCTTCAAAGGATTAGTACTGTGAAGTTTAGTGGGGTGTTCGAATACATTCCTTTAGATTTGGTCCCTTATTGGATCTTGATACGAGTATTCCAGCACTATGGTTTTAGATAATATAGACGATTCTAGGAATAAGAGAACTCGATACCAACTAAAAGAAATGGTCTTAAAAGTTCGTGGAATATTTCAGAGTTCGTGTACAATAATGGAGTAGCAGAAACCCGAAGTGATCATATCGGATGGCGAAACTTGCTGGTTTGATATGGACAAGAGTTGGACTGTATATCCTTCAAAGGATTAGTACTGTGAAGTTTAGTGGGGTGTTCGAATACATTCCTTTAGATTTGGTCCCTTATTGGATCTTGATACGAGTATTCCAGCAATATGGTTTTAGATAATATAGATGATTCTAGGAATAAGAGAACTCGATACCAACTAAAAGAAATGGTCTTAAAAGTTCGTGGAATATTTCAGAGTTCGTGTACAATAATGGAGTAGCAGAAACCAAGATGTACACCAAGTCAAGAATAGGTAACATGGCTATGGAAATGTGGGATTTTGAATGATTAAAATATAAATTACAGCGCAATAAAAATTTTGAGCATTTCTTTTGTAACATTTCATTCTTCATATTATATTTTGAGCATTACAGTTGAGACGTTTCATCCTCTACATACAATGAGACGATTTGGAAATGAGAATCGTAACAAGTATAGGTTCAGGGTAGTAGAGTAGACGAAGGATTACGCAATGAACTCCAATTAAATCAAATCAAATCCAATGAAAACAACAATAGACCGAAGCCTCCTTCAAACTCACAACATGCTACAGTCGCTACTTTCACTCTCAGAACTAGATGACTCTGAATCTCCTTCTACCGCCTCGTCATCGACGAATAGAAGAGCCCTGGGATCAAAAGTAGTTGGCCGACTAGGAACATATGTGAGGGCTCTAGATTGAAACGCCTGTGCTAAGCCCTCTGCGTAGTCCGGAAGTATGAAAGGCTGAATCGGGCTGGAATGAAGACGCCACGATGGAGTGGACACTGCTCTTGGCCCACGTGGCGGTGTTGCTGAAACTACTCTGCAATAGAGAACCGATTGTGGTTAGATCAAGTACGTAGAGCTGCAAAGAGAAGTATTGCTTGGATAATTTGAACAAAGAATAGAAGACTTACACCACTTATCAGGTCTCGGTCTCTTTGGAGGGGCTTCGTCTGCTGCTGCCGGCCTAGGATGTTTAGGAGGGCCCATGGCGGATGGTCCAGCCATGCACGGTTTGAGAAGGGCGTTGAATATGGCTTCGTCCTCCTCAAAAGCGAGAATGTGACGACCAATAGCCTGGGAAGCCTTGATGGAGGCCCCTGAAACTCGGAGAGAAACAAATAAATGAGAAACTGTGGGAAAAACGAGAGGAATAATTAAGCAGAGATATGCATGAATAGTTACCTGTCCCAGCATTCCAATCAAGAACTATGTCGCCGGGCTTTGACAGCTCCTCAATTATGCCCTGCATCATCTTAGGGGATTTCTCCCTTGGGCCTCTCCACGGCACCTTCCCATTCATCAGCTGCGATTCCAGATCGGTGAAGTTGAAAATGGCATCACTCTCGGTAATGTTGAGGAGCCCATGTATCAGCTCGGATTTCTTCGTTTGGAAGGAGAAAGTACTGCCACTACGAACGTAGACGCGAATCCAGAACCGCATAGTCTGCAGTCAAGCAAAACTAGTGAGTAAAATTAAGCGGAAGGGTTATCAATAAGTAAAGGGAAGGGTATGTTTAGGGAAATTACCAAGTTCTCGGGGTTCGTAGGAGAAGTGAGGCCGAGGACATTGACGCCCCACCAGTCCTTGAAAAGCACGTAGTCACCACCAGCAGCTTCGTCGTCGATATCCTTAGCCAGCTTCTGATCAGTGTTGTAGATGAGGCAGAGGGCACCATCTTTCTGCAGGTAATTATCTGCAAAACGGAAGATGTCGAACACATAATCCTTCTCGCGAGAGTTCCAAGGCGGAATACTCGTGGGGGGAACGAAAACGGATGGGACGGGAAGATTCTCAGGGATGACGGCAATGATCAAGTCGACTCCCAGATGGTCCTCTTATTTGCACCGGTCCGGAACTCTGTTTTGGCGGCCTGCTCCAAACTAGAGGAAACAAGAAAGCAGAGTTAGTAACTACATAGCGAGTAGAGGTGGCAGAATCCATTAAATGTCAAAATATCGGAACATACCTTGCGAATGAAGTCTTGAGTCTTGATCCAATCCGGGTCGCGACCTTTTCTCTCCTATCTCTTATTTCGCCGTAACATGGAATCCACAGATGAGTTGAAGACGGAAACTTGTGTGGAAATCGAAGCTCCAGCGGAAGAAGTTGTTTGAGGATATAGTTTGGCCTTCCTCTGCTCAAGGAGACCTCTGGTGATCTCCGAAGCACTGATCGAGGAAGGACCTGGTGATGAAGTTGAAGAAGGCTTCGTAACCACATTCACTGGAGAGGGCTCTGGTGCCGTCTGCTCTGGAGCGGACGACGCCGCACCAGTTTGCTGTGAAGCTTGTGAATGTGATCGCAAAGATTTCAGCCGCCGAGCTCTCCCTTTCTTCGGTGGAGGAGCCGATGATTGGTCTTCAGGGCCTCCGCCATCTTCAGTAGCATCCACCGCTTCTTCGGCCACTACCTCACCGGCATCATGTAAAGTCTTGATGTCCACCTCAGAGTCAATAGTGAAACCGCGAAAACAATCAAGGTACCAGCATCCCTCAAGCAAGTGGGGAGCTTTGTACCTTTTCAACTGTTGTAGAGAATAGATACACTGGTGCGAGGTTCTCGACGTCCAAGCAAGGAAGTAGTTGGGGAGCTGCTGGACGGTGAGGACGCCCTTTGGAACAAGCTCTCTCTTAAAGTACCTAAATACACAATTTTAAAGAAGGTTAGCATCACTAAAATATAAATAGCCCATTATTGCGGAAAACGAATGACATGAAGATAACATACGTACCGGTAAGTAACCCGCTTAACAACCTCAGCGGTTCCAGGGAATTTAGCGAAGTTAGACTTCTTGTCATAAACCTTCTCAGCCTTATTTCCAAGGAACGTCGGGAAGGCCTTGTCCCATAAATTAATACGTGAACTCTCCACATAAGCCCCCGTTCTTGGACATCAGGAAAATCCTTCCAATTGATGATGAGGTTCTCCGCTTTGCATATGTCCTCGACTTCATTGATGACAGCTTCCTCCAACTATAATATAGACGAAAATATATTAGCGAAGAGGTAGAAGTTAAGAAAAATAAAAACTATAATGTAGTTGAATACTAATTGTAGAGAATATACCCCAGCCCAAAATGAAGCCTTGTTCAACCAAGGGTCGAGGTCGGTTTCCTTGAATTCGAGCGGAAGGAATCTGTAAGATAGCCTAGAATTTGGGGATGAGTTCCACCACCTCCACCAGCGAGCCTTGTATTTGGCCTCAACTGCTGCTGGGACAATTTTCTGTAGCTTCTCAAGGGTCATCTCCGGTTTCGAGAAGTCACTGTAATGTCGATTGATCTGCAAAAAGAGTGATTATTTTAGACACTACGAAATAAGGAAATGACGTTGACATACGAAGTATTATAAATGGTAGTAGTGATTGTGTCACCTCATTGAGGAAGTCGTCACCATTCTTGGGATTCGCAATGGCCAAGTACTTGGTGAAGTCCTTCTTCTTGATGGATTCGACCATTTTCTCAGATGCCTCATTCATGACATCCCAAACTGCATTTGCAGATTGATCCTCCTCTGGTGTCTTGTCAAAGTAGGCCCTCGCTGCTTCGTCGGAGGCTAGTGCGATTTCCGCTGTTAAAACAAAAGTATTTATCAGGATATTGTAATTTATCCAAGTAGCAGAAGCGAAGACAGGATGGCGGGAAAACTTACACGGTATAGAAATGCTATAAAAATTTTCGTTGTCAAGGGAAACCACGACGGATTAGGTGGCTTGTGTTTCAGACATGCATCATACTCTTCAGGGCTCAGGAGGTCTTTAAAATCCTCCAGTTCATCATCCCGAACGAGCGGATTCGAAACAACTTTGCTGGAAGATTACTCTTGACGTGGTCATTCTCAGTTGACCTGAAAAACAAAGATGAATATTAAAGGAATAAAATGCAGTAGCAGAAGGTTTGAGTGTGCAGAAAGAACGAAAACAACAGAGATACTTACCAGTTAATATCGTGCATGGCGTGAAGCAACTTGCCCACATAGCCGCGGGGGTCTAGTATAATGCAATGCACAGAGATGTGCCAATCTGGGTCGTCCGCATGGTGCTTGTTTATATGTCGGAGCCAGGCAGCGAGGCGGTGGTTACCTTCCCAGACAAAAAACATCTTGTTGGAGAATTGCATCCAGTCCTCGTCTCCACGGATCTCATCATTAAAACGATCACTCGCGGCCCTCCATAAAGGGCTCCAACCAGCTATGGTCTCCGCCGTAACATCCTTCGTCTGCTCTTCACTGTTGTATATGGAGATGTACATGACGCGGTCCCCATCTCTATACCCCTTAACAAACTCCCGCTCCAAGTGTAGAACCCCCATTTCGCCCACTGGTCTGACCTTGGCCATTGATATCATTCTGCATAGGGGCACCATCAAGCGGGACTTCCTTTCTGGTTTAATCCTGAGTTTGTTGATGACGCCAATGGAGTCCAGCTTGTATTGTTTACGGTGCTCCAATTCGCCTTCTAAAGCAGTCTTCAAGTCTACAGGACAAGATGGTTTTTCCAACACTTCTAGTGTTTGAGTAACCTGCAAAACGGTTTGCAAATTAATGTTGGAATCGCAACTTAGATAGTCTGGCAAAATTGAGAAATATGAAATAGAGAATAACAGTATCACTTCATAATGACAAATCCAATACAACAAGTACAATATCATTTGAGCCTGAAGACTCTATCGACGTGATGATCGCCTATAATACTCCCTAGACTGTCTACAGTTCCAGTGACGGCGCCTCCTCCAGAAACGCCTGGTTTGTTGGACAGGGCATGGCAGAATTGCCGGAAGGGCAATCACAACATGGGCTGGCCGCCTCACTCTAATAGGCGAGATTGGAGAGTGTGGAGACATCGGTGGTGAATCCTGTGTAGGAGAGGTGGGCATGTAGCGAGGGGAAGAAGGCTCATAGACAGTGGACGTAGGCATGTAAACTGGAGATGTAGGCATGTACTGTGGAGAATGGACTTCAAAAGATACGCTACCAAAGCCTACAGGGTTAGCTACATCACAAGTACAGTAATGCTGATCAAATGAATCCGAAAGATCGGAAACATTGATTACTGATATGGGGGAATTGGCAGACAGTTCTGGAGCATCGGAATATACCTATATTATGGAAAAGAATAAGTTATATTCCAATTCCACAAGAAGTTGAACATAAATAAAATGCCACAAGTAATTTTGAAAACGCTGAATCTTCTAATGATAAAGGTCCAACAGAAAGTACCTCCGTCTCTGCTGGAGTGGGAACTTGTACTTGGCTCCCCATATTATCCTCAGATGACTCCTGAATAAAAGACATTGTAATGAGTTCTAAAAAGCAAATGGATGCACACTCAATCAAAAAAAAATGAGCCACACGCTATGCATCCTCTACCCCTCCCGAAGGGGGAGCCTCTGCACTCGCCCACTGACCACGGCCCCCGACCAAGTGTCAGGGCCAAATGTTGTCATAGATGCTCACTCAATCAAAAACATTTGAGGCGCAGGCTATGCATCCTCGGCCCCTCCCGAAGGGGGAGCCTCGGCACTCGCCCACTCACCACGGCCCCCGACCAAGTGTCGGGGCCGAATGTTGTCATGGATGCACACTCAATCAAAGAAAAAATGAGCCGCATGCTATGCATCCACAACCCCTCCCGAAGGGGGAGCCTCCGCACTCGCCCACTGACCACGGCCCCCGACCAAGTGTCGGGGCCGAATGTTGTCATGGATGCACACTCATTCAAAAAAAAAAAGGCCGCAGGCTATGCATCCTCGGCCCGTCCCGATGGGGGAGCCTCTACACTCGCCCACTGACCACGGCCCCCGACCAAGTGTCGGGGCGGAATGTTGTCATGGATGCACACTCTGTCAAAAACATTTGAGCCGCAGGCTATGCATCCTCGGCCCCTCCCGAAGGGGGAGCCTCCGCACTCGCCCACTGACCACGGCCCCCGACCAAGTGTCGGGGCCGAATGTTGTCATGGATGCACACTCATTCAAAAAAAATTGAGCCGCAGGCTATGCATCCTCGGCCCCTTCCGAAGGGGGAGCCTCTGCACTCGCCCACTGACCAGGGCCCTCGACATCAGCAGGCAGAGGAGCCGCGGGTGTGCCCTCAAGCGGGCTGGCTGCCTAGGTGACTTTCACCTCGCAAGTTGCAGCACCTTACTTCCAACGTGAATGAAAACCACCAAACGCAAAACCCACCAAACCCATAACCTAAAACCGAAGAACCCACAAACCCAAAACCCATTCAAACCGAAACCCCCCTAAACCCGAAACTCATCATAACTCCACAAGAAACAAACCTACCTCAATGTCCGTGAACCGGGGGCGCTGCACTCTCAGCTCGTCCTCGCTAGCCTGTTCTCCACCTTGGGCGTCGTCCTCCTCCTCACCTTCCTCGTCGTCGTCCTCTTCTGCTCCTTCCTCCTCGTCGTTGTCTTCTTCTTCTCCTTCTTCCTCGTGATCGTCCTCCTCACCTCGCGGTCTATTCTCCTTGTCGTCTCCCACCTCGCGGTCCCTGACCTCATCCCCCCCCCCCCCCCCCGGGTCCCCTCCCCTGGTCTTCGCCCTCAGTCCCAGCCGGGGCCTCCATCTCCGAGCTCTCGGATGGAGCAACAGCAACTCGCCCTGCTCCCCGGCCACCGCGACGCCCTCCCCGCCCCTGACCTCCGCGACGCCCTCTCCCGACCTCCATCCTCGAACACACCCCTTGGATTCCCCTCCCACGGCCTCCTACTTTCCCACCTGCTCGCCCTCCCCGCCCCTCTTCTTTTCGCCCACCTTTTTTTAAACCTCCACGGGCTGCATGCTCTCGATCCACAGCTTCCCCGTCCTCCATTATGGCTTTCCTCGCTCTCGCTGCACCTCCCTGCCACTCACTTAATTCTTCTCGCGCTTCAAAATCGCCCCCTCTCACTCCTCCACTCTGTTTAGCAAATCTAGAGCCTCCGCCCTCGGTCCACTTCCTCAAAAAAACAACATGAGCTAAACTACAAAGAAAAATTCTAAATTTTACTGTATGAGAAGTACGTTTAGAAATGTCTAGGAATTCGCAAGTCATAAAGCACTGTGAATGTCATCTGTATCAACTATAAGTAAGAAGAGAATCGGAGCAATCACCTCTAAAATTGAACAATAAACATTCAAGAATAAAACGAAGGGCAGTAACTTACTTCAGCAGAGAGTCGATCCTCTGTTGATCCTAGTGCTCTCTCCTGTGGAAGTGACTCGTTTACGCCAAACGAAGGCTGCGGAGACTGTGGTGTCTCTAAACAATTGATCCCTAAATCGTCCGTCATCTCATTACTTTTATCGTCCATGTTTACTACACCATGGTCCTGATCCGTGACATCTAAAACTTCATCTTTTATTTCCACTAAAGATTCTAGAATGAGATTACGAATGCTACAAAATTTAATTGCTAAAGGCAGCCGAGCTCCTCGAACCTTCAGAGGTACACTCAAGATGCTGCCCTTCCACTTCGCCTTTCTACGTGATTCTCTCCTCTTCCTCGCTCTCCTATTCGTAAAATCACTACTATATGTTTTTCTTCTAGGTTTAGGAGTGACATAAGTGGAGGGAGATGACCCCCCACTCTCCTTCATGTGTCTAACTAACGAGAGAACTCTCCACACTATATAGCTCTCCTCCTACCTCCCCTTCATCTTATATATCCCTCACCTTCAACCCCTCTGACTCAGCCCTAATTACTTAGATTATTATTAACCTACTTAAATTAACGAAAACCATAAATAAATGCATTTTGAATTAAAGCTGATGAGATCAATCTATATTGAAAGAGAATCAATCAAGCCAACAGAATATTAAAGGATTTGAATTAAGCATTGGAATACTTGTATTAAATTTGGAAGCAACTGACGGCTCACTCTAATCTCACCAAACTTCACATCGAGTAGAATCAGTTCCACGATTCAAATATTAAATGCGAAGTTCTAAAAACTCCTACCTAGTAAACCTGGGCCAGCAAAAAGCAACATTCTAATTAGTTAGCGCCGTCTCTCTTAAATCGTACATTCGTTACGTAACAAAATAAATCATTACCTAGTCGTCCACATGGACATTCCAACTTGAATAAAATGATCAACAACGATGCATCTTTCCTCTCACTTTGCTCTCGCGATACCGCTTGGCTAGTACACTCTTTCTTCTCCCTTAAACCACTGTGAGCTGACTTTTTTTGAGAAAAGTCCTTTTCAGCAAAAACAGTGTAAATAGGACCAAGTTACCATGTCAATTTGAAATCCATGTAGATAGTGGCTGTAGAAATCTGGTTGAGAGTCAAATGGACAATAGTGTAGAATTCAGGGGACATGGCCCTACCTAGAGACACGACTTGTCAAATTGACTCTACGTACAGGCACACCCTTTAGAAATTAAGGCATAACTAGGAATTAAGGAAGAAGAAAGAATTACTTCACCACACCACACAACACTGTGTGAGTGATAGTCACATTATGTAAAAAATATAAAAATAGAATTCCATTGTCTAATTGATTGTCAACTTGACTCTGAGTAGCTCACTGTTTAATTGATTCACAATGCTCTTTGTCAATTTGAACTATAGCTTCGATGCACAGTGTATTAATCTGCAGAACTGTAGAATCAGAATGGAGAACTGGAACAAACTGATTACTGTCTAATTGATTTGCAAAGCTTATTGTCAAATTGAAACTACAGATCTGCCGAACAGTGAATTTATATGTAGACTATGGGAGATAGAATGAATAGTTTGATCCAATGGCTACTGTCTAATTGACAATTGAATTCATATTACTTGCTGCATAATGTCTAGTTATCACTGGTCAAATGGACAAGATGGTGGTTCGGTATGCATCCATGGGCATGCATGCATTGTCAACTTGACTTGCATGGACCATGTCTAATTGACACAGTGGAGAGTTGGTGAGAGTTACAGTGAATGTGGTGACTCACACTGGATACTGTCTAATTGAAATGGATACTGTCTATTTGAAATCGAAGATATTGATGGAGCAAAGTGAAGAGTGGGTGAGATTGTCTATTTGAACTCAGAACGAAGGAAGAGTTACTGAGTGAATAGAAAATAGAAATTATGGAAAATAAACACAACAGTTTGTCCAATTGACATTGCATTGTTGTGAATGGGAATTATGGAGAATGAGAGTTCCATGTGAGTACTGGAACAGTGAAGTGAGTATTACTTGATAGTCTTTTAAATTAGATTGGCCATCTGAAATAGAAGACTAAGAATGACTTAGAGTTTATGGAAGCCAGATTGAGTACATTGATGGATAAAAGTGACATTAATTATTAAGGAGTGATCAGCCTTAGTGATTATTAGTTCTCATTATAATAAAACTTGAATGTATTCAACTGAGCAATAGTACAGTCATTGTAATTGAGTAATACAATTGAGAAGCATAGTTGTGATGAATGGTAGAGTTGGAGTATGATTGAATGTGAATGAGTAGACAGTGATTACATGTCTATTTGAAATGCGATGGATGGGAGGAAAAAGATGAAGACAAGCAAGGAGTTGCTTGAGATAAGTTAATCTATCATAACATATCCCAAAGCATCATTCATAGGCATAAATAGGTTGAATACTAGATTCTAACCTAGTAAGGAATGAACTTGCATATGCATAATAAATGCATTGTCTAATTGAACTTGGAAGGGAGTGATGGCAATAAACCGAGAGATGGTACTTGTCAAATTGAACTCCCATTACCCTTGAACCAATTGAGAGTTTGGATTACTTGGGTTTTATGTGACTTGGGGTAATTAAGACATTAGAGTTATAAAGAGATTCTTTTAAGGAAATACTTTGCATTCTATACATTCTTTACTTACTACAGTGACCTTTAGTTACGTTAAAAGCTAAACGAAAAGACCTATTCCCATGACTTACCACTATTTGTAAATTTTACCAATTACATTTTGGCGCCGCTGCCGGGGAATAGGTTCCGGTTAAGCGGTAGCTAAAAGTGTAGATAAAGTAAAGAATAGAAGATCTTGGTGCTTTAAGCTAGAAGATACCTCGTGTTTCTTTAAGAATTTAAAATTTCAACTTCTTCTTAAGAAAAACTTCTTAAGCAAGTGGTTGTGTATTCTTTTAAGGACAAAGAGGAAATCTTTATAAACAGCTTTAACCTTTAAAGGAATCCGTCATAGTAAAAGTAAAACATAGATTAAGTATCGAATTAACTCAGAGAAGTGTATGGTAACAAAATACTGTACTATACCATGGGTTAATAAAAGAAACTTTAGACTTTGGAAATGTCTTAAGATGTGAGTTTATGAATTCTCTTAAAGGTTGATTGAGTGATAGTAATTAACCTTTCTGAGATTGTGAGTAAGAGGTAGAAGATCGTAATTAGAAGATTGCGATATAGGTTTAGAGTATATGAGTTTTGATTGATGACAATCAATAGTAAATAATGTATCCATTTCCATGGGAAGTCCAATAAAAGGATATTAATCAATTCTTTGAAGGACCTTTCCTATTTGCTGCACTTTACCGAGTTTATAGGGGAGCATATTTTGGGCAAGGTTTTCAAATTTGTGGTACACACTCTAAATTTGATTCAAACCTTCAAAATAAATTTGACCAACTACCCATTGATATCAAAAGAATAATATTAGCAAAAATTTGGGATAATGGAACAAGGTTTAATGCTTTGATAGTTTTCAAGGGAGAATTATTTTTACAAAGCAATTTACATTTTCTATTTGCCCAATATGGGAGATTGAAAAATTTAACTTCACCTATAATCTCTAAAGGTTGTGGAGCCTGGAATGGATACAAATTAGATACCAAAACTTATATCTTTAAATACGGACCTCAGAAACTAGATAGTCAAGTTTTAATTCCAGATTTTCTATCTAGAGAGTCTGATAAACCAATTTCAATTGCGTTTGGATTATTATGTCTTTAAAGACATGACAATCGAGAGTGAAACAATTATCGAACAATTAGTCAGATTAAGACGATTGTTGATAATTTATGAGGGTATACAAAGAAACGAAGAAGCATTGATTCACCTTTTAGCTAAAGAGATAGATCAAATTAGCAAGGAAGGTGAATCAAATTTTGAACAGAACTTCTTAATAGAGAGACTGATTAGTGAACATAATTATCCTAGGAATTTTCAAGAGGAAGAGGTTGATGAGATATTTGAAGTAGAACCTTTCACCTTGAATACTTGGATAATCTCTTGGTTTGATACCAATAAGAGTTAGTCTTTATTTTAATTGAATGGAATAAAGAAAATGGTAAAAGTAGAGGAGGAAAGGTTAAGGGAATTAGCCAAACTTGGGCGACAAAACTACTATAGACAATTCAGAGCACCTGTAAAACAAAACAAGGTTGGGAGAATCATAAAAAACTTTCTTAAGAGAAGTAGGGAAATAATAGTTAAAAGAAAAAGGTAGAGTGAACAACAAAATTAAGTGATCCTTTTCCTTTAAGTAAAATTGGGGATAGAAGATCATTTAGGTCTAAGCTTCAATGCTTGAAGCATAAATGGCATTTATCAATGTCTGAGAAGGATAAAGAATTGAGAGAAAAGCAAAATATTGCAAGAAATGAACGTTTGAAAAAACGGATTGAAAGGAAAGAAAAACAGATCTTAACATTAGTATCTGCCAATCCTGTTTACAATTCAACACCATCCCCAGTACTTAAAGAAGAAACTATTCCCTCAAATCTTAATACCTCAACTAGCCAAGTTAGTGAAACAATTCAAAATCCACTTTCTATAGAAGAACAACACCAAAGTTCTCTAAAGAATGAGGATTTAGAATTACCGGAGGAAGGTTTGAGAAGGTCGCATTATTTATGTTGTCACTCACCACCATTTAGGAGGTTAACCTGGGGATCTTCAAGTGAAGTAAACCCACTTCAAATTAATTCTGAAAAGGGAAAGAAGGTAGAAGAATTAGTCACACCTTCTTCCTCAGAATTTGAGAGTTCTTTGAAGAATCCATTTACCACAGAGGTTGGAGAACCTTCTAACCTACCTGAATTCTCAACACCAACCCAAACTAATTTTGAAACACCAAAACCTTACCTCGACGAAGCTGTACAAACCTTTGTTTCAGGTATAGAGAATTGGGTTAATGATATTGAAGATAGTACTGAGGTAGAAACCACAACCCCTATTGAAACATATATAAGGGAAATTTCATTAGAAGACAATAGAAAAGAGTGGAATGATGAGGAAGTAGCTTATGAGGTATCTCTTCCAGAAACATTTCCAACTATACAACCTTTTACCAACCCTTATGAACCATCTAATGATGAAAGTAATGAGGATTGGGAAGGGATAAATTGTTGGAGATTTTCATCAGGAGATTCCTCTGGGAGTAGTAGTAGTGAGAGTAGTGATACAAGGAGAGAAACCAGTGAAGAAGAATTGTTAAGACCTTCTTCTTCACCTCCTTCACGACCTCCTCCCAGACCTCCAACTCCTCATCCTAGACCTCCACCACCCCCACCACCACTACCACCTCCACCACAGACTTTACCACCTAATATTATGGCACAACAAAGGATTTTAAACATCGCACCATATCCTATGTACCATGGATATCCAGGGTCTGACCCCGATAGACATTTGGAAAGATTTAGAGTGGTTGCACAAGCAAATCAGTTACCTGAACATTTATATTTAAGCACTTTCCCAAGCACATTGCTTGATGATGCTCATGAATGGTATGTCCAATTGCTAACCGTACCCACAAGATGGGAAGATTTAAGGAGAGTTTTTCTTGATAGGTTTCGACCTAGATCATTTATACCAGGGTTAATCGATAGATTTCGAACTATAAGAATGGGTATAAATGAGGGTATAGATTCCTATTATACAAGATTTAATGCTCTTCTGAAGAGATGGACAAATCATGGGTTAACTGATCAAGTATTAGCATGTACCTTTGTAGGAGGGGTTTGGCCTGATGAGTTAAGAATTTACTTAAAAGAACGAAACCCCCAAGACATTGCTAGTGCTTATACACAAGCTAAAACTTGGGAAGAGGCTAGAGTAAATACTGATTTTGCACAATATGCAGAAGTATATCCACCTAGGAGAGAAGGTTATGATCATGCTCAAGGCATGGATGCTTATGGCCGTGATCATTATCCTTATTTACCTCCAGCTAGATCACAACTACCAGTTTCGACTTATCCCTCAAATCCCACAGTCATGAATCCTCAACCCTTAGCCATTAAAGCCCCTACAGATGATATATTAATGAACAACATTACTAAATTAGAGAAAAAATTAAATGAACTATCGGTACAAATAACTCATGGGAAAGATAAACGTTCAAAACCTACAAACATGCGTACCAATATGTGGTGCACTAATTGTAATGGACATGGACATCTTTCCAATGAGTGTTCTACTCCGATAGGTGGGGAATTTAGTAATAAACCTAAATGTAGTTTTTGTGGAGGACCTCATGACGTATCTAAATGTTGGAATTTGGGGAAAGTAGTAGCTGCAGTGAGTTCTAATTTGCAGGCAAACGGGACAAATAATAACAAAGCACCTTATAGTGTAACTTCAAAACGTCCGTTTACTAGACCAAATGTAGGACCACCTTATAGACCTGGAGATGGGAGACCAAGGTGGAATGATACTTATAATGCCGCACCTGTGTGGAATGGACCACCTACTAATCCTAATACCCATAGATATGGAACTCCTGAGAAAGGAAAACACTTAGTGTGTTATAACTGTCAGGAATTAGGACATATGGCGAGAGATTGTCCAAATCCAAAGAAACAAATTGGGTATAATCCTTTATGTGGGAGGTGTAAACAAAGTGGTCATATAGCAAATAATTGTACAGCTCCAGCACCTGTAAAGAGTGTTCAATTTAGTGAAATTGAAAACTCAAGGAATGTGAATCAAATCACACAATATGAAAGAGATAAACCTCAGGAGGTTTATATAACACGTGCACAAGCCAAAAAGGCTATGGTTGAAAGTGATCAACATAGCAGCTCTGATAGTGACTATAGAAGTAGTAGAGTGAGAAAAAACAACACACCTTCGAAAGTAGTTAAGGAAAAGGATGTTGTAAAACCTAAACCAATATTTCCCTTAATACCTCCAAACATTCCCATAAATAGTGAGAAAACAATACCATTAGAAGAACCTAAGGAGAAGGATAAGGGTAAGCAACCAATTGAAGAACCTACAATATTACCTCAAGATTTACCAAATGATTTTGCTAACTTGCCTAGTACTTCAAATTCATTACCTACGTTTTATAGACCACCTAAAAAGAAACTAAAAGAAACACCAACTATTCCTAAGAAAAGGAAGTATAATCGTACAATGAAATTGTCAGAGGGAATGAATCCATATGATATCTTAACAAATATGGATAAAATCCAACCTGACATATCTTTGAGGCAATTGTTAGCAATAGCACCTAAATGTAGAGGTGAACTAAGTTCTTCATTGGTTAGAAAAAGGAGTAAAATCGTAGATGTGCATGATATATCCTTGGACCCTGGAGCACCTACTGTGGATGTAGTCATAGATGGTTCTCTAATTGAAGGAGTCCAAGTAGATAGTGGTTCTAGTGTCAACTTAATGAATGTTGACACTATGGAAGAACTAGGATTAACTCATATGACCTCCACTCCTATTATCTTAAGAATGGCAGATCAAAGTCGAGTAGTACCATTGGGTATTTTGAGAGGAATAGTTACAACTATAGGAGGACTTAACTTTAAGATTAATTATATAATCTTTAAAGTGAGTGAATCCATATCAACATACCCAATATTATTAGGTCGTCCATGGCTTAAATCTGCTAGAGCTAAAGATGATTGGGGAAAGGGAACATTAACTATAAAAGCAAAAGGGAAACGGGTTGTATTACCAATGTTTCCAGTTAAATATCATGGTGAGACTTAAGAAGAAGACACAGATGTCACTTCTGAAGCCTCATATGATTCAAATAGCGAAAGTACTAAAGTAGTCAAACAAGAGAAAATGCCTGAGTTTAGATGTTTGGGGACTGGAGAATATTCCTTTCTGAATAACGAAGTAGATTCAGATGATGCTATTCTAGCATGGGAAAATTCGCCAGTACTTAATGTAACTGCCGAAATTGAGTCGGAATTAGAACCTCAATATTTGAGCGATTCTGAAGAATTAATGGAAAACATGTCTCACATAAAAGGTAGTAATATAAGTCCTGTTAAAAGCACTTGCATTGATATGAATTTGGGAACTTCAGAGGAACCCAAAAACATAAGAATTTATGAAGGATTAAATTCAAATGAATATGAACAATGGTTTAAATTCTTTAAAGAATGTAAAGATGCATTTGCATGGACTTATAAAGACCTTAAAGGAATACCTCCAGAAGTCTGTCAACATAGAATTATTTTAGAACCTAATACAAAACCGGTAAGACAAAGACAATATCGTATGAACCCAAAATATTCTCTCATGGTTAAAGAGGAAATAGATAAACTACTAGAATGTAATTTTATATATCCAGTACCTTATAGTGAGTGGGTATCTCCAATTGTTGTGGTGCCTAAGAAGAACGGGAAGTTAAGGATTTGTCAGGATTTCAGGAAATTAAATAGTGTCACTAAAAAAGATTATTTTCCTTTACCCTTCACGGATGCAATCCTTGATGGTGTAGCAGGGCATGAATGTTATTCTTTTTTAGATGGATTTTCTGGTTATAATCAAGTACAAATCGCCCCGGAAGATAAACCTCTAACAACTTTTACAACTGATTGGGGAACCTTTGCTTATAATGTCATGCCCTTTGGATTGTGCAATGCACCAGCTACTTTCCAAAGAGCAATGACAACAGCTTTTCAGGAATATCTAAGAAAATTTATTGAAATTTTCTTAGATGATTTTTGTGTCTTTAGTCCTAAAGCTGAACACCAGAAATGTTTAAAGAAATGTTTTGAACAATGTGAAAAATATGGTATTTCAATAAACGCAGCCAAGTCTGAATTCGCTGTACCTTGTGGACGATTAGTGGGTCATATAGTTTCAAAAGAAGGTATAGGTGTTGATCCAGATAAAGTAGCTGCTATCAAAAAATTAGAAATACCTAAACATATGACAGAACTTAAAGGGTTTTTAGGAGCTTCCGGATATTATAGAAGATTTATCTACTTTTATGCAGAAGTAGCAGCTCCTTTAACACATCTAACAAAACAAACCAATACTCCTGGTGTTTGGACAGAAGAGTGCACAAAAGCATTCAATAAACTTAAGAAACGGCTTAGTAATGCTCCCATTCTAATACCACCAGATTGGGAGAAACCGTTTGAAGTTTATGTAGATGCATCAAATTATGCCATTGGAAGTGTTCTCAGTCAAAAAGACGCAAAAGGTCATGATCGACCTATATATTTTTCTAGTAGACAATTAAGTGCTGCTGAGAAAAATTACTCTGTAACGGAGAGAGAAGGGTTAGGAATGATATATTCAGTCCAAAAATATAGACATTATTTATTAGGTTATAAGTTCACTTTTCATGTAGATCATGATGCACTTAAATATATGGTTAATAAACCTCAATTGAGTGGGAGAATAGCTAGATGGGTATTGTTACTTCAAGAATTTGATTTTACGGTTAATGTAAGGCCTGGCAAAAAACATGCCAATGCCGATTTCTTATCACGAATTAGTAAGGAAGTGAATCCAGAATCCATAGATGATAGTTTTCCAGATGCGCATATTTTTCAAGTGGATATCATTCCAGCAGAATATGCTGATGTTATTCATTACTTGAGTACCAATACCTTCCCTCAAGACTATACAGATAAACAAAAACAAAAATTAATATTTAAATCTCAACCATATACATTAATTGCAAAAGTTCTATATAAAAGGGGTAAAGACGGACTTTTACGGAGATGTATTAATCCAAGTGAGGTACCATTAATTCTTAAAGGTTGTCATGACGCTGCATGTGGCGGTCATTTTGCCGGAATGGTAACTGCACATAAAGCGTTACAATCCGGATATTGGTGGCCAACACTCTTTGGGGATGCACATAGATATACCAAAAAATGTGATCCATGCCAAAGGGTGGGAAAACCTACACCTTCAAAGGCAATGCCTTTAAATCCAATTTTAGCTCAAACGCCGTTTGAGAAATGGGGAATTGATTTTGTAGGACCTATTAAACCACCTAGTAGACATGGTCGAAATAGATACATATTAATTGCAACTGAATATGTAACTAAATGGGCAGAGGCTCAACCTACGAAAACCGATGATGCTAAAACTGTTGCTAAATTTTTATATGAAAATATTATTACAAGATTTGGATGTCCAAAAGAATTAGTAAGTGATCGGGGAACTCATTTTCTTAATGAAATAATTGAACAACTAACTGAAAAATATTCAATTAAACATAGAAAATCTACACCGTATCACCCCCGTGCTAATGGTCAGACAGAGAAAACAAACGGTATATTATGTCGGATAATTACTAAAACTGTACAGGGTTCAAATACAGATTGGGACGCAAGAGTACCAGATGCATTATGGGCTTATCGATGTGCATTTAAAGTATCTACAAAATTTACTCCATTTCAATTAGTTTACGGTCAAGAAGCTATCTTACCAATTGAAATGGAACTCCCGTCTTTAAGAATTGCATTAGATGAACGATTAGGAGATGAAGAATCTTTAAGACATAGGCTTTATATGCTCGAAAAATTAGATGAAACGAGAGCCCAAGCGTATCTTAATAATGAAGCTATTCAAAAACATCGCAAAACATATTATGATAGCAAATTGGAACCCAAAGTTTTGAATCCTAATGATTTAGTATTATTATATGATAGCCGATTTCAAAAATTTCCAGGAAAATTTAGAATGCGTTGGTTTGGACCATATCGGGTATTAAAATCGTATCCCAATGGTTCAGTTGAACTTCAAGATTTTGCAGGAAAAATTCATGCCACAAGATATAATGGTTTTCGTTTGAAACCATACATAACTTGAGGACAAGTTCTAGATTTAAGAGGGGGGCAGTAAGGGTAAAAATTTAAAAATTTTTAAAAACTGTCCTACTTAAGTACTAGAAACTGTGAAATTTTGAAGAAATTAAAAAACCAGCGATCTAAAAAATTAAGTTACAAAAAGCAAAAGTTCAACAAATTTAAATTCTGAACTTGAGAATTTTTCGAAGCAAATGAAATTACTAATTGACAAGTAGACACTAACTAAAATGATGAGTAAGTTAGTAATGATCAGAAAATACAATTAGTGAGTGGAAAGACGGCTGATATGATAACTCGAAATGGGGGCTGTGATCATGATGACCACGTTGCATGGAAATGAGTGCCAAGATCCCACTAACTGTCAAATAGACAAAGGGAAATGGTCGAGTCGAATAGACAACATCATCTCCTCCAAAACTGAAACAGGAAACCTCAAACAACACGCATTCTTGAGAAACACAGAGTGCGAGGGAGTGAGGAAACGGAGGTCAAGTAGACAGAGTGTTACGCTGTGAGCGATCAGGGTTAGGAGTGGAGAGAGATAGTTGTTAAGTGGACTGAGGTTTCTTACTTGTGAGGAGATCAGAACGAGACGAAGCGAGATACCGAGAGGACTGAGAGAAAAAGCACTTTAAGTCGAGGGTCGCATTGTTGCATTTTGTGTAACCAAGCTGTGAGAGATACTGAGCGATCCGAGAAAGAGAAAGGAGTGAACTGGAAGACCACATTGCTGCAGCGAGTGTGTGCGAGAAGATTGAGTAATCGAAGGGGGAGCAAAGGGTGTTTCAGGTTGCATACTGAGGGTGAGTTGTGTTGTCATTGAGTTCGCATGATGTTTTGTCAATTGGACAACCTGATTAGCATAGAAACAGTTAGGTCAAGTGGACACAATGTTGCTAATAGAGATGTTGCGATAATATCGATGTGAGAAACAGTGGGATACGATACATTAGGTCGACTGGACTCAGAGTTTTCTGATCATTGTGAGTGTGTCAATTGGAAATAGTGCGACAGGAGGGAGAAGACGAAGCATTGCATACCGAGAGGCATACAGTGCGAAGTCAAGTTGACACATACATTCGGGTGAGTTTCATTGCATCCATTCTGTTGTGTCAAGTCGAATGCATGTTGTCTTCGCATCTTCTTCTTGCCTGTCCAATTGAACTGTTACTTGTGAAGAATGGTGACTGTCCAGTAGACAAAGATGTTAGGAGACACAAAACACAACTTGCCGAGAGAAAGAAAGGATAAAAGATCAAAGGAACGAAACTGAAACTTGGTGCTGTGATGCGTGATGATAGTAGTGTAGGAAAACATTACAAACTGATTACCGAGAGAAAGGAAGGAGAAGAACAGAAAGAACGAAGCTTAATATTTTCAATGGAATGTATGCTTAGATAATTGTAAAGTAGAAAATTAGGGATAGAAGTGATTGCCGAGTGGAAGAAGTGTTTTATAGTTTTAAAAGTAAGGAAATAACAAAGATAAAATTCCCGAGAGTTCAAGTAGACAGTGCCGAGAGTTTCAGGGAGAGTCAATGCCGAGAAAAATTTCAATTAGACAAAGTAAGAATTGAAGCAAACTAACTGCCGAGTGTGTAGTCTAATAGACAGAAAGAAGGAACAATGGTAAACGAAGGTCAAGTTGACAGAGAAGGCAGAGGAACTGATCAAGATCGACCACAACCCGAAGTTGCAGGATCAGTCAAATTGACAAGGCCAATTGCTCGGCCCAAAGTGAAGGCGATGAAGAACAAGAAGTCAAAGAAGACTGTGCTTGCGGAGGCAATGCAACAGGACCTGTCAAGTGGACCAAGACGTCAAATTGAACACTTGGAATTGAAGAAGATTGACCGGGAGGCATGGCCGCAGTTTGAAGCCAACCGGGAGAACTTTGTGAAGGCAGGACTTTGGGACTTCGTGATGGTTGTCTTCGAGGATCAGGATGATGAGAGGATCAATCAGTTCCTGACTTCTTCGGAGTATGGATCAAGAGGGATGGCCGTGGTGGATGGAAGAAGCGTACAGTTCAACTCGACAGCCATCTCCAAAATGCTGAAGTTGCACCAAGGGGACAGGTTGTTGACGGAGGAAGTGGGCGGTATTTCGGAGGACGATTTGACCAACGTCTTTGACAGAGCTGCCAAGACACAGAGTGGCTATAAATTGGTGAATGCGAAAGAGACGTGGAAGGAGTGGCTACTTTTCTTCAATCAGAGGATTATGCTGGCGGAGAAGGGGCCTCTGATCATGTCGAAGGAAGGAGTAGCAGCTGCGATTTACGGGTGGAATGGTGTCAAATTGAGTTGGGGAAACATTCTATTTGACAACATCAAGGTGGAGATTAGTAAGAAACACACGCGGTATCCAATCACACTCTACAGTGCGATTTACCTCTCGGAGCTGACTAAGCCGCCAAACCCGGGAGATGCAGGAGTGTCAACTGGACCGGTGAGAGTGCTTCCAGACTTGCTCAATTTGACAAGGGAACCAGAGCCTAGAGCCTCGACTCCATCATCCTCGAGAGCCAACAAAGTAAAGAAGAGGAGGGTGGATGACTCCTTACCTCAATGTCTATTTGAACTGAACCCGAGGTTGGGAAGAGGAGCAAGATCAGCCAGTCAAGTAGACAACCGTGAACCTGCAAGGCAACCAGCGTTGCAGCTCACGCAGACTGAGGTGGCTGCACAGCTCAAGGATGCACTGGTGAGAGAAACGCATCTACGGTTGAAGATCAAGGAATTGGAGCGTACAGTGTTCAACTTGACCACTGAGAACAACCTAGCTGTGGAAGATATACGAAGGCTCAATACACAGTTGGCTAACTTAGCGGAATTGAATGAGGAATTGACCAAGCCTACTGTTGCAGATATTGAGATCGACACTGGGAAGTCGTTCCAAGAGTTGTATAACGATGAGAAGCAGCACCGCATCGAACTTCAACGTCAATTTGACCAACTGAATGATGCCAAGATCGCCATTTCCAAGCTCTGCACCGAGGAGAGGAATGAGAAGAAAAAGCTCAAGGCAGAGTTGGAAAGCTTGAAGAAAAATCCGATGGTGAAGGTTGTCAACCCCTCGGATTATGCGACTCTGAAGACCAATAACGAATTGTACCACCGTACTATCGAGATTGGTAAGAAGCAGTTGCAGGAGGCCCGGATGGAGAACAGGGCATTGAGAGGAGAACTTTGGAAGGTCGACTTGACATCACCACCAAGTTATTCCCTTTTCCATGCATACGAATTGCAAAGGGATGACTGGTTGGCTATGGTGGGGAAAGACAGGGGATGTCTATTGGACAGCGGTGATTTCGATGCGGTATGGGCAGCGTCTAGTAGACATGCTAATCAGCAGAATCTCATCTGTGAGATGATCGCAAGAGGCGATGTCCAATTGACCGACCAGAAGAAGTTGTTTCTCCCCATAGGTCACTTGGGAGCTCGAGTGGTGTTGTATTATACAACACTGGAGGAGCAACTCCAGAAGAGACGTCAACTTGACATGTCGGTGGAGAGTCACAGACTGGTGAAGATGGGTGATTCGAGTAGACAGGTGATGGATGTTGCGGAGAAGGTGCCAAGTGAGGAGCTCAAGGAGTGGACAGCAACTCTGGAGGGGCTGCTCAAGGAGTTCGACGACCGTGATAACATCCTTGTCAAGTTGTCATGTGTGCTGGAGAGGGAGACTTATGCTCAAAGAGGCGAGTTGACCACAGCACACTATGTCTACGGGATGCACAAGGTGAGGCAGCAGATCATGGACACTTTGAGAGAGTTGAAGAAGGACCACCTACTCATCACTAGCCATGATCTTCAAGTCGAGTTGACCTTGCCTCCACCCACATACAAGGCACCGGGGTGGCTGTCCATTCGAACACCGGTTACAGGATCCCCCTTAACAGTCAAGTACTTAGGGAATTATGCAAGTCTATTTGACAATGAAGCGGTTTTTCCGCTACCCACGTGGACTGCGATTGAGTGGCTGCTGGAGGATTACGGACTGTCTCGAAGGGAGGAGCGGTCATGGGATTTGATCTACAAGGAGATAGTAAATGTCAATTGGACCGATGCGGCTCCTGAGGCTGTGAGGACAAATGGACATTTCTGCGACTGTAGAAGAAGATTCAAGTGGGCTCCAGATAGTCTAATTGACTCGGTGGAGTATAATTGGCCACTGATCCCTGGTCAATTTGACACGGCATGGAATTGTGCCACGGCCTATGAGGGCTTCTGGCAGATTCACCACACACACACCGACCCTGTGTGTTTCCGAGCAGCCATATTTTCTAAGTTTTTAGCTCGGATATGTAGGGATTTCAAGGTGGTGGTGAATGTGAACCGCTACGATGAGAGGAGGCCGGAGTTCTTGATCAACCTCAAGCTCCGTTACCACTCAAGTCGTTGGGGGAGAATGCTGGAAGTCATGGCCATGACTCACTTTCTTTACGGGTCTAATGGATGCTTCATCAACGAATTCAGGGGAACTCGGAAGATAGCCATTGACAACTGGCTAACCTTCCAGCATTCCAATAACACTGAATTACTTCGGAAGGATGATGAAGTGAGAAGGGAGGTGTCCAAGCTCATGGCGCAGCGGATACAGAAGGAGAGCCATTACGGTGACCAGCACCGTAATCACCACCGACGTCACCATGTCTAGTTGACAGTAGTTACAGTGGGTGTGCAAGCTAATCTTTGTATATAATTTTTGAGTCTAGTTGACATAGTGTCTAGTAGACAATGCTGTAAATGTGAAACTTGCCGGGAGTCAAGTAGACAAAGAGGGGGGCTATGTGAGCTGACTTTTTTTGAGAAAAGTCCTTTTCAGCAAAAACAGTGTAAATAGGACCAAGTTACCATGTCAATTTGAAATCCATGTAGATAGTGGCTGTAGAAATCTGGTTGAGAGTCAAATGGACAATAGTGTAGAATTCAGGGGACATGGCCCTACCTAGAGACACGACTTGTCAAATTGACTCTACGTACAGGCACACCCTTTAGAAATTAAGGCATAACTAGGAATTAAGGAAGAAGAAAGAATTACTTCACCACACCACACAACACTGTGTGAGTGATAGTCACATTATGTAAAAAATATAAAAATAGAATTCCATTGTCTAATTGATTGTCAACTTGACTCTGAGTAGCTCACTGTTTAATTGATTCACAATGCTCTTTGTCAATTTGAACTATAGCTTCGATGCACAGTGTATTAATCTGCAGAACTGTAGAATCAGAATGGAGAACTGGAACAAACTGATTACTGTCTAATTGATTTGCAAAGCTTATTGTCAAATTGAAACTGCAGATCTGCCGAACAGTGAATTTATATGTAGACTATGGGAGATAGAATGAATAGTTTGATCCAATGGCTACTGTCTAATTGACAATTGAATTCATATTACTTGCTGCATAATGTCTAGTTATCACTGGTCAAATGGACAAGATGGTGGTTCGGTATGCATCCATGGGCATGCATGCATTGTCAACTTGACTTGCATGGACCATGTCTAATTGACACAGTGGAGAGTTGGTGAGAGTTACAGTGAATGTGGTGACTCACACTGGATACTGTCTAATTGAAATGGATACTGTCTATTTGAAATCGAAGATATTGATGGAGCAAAGTGAAGAGTGGGTGAGATTGTCTATTTGAACTCAGAACGAAGGAAGAGTTACTGAGTGAATAGAAAATAGAAATTATGGAAAATAAACACAACAGTTTGTCCAATTGACATTGCATTGTTGTGAATGGGAATTATGGAGAATGAGAGTTCCATGTGAGTACTGGAACAGTGAAGTGAGTATTACTTGATAGTCTTTTAAATTAGATTGGCCATCTGAAATAGAAGACTGAGAATGACTTAGAGTTTATGGAAGCCAGATTGAGTACATTGATGGATAAAAGTGACATTAATTATTAAGGAGTGATCAGCCTTAGTGATTATTAGTTCTCATTATAATAAAACTTGAATGTATTCAACTGAGCAATAGTACAGTCATTGTAATTGAGTAATACAATTGAGAAGCATAGTTGTGATGAATGGTAGAGTTGGAGTATGATTGAATGTGAATGAGTAGACAGTGATTACATGTCTATTTGAAATGCGATGGATGGGAGGAAAAAGATGAAGACAAGCAAGGAGTTGCTTGAGATAAGTTAATCTATCATAACATATCCCAAAGCATCATTCATAGGCATAAATAGGTTGAACACTAGATTCTAACCTAGTAAGGAATGAACTTGCATATGCATAATAAATGCATTGTCTAATTGAACTTGGAAGGGAGTGATGGCAATAAACCGAGAGATGGTACTTGTCAAATTGAACTCCCATTACCCTTGAACCAATTGAGAGTTTGGATTACTTGGGTTTTATGTGACTTGGGGTAATTAAGACATTAGAGTTATAAAGAGATTCTTTTAAGGAAATACTTTGCATTCTATACATTCTTTACTTACTACAGTGACCTTTAGTTACGTTAAAAGCTAAACGAAAAGACCTATTCCCATGACTTACCACTATTTGTAAATTTTACCAATTACAACCACTACTACTACAGAGTTGCCTGCGAACATGGGGATGGTCTGTCTGTACGCCCAAGGCATGGGCATCCCCCTTAGGTATCGCGTTGATGACGATGGTCTAGCTACAGTTTCCTCTCTTCGCCTGAGTCTCAGATTCCATTTCCGTGAGGATTCTATCAGTATAGAGGAGGACATCTTTGATGACGTTACTGCCGAGGTTACCCACACCCTCGGGCAACCTTCAATGAGAGATGACAACAATATGTTGCAGTGGAGACTCCTCCCTGGATCCTATAGAGTCTACGGTCTTACTGATTCTCTGATGGCTGCATCCACTAAGATCCTCACCTCCCTTCGCTCTTCTACTTGCACAATTCAGACTTCCTTACCTCGTGATGTCAAAGTCAAAGTCGAGCCTGGTACCGAGACTTCAGATGTAGAGAAACCTCCTCCGACCGTCATATCTCTCTCTTCTGATGACGAAGTCAGTCCCGTCAAGTTGGTGCCTAAGGTCCACGCAGATGCTCCTCCTTCCAATGTCTCTCCTCCATTGTCCCAGGTCACAGTTAGCATTGTCCCCCTCCTTCAACAGCTTGCTAAGACGCGTGGGTCAAAAAACATTTTGAAAAAGATAGACTATTCCACTATTAGACACGAGAGAGTAGAGTACTTGCCTGCGAAGTTTGATGGTCCGGTTCTTTTTGAGTTGCCCCCAGCTGCTGCAGGATCCTCTAAGCTCGCCGCTAAGTCTATGCAGGGAATGGACAAGCGATACGATGGACACTTGTGGACCAAGACCATCACAACAAACATCAAAAACGACTTCGGACTGTCTTTTCGAAGTTCCAACTGCGTCGGATGGGTGCGTTGCACGAACGAGGAGTGTGACTTCCTGAAGCGTGTTCCCAAGATCTTCGAGGTTAACGAGACTGAGTTTGAAGGCTGTACCCTGCAAGCTTTTCTCATGGATCAGCCTCCTCCATCTGACTCGACGCTAGTTTGCAAGGTATGTAAAGAACCTCCATCATGTGTAGCTACATCCGAGGCTAAGATTTATTACGTTGTGGGCAAACCGAATCAGACTAGAGCTTGTATTCACATAGGAACACATGATCATCTAGTGAAAGTTGGAGACTACAGAGACTCTAAAGCAGAGATTAGTAGCTTAATAGAAGAGCACGTAGAGATGAACAACAAAGCAACAAAGAGCGCCGTTGTCCTGGAGGCGAGCAAACTCCTCATCGGAAGCTACCTTCTACAGCCCGAGGATGCACCACCGAGGAAGCTGACCATGGAGGAGCTGGTTCCTGTTTTGGATCGTTGCAAAGACATGGCGTCACCAAACATCCGCAACAAAGTCGCCACCTTCAAAAAATTCAAAAGGTACGGAATCATGGACAGTATCACCAAGCTCCGTGGAAACAGTCTCTGGGCGTACGTCCAGGAGAATAGGTTTCCTGGTCAGGGATCTATGCGTGACAAAGTCTTCGTCTTCAAGATGTCGGAGGTCGGGCCGGGAAGTGGTGTCGACTTGGTCAGCCGTATGCAAGCAGGTGGCGACTTGGAGAACGCATGGATCATGTTTGACCATGTAAAACGTGTCAAAGACTGGTCGACGATGGCGTGCCATGTGTACGACGCCACCTACTGCAGGGTGATGACAATCGCCACTTGCGACATGCAGTCCGAGGACACGGAGGCCCAGCTCGTCTTCTGGAAAAACCTGAACCTGGTCATGGAGATCAATGGCGTTGCAGCGCCGAACTTCAAGGGGTTCATGGCCGATAACGCACAGGCGAATTGGAATGCAGTGCGAATCCTTTACGGCAATGGCAACAAAGAGGACCCAATGGAGGACCGGGAGAGGTCGTGCTTGTTCCACTGGACTCAGAACATGGTCGCGTATACGCAGAAGCACTTCCCCGAAGAACTCTGGGAACAACACAAGAAGATGTGCACTCAGTACAAGAATGCGACCAGCATGGCAGAGGCGGAAACTCTGTACCACGCGTTGCGAGCATGGTGGGCATCCACCGGGGTTGTTGGCGAGAGCGGGCTCATCAAACTCGATCAGTGGCTGTCATTCTGGCACCACCGCTTCCGCCAGTGGGGGGGATTCATGACCGAGGTATTATCTCTCCAATCTGTTTTGATGTTTTTGATACTGGTTTCCGAGCCCTAACCTACAAAACTCTAATCCGTGAATCTAACGACACCTACTGTCAAATCTGCAGAAATTCACGAAAGAAGAACTCACAGAGATGCCCACCTGTAACCTCGCCGAAACAGTTCACAACAAGTGGCTCCAAGCTTGAGGAAACAATGGGAACGACCTGTACGTTGCTACCGTGGACGATTTCGTTCGGGCTTTTCTACAGGTTGTCAACTACTACCAGTTCCTCAAAGGTGACGTCGGCGGAACAGGACCATCCAAGAAGGAACTCAGGCTCCGGATGGCTGAACGCAACGCGAAGAAATGGGGAAATCCTACACTGCTCGACAAGCCCATGCTCGATATGCCTGGCGCGGATGAATTCTGCACCCGTCAGCCTATCATGCCTGGAGCGGAAGTCTTCGGTTCACAGAAGCGAAAAGCCGACGTCCCCATCGGAGCTGACGAGGAGTCTCATCGCCCGGACAAGACAAACTTCTCACGCCCAAGAGGCCCAAGACGTGCCGTCAGGGCTCGCCCTATGCAGATGCCCATCATTGTGGAAGACGACTCCGAACACGACACCGAGGTACAATGTACGCAACCTCCTGCCCAGGAAGTTCATTCCCCTTTACCTTCACCTGTGAACAAGGGCGGCATTCGCCATGTCAACGCGGTTGAAGAAACCAAGGTGGACGTGAAGGAGTGGCACATTTCGAGACTACCCAAACTTTCTGCGAAGTGCTGCTGGGCCCAAAGAGCATAAACAAAGAAGAAGTGCACTGAGAGAATCGTCAGAGGGCCCCATTCCACAGCTGCACCGACCACACTGGACTCTGGACTAACTATCGCAGGAACCTAGTCGAGAAGACTGAGTTCTTCTTCTGCTCCGACGATATTGAGCGCTGCGTGAAAGGTTCTAAGCGCAAGTGGGTAGCACACTACTCAAAGGACCAGGAATTCCCCTCCATTCCTGAGGTCTGGCCAATGAAACTAGGTACTAACCTAAAACTGACTGAGATTCTTGCCCTTGAAGCAGCGGGCTTTCAACTTCCGCCGAAGAAACCGGTCTCCCCAAGACGCCTGTTCTCTTCTGCCCCGTCCCCTGCAAATCTCAGCTTAGTGCCAGTCCCTACAGACGCAGACCGCTACCCAGGCAAGAGAGACGGCAAGATGGTGAAGCGCACTGCCACTCGTCCCAATCAAGCGCAGCGACTCTCCATGGGCTCCTCCGAGTCTCTTAAAGCGCACCTCTGTTCCGTCACCATGATACCTGAGCCGGGCCACGGTTGCATCATTGGGCTGGATTTGGGCGTCGCTCCACACATCACACGGTACCAGATTACCATCAATTCTTACCCTGGTTGCACTTTCCCAGCATTCAAGAAGACGATGACTACGTTCCGTGGCAAGACTCAGTTCACGTATTGTAAGCACCTATACTACATACTCTTGAAGGTCTGCAACCATGATCTCGAAGCCGAGCTTTTCATCCATGCGCCTACCTTCAGCTTCAACGAGGTCAAGCTACTCTTAGAGAGTGGAATCTTGCGTCACCCCATGGCCAAGAAGTAGGTAGCCCTCCTACTTTAGAACTGCCATTTCCACAATGGCCATCTGTCACGTAGTGAATGATTTTAGTAATATACCATGTACTAAGTCAGCTATTCAGAAGCTGTATTGACTTTTTCATTATATTAAAGGTGTCGGAACACGGAAACGCAACTAACATCCGGATAGCGCTCTAATCGAGCGTAAACTTCCGTACTGTCACTAGGTTCCGAGTATCGTCCAGGGATTCAATAGTGTTTCACCAAGCAGTTACTTCTAATCGTTCCGAGCCTTGCCACTGCTCGGATAGTGTCTTCGGAACGTAACTCCCGAACTATCTCCTTCTCTATTCTTCTCTCATGAGGTGTTTCGTTCACAAACCCCAACGTCTCGGATCAGTTACCGTCTCACAACTGTCCTAGAGTACTCTGGCCAGCAGGTCACACAAACGATCTTCTCCGATCCGTGGGACTACAACGACAAACCAATCCGGATCTGGGAGAACCAGGATCCGATTATCCCTAGGCGACCCGTACCACGTTCCGACTCCCCCTCTCACTGTGCACGGAACCTCTTCAGAAGTTCAGGGAGCCCGACCAAGTAGTTCTCGATCCGCTTCGACCCTAGCGACGGCTATTCCGTATGAGGTTGATTTGAGGGCGGAACAGTGAGGCTTCACTCCTACGACAATCCGCTAAATCTTTCCGCTCAATCCCATTTCCTTTCCGGTTCGGGTCTCGTTGCAACTCCCATCACCTTCCTATCCGAGCTACAGCGGAACTCTCATATCCTTCCCGGATCATTCACACTTAGCGGGAAATCACGCACAGTACTTACGAAACACAAATACTTTACTGATAAGGATTATAGGGGGAAAACATGCAAAACGAAGACCCGGATCACATCGCCTGCCCGGTTTAAGTAAGCAGGGGCTTCCACAAAAGTGGCGGCGCCGGCAGTTCAATCAAAACCCTAATCCCTAACTATCTACCTAGAAATTTACTTTACGACAAGAACGGATCCTCCGATCCGGAATCTACTCCTATAAATCCGGAAAGTTACGACAAGTGGCAGTGAGAGGAATCTATCACTTCTTTGTCTTCTTGTGGCTCTCCTGCTCGCGATCCTTCGACCTGGTCACCCGCGGCTCTGATCCGCCCGCCCCTGCTGCTCGTGCCGCCTTGCGCCTAGCACTCCGTTCCGCCTTTGACTCTCTCTCCTGAGCCTCCAAGGACAACCGGGTAACGATCCGGGGTTTGGGAGAATTGGGCGATTTCGGAATCATATGTGCGGGAGGAGTTCCGGACGTCGGAGTCTGAGTTTCAGTTCCGGTGGTCCTGACCGGAGAGCTCCCATGTGTCTCTGAGTCGGACTCGGAAATTGTAATCGGTTCCTTCCTTTTCCGCAACCTCCGGAACTCACCGGCAGTGTTCGGAGGGGAACCTGCTGCTGGCGTTCCGGTGGGAGTAGGCGTCACCGTTCCGGTCTTGGCTGTGGGTGAAGGGGTCAATCCCCCCTCCTGAGTTACTCGGGTCCGTCCGGGTGGTGAAATAGGTCGTCCCCATTCCGGTCCCGCTGCCTCCCCTCGGTACTTCGCTATGATCACTTCATCTCCGAGTCGTGGAAGAACATCCGGCGGCACGGTCCGAGTCACCTGTTCCGAAACCGTCCTCTCCTCGATCCGCCTCTCGGTGACTGTCGTTCCGGTCACTTGCACCTGTCCGGTGGGGATCGCGCAGCTCTGCTGGACTGTACTGGTTCCGGGTGACGCCGCCTGTGCTTGGACTTCCCGGATCGCCTCCGCAATCGTCCGATTTGTCATGGCGGCCTCTTCGACCGTCATCTGTTCTGCTGCTTGGAGGTTACTCCCTATCGGGGTTCGGAACCCAACCCCGCGAGATTCTCCTACCACGGCACGAGAGGGCGATCCGGGGAGCGGAAGACCCCGGCCAGCGCCTACGAGACTGGGACTTCCGGTGCTCGGATTGAGTAGCTGCCGGACCTTCTTCAGGATCATGTTCATCGAGTGCTCGCATTTGGAGAGGATCTTGATGATCTTCTGCTTGTCCTCGAAATCAGCCGGCTGCACTACGTTCTCATCGAACAGCCGGGCCTTGTTGATTACCGCTCCCGAACTTCCCACCAACTTCCGAAGCTCCCCCAAAGTCTCCTCCTGCTCGGCGTGGAACTTACGGATCTCGTCACTCTTCGCCGCCAGCTCCTTCGTCAACTCCTGCAACTGAAGCTCCAGCCGCTTCTTCTCACTCCGGAGAGTTGGGGCATCCTTCAACAACTCCACTTCTCGGATCACCTCTTCCGGTAAGCACCCTCCCAGCGCTGTACAGACCCTCCGGAACAGGGTTTCGATCCGATCGTAAGAAGCTTGAGCCCAATGAGTCTCCTCCCGAATCCCCCGAAACAGGTCCACCGGAAATCCCCGATCGGAACTGACCTCTCTCCGTTCCGGATCTCCCCGGGCCGTAGACGGTTCCGCATGTCGTGACGCTGGCTGCTCCGATCTCGATCTGGACTGAGCCCTAGCAGCGCCAGGGTTCGGAACCTCCCTCGTATCGTCCTCATCTTCCGAGTCCGTTGTATCAGAGGGCTCACCTCTCGGATCGGGTTCCATTCCGGGCGGAATCTCCGAGAAGTTGAGGCAGTTCTTCGCGTGCGTGTACGTCTCGTCCTCCTTATCGGTCAGCAAGTCATACGTATGGTAAAGGTGAAAGAGGTAAGGGGAGAGTGGGGTCGGCTTCTTTCCGATCGTCGGAACCATCTTCTGCACCACTTCCGCCATGAGTGCAGCCCAATTCACCGGGCGTTCTCCTGTATACGCTCCGAGGATGGTATTCCCGACCGTAATGGTGACTTGTGCCGGTTTCTGCGGATACAGGATCGGAACGAGGAAAGCTAAGACCTGCCTCTGCCTCCTATCCTTGCAGGCGTCTATCTCGTATCCATTGTTCCTATGGATCTTCCCGTGGAACCTATCCTGCACGTACTGGTCCGTCCGGGTCGCCCAAAGGAGTCCCTTCTGCTCGAAACCGTAAGCTTCCGCCCACTGTTCCGCATTCCACAGCGTGGGCTTGCCTCGGACCGTATTATCCCACCGGTTGTCCGGACCCTCCAGGACCTCCCTCACCATCACCTCACTTTTCAGTAACCACGGCCGTGCCAACAATCCCTCACACCTCATCCGAGTGAGGTCGGTGATCAGTTCCTCCATATCCGATTCCTTCACTGGAGTTCCGGGGCTAAGGACGCAACACTGTACGCGCGCCATCTCTACTCCTCACTTCTCTCCCTCTACGATCCGACAGCAAGAAACCCGGCAATCCAACTGCCGGTGAATCGGAAAAGACAAGGACACCTCACCGCTCTTTCACTCTCTACTTCCAGTTCGCAAAAAGGAACTCCAAACCCTAACACCCTCGCTTATATACCCCAGGCATAATAAACGCTGTGGCGGCCCGTCATTGCAGCCGCCAACGTACCGGGGTAAACGCCTATCCGAGTCATGATGACTTCCGCGTCGCTTCGGATCCTTGACGCGGTTACAGTAACGGTCAGTACTCGGATCGTCCACCCGTTCCGTATCTTATCTTCCGAGTTTCCGGAATCCAGGTTCCGGGAACACTTCCTATGTTAACTGTTTTATCGTTTCTGGAGTATCCGATTTGCGTTAACTGCTAATGCTGCTAGTGTCTGGCCAGTTTCTACCTAATTAACCAAAAAAATGAAAAATAAATGGAATACTTACGCCGGCTGGGGCTCTTCCGGTTTATTCTGAGTGTCTCGGATCCCACATTACCCCATTTTCAAATGTGAGAGTCCCCGCGAACACTATTCTTCTTCCTCCCCTTCCGGGCTTTCGCTTCCTTCGGTGTCTGTGAACTCCTCAGGGTTGTAATTTTTCACTCGGGATCCGTTCACCCGGGTTTCGAAGCTATTTCCCTGGAGGTCCGCCAGTTGTAATGATCCGTTCTCAAAGATCCGCGTAACCCGGTAAGGTCCCATCCATCTCGTATGTAACTTTCCCGGAAACTTTTGGTGCCGATTATCGTATAAGAGCACCAAGCCTCCTTCTATCACCTTATTGTCCTTAGGAATTCTTTTGTCGTAGGTCTCCTTACGTTTTGCCTGGACATCTACGGCCTGCTGTAGAGCGCCTCTCCTGACTTCTTCCAGATCCTGTAATGCCACGATCCGGTACCCCGGATCCTCGACTCTCGTCCCGTGACGGGCAGCCATAACCCGTAAGGTTTCTACCTCCAACTCCACTCCGTGAACTGCGGATTGTCCAAAAACTAGGAAGAAAGGACTCTTACCCATGGTTTTCTTCTCGCTGGTATTGTAGGCGTGTACAGCTGAAGGGAGCTTCCGATCCCAATCCGTCTTATGAGCCGAGACCATCTTGTTCAGAATCTTTCCGACGATGCCATTAGCTCGTTCCGTCAGTCCATTCGCTTTCGGATTATAAGGGGTCGTCTTCCGGTGCTTGATGAGATACCGTTCCGTGATATTGATGATGACATCGTTTAGGAAATGTTTTCCCCGGTCACTCACCAGTTCTAACGGATGTCCAAATCTCATCATTATTTCTTCAAAGAGAAATGTGGCTGCGGCCGCGGCGTCATTCTTCACCGTTGCTCTTGCCTCTACCCATCTGGTCGCATAATCCGTAGCCAGGATAATGTATCTCCTCTTCCGGGCTGTGACCGGATTGATCGGTCCGATAAAGTCTATCCCCCATTTTTCAAACGGAGCCAAGGGAATAATGGGAGTGAGGGGCCAGTGGTTCCGGAACGAGGGTGCCCCGGTTCTTTGACATTGGTCGCACTGCCCTACAAATTCCTTCACGTCCCGGGAGAGGTAAGGCCACCAATATCCGGCTGATCGGATCCGCTTGATGGTTGTTTCCGAGGCGAAATGGCCGCCCGAGGGTCCGGCGTGTAAGGCCCTCATGACCTGCCTTCTTTCGGATTCCTCGAGGCACCTGCGTAACACATCATCCGGTCCCATCCGGAAAAGTACTCCGCGGATCAGTGTGAAAGGAGCTACTGTATTCTGAAATACCATCTTCTCCTCCCGCGTAAATCCCTCCGGGTACCTCCGTTGGGTTAAATACTGGATAATTTCCGAATAATCGGAGTTCTCCGTTCCGGAAATATGAAATACCTCCGCCTCTTCCGGAAACTCATCCGGAAACGTGGCGGTGATGTCCGAAACTGCTTCCGGGCCTCGCATCCTTGACAGGTAGTCAGCGTTGGCATTGGCCTTACCCGGTTTCACTACTACCTCGTAGTTGAATTCCTGGAGCAGCAAGATCCATCGTGCAATACGCCCTGAGAGATCCGGTTTGTTCACCAAATACTTCAGGGAGTCATGATCCGTATGGAACACGATCTTGTATCCGAGAAGGTAGTGTCGGAACTTCTTGCAGGCGTAAACTACCGCCAAGGCTTCCCGTTCAGTGGTAGTATATTTCCGTTCCGCAAGGCTCATCTGCCTGCTAGCATAATAGATCGGGTGCTCCTTCCGATCCTCCCCTTGCTGCCACAGAATCGCCCCTAGGCACCACCCGGAAGCGTCGATTGTCACATGGAATTCCTTCGACCAATCCGGTGCTGATAGGATCGGAGCGGTGGTCAGGGCCTTCTTCAGTTCCTCGAACGCCTGCTGTCTCCGTTCCGTCCACAAAAATTCTTCTTCCTTCTTCAACAGTTCCGTTAATGGGGCTGCCAATTTGGCATACGCAATAATAAACCTCCTGTAATATCCGACGCATCCTAGGAATCCCCGGACCTCTCGGACGTTGGTGGGAGACACTAGAATGAGGATAGCTCGTACCTTATCCGAATCGACTTCCAACCCGTTCCGACTTACGATGTGCCCGAGAAGAATTCCGGAAATCATCCCCATAAAACATTTTCCGGGGTGTAATTTCAGTCCGGTTTCCCTGCACCTCTGGAAGGTCCTTCGGAGGTACTCGAGATGTTCCTTCCACTTACTGAACACCGCGAAGTCATCGATGAAGACTTCTAGAAAATGCCTCAAGAAATCTCGGAAAATATCCACCATCAGCCTTTGGAATGTTCCTGGAGCGTTACACAGTCCGAAGGGCATTCTGTTGAAGGCGAACGTCCCCCATTCCGTGGTGAAGGTCGTCTTCAGCTGATCTTCTTCCCGGATCGACACCTGATTGTAACCGGAAAATCCATCGAGAAAGCTGTAGCACTCTTGCCCTGCCACGTGATCGAGGATAATGTCCGTAAAAGGTAATGGAAAGTAATCCTTCTTTGTGGCCGCATTCAGTTTCCGAAAATCTTGACAGACTCGGATCTTGACTTTCCCATCCGAGCCAACCTTCTTCGGGACGACGACTATGGGCGATACCCACTCGGAATTATTTACTGGATAAATGAATCCGGCTTTCAGGAGGCTATCGATCTCTTCCTTCACCATCAGAGAGTACTTCGGGTTGAGCCTGTACTGGCGTTGTCTGACCGGAACTGATCCGTCAACCAAGTCTATATGATGTTGGCCGAGTTCCGGAGGTATCCCCTTGAGGTCGGATGGTGACCAAGCGAATACGTCTAAATATTCCTTTAGTAAATCCACATACTCCTTTCTCTGCTCCTTGCTCATGCTTCGCCCTAGCAGAAATGTCTTTCCGGGGGCCACCTCCACCTTCTCATAGTCGGATAGTTTCACAACGTTCTTGACTCGTTCCGATTCCTGTTCCTCTCCCTGATCCGTCCATGCGCTCTACACCCGGACAGGAGTGTCCGGATCGAGACCCATGGCGGGCAGGTTTCCCTCCTCGACCTGTTGTCGGAACCATTCGGCTGAGAGTGGAACACTTCCTTCTCCGAGAGAGCGATCCTCCGGTACCGGGAATTTCACGTGCTCCGATGATGGTTGGGGTTGCTCACTGATCGGATTATGAAATCGGAAGTCATCCTCGGTAACTTCCGAGAACTGATTCACGAAATAACTAAATACTTCGTCATCCTCCTCTTCCGGGTCGGACCAATCAGACGTATACCCATCCGAGCCACTGGTTTCCCCTAGATATCCATCCATCTTCCACGGAATCCGCTGATTGGTTTTTCCGAGTACGAACTCCTTGGCTCCCCAATCAACGAGGACTCGTGCCATGTATAGCCAGGGTCTTCCCAACAACATCGGAAAGGGACGGCCCGTACTAACTCGGATTATCACGAAATTCAAGAGGTATGTTACCTCTCCGATCGTGGTCGGAACCTGGGACAACCTTCCCACGGGTTTAACTCTAGATTGATCCGCCATTCGTAACACTTGATCGGTGGATTCGAACGAGGTGTATCCGAGTTCAAAGGCCGTATCTTCCAGCATCAGGTTCACACCGGATCCTCCATCTACCGGAACTTTCGGTATAGCACATCCTTCTATTAGCACCGTCAGTTCCGGGGCTCCGTGATCCTCAACCTGTAAGAAGTTAGTAGCTACAGACGGAAGCTTCACCCCTCGGCGCCTCCGCTTCGTCCATGCCTCTCGGATTACCTTCTGGTAATTCACATTGTCATGGAGCAACTGTCCAATCGTGACATTTGCCTTGAGGGATTTGATGTCCCCAAGAATGTCATACTCGTCCACTCTGGGATCGGAAGGAATAACCACCGGAACGTCATCAAACCGGACCGAAGGCTTGGTGATCTTCCGGGCAGTGGGATCCGTGAGTTCTTTCCGAACTTCCTCACTGATATCTTCCGGGAGGTTCCCTCCTTCCACCCCATTTTCAGCTCTTGGACGGTCATTTTCTGCTGGTAAAGCTCTGGTTACCGTAGAGGGTTCGGATCCCGAATCCGAATCCACTCTCCTGGATCTTACCCTCCTCCTGGTCTTCCGGGATTTCGGCAGCTCCGGTTCCTGGGCACGTTCTCTAGCGGAACTACGGGTTGATACTCTGTGTACTGGTACTTCCGCGCCCTCCTGTAGTTCCGTCACGAACCGTCATTTGTCCGGATTCTCTATCCCACCCGAGTGACCGTAGTTTAGCCCAGTCATCTCTCTCGGAGGGACCTCCACCTGTTTGAAAGTCGGGCGGGGTTGTGCCGGTTTGGCACACTGAGGAGCCGTATGACCGTACTCTCCGCAATTTTGGCACGGAAGGATCCGCGGTGCTCCCTGCCCCTGTCGCTCAAACGGACAGTTAGGTGCGTAATGATCCGGGCTCCCACAGTTGAAGCAGTACCCGTGGGTCGGCTTTGGGTACATCGGCCTACCCGGAACGTTCTGTGGGATCCGGTATCCGGCGGGAGGACGGGCTATCTGGATCGGAGCCTTCCCCCGTCCGTAAGTGGTCTGAACCTGATATACAGGTTGGTACTCCTCCATCTGAAACTCTTCCTCTTCCGGATAGGCAAAGTATACTTCTTCTTCCGGATGGACGTAGTGGATACGTTTCTGGCGGGGTTCAGTACACTCCGGAGGATAATGTCCTTGCTTTCCGCAGTTAGCACACCACACATTAGCTCTGCTGGTGGGAATCATCTTACGAGGTTTCCGATTCTCGGAAAGGTGGACGTTGAGTTCGGCAATCGATTCTCGGATCTCCTTCATCTCCTTCATGACCTTCCGAGAATCGTCATCCTCCACCTTCACCTTGATCAACTCTCGGTTCCGTCTAGGCCGGGAGTCTCTACTGGAGCCCCCTCGGCGTTTCGAGGCTCCCCTGGAGTCCTCTTCCGACTGATCGGAACTGGATGAAGTGGAATCGCTCTTACTGGTAGAGTCGGAATCTTCCGAAGAGGATTCGTGCCTCCGCCGGCGCTCTCTCTCCTTCCGGATTTTCTTACCCCGCTTCTCGGTATGCTTCAGAGACTTCCGTAGAGATTGGGCCGAGTTCTCATAGTTCTGAGCCGCTTCCACGGCTTCCTGAAGTGTGGCGGGACGGGTTTGTCGGATCTGAAACCCCATCTCCTCTGGGAATCCGGCGACAAACCATTCCACTTGTACACTCGGGGCTATGGCCGTAGTGAGTTTCTGTATGAGCGCCTTTACCCTCTGACTGTACTTCCGTACTGACTCGGAAGATCTCATCGTCATCCGACTCAGCTTTCCGAGTGCGCGAGCTTCTCCTCCGGCCTCACGGAACGTACGTCGGAACAAGGTCACGAAACTGGTCCAGTCGTTACGTGTACGTTCCGGAACGTCTTGGTACCACTGGAGAGCTTCTCCCTTCAGAAGACCCTGGAATATCCTCCTCTTCGCATCCGGATCTTCCTGATTGGCCAGAGCGATGGATTCGAACTCACAGAGCCATTCGTCCACGTCTTGACTTCCGTCCCCTTTGAATCTGTTGTACTTCAGTCGGGTAGAGGGTGCCATTGGATTGTCTTCCTCGTCTTCTTCCTCTTCCTCGGTCTCCTCTTCTACTCCTGCGTCGGCTCCGACTTCGTCAGCTACGACCTCTTCTTCTTCCGGATCTGGAGCTGTACCTGCTCCGGCTGTGGAGGTTCCGGCCAACGACACCACGATTACGTCTCCTTCTCGTTCTACAGCAGTCTGGATCCGGGGAAGTAGATTCGTTCCCGGTAGATCGTGTACCAAAACTCTTCCCCTCTTCTGTAGCAACCGAGTGGATCTTCTTCCCCCTAACTCTTCCGGTTGCGCCCCAACCATGGAAGAGATTGGGAATTCTTCTTCCGATTCCTCGGAAGGCAAGATCTGCACGTAAGACTTCCGCCTACCGCATATCCACCTGAATGAAGCCTTCACGGTCTGACTCCACTTTTCTTCAAATCTGCGCTCACTTATCTTCCGAGTATCCACCTGGTTCGCAGCTTATCGAATCCCCGGCAGCGGCGCCAGATTTTTACGTGTCGGAACACGGAAACGCAACTAACATCCGGATAGCGCTCTAATCGAGCGTAAACTTCCGTACTGTCACTAGGTTCCGAGTATCGTCCAGGGATTCAATAGTGTTTCACCAAGCAGTTACTTCTAATCGTTCCGAGCCTTGCCACTGCTCGGATAGTGTCTTCGGAACGTAACTCCCGAACTATCTCCTTCTCTATTCTTCTCTCATGAGGTGTTTCGTTCACAAACCCCAACGTCTCGGATCAGTTACCGTCTCACAACTGTCCTAGAGTACTCTGGCCAGCAGGTCACACAAACGATCTTCTCCGATCCGTGGGACTACAACGACAAACCAATCCGGATCTGGGAGAACCAGGATCCGATTATCCCTAGGCGACCCGTACCACGTTCCGACTCCCCCTCTCACTGTGCACGGAACCTCTTCAGAAGTTCAGGGAGCCCGACCAAGTAGTTCTCGATCCGCTTCGACCCTAGCGACGGCTATTCCGTATGAGGTTGATTTGAGGGCGGAACAGTGAGGCTTCACTCCTACGACAATCCGCTAAATCTTTCCGCTCAATCCCATTTCCTTTCCGGTTCGGGTCTCGTTGCAACTCCCATCACCTTCCTATCCGAGCTACAGCGGAACTCTCATATCCTTCCCGGATCATTCACACTTAGCGGGAAATCACGCACAGTACTTACGAAACACAAATACTTTACTGATAAGGATTATAGGGGGAAAACATGCAAAACGAAGACCCGGATCACATCGCCTGCCCGGTTTAAGTAAGCAGGGGCTTCCACAAAAGTGGCGGCGCCGGCAGTTCAATCAAAACCCTAATCCCTAACTATCTACCTAGAAATTTACTTTACGACAAGAACGGATCCTCCGATCCGGAATCTACTCCTATAAATCCGGAAAGTTACGACAAGTGGCAGTGAGAGGAATCTATCACTTCTTTGTCTTCTTGTGGCTCTCCTGCTCGCGATCCTTCGACCTGGTCACCCGCGGCTCTGATCCGCCCGCCCCTGCTGCTCGTGCCGCCTTGCGCCTAGCACTCCGTTCCGCCTTTGACTCTCTCTCCTGAGCCTCCAAGGACAACCGGGTAACGATCCGGGGTTTGGGAGAATTGGGCGATTTCGGAATCATATGTGCGGGAGGAGTTCCGGACGTCGGAGTCTGAGTTTCAGTTCCGGTGGTCCTGACCGGAGAGCTCCCATGTGTCTCTGAGTCGGACTCGGAAATTGTAATCGGTTCCTTCCTTTTCCGCAACCTCCGGAACTCACCGGCAGTGTTCGGAGGGGAACCTGCTGCTGGCGTTCCGGTGGGAGTAGGCGTCACCGTTCCGGTCTTGGCTGTGGGTGAAGGGGTCAATCCCCCCTCCTGAGTTACTCGGGTCCGTCCGGGTGGTGAAATAGGTCGTCCCCATTCCGGTCCCGCTGCCTCCCCTCGGTACTTCGCTATGATCACTTCATCTCCGAGTCGTGGAAGAACATCCGGCGGCACGGTCCGAGTCACCTGTTCCGAAACCGTCCTCTCCTCGATCCGCCTCTCGGTGACTGTCGTTCCGGTCACTTGCACCTGTCCGGTGGGGATCGCGCAGCTCTGCTGGACTGTACTGGTTCCGGGTGACGCCGCCTGTGCTTGGACTTCCCGGATCGCCTCCGCAATCGTCCGATTTGTCATGGCGGCCTCTTCGACCGTCATCTGTTCTGCTGCTTGGAGGTTACTCCCTATCGGGGTTCGGAACCCAACCCCGCGAGATTCTCCTACCACGGCACGAGAGGGCGATCCGGGGAGCGGAAGACCCCGGCCAGCGCCTACGAGACTGGGACTTCCGGTGCTCGGATTGAGTAGCTGCCGGACCTTCTTCAGGATCATGTTCATCGAGTGCTCGCATTTGGAGAGGATCTTGATGATCTTCTGCTTGTCCTCGAAATCAGCCGGCTGCACTACGTTCTCATCGAACAGCCGGGCCTTGTTGATTACCGCTCCCGAACTTCCCACCAACTTCCGAAGCTCCCCCAAAGTCTCCTCCTGCTCGGCGTGGAACTTACGGATCTCGTCACTCTTCGCCGCCAGCTCCTTCGTCAACTCCTGCAACTGAAGCTCCAGCCGCTTCTTCTCACTCCGGAGAGTTGGGGCATCCTTCAACAACTCCACTTCTCGGATCACCTCTTCCGGTAAGCACCCTCCCAGCGCTGTACAGACCCTCCGGAACAGGGTTTCGATCCGATCGTAAGAAGCTTGAGCCCGATGAGTCTCCTCCCGAATCCCCCGAAACAGGTCCACCGGAAATCCCCGATCGGAACTGACCTCTCTCCGTTCCGGATCTCCCCGGGCCGTAGACGGTTCCGCATGTCGTGACGCTGGCTGCTCCGATCTCGATCTGGACTGAGCCCTAGCAGCGCCAGGGTTCGGAACCTCCCTCGTATCGTCCTCATCTTCCGAGTCCGTTGTATCAGAGGGCTCACCTCTCGGATCGGGTTCCATTCCGGGCGGAATCTCCGAGAAGTTGAGGCAGTTCTTCGCGTGCGTGTACGTCTCGTCCTCCTTATCGGTCAGCAAGTCATACGTATGGTAAAGGTGAAAGAGGTAAGGGGAGAGTGGGGTCGGCTTCTTTCCGATCGTCGGAACCATCTTCTGCACCACTTCCGCCATGAGTGCAGCCCAATTCACCGGGCGTTCTCCTGTATACGCTCCGAGGATGGTATTCCCGACCGTAATGGTGACTTGTGCCGGTTTCTGCGGATACAGGATCGGAACGAGGAAAGCTAAGACCTGCCTCTGCCTCCTATCCTTGCAGGCGTCTATCTCGTATCCATTGTTCCTATGGATCTTCCCGTGGAACCTATCCTGCACGTACTGGTCCGTCCGGGTCGCCCAAAGGAGTCCCTTCTGCTCGAAACCGTAAGCTTCCGCCCACTGTTCCGCATTCCACAGCGTGGGCTTGCCTCGGACCGTATTATCCCACCGGTTGTCCGGACCCTCCAGGACCTCCCTCACCATCACCTCACTTTTCAGTAACCACGGCCGTGCCAACAATCCCTCACACCTCATCCGAGTGAGGTCGGTGATCAGTTCCTCCATATCCGATTCCTTCACTGGAGTTCCGGGGCTAAGGACGCAACACTGTACGCGCGCCATCTCTACTCCTCACTTCTCTCCCTCTACGATCCGACAGCAAGAAACCCGGCAATCCAACTGCCGGTGAATCGGAAAAGACAAGGACACCTCACCGCTCTTTCACTCTCTACTTCCAGTTCGCAAAAAGGAACTCCAAACCCTAACACCCTCGCTTATATACCCCAGGCATAATAAACGCTGTGGCGGCCCGTCATTGCAGCCGCCAACGTACCGGGGTAAACGCCTATCCGAGTCATGATGACTTCCGCGTCGCTTCGGATCCTTGACGCGGTTACAGTAACGGTCAGTACTCGGATCGTCCACCCGTTCCGTATCTTATCTTCCGAGTTTCCGGAATCCAGGTTCCGGGAACACTTCCTATGTTAACTGTTTTATCGTTTCTGGAGTATCCGATTTGCGTTAACTGCTAATGCTGCTAGTGTCAGGCCAGTTTCTACCTAATTAACCAAAAAAATGAAAAATAAATGGAATACTTACGCCGGCTGGGGCTCTTCCGGTTTATTCTGAGTGTCTCGGATCCCACAAAAGGCTTTGTCGTTCTCATTGATTGCACTCTATTTGAAAACATTCTATCTTGAACAAGTGCACTATATACTTCGTGTCCCCTGACATGTATCTTTTATTACAGCAAACATATACTTGTTATTAGATGTCTCAATCTTTGAACCTAACACGTTTAGGGTTGCCCACTACACTATCAGCAGGACTGCCAGCCTCTGACTGTACTACAGGACAAACTACATTCGCATTCACTTTCGTTCCCACACTTGGAGCGTGTCCTTGGTATGAACGTTTCAGCAATGGCCCACCTCCCCGCCTCCGATTCACTGATTCCCTGGAATAGGTTCCCCTTGGGATCTTTCCAACCTTCGAGTATGCATGTGGTTGCAAAGGCACATCTGCGTCCTTCTTTAGCACTATGATTTCATCCGAATTTTCTGAACGTGGAGGGTCAGCTCTTACATCCGGTTGTACGTCAACATCCGTTGTCGAAGGACGCCCTTGGCTGTTGGCCATCACCTCTTCTTCGTCCTCCACCTCAACATATGGTTGAAATGGACAAACATCGTCAGCAAGTGAAACAACAATATCTCTGACGTCTTTCATAGCTGCTGTCCCGCACTACGGAAAAGAGCTTCACATAACACCAACACAAAAGAGGCAGAGACATTCCGTACTCTTATCTTAAATATCCCTGAAGAAGATGCTTGGCGCCCTTGAAAATCGGCTATTCATTCATTTAAAAGTTGTCATCTTCCTAAACCGAATGGAAAAAGATGAAGGTTTAGCACAGGTCATTTAGCATTTAAATTTAAAAAAAAATATATAAAAAAAAAAAAAAAAAAACATTTATATAAATTGAAATTAAAAAGATTAAAGTAAAGAATAGCAATATTTAATATGAAGGTTGAAAATAATATGAAGGAGATTAACAAATTGAATGTGAAAATAAAATGATTGTGAAAATAAAATGAAGGAGAGAATTAAATGAAAGGAGGCTTTTGACCCCTCTAACAAGATAGATAGAATAAAGAAAATTTTATAAAAGATACAAGACAAATATCAAAAAAATTTAAAAAAAATAAAAAAAAGGAGAAAGGCATGTAGACTATGGTGGATGAATTCTATCAATGTTAAGAAAATGTTACGAAATTAAATGTTACTTGATCCCTGTTCAGAGGTTCAATACCAATACATTTTAAGCGGTAATCTGCATATAAATTTGAGGAGATAAGGGGAATTAATGTATGCTTGAACTAGTTAGAAGGAGCTAGAGCATAGTAATTGGTGCACGTTAAAAAATTAATCACCAAGAAAAGAGAAAACGAACTACAAATTCAATGAAAATACTGTAATTAGTCCACGGGTATAGGGTCAATTAAATTACTAAAATTAGTAAATTTCCAAAAATACACTAAGAATATTCGAATCTTCTAATTTTATAATTTATTTTTAGTAAAAAAATTGCTATTTTAAGGTTCTGTCCCCCATTCTGTGCTCTCCGCTCTCCATATCTGCGCTCACCGCTCTCCGCTCTGCGCTCTCCGCTCACGTACAAGCTTCCCTCGAGCCATCCCCAGATCGTCTTGTCATGGACGAGTTAACTGACATGTCGCTGGAAGGTAATATGCTTAGAAAAGTTTCTGTATATGTAGTAGACATGCAATTGGGGGGGGGGGAGTCCATTCAGAATCCGTGTGGTCAGGTGTGTGGGTATGTGACCGGGATCTGCCTAGACGAGGTTGGAGACCCCTACTTCGACGTGGATTTTGGAGCTTACTTTGGGGTTCAGAGTATTTGGCAGCATGATTGTCGTCCATGGCTCCCAGTTCCAGCCACCGACCGTGACCGATGGGGCTTGGAAGGTGTGCTGCGGAAGGTTGTTGCGATGCCATGGACATCGGCCGACATGGAAGCCATGTCCTCCAGGCCGCTCACAGGGGACATCCCGGCTCCGCCGGGGAGTGCTTGACCAAGGGGCGGGTTGCAGGCTTCAAGACACATTGGTGCCGGCGATGACTCGGACCTTGACTGGGTGCCGGAGGAGCCTCTTGCAGGAGCAGCGAGCTCCAGCGGCGGAGGTGGAAGACGAGGGCGGCGTTGAAGTTGCCGATTCTCTAGTGCCGACTCCGAAGAAGATTCCGGAGAGGACATGGAAGCTCTGCTCGGGGACCTGGGGCAGTACAGGAGCGGGCCACGCAACGAAGACGAAGACTTGTTTGAGGCGAAGTACAAGGAGCAGAATTGGCATGCCAAGACATGGGCGTTGCTGCCTCGCAACGAGTTCTGTGGACCGCGCCCGGGCTCAAGGATTCGGTACCCAAATATACTTGGACCGCTGGAGTGTTTCCTAGATATATGAACTGATGCCATTCAGAGAAAAATTGTGAAGGAATCGAATTCAGATGCCGAATGGATTGATCCGGCGACAGGGAAACAGAAGGGCGGAGAGGAGATACAGCCAAAGATCACGCTAAAGGAACACAGAAAAATCATAGGAATTTGTATCCTAATGGCTGTCAGAAACCAGCCACGCGTGCGAGACTTTTGGACGGTCCACACGGACGCTATGCACTGCGGGACTGTGGCCAGCACCATGCCAAGAAAGCGTTTTCTCTACCTACTACAGTGCTTGCATGTAGTGTCTAAGGATACCTTGAAGTATGACCGGAGCGACCCCTCATGTGATCCCATAGCACAGATAAAGTGGCTTTCGGACACCCTTGTCCAAAACTTCCAAGCACTCTGGAACGCATCACCTTATCTCTACGTTGATGAGTCCATGGTTCCGTACAATGGAAGGTACTGCTCATTCAAACAGTACCTTCCATTGAAGCCAATCACTCACGGGATCAAGGTGTGGTGCCTTTGCTGCTCGGTCACCAAGTACGTGTTGAATTTGGAAGTATACGTGAGAGCCGCAAATGAAGCCCATGCTGGTCTACCTCAGCACGCGTGCGGGTCGGGTGGAGGAGTGGCATCGAGCCTCACTTCAGGGTGGGAAGGGCAGTGGTATACAGTTGTCATGGACAACTATTTTACGAGCCCGATGCTGTTTGAGAATCTGCTAACCCAGGGCTTCTACGCAGTGGGAACGGCTCAGGAGAAACGGGTGGGATTCCCACAAGTTTACACGTCCCTGACAAAGTGCCGTGGGAGTGGCTGGAAGTTCATGTGCACAAGGATCGAGAGATGGCAGCAATCCACTGGCAAGAGACGAAGGGAGTCAGCTTCTTGTCAACTGCGGCCGACCCAATGCATCGAGGTGGAACTACGGTCAGCAGGCACCATAGCGGCGGGAAGTCAGATATCCCGACCAGTCCTATTCAAAAGTTATACTCGGCCATGATGCGGGGTGTTGACACGCAGGATCAATTGCGGGCCAGTTACACAACCCAAATATTCACCAATAAATGGTGGCATAGGCTCTTTTTCTTTGGGTTGGACTCTACCACCATGAATTCTTATTTGCGGTACAAGCACATGTGTGCTGACGCATGGAAGAAAGCCGTTGACCACGAGAGGTTTATGCTCCTCCTCGCTCACGGATTGATGGAGTGCCCGCTAACTAGGGATCCCAGCTGCGCTGCTACTTTGCAACGATCCGCCATGTCCCACGGTACTTCATAGCAACGTAGAGCGGAGGCTCCCGTGGGTGCCGAGGACCAAGAAGCCGCTCAGGGAGAGGAGATATTTCTCTCTCAGGACTCCGTTAATGGGGCCGCTCCCCAAGAGAACGAAGACCTCCATGACGTAGGCTAGCCTGGAGCCGCAGTTGATGGTGCACCACCGAGCTGCAGCGCCGGAGCCTCCGCGGATGGGGGGCAAAGACAAAGGCCCCACGCGAGAAGTCTCCCTGCACGAGGAATTCTGCCAACCGGCCCAACACGACGGCCCTCCACAAGCCCAGGGAAGAGCCGCAGCCCCGCCCTAAGCCTCGCCAGGCGGGCTATGCCTTGCCACAGCATCAAGGGGACGCTCTGCAGACGCTATCGGGTGTGCAAGCGCCGCACCTACTGGGTCTGCAAAGCTTGACGGATGTGGTCCATGTGCCTTGGCTCGCGCTTCCTCGAGTTCCATGGAAGTACACACATATGACCTTTTTTTTTTTTTTTTTTTTGGCAGAGTGGAAGCGATTATTAGATACGCCTGGGTTTTGACGCTGGATGCATCGTTGGCGGTAAGGTCCATCACTCCTGTTCCCATGGTTTTGTTTCTCTTTGTGGCCCTGCTAAAGCACTGCCTTACTTCTCTCATTAACTTTTTCCTCTTAACGCAGACAAAAAACCTGGGCAATTTATGACGTATCTGTTGAGAAAGTGCGAAGGGGAGCAGCTCCGCGTTCACCCCCATCTCCTTAGAGGGCGGTACCTGTTGTGTCCGAGGGCGACATGCGGGTGTCTATGTTTCATATTCCTCGTAAGAGATAGTTTTTTTTTTTTTTTTTGCAATGTACCCTGTAAGGCACAGACCTTGCTCTATGCCTTGCCGCCGACCAATTCTGAGATCGTCTCGTCTTCAGGTTTCTCCTCCCAAAGCTGTCAATGTTTTTGACAGTTTTCCCTCCTGCTTTTTTGGTCCTCACGTGTCTCCCGTCTCGGACTATCTCTGCACGTTTGTCCCCTTCGTCAATGTTCTTTTCCAATCCCATGTTATGTTTTTTAATTTTTTTTCCCACCGTACGCTGTAAGTCACAAACCTCACTCTATGCCTTGGGCAGCACCAATTTTGAAATCCTCTCGTATTTAGGTTTCTCTTTCCACTGTTGTCAATTATAAATTCTACTTTTTCCCCTGCTTCTTTGATTGTCACCTGTCTCGAGTCTCCGACTGTCTGTGTTTGTTTGTCCTCTTGGTCGTAGTGTTCTTCCCATTCCCCATGTTCTGTTTTTTACTTGCATCACTAGTTTTCCCGGCTTAGTGGTGGGTAGTGGGGGTTTTCTCTGAAGCCTGCCCCTGTAATGCCACCAGTAGCGACTAAGTGAAACAAACCGTGTGTTTTTTGAGAGCATTTCAACTGTACAGGGCCCTGGGTACCAGTTTTAGATCAAGGCACGTCACAGTGCCCTGTCTATTCCCCCCCCCCCCCCAAAGACATATTCCAACTTCGTATTACCCCTTACTATGTTTCTGAATATGATGTGATAGACATGGATCCTTAGCTTGGTCCGCATCTACCGGCTACGCGGTCATAATATGTATCTCCAGGCAAGGAGATCGTTTTAATAAATTTGGATCATTTCAATCATTTCCCGTGGTCCTAATCCGTCATGATTGTCATCACTTACCCTACATGGTACTGTGGCCACAATCATTACACCTTCTCCACTTTGGCATATCACTTCAGTCCCCCCAATGCAATGGTCTCACCCTAACCCCTGTGACTTAGTCCGAGCTTCCATGGTTTCTCTTCTCATTTCCAGCGCAGGTACACCTGAGCTCTCGTCACGGCGCGCTACACCTTGGGCACTTCACTGCCGGTGTTTCTTATCCACTTCTCTAGCAGCCCTCGTAGTTTGTTCAGCATGCCCCGTGCATCCAAGACTCGTCCCCGGAAGCGGCTGCACTCAACATCGCCTTCACAGCTGCGGCCATGGCTGGACGCCGTCAAAGACTGGCAGAGACGCTGCGTGTTCGAGGCGCCCCGCCCCCAGCGTCTGTAGGACCTCCTCAAGCCTGGTGCGTCGTGGGAGTGGACCATCGCCTGCGCCCCCGAGCGGTTGGAGATGGAATGGTGGAGCAGAATTGCCTATCCCCTCAAGTTGCCGCATTGAATCACTCCCCCTCACACATATCGTCCGCCACCTAAGCCTTTGGCGGAGGGCGATGGCAGCGCCCCTTTACACATTGCTAGGTCAGTCACTGTGCAATCTGCAAGCACTATGGAGTGGATCCGGGTACTGGAAGATGGCCTCGCGCAATCCTCCATGGGCACCGTCTCGCAGGGTGGCGGGCTCAACGTGGCACCACGCACAGCGTCTCCCACCCCGCCTAGGATGTCGGGCATTCCACAGGCGTCAACAACCCCAGAACCTTCTCTGGATTCGCAGCACTCGTGCTTCCCTCCCCCTAGTGATAACCTCTCAGCGGATTCCTACGACTATCGCTGTAACATGGACGCTGTTTGGAAGTATTTGGCACAGCATCGTGCAGCAGGTCAGACTGTCTGCCTTTGTCGGCAACTTCCACCTGCTATGTATGTGCATTGTGGCTGCATGTTAGGACTTGTTCGGTAGTCGTGCATGCTAGACTCTTGGAATTTTCCGTTTCGGTAATCTTGGTTGTAAACCCTAACCCTCCCGTCGTTGCTTCCCTCACGCAGGCCAACCCCGCTGAAATGCCCCTCGATCCTTCCCCGCATGCACATCAACACGGGCGTCCACACGGCACATTGGTGGGACTTTTTTGTTTTCCGGAGTTTAGCATACACTGTTGGAAGAGTCTTTGCCCGAGGACTTCCTTGCGCAACCGTTTTCATGTCAGGTGCCGGCTAAAGGGGACATGACTTCCCCAACCGCCTTTGCCCCTCCATTCCCCGGGTCCCCTTCATGGCCGGTTCCGTTCCCCATGAGCCCAGTTTTGAAGAGTGGTCGCTCCCTTGCCACATGAACGGTGCCATGGTCGCTGCCACTCTACTTCTTCACAAGCGTCGTTGCTGCCAAGGGGAAAGATTGTACAGCAGTTGGGACAGGATTTGTTTCTCCCCAACCTCAAAGGAAAACTACGGTGCAAGTGCACTATATCGGACCAATTTTGTATTTTGAAGTTATGCTCAAGATTGTTATGGAATTTTCGGGGGTTTATGGATTAGTAGTACATCTGTATAGGTTTGTGCAGGATTGTGACCGCAGCGATTGCAAGAAATCAATACCTAGGTCATCACATTCAAGGGGGATGACTTTCCTTTGAACCGTATACATTAGGGACTGTTTTGCACATAAAAGTCTATATCAATTGTGAAAAAAATATTTTTGTAATTCGGTTTTCTTTGTCTCTTGCTTCACCGTGTTGACATTCGCGTCTAGGAAACACTCCAATTCCACCATTTTATCCCACCTCACATGTGCTGGATAAGCGAGATGCACTCAAACCGTATCACTGATTTTGCACCAGTTTTGCTACTCAAATACACTTGAATTTCTTTGAATATGTTCACATTCACTCCATAATACAATCTGTTCAGAAAAGCTAATCAAGGTAGCAACCATTTGAAACGGTTAGATTTGCATATTGCCACAATTTCCACCTCCCATCGACCAAAATTTGACACAGGGTCCACAAAAACCGGTTTTCCTCAAAAACTGCTTGGGCACTAAAGGGTTAATGGGATATTGTGTCGGATAGTGAGGACGGAGATGAAAATGATGTGGGTCCGCCTTTAGGACTAGTGCATGATCCTTTCGATGAAAGTTAAGGACACCATTTTGTTTGTAATATAAGTAATACTCTGTATTCAGATATTCATTATGAAGACTTTCATGTGGGTGATTGACTTGCTAACCCACATTCTGGGTATGAAGTTACATTTTTTGCTAAAGGCCCACTCGGAGCCCTAATATGTTTGTATGTTTAGTAATTTACCTGCTCAGGCTTTTTGGAAACTCTCTGAATATTAATAGCAAGCATAATTGGAGTTATATCAAATACTAGAGATAGGATTCCATATCTACACAAGTGAGCAGGGGGGAATTTGCAAGACGAGGCTTCTGCCCTGATGGAGGAAGACGGTTGCTGGAGGTAGTTCAGAATCCCTAATCAAAGTGGGACTAATGTTGAGGTTTTCGACCCAGGTATGTTTTTTCAACCTTTCAGAGCCTGGGCGATAGCTGCTATTCGGTCCATATGACATCATCACATTGAGAATGAGCATATATTACGGAAGCTAGAATATGGGAAGCTAGAGGTGAATTAGGCCCAGTTTATACTTAAGGCCTGATTGAGGGCTAGCCCAAACTCTCCTGTTTTCAACCAATAGGATTGCTCCATTCTCTCAAATCGGGCCCAAGGGGTTTATATTAGGGCCGGTTCCAAGCATCACCATATTCTACATGGCAACTTATGTTGCAGTATTTTGGCGCCAACTCTTTGGGCCTAAATGGTGCAATCAGGACAAGGATTTCCGTGGTCCGAAGTTGAAACTTGGGCCCAATTGTGCACCTCCATTGGATCCTATCAATTCCCACTGTCCATCAATTTCTCTTCCTGCTTCTCTCTCCCTGCTTCTTTGTCTCTTGACTCTTGTCTAAGAGAATTGCACGAAGGAATTTGCGTGAGAGGATTCGCAAATTTGGTTATGTTGGGGGCGGAAACAGAAAGAAAGTTGATTTGTCTCAAGGGACTGTCGCTGCTGAGTATTGTCGCCGAATTGGATTTGTTAGTATTATATACTTGCAAACCCAATTTGGCAACAGTTTGAAAGGCATTGGGATGTCTTCAACTTTAATGGATCCGTCAAGTATCCTCTTGACATTACAGGTATTTCTAGAATATCTTGCACTTCTAAATTTTTCCTGGAGTTCCGAAATAATTTTTGTTCAGAGTATTTACGAGTGTGTAGAGTTTGATTTTTAATCTAATTTCAGGTGGTTTACAGGTGCTGGCAGTAAATTCTTGATGCTTCAGTTTGTATATTGAATGGGCAATTGTGTTTGTTGTGGCAGCTTTTAAGTTGTATGTTGTTTTTGTGATTTTTGTTTTAAAGTAAAATGATTCTGCAATGTTTTTAGGTATGTCAATGGACTGTTTCGTTACGGCTGCTGGAGGTTTAAGTGTCTAAGCATGTGCTTGTTCTGTAGGTGGTGTTAGTGGCACACAGACACAACTTATTGTGTCTAAGAACGTTCTTTATTTTCCCAATCAATGGTGCCTGGTGTACCCCAACAAGGATTTGTCAACATTGCCAGCTAACATTGAGTATGCTTGTGCACATGCTGATTGCACGCCCTTGTACGCTGGAGGATCATGCATCGGTTTAACACTCGTACAGACCGCATCTTATGCATTCAACACTTATTACCAATTCAACAGCCAACTTTGAAGTTCCTGCAACTTCACAGGTCTTGCTCAGGTGGTCACCACGGATTTATGCGTAGGTACGTGCAAATTTGTAAGTGGTTTGGAGCTAGCCACCGGATCAACAATCGCACCACCGGGGGCGCCCAGTTCAACTTACAGTGGAGCATTGTTGCAGGCCGACTTTAGAATGTTAGTGATCTTCGTTGCTGTCGTTGTAGTGAACTCATGTCTATTGTTAGAATGAGCGCTAGGTTTTGTGAAGAATTTATTTATTAATTTTTATTATTGAAAGAGGCTAGTCATAAGCGTATATCGGTTCTGATGTGCCAATCCCTTTTTTTGCAGGGTGTATCTGACTCTTAGAAAAGTACTTGATCAACTAGAGCAGGAGTAGGTAGGACGTGTATTTCCATAAGTACCTGTGTATAAAAACTTTGAGTACCGGGGTACTACTTATGTGGTTCTAGTCTAAGATGTACTAATTGACATAATACACTTGAAGTACCGGGAGTACTACGAACGTAGTTCTAGTCTATGACGTAGTAGTTGAGATATTACAGTTGGAGTACAGGGGGTACTACGTACGTAGTTCTAAACCATAAAGTAGTAGTTCACATACTACACTTGAATGAGATGTAGTATAGACAGTGCCACCGGTACCTTGCTCGTTTCCACCAAGCAACTACTATCCGAACTTGGAAACCAAAAAAGTAGTATAAGGGGCAAAAAAGGATAATGCAGCTACCTCACTGCTAGTACTTCAGATGGAAGAGCGTAAAAGTACATTGATGTAGTCACAAGAGTTACCTGCGTGACTGTCAAGTAGTGCTTGGCATATGTTTCCCCTCCTCTCTTCAAACTGCCGCCCTTCTTGACCACGTCCTTCCTGTTAACACTTACTCTCACTAGGACAAACCTCAGCACCTGGGAGTTGGGCGGGGATTTGTGAAGCCAGCTCCTAGGAAGCCACTCCCCAACCCACCCCCTTTCATCACGTTAACCGCAGATTTTGTTTTACCTACTCTGTTTTTCTGTTTTACCATAATTGTTTGTTTCAGCTATAGAAGCAACAAGTGGCATTGTTCGACTTAATCTCTCCTTTATTCCGGCTCTGCGGTTTGATTTTTAAAGCTCCAAGTGTCTACTTTCAGTGGCGTCTGGCTTGAGGTTGCGGCTCTCTGAGAGTTGAGCATTGAACGCCACGTGTAAGCATTATGTATTTTGGTTTCCCACCTTGCTATAGAAGTTTTTAGTTCTCTCCCTCCACCTGTGAATAACAACAAATACTTAATAAGCGTCACAATTCATAACCTCCAATCACACATACATATAATACAAATTACAGCAACACAATCACTCGCAAAAAACTAAACAATTCAATTGGCCACTCATGGAAACCAATCCAATCATGCGCTTGTAATTCACCAACACCAATATAGAAACTGAAAAGGCATACATCAACTCAATTGCCATACTTAGCAAACTTGGCAGCTTGCACGTTAGCCACTATATGTTGTGCATCCTACTCCGCAGCAAGAAGCGCTGAATACGACATGTCTCCAACAAACTCATGGTGCCGCTCCTACCTACAATTTTGCCACTCTCAAATCCTCCTAAACAAAAAGACTTCCTCTCAAACAAAAACCAACCAAACCCCTCATTGCCCCCAAAAAAGCCACAGCTATACCAAACCCTTGAAACGAGAACCTCAATCACCTATGAGAAAATCACAAATATGTACCGGAATAAGAAGCCGACAGACTCTAGCGCCTAGCGTCCCTCCATCCTGTGGACCAGACGAGCGCTCCATACCTAAACCACGAAGGAGAAGTGAAGGACGAGGAACCGAAGTGAAAGAGTAAGGAGTGGCGCGGTGGTCGGAGTGTTGGTCTTTGCTTCCAAATTGTGAAATTGGAACACAAGGAGGTCATCACCTGCGTTGCAGAGCTTCTCCTCTGCGCAGAGAGCTTCTTCTAGAAGAGAGAATCGTCAACTATGCGCTTCGAACTCGACGCCGTCATTGAGATTTTCTTGTTTTTTGGTGTAGCAGGTCTGAGTTTGCAACGTGGAGTGCGCCAGTGCGTTTCGGAGACTTCTTGTTCAATTCTAGATTTCGTTTGTTGGATCTCCCTCCCCGGGGATATGGGTCATGGACCAGGGAACCCCAAGATAATTTGGTGTATACCTTGTTATCACATGGTATTAACATGGATAGGTGACATATCCTGGATTAAATTTGTATACTTTTGCCTCCAAAGTAATGCAAACCGACGAGCTCCCTCCTTGTATTCTTCCTCCTGTCCAGGGCAGCTTGAATATTGTCCCGCTTTGTTCCTAACACATGAGCAAGGGCCCTAACACCACCCACACTCCCACTAATAGCAACATCTAGCAGAGCGCCCCTCCTTGACAACATGTTGTTTGAGAAAGGAATAGACAATGACTATAACTCTGCTCTAGAACTCTGAATCAAGTAATGAATACTTTTAGCCTTTAAGTGACGAGGGTAATAATAAGGTAGAAGTGGCCAAATTTGACCATGACGTAGAACCTTCTCCAGCACAATCTGACAACAACAAGGTCCAGGAAGATGGTTCAACTCCTCAGATAAGCTTTGCACAATCTTTTGCGCAACCCTAAACGCATCTCGACTCAAAATGGCATCCTCATTTGGTTCCTTTATCGTCGTCTCACCTTCTTCCAAGCCCTGCGAACATCTCTCGCGATGGCGTTGCGGGTATGCACGATCGCGCTCCGCCCTTCTCTAACCGTGCAGCCTCTGCAGATTCCATGGATGCCGTCCTCTCCTCGGGACCACAGAGTCACCCCCTGGACCTCTGTAAACGGGCCTTGTCTCCCATCCTATATGTTATGAGTCCCGTGGAGACTACACGGTCAGAGAGAGACGAGCACAATTTCGAACCTAGGGTCTGGCAATACTATTGTTCTGAACCTACGTACAAGGACAAATGTAAACATGTAGAAGAAGTTGCCTTCAAACAACATGGCAAGGAAGAGTTACACATACATAGTTAGAAATGAAGAGAAGTCGAAAATTTTGGAACAGATACTCACTGAAGGGCAAGGACTTAGAAAATCTGGGTGGCTTGTGACTTCTTCACGGGGCAGTCCTTCCTCAGTGACCACAGATCTGAAGAGCGACCTTGGATTCTGCACTAGTCGCTCCCTTGCTTGGAGAACCTTGTTTGCGCTGTGTAGGTACCAACCAATATCTCCACGCCTCAACGTTGGCGTGGCAGCAACGTCACAACTACAAGCAACATCATCACTCGGACTATACCATGAGCAAGCGCTAAAATCTTGAACTACACTTTCACTCTCGTCATTGGCACAGTCACAGACAGGATAATAATGAGTAATTTGTTGTTGGAGTAGCAACGGGGGATCCTTGATAACATAGTAGGACGTTATCAACGATTGAACTAGTGCTGGGTGCTGTGATCTTGTTTCCCAAGACATTGGTTCGCATACCTTGCAAAGGCTGCGCCGCACCCTACACTGCTTCGAACACAACGATGGCAGTTTCTGCGACGTCGAAAATCCTTGCATGGCAGACAATCGCATGCAAGGCAACCCAGAGTGATGCACAGAGTTAAAAGAGAATTAATCCATCATATCAACGAATGAAAAATCCACTGGACTTTGAAACCGGTGAGATCCACTATTCTCGGACCTCATCATCCACGCGTACAACTACGATGTATCGACGAGTTATTCGGACGGTGAAGATTTTGACAGAAGGTACAAGGAATACTTTCCTTGGTGAAACTACATCCGCGAAGTGCACTTAGTGGCGGCCGCATTAAGGCACAAGGCAGTGTGTAGATTTTTGAAGCTAAATTTCTATTCTGCATGGATCACCAACGAATAAGAGTAGCAACTGAAATGAGGCTTGTAGCTTTTAAAACAGTTGACATTAGCATATTGAAAGTTAACCCCTGCTGTTGAAATCAACCCGATCAGGGTTGATTTCGATCTCGTCAAGCTCGCAGTTACTAAATTTAGATCAAATGAATTTGTTAATTATAGAAAGTTGTACTTTTTTTCTATACCTTTCCGAAAAGTAATCTCATGCTTCAAAATTCCTCATACTTTAGAAGATATTCTCAATCAAAGTTAGAAAACACTATTTGAAATCTGCCCAAAACTGCCCATACTGCGGTATATGCTCATTTAACCTCAAAAACTGCCCAAAATCAATTAAATTGCTGAAACTTCAAAATTAACCGAAAATTGAGATTTTAATTTTTTTCAAGATTTTTTATTTATTTATTTATTTATTAATTTTTTATTTTTTTTCTCAAGTAAATAAGATTTTAAGGCATGATCTCACTTTTTGGATTTTCAATCCAATTATTCTTCCCATGCCTTTTTTATTGTCAAAGACTGGCCTTTGTAGTTGAATTTTAGTATACCTCTATGTGAATAATCATGCATTTCTTTAGGTTTTATAGGTCGTATGAGGGTAAAAATTGCAAAGGCATGTTCCTAACTTACCTGAAAACAAGAATTTGAAGAGCCTCATATCAAGTTTTCTACCAAAAATGATTTTTTGGCCCTCAGAAAACTAGTTGCCCTTTTCTCAACAAACAAAAAAACTTTTTTTCATCTTTAAACATTACGACCTCACAATTGATAAGGAATTTGAATTTAAGATTTGACATACATATGCACATACAAGTTAGGTACAAGAGCTTACGGTTGCATATTCAAAAATACATCAAAAAGTAAAAATTCGCACCTTGCATTAAAAGAGGGCAATTTTGAGGGTTTTTTGCAATTTTGAGGGCATTCAACACTCGAGTGCAAAAATCTGAGATATTGACTGGAGACTTAGACAGATCCCACTAATTTGATGGACATGGAGCATCTGATGTGATTGACAGGGTTGTTGGGTTTGCTTCAGCCGCACTCACCTACTAAGGGACGGGATACCTTCATTAAGTGTTCTCTTAGGATGGGATGTAAATTGGGGAAAGAGGTGGCGCGACATCAAATCTCTATCTAAAAGCGCAACTTGTCCAAGCTTAAATGTCTGGTTTTCACTAAGCCGTAAATAGTCACTCACGATTTGCTTCTGAGAACTCTAAACCCCGAGGTTCTCCTCTGCCTAAACCCGTTTCTAAACATACTTATAAACAAACCCTTCACTCACTTTGTCCAGTGATGGAGCCTCATATCCTTAGAGTCTGTCAATGTAATTTTTTGCAAGTTTCCGTAGTTGGGAAGGGAGTCGGAGCTTGATTTCTTTTGAGTTAGTGCTGTCCGAAGTACTGAAGGCGAGTACACAGAATTTGGTACGTTTTTGAAGCCACACACTGGAGTTCCGTTGAGTCCGAGGTCATTAATCTCCTATGGCGGAACCTGCTTTGTGTACCGGGGTTTGTATTGTAGTTTCATATGTAGAATGGAATGTTGGGTGAGCTGTCTTAACTAGGGAATGTAGAATGTCAAAGTGTAGATGTGCTTGCGGTATGGCTTGATTTTGTTGACCGACGTCTCGCTCCTTGGTTGTTGTAGAAGAGTGTGGTCGTTGGCTAGTTGTACCTGTAATTGTCCCGGTAGAGAACGACTTTCACTTCCCTTTGGTTTATGCTGCTTAGGTGGGAAAGTCGTCTTCCGCAGCACACGAGTGAAGCCGCGCATCATACTGGCAACCTTGAAGGTAACAATGAACTCATTATAATTAAGCCCTTCCGTCTCCGTTGGTATGGTTATCCTTTGAGTTCACTGTTCTGTATGGTGTTGCCGAGTTACAAGTGTTATGCTTCGAATGAAAATAAAGGATCGTCAGTAGGGTTTGCAGAATATCTGTAAATCAAAGTGGGCAAACAAGATCCTAAACTAATAGAAACTGAAAGAAGTATGATGTGTGCTATTTTCCTTTCGCACTATTGTATTATTCGGGATTGTTACGGCGTCGACGGTTGTTGGTCGGGTTTGATCGGAAGAGTGCCTTGGCATATCCACAGAGAAAGCTGTGATAATTTAGGTACGCACGTTTATACCTCCCTTCCCTGTAAATGTAGTATGATTCGCAAAGTAGACGGTCCGAAAGGTGGGATTAGGTGGGGTTACAGTGATAAGTATTCACGTATGGGACTAAAGAGCATCAAATTGGGTTTGAAGTTATAATTCAATCTTCTTCGCTGCTGCTTGGTTGTTGTCGTCTACGAAGTTATCTTTTTCTCTGACTATATTATGCAAAATAGTGGTTTTTAATGATTTTGTAATCCGCCGGCATGAGCAAATGTGGCTCACACTTCTCAGTTGTACTCTTCTTTGCTATATCTAAGTATAAGGAAGTCGTAGAGTGTTAACATACTTGGTAGTTAAAAATTGCCATTCGCAAAAATAGCACTTGCATTAGGAGAAAAATGAGCTCAAAATAAGGCCGTGTAAGCCTGCCCTTTCTAGGTGAACTCCCTACTTTGGGCACCTCTGCCGCTGGCAGCGGATGCCAGAGTTGCTGCCCGCACAGAACTGCGTGGCGCACTCACAACAAAGGTCCTTGGAATATTAGGTGAGACATGAATGCCTCGGCTCGGGCTTTGGTCCCAAGTGGGCAGGTTGTGTCAGCCCGGCACTGTAGATGTGCCCTCCACACGCCTCCCTCGGAGGTCATTGGTTCGAGCCTCCGTGGCGGTTGCTGGCACCACGGTGGCATGTGCTGTGCCACGTCAAAAAGTACGCGGGCAGCGCCCGTTTTTTTCTCTCACGTGCCGCTTACACGGCCTTTTTGTGACCTGATTTTTCTCCTAATGTGTTATCTAGCCGCACATTTGCAGAGTTTATGCCAACATTGTACTGCTTGCTATCTGTTTTCACAAGTCCTAACATCTACTAGTGGGAGTCACACAAGGCTCATTCTCGGAGAATGGACTTCCCCATTCAAGCCCTATTAGGGCGTGAAATGGTGCATTCCCGGAAGTTTGTTTTACCTCGCGACTGTCAAATATTAAAAATAGCAACTTCCCTCAATTCATTGTCAGGGAATGCATGTAGAGGTGTCATACGAGATTCGTCAAGGAATCAATCCCATTCGCTCCAGGTATTAAGGAGGTGCATTCTCTGAAGATGCACTTCTCAGGGAATGCACCCTTGTGTGACTCCCACTACTTGGCTCCTAGATAGTCGTCAGCGGGTGGTGGAGCCTCGGAGAGGAAAGAGAGGTGGTTTTGTGCTAAGGGTCTGAACGACTTTGGTTACATCCTAGGCGTTCCTCGCGCACACCCAAACCATCTTCTGAAGTCCGTAGTAGAGGAAGAACACTGTGATGTACGATGGAGAACAAGAACGGGGGGGAAGTATTCGTATGCAAAGCCAAGGAATTCTGAGAGTCCAAGGATGATCCATCAGATCGATAGTCTGTACTAACTTACGCATCAGCGCCCAATCTGCCAAAACCTTTCCATTGGAATTGCATTCGCTCGTGGATTCCTAGGCGAGAAATTGGGTTACGCTCTTAACTGGGCGGCATTTGCAGAAAAACAGTGCAGACGTGGTGCAAAGTGTTTTAGATCATTTGAAGAGCTCCGTCAGAGGTATGAAGCGGGAAATGGGGAGTGGCCGGCGAATAAGGCACTTGCTATAGACGAGGAAGAGCTCAAGGGTGCGGATGATGATTGGCACGTAAATAGGCACCCAAAGAGAATGAACACAAACTTTGTTTGAGGGTACAACCTCAGGTTGGCACTGGGAAATACACTAGAGAAGATAGTGTCGCCGCCCCTTTACTCTGTGAGAGGTGGAGCGCCAGGTCCACTAGAAGGAGACATTTCACACTCTATTTCCATACATTCACTCATGGAACTTGAATACAATTATGTACAGTCACGCCTGCATTGGGAAATTCAGACTATGTTTGATTAATACAGTGCCGAAATCGTGGAGTGCAAAGGAAGGCACGAATGGTAATTCTAGCGGGAGCGCGAGTAGATTGCCCGATCACCTTCATCATGTAAGGACTAGTACTTGCTCATTTCACATGCAAACTAAAGGGTTGAAAAGCAAATAGGAGGTTTGTTGTTATGAACATAATCAGGGACGGCAAATTGAAGTTTTGCCTCTCGTGTGCGTTTCAGAAGATGCTACCTTAGGGGAGGCAGATGGAGTTAATGGCAATACGACTGTCGTTTCAGGACAAGTTCTGGCGTGTTGCGGGAACGTATCGGATATTCAGACACCGTAGATGATTGAGGTAGCTAGGATAAAAAGGAAGATTGAGCTTAAGAGTGAGATTCTATCCCTATAAACCCTGATCATGCGTCCCCCCCCCTCCCTCACTGAGTCTGTCCTTCTTGTCCTGTGGAAGTTTGAGCGGAGGCGGATGGATTCTACACGAGGACAGCGGATGAGAAAAAGAAATACATGTACGAGTTGAATGCAGAGTTCATCGAGCTGGGGAGGAAACGTGCCAAGGAAAGGGCGCGTGCCAATTGGATAGAAGCGCAGATTTCAAAGGCATATGGACTGAAGGAACCCACGGCAGCGGGCGCGGCTGTCGGGGGAGGAATTGCTGCAGACATTTAGCATCCAATATGGGGCGGTGGTTCAAGTGTCCTCTCAGAAGGATCTCTGGTTCGAAACATTCCGCCACTAACACCGGACTCGGGTAAGATTATACTTATAACTAGATGCATTTGTAGGCGGATGGAACCCAGGAAAGTAGGTTTAGTGGCCACATCGTTCCCTATTTTTGTTGGATTAAGTTCATTGAAAATGTGACAATCTAGTTACGCACCTGCAGTAGGTCAAGTGAGGTGGACGGACGCGGCCGGAAATGATTCGTCACATGGCCATTCACATCACAGTGGGGTGCTTCAACGCCGAGAAATGGAGGGGATGTCGGACTGGGATCCAATGTTCGAAAATCCCTCGTCAAATCGACCTGGATCGAGCACGCCCTCGCCGTACCTCCTACCTTTCAAACACTTGCCTCTTGAGTTGTCCATAGGTAGTGTTTACAAACCACTGATATCTTACCAATTTGAATAGAGCTATGGTGGCTGTTGTAATATGAACTGGCCTCGTGGTTGTGAAATATACATGAACTCTTTATAGTTTTCCTTGTTGAACTAGCACAGCATTACAAGAACGGAATTTGACTGACTCATTGTGCTATTTCTCCGTAGAAATGCGCGAGAAATTCTGAACAGAGCATGCTGTTGCAAGAAAAGGAGTACAGGACGTGATCACTATCAATGGCAGCGAGTCGGAGTAGCCAGGGCAACAGAGGAGGAGGAGACTAGAAGCTACGGTAGGGGGATTAACACGATCAATCATAGTTGAAATGCAATATGAACTTCAGAAGTTGATATTGGAATAGTGACGAAATTGTAAGGGGGGGTTGGAGCGGACAGTGAGGTGTTTGTTTTCTGTTATATGATGTGTTGGACAGGTTGCAATCACAGGAGGCGGAGATTAAATCTCTATTAGGTGATACAAGGAATAGTGTAAGAGGGGAGAATAGTGTAAGAGGGGAGAATAGTGTAAGACGGGGGATTATTACAACACAGGATACGTTTAGTTTAATCACATTACGAGATCAGAAGACGGCAACGCTCAGTCTTGTGACTCTAGATCGTTGTACTTAATTTTTACACACATACATATTAACTCCATACAGTGTGCAGTGTGCCTATGATTTCACACACTTTGTGACACTAGACACATAGTGCCCAAGTTGGAACTTGCCACTTGATTTTTTTTTTTGGGGGTGTGGAAAAACTATGATACTAAAACAAAAACATCAGCAATGTTTTCATAATGTACATGGTTAAGTTGTGGTTGAATTCAAAAAAGGACGTTGTGCCAGTGATGATCTTTGTATCTCAGCCGTATACAGTAATTCCGTGTTAATCAATGGCGACTGGTGAATGGGGGAGTATATTTGTTAACTAGGTTTTTAGGTTCAGGGTCGCTCAACAAAGCCAGTCAGTTTGTGATCTCTTCACTCACTTTCGATTTTAATTGCGTCGTAATATTCACATTTCCAAACAGTAAATGCTATCACCCAGTAACAATACTCCAATGGCTTGCTCAAATTATCGAGGATCAGTAAATACAGAAACCAAGTGCTGCTGTGAAGCTCAAGCCTCCACGTTAACCACCCAGATAGATAGAAACACCAACCCATTATCGGGGCCGACGTGAATGAAGTGTCCGTTCGTTGTGCCTTTGACCCTATGCCCACAGGACAAGGGGACAGGGAGACAAGACTACTCTCCCCTCTCAAGGATGGACACTCTAATAACCGGAACAAAAAACATAAGAAATTGGAGGGTTTATATGAAAAAGGATGGGAGTAGATAGAGTCGGAAGAGATTGAGGAAAGAGGGTAGCTGGGAAGGTTGTAGATAGAGATATGGATAGAGCGGTATGAATGTATGTATGTATGTATGTATATATATATATATATATATATATATATATATATATATATATATATATATATATATATATTGGGGTGGTGGAGGAACAGTGGGATATGACATCGGAAGTGGGTTGGGATTGGAGATGGTTAACTGCAGCAATGTAGGAGGCATGGAAGGGACTTGTGGGGGTGGGGCATTAGTGAAGGGAGGAGGGAATGGTGGAAGAGGAGACATGTTGGGTGTAGAGGGGAGTAATGGAGGGGGCGTTGGGATAGGGCGGCTGAGGAGGCTAAGGCAATGGAGAGTGGGGCGAGGGGAGAAGGGGGAGTATTTGAGGTGTGGGGGGGTCAGGCTAGCGGAAGCGGTGTGCGGTGCGAAGAGTTGCAGCTATGGATTTTGAGAAGGAGATGGTGCTATCGTGGGTGGGGTAGGTGTTTCTGCGACGGGGATTGTAGGATGAGTGGGAGGAAAAAGCCAAGTTACCTAATCTGCCTCGCTTGAGTCGCGCTATGGCGGACTCAGAGGTGTTTATCTGGTTAGAACAGTGCCGGCAGGAGGTTGTGGCGTTGGGGGTTGCAGCAAAGTACATCTTCGAGAAGTATGTGGCTGAGCAGTATAGTGAGGCGCGGCAGGGGGGCGGTGTCATTGGTACAGATGGTAAGGGGGGGTGACATGAGGGGAGGTGGGTGCGAGGGCAGGAGGAGGGTCGAGGCAGCGGGATGCGCGGCGTACTCAGGCGATGGAGTTGCTAGATCCAATGGCCCCAAGTGTGGCGGATATTCTCCGTCAATTGGCGGCAGAGTGGGGTGGTGTGTATGAGGAGCGTGAGGAGATGTCGACGAAGAGTAGCTCCGAAGAGGTGGACGAGGTCAGCAGGAGCGAGGCGGGAGGAGCGCAAAGAGATGAGGCGGAGGGCGGGACTCAAGTGGTGAGGAGCGTGGCGAGCTGCAGTCGAATTTATACCTCGGAGGAGTTGGAGGCGATGATGGAGTCATCGTTGCAGCGTGAGTGAAGGAGACTAGGGCAGGGTGATGGGAGGGAGAAAAATGGGTTGGTGGGGGTGCGAGGGAGGTTGGGGGGAGACCGGGAATCGGGAAAAGGTGTTCATCAGTAAGGGGAAGGTTAGCCTAAGCTAGGGCGAGGGGAGCACGGCATGTGCAATTGTATAGACAATGTGGAAAGGGTGGAACTGGATTGATGACAAATGGTTTAAATGGGAATGGAGAAAATTTGTAATGAGTTTTGAGAATTCTGAATGTGATGCATATGTGTGTGCACACATGGGTGGTGATTGTAGTGTATGAGATGCGGGAGTTGGTCGGGGGGTGATGTATGGGCAGCTGTGTTGAATGTTTGGATAGGGGGTGCGGTGACTGGGGTGGAATGGGGGACGTAGAGGTAACACTTGGAGGAAGTAATTCAGTATAGTTTGAGTATTAGGAAAGCAGGAGTGTGAATGATGTACATGAGGAGTGTATTGAAATGTGTGCGTGTCGGGTATGGTTGTGAAGTTATAGAGTGTTGCCTGTGGTCGGGTGTGAATGTGGGGTGTGGAAGTTGTGGGAGTGTGGGATAAATATATTTGTAAATAGCATGGTGACAGTGTAGGATTGTGGAATGTGATGGTCTAATGCGGATGGAGGGACATGATGGGGGTGGGGGCTAAGAAGGTGGACTGTGTAAAGAATGGGATGGGCAGCGTCGGGATAGGGAGGGGGCGGATGGTGGTGGTAGAGAGGGGTGGAGGTGTGAGGAGTCGCAGAGCGGAGTGAGTTGTGTAGGAGCCGGAGTAAATGTGCAGGTTAAGAGAGGGAGCAGTAGGAGGGCAGGGAGGAGGGCAGGGGCAGTGGGAGCCTTGGGGGGTGGAAGGAGAAAGGAGAGAGGGGGGGGGGGGCCGGAGGAGGTGCAGGTGGAGGTCAGCTGAAGGGGGGGAGGGACTAGCAGGAGTGGTGCATGGTATGGGGGCTGGGTAATAGGGGGTGTAGGTACCGGGTAGCAATGTAAGGGGCAGGTCGGGTATCAATGTAGATAGGCGGGGCGGGTTTCAATGTATGGAGCCGGGCCGGGTATGGGGAAGGAGGTCTGCTTAGTGATGAAGCAGCGAGGTTACAATAGGTGGCACGTGGGTCCAAAGATAGGAGAATTGTGTCTTAAGTTGGTGGAATTGTGAAGAAGCGGATGAGTGGGTTGATTTGTGGGGGTCAATCTGTGGGAATGGCATGGTTGTTTTCGAGTTTGCGTTTGTGGAGAAGTATGGATCCAGCATATTGGATGGCGATAGTGTTGATAGGTTTAAAGGACCATTGAATAGAGGTATCACACAATTGAAAATGTCTTTCCATTTGTTTCATGGCGGGGATGTGTGTGGTGCTTCTGGCACCAGCAGTAATAACGATAGTAGGGTCGACCTTCCAGCCGTGTTGAGTGAGGTCATGAAGGAGTGGTTGGTATTTGAGAAGTTTTCGACCACTGACTGCTGGGGAGAAGCGGTCATTAGTGTATGTAAATTCGATGAATTGGACAGTGAGATTAGGAGAAGGGTGAGGGGGGGGGGGGGACTTTGGTAAGGTAGGCCTTTGATGCAGAGGATATCCGGTTTGGATCGGGCATTGCAGTGGCATCGAGGTTGGGTACACGTACAAGGGAGTAACCACGGGGGGACGGTGTTTTCTTGGAGGTTGTCGTGGAAGGTGCCGGCATTCATGAAGGTATAGCATCTGGATTTCTGGGAGAAAAGGATAAGCTTGCGTAATTCCTAGACGGCCTTGTTATGTCGTTTGGTACGGAGGGCATGGATATGATGGTGTTGACAGAGGAGTAAGACATGGAGCCAGGTGTCAGCATCTTGCATGTGACAGATAGAACAAGTTTTAGAGGGGAAGCGAGGAATGCCAAAAAATAATTGTTTGCGGGCGTTACCCATGTATTGGCCGGTTCGGAATTTCAGGATGCTAGTTGTTTGGTAGTCGGTGATATTACGGTTATTCCAGAAATCGTTAGAGAGTTCGTTGTCAATGATGGAGTCAGTGGTCAATTTATTGATATTGAGGAAGTAGCCAAAGTAGCAATGTTATGTTCGCGGTCGCATTTCTTAATATATTCTTCGAGGCATCGAACAAAGTCTTTGTCCAGGCGTTTGTTTGGACCGGGCCATGAGTCTTTTTGGTAGTAGGAGGTGATGGTGTGGACGAATTCCTGGGGTTTGGAAGCGAATTGATAATTTCTTTTCATGGTACCGGCTTTGGCAAGTTTATCGGCTGTTCATTATCGAGGATGTTGGAATGGGCTTTAACTTTGTGGATGGAGGTGGGTTGTGTGCGTTGTTGAAGCATTGCCACCATTTCTTGAAGGATGGTTTGGTTAGAGTGGTTGATGTTTTGTGTAGGATGGTTGAGTTGGGTGTTAAGAACATGGATACAATTGAGACAGTCTCTAAAAATATGTGCTAGTTCATGGGTTTAGAGAGTAGTGAGAAGAGAGAGTGTGTCGTGAATGGCCATGAGTTCGGCGCAAAAGCAGGTTTGGAGTCCAAGGAGGCGTTTAGATATGTTGATTTCAGGTTTAAAGGGGTTATAGATTCCGTATCCTGCTTTTTCTTTTTTCCAATGGCCATCCGGGGCTTGCATAGGGGAGAGGAAGGAGCCATCTATGTAGTAGCTAAATTGGAGGGGGGGGGGAATTTGAGAGGGGCATAGGTATTGTAGGCAGGGAGGGGGGGGAGCGGTGGGGGAAGGGGGGTGTGGGGGGGGGGGGGGGAGGGTAGAGAAGTTTGTTCGAGATTGGATTTTTGTTGACTTTTGTGTAGGGCGGGGTAGGTGGGGGCGGGCCGGGTGTGGGAATGTGGGAGTTGGAGGGTGTTGAGGGTGGTGGTTAGGGTGTCGAGTTGAGGAGGTGTGCCAATGATGTTGTTTTGGTGATGGATACACTAGATGTGAAGGGCAAGGGGTTCAGTATAGGGAGTATGAGGGATATCCGGGGAGGTGGGTTTGGAGTAGGTGAGTGTGTCTGCGTGGAAGTGGATGAGAGTATGTGTATCTGGAAAGGGGCTGAGGTAGGGAGAGGAGTTGTGGTACCAGTCAGGGTCTGGAAGGGCCAGAAAGGTGATGGTGTTGGGGTCCTGTTTGGCCGCAAGTCTGGCCCAATGGAGGGCTTGACGGGGAGAGGCAAGGTCATTCGGATGGGCATAACCAATGCCTTTCCATTTGTAGTTAAAGGCAAGGCCATGAGAGCCGAACAGCCGAACACGAGGGAATTGGGAATAGAAATGAGAGAGGTTGAGGGGGCAAGTCAAGGGGGAGGAAAAATAAGAGTGGGTGATATTGAAGGTTTGGGTGAATGTGTCCAGCAGTTGTGCTGAGAAAGAGTGATGTGGGGTGAGTTTGGGGTGTGTGCGGTTGGTTTTGTGGTGGTATCGCTGACAGAGTCAGACAACTTCTGTTTCAAAGGTTTGTAATGGGTGGAGGAGACCTTGGGTGTGGTTTTTGTTCGCGTGATATTGTTGCCAGAGCCAAGTGAGTCTGGAAGTGGGGATGGTGGTGAGGTATTGGCCTGTATCGTTGTAAATGTGGGCTTTGTTATAGGCGGTTTGGATGGTGCAATGGATTGTAGTAATGTCTTTGTCAGGGTTGCAGTCAATAATAGAGGTTTGTAGGGAGGAAATGTGAGTTGGGGGGGGGGGGGGGAATGAAGCGAGGGTCGCGGGGTTGGATGGGGAGAAGAGTTGTAAAGGTGAGGTGGTGGTAGTGGCGATGGCGGTGGGTGGTGTAATATTGTTTGAGGAGAGTGAGGTTGTGATTAAGGATGGTGGGGCGGTGGGGTGGAAAAAGGGTGCGTTGAGGGAGCCACTTGGTGTAGGGAAGGGGAGTGGAGGTTTGCCATTGGCAAAGATAAGCGGTAAAGGTTTTGGGGGTTTTGTAGGTATCTATGGTGGTAACTGTTTTATGTGCTAAGATGGCGTGGAGGGGGAAGGTGTCGGGATTTTTAAGGATGTTACGGGGGGGAAGGAAGGAGGGTGGAGGGATTAGGTTGGAGGTCGGGGGGGGGGGGGGGGGGGGGGGGTGAATGGGGGTGGGGCGGCGAGGGGTGAGAGGGTTCTAAGGAAGAACATATTGGGTCTTAAGGGAAAATGGGGGGGAATGAAGAAAGCAAGGGGCGGGGCATTGGGGGCTACAGCTAGGGAGGCAAAAGAGTTGAGTGGCGATGTTAAGGGCGCTTTTTTTGAGGCGGGTGGGGGGGGTGGTAGTAGGATTTGAAGTCCTCAGGGGACATGAGGTGCCGGTGGGGAGGGTGAGATGTTGGATGGAGTACATATTGTGGGCGAGGAGTTTAGAGAGGATTTTATGGGAGAGCTGGGGGTTTAGGTGGGGGAGTTCAGTGTTGATAATGGTGGTCCACGCGGCTTCGAGGGGTGTTTGGTGGAGGGGAAAGTCGGCTTTTGTACTTTTGAGGTGAAAATCGCCAGCTGTTTTGGTGAGATAGAGGGTGCGGGTAGTCGGGGAGCAGATGCAATCATACGGCGTAAGGCGGAGAATATTTTGGGCGCTTCCAGTTTTAGCAAGGATGTGGTGGACTAGGCCGGTGTAAATCTTACCAAGGCGGCTTGTGTCATTGAGGGCATTGCGGAGTTGTTCTCTAATGCAGCGAAGGTAGGCATTTTTCAGGGAGAAGGCTTCGAGCCCAAAGAGCTTGCGAGGGAGCTGGGTAAGAATGTTTGCGGTGCTTTTAGGAAGGCCGCAGATTGTTTTTTGGATGGTAATGAGTTTTTTGTCAAGTTTCATAATGGTGGGAAGGGAATAGGGGACCGCAAAAAAGCTAGAGGCAATGTCAGCCCGGATTACGGTATCGACCATTTTTATCCGTTGTTTGATAGTGGCAAGGCATTTAGAGAGTAAGGTACATTGGGAGATGACTTTGGTGGTGGTGATGTGGGTTTGAAGCTTCCATTTGAGGGAGGGGACCATTTGGATGCCGAGGTATACGTATGGTTCGTTCTGGTGGAGGACAGGGATGGGTTGGTTACGGTAGGTGATGTTGTGGGTGAGGAGATAGTTTTTGAAGTTAGTGGGTTGGAGTTTGGATTTGTTTGGACAGCCTGTGACGGCGCATTTAGTGACGCCTAAGTCCATGCCTGCCCAGTGGCAGAATTTGTTGATTTTGTTGAGTTGGAGTTGGAGGGAGGTGAGTTGGCTGGTGAGAGCGGCATGGTCATCGGCGTAAGCCGCGGAGCAGACGGAGGTTTGGGATGTACCGAAGGTGTAACCATGGTTGCCTTGTTGGAGCCAGCGGAGGAGAGGTTCGAGGAAGATGAGGAAGAGGTAAGGGCTAAGTGTGTCCCCTTGGATGGTGCCTCTTTGGATAGGGATGGGTTTTGTTTTGCCAAAGTGTTCACCTGTGAAGATGGTGTTAGAGTGGGAGTATATGTTACCAATGAGCATGACAGCATCGGAGGGGTAACCAAGGTCTTTCATGATGGCAAGGAGGCGGGCGTGGTCAAGGGAGCCAAAGGCATTTTTGAAATCTATATATAGAAGGTAGATGTCTTGATTGGTAAATTTGGCATCTTCTAAGGCGGCAATAATGAGTTGGAGTTGGCGTGCGGTATTGCGTTCAGCTTGAAAGCCTTCTTGGCTGTTGTGAAGGATTTGGTAGTGTTCGTCGTAGGCGGAGAGTATGTGGGTGAGTGCGCTAGTAAAGAACTTGTAGATGGTGTTTGCAAGTGCAATTGGTCGGTGGTTTGGAAGTTGAGCAGGGTCGCCTTTTTTGTAGAGGAGGATAGTGAGGCTAGTTTTCTAGGAATCGGGGATTTGTTTTTGTTTGTAACAGTGAGTAAAGAAGAGAAAGAGTAGATGATGAAAACTAGGGGGCATACTTTTGAGAATGGAGTTGGGGATTTTGGCAAGACCCGGGGTCTTGTTGTCAGCAAGGTGTTTGAGACAATTATCAAAAATTTCTTTGTTGAAGAGGACGGAGAGAGGAATCTCGAGAGTACCTCTTTGTTCAATGACAAAGCCGTCTAGGTCGTGCCAGGGGTATTGCCGGACACCACAGGTACATTGGGGGGGGGAGGGGGGGGGGGGTGGTCAGGTTCAAAGTAGTAGGGGGGAACCGTTGGGCGGTTACTGATGGATTGTTGAATGTGGATTTCTTTGGCAATATCTTCACGGCTGGTGAGAATGTTGTTGGAGCGATCAAGAAGACTATCCAAGGGGGATGAGTCTTGGTTTTTGAATACCTTGTTGTTTATTTTTTTGGGGCTTTTGTCATAAAGTTGGCGGTATTTGGAGATGGCCTTTTTGACAGAGGAGTGTGTGTATTGGGTGGTTATTTTGCGGGCTTGGAATTTGGTGTTCTTGGCGATGTCGGCAAGGGCTTGGATCCAGGCTGCGTGGAGGGCAGGATCGGGAAGAAGGGGGGGAAGAGTGGTATGGGTGTGGGTAGCGAGGGTGGTGAGGATGGGGTGAGTGGGCCAGTTGGGGTGGATTTTTGTGATGTAAATGGTTTTGCGAGGAGGTGATAGGTGGAGAGATGTTGTTTCCAAGTTTTTTGGAGTTTCCGGGGGAGAAAAACGCCTTAAGGGGAGGTTCAAGTGGTGAGGGTGGGAATAGGTGGGGCACATTAAGTGGCTTGGAGCGTGGCGGAGAGGTTATGGACAAGAAGATCAAGTTTAGAGCAGGCGTTTTGCCATTGGTCATTAGTGAGTTGGTTAGCGGAGAGAATAGTGTGGAGCTCAATGAAGGGTAGCGCATTTTCTTCAAAGTATTGAGTTTGGAAACGGTCCAAGTTGGCTTGGGGGATGGAGTTGAGAAGGCGAGGGGTTGGAAGGGGTTTGGGGGCAGGTTTGGCAAGAAGGGTGTTGGGGGGAATGTGTAAGGTGACGGGGGAGTGGTCAGAGTTGAGTTGGTGAGTAGAGTCCGTGGTAGAGGTGTAGAACGTAGGGTTGGGTAAGTGGATGTAGTAGCCATCAATGAGGCTAGTGTGGGTGTAGTTAGGGCCACCTTGGCGTGTGAATGGGGTATTGGTAAGGATGTAGGCAAGGTTGAGGGAAGTTGTGAACGTATGCCAGTCGAGATCCTCTGGTTGGGGAGGTGAGAGGGTCTGGTCATTGCGGCGTCCCATGAGGGCGATGTCACGGTTGAAGTCGCCGCAGAGGGTATGAGTGAAGGTTGGGGTGGTTTGGATATGTTGGATGTGCTGTTGGATGGTAGGGATGAGGGGGAGATCTTCAATATGTGAGGGCATATAGAGATGGAGGAGGAGGAAGGATTGGAGGGGATTGTTAGTGATTTTAATGATTTAGAGGTAAGGGGAGATTGCTTAGGGGGTGGGGATTTTAGTAATGTTGCCTGGATATGCATATTTATGATGGATGAGCGTGAGAAGGCCGCCATGGGTGGAGGTATAGGGTATTTGTTGTTGCATACAGCGGGTCAAAGAGTGAGTGTTGTTGAAGAGTAGTTTGTAGTGAGGGAAGAGGTTTTGTATGTATTTCGTGGATTTGGTGGTGGTGAATTTGGTTTCCTGAATGGTGATGATGGCAGGGGAGGTGGGGGAGCTAGTGATGAGCTCGGGTAAGTTGGGGAGTGCAGTGTTAAGGGAAGTGGCGTTCCAGGTGATAAATTGGGTGGTGTGGGTAGTAGTGGGGGTGGGTTGCGGTGTGGGGTGCGGGAGGTGGGGGAGGAGAGGAGGGTGGACATATTCTGAGAGGGGCTCGTGAATGCGGAGGGCTGCTTGGAGTAAATTATTGGGGAGGTAGGGGAATTGAGCTGTCAATTGTTGAAGAGTGAGGGGGTGGGGGGGGGGGGGGGGGGCGGGTGATTAAGTGTTGATGACTGTCTTTGAAGGCAATGTAGGGATGGGGAGAGGATATGTGGCGTTCGGGGGGGTTGGGGAGATGGGCCATGGCATCAAGGAGAAGTGAGGTCCAGCCAGGGTGTGGAGTTTGGATAAGGAAGTGATCACAGGTGGCGGGGGAGGGGTGAAGTGTGACAATGAGGGCATAAAGAAGGCGGCGTGGGGGGTGTGGAGGAAGTTGATGACCATATCGGAAGAGGTGGGGATAGTCGGTTTGTGTGTTGTGGTGTTGAGGGTCGGTAAAGTTGATAATAGGGGAAAATAGCCGGGCTAAGTGTTGATATTCGGGTTGTAATTTGATGGTGCTAGAGATGAAGTAGATTTGGCGGCGGCTGCGGTGGGTGGAAGGATGAGTTTGAAGAAGGTAGGGCATGGGGCCTTGATTTGGCTTTGTGTCTCCACTAAGCATGAGGAACTGAATGTTGAATGTAGAAGAGTGGATAAGTTTGAGGTATTTAGGGTGACGGTGGTGAAGGTGGGAGATGATGGAGAAAGTGAGGTGGAATTTGTAAAAGGGAGGGTTCCAGTGGGGGAAGGGGAGGAAGAAAGAGCGAAGGGGGGGTGGGAGAGAAGGGGATGCAAAGAGGAGGGAAAGAATTTAAAGGAGAAGTGGGAGGGGAGGGGGGGGGGAGGGGCTGAGAGGGAGTGAGTGGGGTAGAGAGGGGAAGTGGAGGAGGGAGAGGAGGAGAAGTGGAGGAGGGAGAGGAGGAGAAGTGGAGGTAGGGAAGTGGGGGATAGGTAGGGGTGGAGGGGCGGGGGAGAAGTGTGAAGGTGAGAGCAGGGGGATGGGGCCACGTTGTTTGGGGCAGAGGGGAGGAGGGGTGCAGTGAGTGAAGGGTGTTGGGGGGGGGGGTGGCTATGCCTGGGAGGGGGGCGGAAGAACAGAGTGGGAGGGGGGGGGGGGGGGGGTGGGCGGGGGTAGTATGTGTTAGAGGAAGGGGGTAGGGGGCGGGTATGGGCCGCAGGGCAGGGGGAAGAAGGCGGGTATGGGTATGAGGAGCGGGTAGGAAGGGGCGGGTATGCACAGCGGGGTGGTGAGTGTGGAAAGTGGAGGGGTTTTGGGGGTAAGGGGTCTGTAGGGTGTGTGTCGAAGGGCTGGGATTGGGGGAGAGGCTGAGTAGAGATGACTCGATAAGAGAGGACCTGTGTCGGAGGAGAAGAAGGAGGAAGCTAGATGGGGGTGGGAAGGTAAGGCGAGAGGAGGGGAAGAGGAGATGGCCGCTGGGAAGTGAAGGAGCAGTAGAGGAGGAGGAGCGCGGATCGGAGAAGCAGTGGGGGTAAGAGGGGAGGCGGGTGGAGCAGGGGTGCAGGTGGAGTGCGCGTCGGTATGTGGGAAGGTGTCTGCTTCGGGGTGTGGGATGGGGTATCGAAGACGGGGGGCCGTGGGCAGGGGGGTGGATCTGGGAAATTGACGAGGGCAGAGGAGCGAGGTGAAGGCAAGGGACATTGGAGGGGCAGGAAGGGTTGGAGGGAGGTGTAGGTGGACGAGTGAGAAGCATGGGGGCAGTGGTGGCGGATGATGTGCAAGTGGAAAGGTAGTGGATGCGAAATTGGAGAGCAAGATGTGGGCATGCAAAAAGACACTGCATGCGTTTTATTGATGGAGGGTATGCCCTCATGTGAAAGCAGGAGTACATGGGGGGGAGGGGGGCGGGGGAGGTAGCAGGACAATTAGGAGGAGGGAGATGAGCAAGCCGAAGCAAATTGTAAGGTGTCTAATCAATCAGGGTGTGGTTGTCAGGAAGTGGGAGGGGTGGAAGTGGGTCCTCGGGGGGACCTTGGTTGAGTGCCGAGAAGATCCCGCTCATCTGCTCACCGAAGTCACGAGAGGCGGAAGAGAGCAATTGCAGCTGCTCGGTCATGAGGTTGTGGTCGTGCTAGCGCTGTGAGGCGGCTTGAGCGGCGGTGGAGTCCAGCTTGTCGGTGGTGTGGGAATTGATGGTGGAGCCAATGTTGGAAATGCGGGTGCGGAGGCGGGTTTCGACGGCTTGAAGGGAGTTCCCAAACTGGTTGAGGGTAGGGGATGCAGGGGTTTCATTTTTAAGGGCGGTGATGAATTCGCGCGTGAAGCCCTGATCTTGGGTGCGGGCTTGGGCGAGAGGGGCAGAGCCGGCGAGGCTCTTGGCATGAGGAGCAAAGTCAATAAGTTTCCCCAGGCAGGGGACCCCTTTGCGGTTGCACCAATGTGTGTAGACGGCCGAGTTAAGACAGCGAACAGTAGCCACTCCGTCGTGTCGTCCCAAGGGGTCGCCTTCCGCTTGGTTGTAGGTGACGGTGAGGATGTTCTTGGGGCTCAGGATTTTGTGGAGGGTGGCGGTAACCTGCAATTGAGAGTATTCGACAGGGAGCCCGCGTACCAGTATGTAGGTGGTGAGGGCTTCCGGGGTGCTCAAGTGCGAGGAGCGGTTGGAGGAGGAGAGGGTGATGGCCAAGCGCTGGTTATTGAAGAGGATGGGGGTTTCTAGCAGGTATTTTTTGGTTTTGTCTGAGGCTACTGTGATTTCTACGTACTCTAGTTCTTTGGTGCGCTTGGTGACTCCTACAAATTCGACGTTAGCACCGGCTAGCTAGCCTCAACAGGTGAGTTCACCGAGGAGGTGGCGTGAGGTGTAGCGAGAGAGGATAGGGTCTTTAATTTCTAACTTGCGGTTTGCAGCTGTCGAAGGAAAATCAAACCCTTTCTCGACTTTACCTACGACGTAGGAAGAGTCCTGGAACTGAAGAGTGAAGATACGATGGCCCCGAAGTAAGGCAACCCCGTCTGTGCTTGGGTTACGTAAGTCAATTTTCATAAACCCTAGCTGGTTTTTTGTCTGAGGGTGAATGAGGGCTGCTATAGGTTCACGGAATCGGGTTGCTAGGGGAATTTCCATAGATTCGAAGCGAGCTAGCGCAGCTGCTTGAACTTCGGGTTTCTTCATCTGTTGGTATCCTGCGTCAAACCTAATCTCGATCTGGTGGGTATGGGAGAGACCGGAGGTGGGATCGACATCTATGCCAAAAGGAATCTGGGTGAGGTGGAGAAACTGACTGGGGAGACCATCTCGTTAGTGGTGGGGGTATAGTTGTTGTTGAACATGTGGGAATGCGTGTCTGCAGGTGTGGTATTCTTGGATTTCGGAGTCGGGCATTCCAACAGCGGTGAGTTCGGCTGCTCCATAGGTGTTGGCTTCGGGGAGGCCCTACTGAAGGTTCAGCTGCTCATGGACTGAAAATGAGAGCCAGAGTAAGTGAGAGAAGTTGGAGAAGGATGGAGAATGGATCAGGTTAAGTGTGGGTGAGGGCCCAGGGGCCGAGGTGGGGTGAGCAGTAGAAGTGGGCGGGGGCGGAAAGGGGGTGTTGAGAGGGGAGGGGGGGGTTACTTGGATGGGGGGAAATGTTGTAGGTGACGGAGGGGAAGAGGCGGAGAGTAACTGTAGAGGGGGAGGGCAGTGGCTAGGGAGAAGGCAGGGGACGCAGAGGTTTGGCCGGGGTGGGGGGGAGCAAGGAGGTTCTGGGATGTGATGGTGATGGTTTTGTAGGCAATCGAGGCGTTGGAGGAGCCGTCCGCTTGGGAGCTCTCATTGTCATCTGGGTCTTTGGTGAGTAGGCGGTGTAGGCGACAAGATCTGGAAGTGTTGGTGTCTAGGGTCGGTTCTTGCATGCGAGGACCACACCCCTCAAGCCAGTCCCGGACTCCAATCGGTTCATCAGGTGGGGAAGGTAAATCAGGGGGGGATTCAATAGCAAGAGCAGTGAGTTTAAGGGCTACCCTTTTCTTCTTGGAGTTGGAGGAACCGCCCTTCATACCTTTGTCGGAATGGGCGTGTAGGGAGTCTTGGGATACGGGAACTTTGCGTGCTAGAGTCTTGACGCGGGCCATGGGAGACTGAGTGTCGATATGTAGGAATGTGATCTGAAAAAAAAGGGGGCAGGATGTTAGAAAGGGGATGTAGCCACTGAAGGGGGGTGCGGAAGTACACAACAACGTGAGGGGGGATAGGACAGGATATCTGGAGTGAGGGGGGTGGTAGGAGAGAATGTGGGTGTTTAAATGGGCGTGGGTATAGAGGGGTGACGTAGGGAGAGGAAGAATTGACTGGGAGAAGGTGTGGGTGCAGGTGCAAGGACTGGAGGTTGACGCGAGACTCGAGTGGTGACTGGAGAGAGGGGCAGTGGGAGGCCAGTGCAGGAGAGGGAGCGGGAGGGATGCCGGGGGTGGTGGGGGGGAGGCGAGGATGTCGGGGGGAAGGGAGAGAGGCGTTGGTGTGTGAGGATCAGGGGGGCCACCAAGTTGGTGGGGAGCGGTAGGAGGTAGCGGAGGGGGGGTTTGTGGGAGTGTGAGCGAGAAGAGAGGGGGGGTCAATAGGGGTGTGGGCAGGAATGTAGGGAGGCAGTGGGAGTGGTGTGCCAGGAGGGAGGGAGGATGTGTCTGGTGGGACCGAAGAAGGGGGAGGTGGGGATGGTGGGTGCGGGGAGTGTGCGGTGGCTCTTCGGTGGTTGGGGGGGTGGGAGGGGAGGGGCCATGGAAGGCGCGGGTCGGGTGTGTGGAGGGAGGTCGGGGGAGTGGTAGAGGGGGAATGCGGGAGGGAGAAAAAATGGTGCAAAAGGAATGATATGTGATGTGGCTGGAAAAGGTCAGGGAGGGGGCTGAGGGGGGAAGGGCGTACGAGGTACGGGAGGGGGTGGGGTGGTAGACATGATGTGACAAAAGCTTTGCAGAAAAAGAAAAAATATTGCAAAAGGGAGGATATGTGTTGTTGCTGAAAAAGGTCAGGGAGGCGGCGGACGGGGGAAGGATGTACGAGATAGGGGAAGGTGTGGGGGGGTAGACACTGTATGACAAAAGCTCTGCGAAGTGAATGTAATGAGGATTCTGAAAATGTGAAATAAAGCAAAGAATGATGAGCAATGTGTGTAAAGAGCCGGGTGATGGCATACAATGTGCGTGCCAAGGTGAAAATGTTGTGTGGAATGTGTATGAGGAAAAGTGGGATGGGCAGGCCGGGAACGGGGAGGGAAGGGGAATGTGTGTGGAGGGGTGGTGTAAGTGAATGAGAGGGGAGTATGAATGTATGTGGGAGGTGGAGAAGGGAGTCTGTAAATGCAGGACCCATACTGCAGCCGACGGGGCGGCTGCACGCTGTGGGGGCTTAAGGCAGTGGTGGCGAGGAGCGCCTGAGACGCCGCGTCGAAGGAGCAACGGGGGCGGACCCGGGGGACGACCGAGGGTTGGTGATGGCGGGTTGAGGCAGGCTCTTGGGGAAGCGCAGACGCTGGCGTAGTTAGTGTGGGCCGGTGGTGGGCGGGGTTGAGTTGAGCGAGTGGGCGGCGGCGGAAAGGTTGTCGAGATAGTTGCACAGCGGGATGGCGGGGGGGAGGGGGAGACAGATGGGCTGGAAGGCCGAGAAAACTAGCTGAAAAGCAGAAGCATGTGATGCAAAGCACAAGGACAAAGAGAAGCCGTGGAGGAGAGGCGGGGGCAGGCGCTAAGGTGGGAGGGCTGTTGCAACGCAGCGCAGGGAAGCAGGGAGGTTCTATAGTGCCGGCTGAAATTTTTCTAAGTACAAAAATTGTCTCCTAATCGGGTAAGACGGAGCTCACAAGCTCCATTCCCCCTCTCCCTCGTTGTCCCATCATGGATCGTTAACCACCCACAAATAATAACAGGTGACTTTGTCCGACTTGAGGGTCTCTCTAAAACCCCCCATCAAGCGGTGCGCCGCAGGCAGCGTCTCCATGCGTGCAGTAGTCTCGTGGGATGGTTATATCCGTCATCTGTGTGCTGGACGGACTCAGCCCCTCTTCCCGCCCATTTCCCTGCCGCATATCTCCTGCTTCCTCAACTCCTCGCCTCCATTCCTTCTTGCCGCTCCCCACCCTCGCTCCTCGCTCCTCGCCTCCGCTCATCCTCGCCCTCGTCCTTGCCGTGTTCGTAATCAGTTTTTGTAATGGTGATCATTTTTTTTTGTAATAGGCAACAAACTATTGAAACACCTGCAGCAGTCAAAATATTGATACTGCCATCGAAACCTGTTCTCGCAAAGCTTGTTCTTGTAAGTGAAGACTTCAACCGCCACTGCATCCCTAGCCCCAGTCTCAGCTGTAGCCAATGGACCTGTGCAACCGCCACTGCATCCCTAAATCTGCAGCCCCAGTTTCAGCTATAGCAAATCGACCTAAGTAGGCAACGGCAGCCGCTGCGGATCCTCCACCGATAGGATTAGGAAATGGGTTGGGCGATCTGGAGAGTAATAAGAAAAAATCAAAGTCCAAGAATGCAACTTAGAATGTGATTAGGTTCGGTCACAAGTTCAGTTTTGCAGTTATAACATGGAGGTAGGCTGTAGTCGTAAACCAGTTGCACACAACGAATTGGTAGATTGGTAGATTTCAAATACCTCTTTGTGGTCAAATCTTTTGAAGTTGAAATTTTTACCCCATATTATCAACATAGAGATGATCTCGTGCTAAAATTTTCATGGCCAAATTCTGTTTTTCCATTCTTTGGGAGGTTGTCAAAGGTGGTAGTATTGAATTTTTTTTCCTTAGCTACACGTGTTGGTAGATTTTGAATATCTTTTTCTGTGTAGATCTTCTGGCCTTGAAATTTGGTACACGTGTTATTAACTTGAAGATGATGTTGTGGTAAAACTTTCATGGTAAAATACCAGTTTTTGAGCTCTTGGGAGGGCGGCAAAGTTGGTAGCAATGAAGGTTTTTTTCCCTTACGAAAACAAGAATTCGTAATTGAGCTGTACCTGACTGTACAACCTCACGAAGTACAATAGACACGATACTCCTACCTATTGCAAACATTTAACTACAACTAGCAAATTTTGCAACCTGGGTGAGCTTAAAGAGGGTCCATGCAACATAGATAACTATAGGGATTGCAACCATGTACTTTGTGGTCTACCTTGGCACGTGGGGTTTTCCAAGTGCAAATACTGATGCCTTCCAAAAATGTCAATAAACAAGGAAGAATTGATAAAAAAGCATTCATAAAGTATGGAATGAAGTTTCCAAACAACAATTTAAATGCCTCATTTCAACTATGACCAATCCTATTAACCCCTAACTACCCAAGCAAGCGTTTTGGGCCTGGTGTATAGATTTCATTTGTATTATCTCATCCATCATGTACTTTTCGAGGTGAAATTTTTTTACTAAATTTTTTTTTAAAAAAAAGTTAGCTTCATGTATGTGTAATTTAATCGTAAAGGAGATATTTTTGGAAAAACTTATGCCTCATTTTGTGTTGAAGTGTTTCACCGAAAATCTTGAAGATTTTGATCTATCAATGTTCTTGAAGAAAAAAACTATTATAATCCAGCATCCAAAAAATCTCCAAAAATCACCACACCTAAAGTGCTACATTATAACCCATCACAAAAAAATTCATCCACTTATTGTCAATATTTTATTTGTAGTTGAATTAGAAAATAATTTTTTTGTTTTATGTTTCAAAATTTATAAAAAAGATTGGTCATAGTAGTCATAGATTGAACCGTATAAATAGAATCTAAAATCCAAGATGTGTAACTTTTATTCATACATCAAGTTCTGAATATTCATATTAATTGCATTTCATAATGCATTTTTGCAAAACGCCTTAACTGGACATAGGTGAGGACATTTAGGGGTTAAAGCACTAATTTCAGCTTTGGTGGTAAATAGTGTGAAAGGAAATTACAAATGCTTATTTGAATTTCAAGTTTACATGCATACACTTTTTGTGATATTTAAGTATACTTCCCCGGCGTTTCAACGAAATTTGAAATTCAACCATCCATCAGTTTATGAGCAAATTCTTGTTTTCCAAAGTTTTCCAATTTTTTCCACTGACTGGAATTCGTAAACATTGTGTACCTGACTGTAGTGGGTGGTCCTGAGGAACCTTCTTTCTATTCATGCATGCAGGGGGCACACCGGGCCAGCCAGCCGAACAGAATGTGCAAAACAGACAGTACACACCCTATCTATTCTTCCACTCAGGGACCTATCACAATGTCCTCGCATGCACAGCACGTTGGTAAAGTGAAATTGATGCTGGAGAAGTTAGCTGATATCCACCATTGCTTCCCTCCACAGGAGGAGTGCAGCCTACACCAGATTGGAAAGATGCTGCACATCAAGGAGCCAATTTGTAAGTCCACCTCTTTAGTCCACCTCAGCTTCTCCTGCAGTTACCACTCTCCAAATTGCTGAATTCCTCCCTCGTTTGACCTGAACAACCAGCCTTTGCTTGAGGAAGTGGTTATCTCATGCCCAACTACAGCCTACAGAATTGCCATGCGAAGAAGTAAGCCAGGGTGATACATTCTGCCCCTCTAGTGCACGAAGAGACTAGGTGGACCCAAACTAGGACGGTCTCACCGTGAAGGTATACCAGGGCGGGAGGTATTTAACCTGCTATGAATCTCAGGCCCAAGAAAAAAATTATGTCCATCTAATCCTAATCCATGTCAACATTGATGCCGTTGTCCTCGATGGTATGCACTACAGCTGCCAGCCGCCCTTCAAACTTCTCCCCTTTCCTGGGCTCATACACCACCGTGAATACGTCCGCTTCCTTCGCCCTCTCAGCCAGAGTCTCCCCAACAACTTTACAAGCAGTAAAATCCTTGTAAGATTTCAGCTGATTCCGAAAATCCTTCGCATTCGTACTCACCACCGCAACCACCTTGCTGGTTACCCGATGCATAACGCTAGCGTGGATATACTTCCCAGAGAGGAACACATCCAAACTGAACGGCCGCAGGCATTTCTCCGTCCGCAGCTTGAACGACTTCTTCCCATACTTCTTCTTCTCCTTCTCCTCCTTCCACCTCTTCTTACTAAAGTGTGAAATCTCATCTTCCCTACCATACCCCATCTCGTGATCATCCCACGCATACCCGTAGTCCTCCTTGTCCATCTCCCCCCTCCTCCCACACTTCTGCACAAAACCTCAAGCCCACCATCACCCAATTACCATCAGACCCGAAACCCAGCAAGATAGTCCACTTACCTCCACACCCCCGGAGAAAAAGCCCGCTAGGAATTCGGTACATACAAACAGTGATAAATTTAAAGACCAAATTCTCTAACCTGCCATGACCCCCGAGACTTGCTGGACATGCTCCAGGTGGTATAATTTTCCTGAAAAATCCATGATGGAAGCAAGCAACGCCGAGCAAGATCAGGAAGTGTGAGATGATTGCTGTAGCTTCGAAACCTGGCCACCAAGGCCGCCATCGCAAGTGCCATCGTTCAAAGCTTGAGAACAGTCACATCAACCCTAAACCTTAAATCCTGAAGCAAAAACACTGGACACTGAGCACTTGTTGCAAAAGCAGGGAATTCCCGCAGGTAATGAAACTGAAATCGAAGCCAAGAGGAGAGGCTTGGCGATGGCGGACGGAGCTCGGCTGCGGCGGAGTCTGCCGTAGCACGAGCTGTGTACACCGATATTAAGGTTGAGAACCTATAAACACCACGAACCCCAGAATGGACCTGCTGTAGTGGCTCAAAACCGGAGCCATGTAGTGAAGGGTAGGGTTGGTGGACCCAGCCTCGGGCCTGTCCACGTCGGCTTTGTTGTTTTGCCCTACGCCACGTTTTCCCCGTAAAACTCAGACCAGGTAAATTCTCAATGTCACGTAACATTGTCCCCCGACTTGCGAGATGCTGCCCCTCACGCAACACTACCAAGACTCTGTGACACTGCTCGCTCTAAATATTGCAGCTTGCTGCCCGATCGAAAAAACACTGCGGGCAACATCAGAGGGTGTGCGAGTAAGGTTGTTGGAAGGGAGGGGGGGAGGTTTGTCGAATGGGGTTCTAGGGTTTTAGTGTTTCGGTTCAGTAAGCATCGACAAACGACGCCATAGTCTACAATGATAGGACATTGCGATCGTCTTCGGCATATTGAAAGCAATACAAATTTCTGGGGTTAGGGTTTCAGGAACAATGCAATTCATTTAGGAGGAGTGCGGTTTAGGGCGTTCAATTCCGTTGTACTAGGCCCCACGGAGTGCACAAATCAATGCGCAATGATGATGATCGTACGTGTTGAGGTGATATCTTTCTTCAGACGCATTAACGATGAATTCGCGTTTTGGGAGGGTGGATCGATTGAAGACCCAGAAAATAAAGGTAATCTATCTTACCTAAATCTGTTTTCTCAGTTTCGTGTCCTCCCAATTGCAAATTCATTTCCGTAAGCATGATAGATGTAACGGGTGGATTTGTTGGCTTCCGCATTGTTAGAAGGAGCGACATCCAAGCCTCCTGAAAACACGAGGTGTGATTTTGGAGTATACCCAGGTACTTGGCGTATAAAAACCCTATTTGTGTGCATACTGTTTGTCCCCCGTTGTTTTCAATGTCGTGAATATATGTTGTTGAAGTTGCCGGTTTGTTTATTTCTTTTGCTTTCGTATGTGTAGGGTTTTGTTTGTGCGTCTAGTCGCTGATGCTTTGTGGGGTCAATTAGGTTTAGGATTCTATTATTCACAGGGAACGATAGGTACTCACGCCAAACTCCTAAACAATATTCCGTGTTCACTGTCTAGGAATCTTGTCACTTTCGGGGAGGAATCCTGGTTCTACTCGGTCGTTTACTGCCCTGGAGGTTGTGGTGCTCCCGTCAGACTTTGTAACAACTTTCGCTTTCTCACGTACAAAACCCTAAGCTGTCCGAGTTGTGGAGTTCAAACGAGCCTCTACTCTCCCCGCGACATGGACCCGGAACCTGTGACACTGAAGGTGCAGATAAACAATGCATCTTTCAATGTTACTTATCCGAGCGAGCAACGAGTTAGGGACCCCATAGAAAAATATGCAACAATGTGCAGAGGTGACCGTAAGCCAGAGAGTAACCGTCGACTTTTTGTTTGTATCTATTGTAGTGCAGACTGGTTCTCTAACAAGATGATGTTAAACCAACATAGATTTATTTGTGGTTGTCCGAATGCTAAGTACCCAGACGGTAAGCCGGCTTTGTTGTTACCTTATCTCAACTTGAAGACAGGTGAGGGTAAGAAAGTAGAGGTACTCTCTAAGAAGAATGCTGCTGTGAAGACGGAGTGTCGTGGCACTACAGAGCATCCTACCGGCGGAGACGAAGACACTCATGGTAACATTGATGATGACTCTGTGGAGAATGGACATGGGGCTATGGTGGAAGTCCAAGTGCCACCTTTCACTCAGATGCCGCAGGATCTGTTATGGAAGGAGGTACTGCCAAGGAAGGTATCGAAAGCACATAAGCCACCGACGGGGAAGGCGAAGAATAGGAAGGCTGCGCCGAAAAAATTGCCTCAAGAAGGGGGTCCTAAGCGGGAAACGGGATCAACATCGATTATAGCAGCCCAACCGCAACGCAAAAGAGACATAGGGCTGCAGATTCGTGCGGTTAAAGAAGTGAAGGGGGTGCGGAGTACGCATAAAGCTTTGGATAAGTGTGGGACGGGGGTTGGGCTTCGCAGGAGCAAACGAAAGGCAGAAGAGGCTGCAGTCTGTGACACTGGAGAAGACGATGACGATTTCGTGACTTCAGATGTATTGCACAAAATTGGGAAATCTTCTCATTTGGATTTGAAGATTGAGGTACCGGGCAAAATGGAAATTGATGGATCATTCCATGTTTCTGTGCGGGGACATCCTGGAGAGCGACCGTGCAAGCTGACAAGAGTTGATGAAGGGTCCACAGAAGAGGTAAGTGCCTGCATATCATATTTGCAGAGTGATAAAGAAAAAGAGATTTCAACGCTTCGAAATAAATTTAGGTTGCCGAGTAATGTAGGGAGGAGTTGCTTGCAAACAACATTACCGTGGTTCCTGAAATGCCCAAATCGCTTAGATGGCGTCCTTGTACAATATGGGGATGCCGAAGATGTGACCGAATGGGGTCCTAGTCATACTAATCCCCTTGTTCTGCAGTGTCACACTTTGGAGGTTTTAGAAATCTCACGTCCTGTGAATTCAACCAAACGGAGGATCAGTCGCCGAACATTGCAGATGAAAGAGAACCTGCTATGGTAATATAGAGAGGGAATTGGGTGGTTACCAATGAGTTGCGGGCATACTGGGCTGAGGGGATAGGTTCGCCTAGTCCTTACAGCTTCCATCCTGAATTACTCGCTAAAGCGGAGCAACGTTCAGAGACATTCGCTAGGTTGGTAAAAAATCCATATCCAGCGTCACATGAAGGCGGCAGCGGAAGGCGACAGGGAGGGTCATGTTTTGAAGAAGCCAGAGAAACCCGCCATGCCGGACCTCTATAGGATGCGGTAGTTTGAGGACAAAGTGAGTTTGCCTTGGTCTTGGGAGTGTAAAAGCGAACACGACTTCACTGCCAAGTGGAACGAAGTCGTCCACACAGAAGCATTCAGAGACCGCCTGATGCGGGTCGCGTACTAGTAGATGGCCAGAAAGGTATGACAAAGTTATCATCCAAAGAATTCATTTTACAATGTTCTGCATAATGTTACTATGTCACAGTGTCACCGTATCAATAATGATGTCGTTGGGTGAGTAAAATAAAGGATTCATCACATTGATGGCGGTGGATATGCGCAAGGTGATAAAAAACGGCCTATACAAGCTGACATAGTCGAGGCAATCAGTGGGGGCATAGAATCTTTGGTTCGGACTGTTGAGGATGGAATTCCGTATGGTGACCTTAAAGGTATGGGACGATACGTTCAATGGACAGTCAATGATGCTGAGCATGAGGGTCCAGTTATTGCTCTCCGAAATGAAATGAAGGTTCGCCACGATGAACAAGTCGAGCAAGCCATTTTGGATTTCAGAACAAAAAACAGAAAATTGGCGGAGGATGTCCGATGGGGTTGGTGCCCAATTTGGCGAGTCCTACAGGCTACTACGGACATTCTTCAGCAGCTACCCTCTTTGCCCTGGAGACATGACGGTACATTTTTTTAACATGTTACTCTTTTCACACAATAACTCCCCTACTTGAAAGATTTTTTTGTCGAATTTTTTCCTCTTCTTAAAATCTAGAGATTCATGCTACTGCTACGATTACCCTGCAGTGACAGAGGCGAAGCTCGTCCGTGAAGTACTTTTGGCAAATTGCGTGGAGCAGATGATCCCGCCTCCAATTCTGTACATACTAAGGGACCTTTTCCGCGTTCACCATGGCCTGTACAGGCAACTTTCCTGCCCTTTGTACAGGCAACGGAGGAGGAGTTCAGGATGGAGTGCGAGTAGCCAATGAATTTAAGAAGGGCTGTTTTGGTGTTTATTGAAGGTGGCCAATATCAGTACGGAGGTTTACGGGACGTTGTTGGTGGTTCATATCGGGATGACGTTTGTGCTCAGATGGAGAAAGTGCGAGAAGGGCATGGAGAAGACATTGTCCAGAAGGTGATGGGGTGGATCCGTGGTGTACAGATCCGGGCATTGCACGATTTCGCTATTCGCCAACCCTTGCAATTCAAAAAAGCTTGGACTGTCACTGATCACGACTAGTAGGTCGTCCAAGCGAAAGAGTGGCGGCGTGTACTCCAGAGGCGGGAAGACCTTGATACGGGTTGGGTGTTGGCAATGTCAACCCCGGCAAAGAATCCAGAAGCAACGGCCTTGCGACTGAGCATCTGTACAGCAAATTCAGGATTTAGGATCGCATCAGGATGTCACAGAGCTCGGGGATGCTCTCGGAACAGTTTCATGCACAGGATTGGGTATTGTACTAGATGCCGACACTGGTGGTCTTCAAAGCAAGGTTGCTGACTTCAAAGACATCGTACATGAAACAGGTTCGAAGACAATTGAAGCTACGACCGAAGAGCTCTGTCGTGACACTATTCTCTCAGATCTCAAGGAGGACAAAGACAATACACCGAGTGTTATAGTGGATGCAAGGGATACAGATGTACATCTCGGTTGCGCATCATCCACATGTACCGCTCACCTCAATGGAATCAAGGAGCCCACTACCGGAGTGGAGAATGCATCAGTATTCCCCGAAATCAAAGACCTCATTGCCAGTGCAACAGAAGTTACGACGATTGAAGGTCCACTACTAACCCTTAGCGAGTTTCAGAATACAGCTCACTTGGGTGCAGATCTCACACTACGAGGTGACGAATTTACTCAATGCCCAAGTTTCGCTCAGTGGGCGAAAGATAGTACCGACGTAGTTCCCACAACACCGTATAAAGGGGTGTCCATCGTTGCAGGACAGTATTCCGAATCTGCCGGAATAGGGGATACTGTATCCACATGTAGGAATCTTCGGGAAGCCTTTGACGAGTAGGAGCAGTTGGATGCCGCCACGGTGAGTTTAGTCACCCTCTCTCAATCTATTCACGGAGGAGAAGCGAGTATCGGTGCAGCAACATCTCCGTCTGAAGTAGGGTGTGACACTAGAGAGGCCGCGACTGCAGTTGAGGAGGATCCTTGGCCTCATCTGGAATTTGCTGCACTGGACAGAATCTCCTCAATGACTCTCCCTGATGCGTACAAGCACTTGCGCATAGAAGAATTGCTGATTGCTCTGCCCGGGCGTGAAGGAAAGGGAGATGGTGTCGACAAGGTAATCTTCTACAACGATAAGGGAAAGGAAATCGAGGTGAAGTTCACTGCTATCCGCGACCTTATGCGCGTGCGAACCCGTGTTTGTAATGATATTGTCGACCTGGTAACGTCCCGCTTATATTTCCAATGCCCACATAGGATGTGTCCAGAGATTCAAATTCTTACTTCGAGAGTAAGCTCCTGCTACATGAGTGTACTGCAGGGGAAGTCAACACTGTAGAGGTGGGCTTCGGTCTTCTTGCAACCATCGTCTGGTGTGTCAGTAAATGAGGTTCAGGAGTTATTGTTACCATTGGTTGCTGCGGATCACTAGTCACTTCTAGTCTTCCAGTACGACAAAGTGCTCCACTTTGACTCGTACGGTGGTGAGTGCCACTTCCCGGTGGGACGCCACAGTGATTTTGTGCAGATGATCAGTCACGCATGGCAAACTCTGAGGGGGGTGATTAACTATGACGTCCCTGTCGTATCACAACAAGTCGCCCAACAGCCCGGCAACTACGAGTGCGGACATCATACTATTTGGAATGCCCTCATCTACTTAAAGGTACAGTGCAACGAACCAGTGTGACACTAATTGATTCTTAACAGAGTATGTAAATTTGTCCAGTGTTACATACAAAACACTGATTGTATTGTCCTGATAGTTTCGGGCAATGAAGACTGAGGATCGTGAATCACATTTGTTCTCGAAGCTGGAGGAGCCTTTTTGGACAAAAGATGTGAACGTCCTGATCTTGTCTCTTCTGGCGAAGGAACTGAATGCTACTACGCGGGATACCCGATATCTGCCATCCTTCAGCATTTGCCCTAAGACCGTGTTCTCCTCACCGGATAGCTGCACCGAAGTTTCTTAGACAGCATTGTAGTGAAAGAATCCAGTATAGGAGGCATGTAGTGTTCCATTGCATTTTTTTTTTTCCAAAGTGAAGTGTACAGTGTCTGCTCTATACATCCGGATACTCCAACAGTACATTAAACTGTGACACAGTGTTTATCGCGTTTACTGCCATGTATATTTCCCCCTCTTTGCAACGCCCTTGTGACATTAAATTGTGACACATAGATAATTGCATTGATACTTTTTTTTACATCGCAGACTGTTTTGTGACATTAATGGATGTTACGGAACAGAATTCCCAGTACGATACTAGCCTCGAATGGCACAATGTCACAGGGGAGATCGCTTACATGAGTACCATAGCCATCCTCTCTCTTATTATCGATTTGAATTGGTACGGTTCTGTACTAGACAGCACTAGCATATTTTATAAACGTATCTTTGGAAAAGGAAGTTATTCCAATAACCCCGAATTTGTTAAGTTTCATTAAAATTTTGTGGAGGATGACGGTGTAACAAGTATACAATATGTGATCAAACGAATAATTCAAATTGTAGCATACATTGCAAAGTGATTATAGGTTCGCAACCAATAAAACAGAAGGATATGAAAAAAAAAAGATACATCAGCATTCAAGTGTTAAATTTATAAAATATCATTAAAACATGGAGTAACAACAAGATAAGGGGATTTTAAATATGAAAAGGAAAATATTATTTATGAATATTTACCTTGGTTCAGCCATGACCTTGTAGATATCACTAAAATGATATTCTATGAATTAGTTCATGGCATTAAAAAATCAATGTAAACCTTATGTAAAAGACCATGAATTAGTTATAAAAAAATTGTTTGCATTTTAATCCATTAACCTAATTAAGCTCTGAATTTATTATACTTATGGCTGAAGACGCTAAAGGACTTGATCCATTTGAAGTAAATAACAATAAGAGGATATCGGAACTAAATATGAACTGTAATATCACTTGCCGTTCAATTGCAATTAGAGGAATTGTAATTCAATTTCTGAAAGTAAAAAAAAATAAAATTGTCCTCATTAATGCAAAGATGACATTATATTAAATACACACTATAATAAAGGATTGGCGACACGAAACATGTATGCATTTTATCAAAGATGATCTCTAAACTAAATTCTAAATAATAACCTAAACTATTCGATAAATACTGGAAGTAACGAATAATTTTTTTATTTTTTTGTATAGTGTGACATAGAGAATAAGTAAATTGTAATAATGGGTACGTTTTAATATAATTTATATCCAAACTATTCTGTGACTTAATAAAATATTACATGTGTTTGAAAAAACATATTCGCGGGGATATATGATAATAATGTCATCAAAACCATAATGAAACCAATTACTTCAGAAATATTAAAGAGAGTACTCGGACAACATATAAAAAAAAATTCATTAAGGGCAATTACGATTTATTTAACAAAAAAAAATTATAAATGAACTTACAAGCATAGACTATAGTACCAACCTAATACTTGATGTCATGATCAAAACTAATTTAAATTAGTGGAATGAAGAATGTAGTACAATGTATTGTCTGAATACAATCTCGACAGAATTATTTATTGTTTCAAAATTTCCGTACACAATGTCACAATGTCACAGAGTAGCATGTGATGGCTAGAGTCACATTGTCATGGCTTAACAAATGATGGCTACTGTTATAATGTAATATGCTTATATAACTGCATTACAGTACGTACTACAACATATAACTAATTGATTAGAGTTCTAAATTACGAACTGTTGTGAGTACATGATATCATAGAGGTGCAACCAAACTCCGTGCTCTTAGTGTCACGTGACGATTTCTTCCACTTCGATTGCCCTTGTAGTAGTGACACGTAAGTATTCGGACATTGTATTCGCTTGAACTGTTCACTCGCAGGGAAGAGAACGATCTTCTTTCCTTCTGGCGCCTTCCTGTAATTACCCAACAAAATTGTCCTTTTACGCTTCAGCTGGCCACGGTCTAACGACAAAGCAAGAAGATAAACTCGATCATTCTGCACAGGCACGCTACTAGATTTGGAGGACGGAAGGGAGAGACGCGTTTTCGGGACAGGTATCTCTACATAGTCTGCCATTGTTGCTAAGAACTCCGGTACTTCTAATTCTAACCCTTCCATCCCTACGTTAGAGTCTGAAATCAAAAACAGTCCTAATGTAGATCACAGCCTAAGAAATGTAAGTACAAAAGAGAGACTGGAAGAGAGGGTCTGAAACGAAGAAGCTATCCCTTATATACAGATGGGGGGCGTTGTTGTGTTGCGTAGGTCCACGTTCCTCTCCTATGGAAACTTCCTAATGCGCGAAACTCCGATCACTAAAACGAACATAGTTATGGCGCGCAGCTGCCAATACTAATTAGCGTACAATACTAATGAAAATATTGAGTATATCTCTTCATTGAGCAAAAGAAGAATTAGTCTTCAATACATTCTAAGTGATGATTAGATTATACAGTAGTTTGAGTGAAAGTAGTTTGGTAGTGTCACAATGTTACATATAAGGGAAAGGAAAGCATTAAAAGTACGGTTCGATAATATTGAACACATTATAAATATTTATTCCATTTGCACAGGGATGGCCAAACATTAGTCCGAACCCGTACACACCGTCTATTGATGTCGACAGTTCTAACAGTTCCACTCCGACATATGGTAAGTCGTCAAAAAACCTAGGCCCGTCTCAGCAAGAAGCTATACCCACCTACCCTGACTCCTAATCACTAATTACGACTATAACAGCTTATGTTATGGTCTTCCTCCTCACCCATGGCAAAGTAGAACTTCTTCATAACCCAACGCATCTCTTCACGGTCTGACCCGCTTTCCGTGTTAGGAAGGGTTCGAAATAGACGTTCTCCGCAAAGCCGTCGACCACCAACGTTGCCATTGCAAACTCGAAGGTCGACATCCGTAAAGCGTCGCCTCGAACGCATATTACGAATCTGATTGGCCGCGCGACGAACCCTCACACGGCAGCATCTACTGCCCGCCCACTTGCCTCGCCCACATTCGCCCATCGACTGGCCATGCCCTGCCACCGAAGTGACCCAGAACCTGAGCAGAACGCATAATGATAAAGTGATCAGAGAAAGAAAGAGCCAATCAAAAAAACCGTCAACAACGACATAGAAACTAATATACATGCTCGCAAAAAGGAGAATGCTCAGCTATGGAGATGGAATACTGTGACCAACTCAAATGAGCTACTAGAGAGTACGACAAGACACTAAATAACCCTAATCGATAAGTGTGGTTGACAATTCTTAACAGTGTTACTATTTGCTTGGAGGATGAAAGAGAACATTCGTACGTAGCATACCTATAATCGTCGAGACACTGGATTCCATGGTTGCTCTAGAATTCCTTTCTCCGTCCTAGTTTGAAACCCTACACATCCACAACTGGGTGAAACACTGGAGATCCGGCCATGGGGTGGACTGTACCGGATTCGATCTCCGACTTCATTCTTCGCAATCTTCCGAGAGTCTAATTAAATTCAGTGACCAAGTGCTCCATCAGCACAGTATCCCCTGCCACCTCTTCGGCTAATAGATCCACTTGCTTTTGTAGCATTTCCGATAAATCCATACACCTCCTCTAACTTGGCATGGGTCTGGGGATGCTCGCTAGATTAGAGGTATCATTTACAAAAGGGGCTTGCTCTCCCTAGGAGTAAGCAATTGCTGCAAACCACCATTAACATTTCCAGCAAGTCTCTTGCAATATCGAGCAATGGTGCCTTCAGCAATATCTAGATGCAATATTGTAACAATCTTGACATTGTGCTTGCAGATGTTCTCCTTTTGAGCCCATACGCACTTGCAAACACTCCACTCGGTCCCAGGATTGTGTACTGTGTAACGCAAGTGTCGGTGTTCAGTAGATGTCACTAGCGCAATGTCACCGTCATTTAATGGTAGTGTCACATCTTTGTCTGGAATGGATCTTGCCTTTAAGATGGACTCTACAACGCAGTCTTGCATTTTTTTGTTATCGACGAATCCCTTCTCTTTTCAGAGATCCTTATACCAGTAATGATCCAGCACATCTTCACTTAAAGCGGTGATGCACCAGTCCACCCTCCGCCCAGTCATCCTACTCCTCTCAAAATTTAAAATAGATTTAGCGAAACAGTGATACCCTTCAATTGGTGCATTGGTATCTTGACCGCAGTAACTCAGATTTCTAAATCCGACTACCCACATATGGACCTTGTCAGGCCATATGATAACCAGAATTCTACTTCACCAGGATATTTCTTAGCTAAGTCTTCAATACGCTCTTGTGCCCAGGCTTTCCCATCCTCACATGGAGGTGCTGATCGGTGGTACATCAGCATTCCTAACTCTTTTAGGATGGCTGCTCTCCTAGGCAGATTTGCAATATTGTAGCATGCGTTTTTTTGCCAGACTCGCCTTATGTGCCAAAGGCAGAGGAAGACCGCCGTTCTAGACCACGTTTCACTGCCCAAGCATAAGATAACAATGTGAGGTTCACTACGTCTAGGTCACGAATAACAACAAACGAGGCAGTAAATATGACTTTGCTAATTGAAATACAAATTATGAAAAAATGCAGTTACCAAACTTACTTAATAGCGTTTTCTCTCCTTGTGCGCAGTCTACTATGAAGACTGACGGCTTCCACTCCGGATCTTCCTTGATCATTTGTTCATTTAAGGCCTTCATCCATGGCGTTAAGTCGGGCTTCGTGCATCTCGATGTGAGGACGAACGCCACAAGCACTCCGTTATGCCACTCATCAAACACCATGAGGGTGTACAGAGGAAACTATTCACACGGCAGAAATTAATTTATGAATAAACGAAGAGTACGCGATCATCAAGTTCACCCTTCTGCAGGCATTAATCTTCTACAATAATAGAACATACATCTGAAATTACTGTGGGATCCGAGAAACTCAGAATAAACCGGAAGAGCCTCATCCGAAGTTAGTATTCCATTAATTTTTCATTTTTTGGTTAATTAGGTAAAAACTAGCTAGGCACTAGCTGTATTAGGAGTTAACACAAACCGGATACTGTAGAAACCTTAAAACAGTTAACGCAGGAAGTATTCTCGGAACCTTGATTCCGGAAACTCGGAAGAGAAAACACGGAACGGGTCAAAGATCCGAGAACTGACCGTTACTGTAACCGCGTCTAGGATCCGAAACGACGCGGAAGTCATCATGACTCAGATAGGCGTCTAGCTCGGTACGGTGGCGGCTGCAATTACCGGCCGCCGCAGCGTTTATGATGCCCGGGGTATATAAGCGAGGGTGTTAAGGTTTGGAGTTCCTTTTTGCGGACGGGGAGTAGAGAGTGAAAGAGCAGTGAGGTGTTTTGTCTTTTCCAATTCACTGGCAGTTGGATTGCCGGGGTTCTTGCTGTCGGATCGTAGAGGGAGAGAAGTAAGGCGTAGCAATGTCGCACGTGCAGTGTAGAGTTCTTAATCCCGGCACTCCGGTGAAAGAATCGGAGATGGAAGAGTTGATCGCGGATCTCACCCGGATGAGGTGCCAGGGGTTGCTGTCACGGCCGTGGTTGCTGAAGAATGAGGCGATGGTGAGGGAGGTCCTGATGGACCGGACAATAGGTGGGACAATACGATCCGGGGCAAGCCCACGCTGTGGAATGCGGAACAGTGGGCGGAAACTTACGACTTCGAGCAGAACGGACTCCTTTGGGCAATCCGGACGGATAGGAACGTGCAGGATAGGTTTCACGGGAAGATCCATAGGAATAATGGATACGAGATAGACGCCTGCAAGGATAGGAGGCAGAGACAGGTCTTAGCCTTCCTCGTTCCGATCCTGTATCCGCTGAAACCGGAACATGTCACCATTACGGTCGGGAACACCATATTCAGAGCGTACACGGGGGAACGTCCGGTGAATTGGGCCGCGCTCATGGCGGAAGTCGTGCAGAAGATGGTGCCATCGATCGGAAAGAAGCCGACCCCGATCGCCCCTTTCCTCTACCACCTTTACCATGCATATGAGTTGCTGAGCGAGAGGGAGGAGGAGAGTTATACGACAGCGAAGAACTTCCTCAGCTTTTCAGAGATTCCGCCCGGGATGGAGGTCGATCCGCATGGCGAAACCTCGGATACAGCGTCCACGGAACAGGATGACGATACGGCGATCATTCTGATCCCCAGCGCTACGAAGGCTCAGTCCAAGTCACGATCGGAACGCGCTGCGTTGCAGCACGCGGAGCCCTCTACGGCCCGGGGAGATACGGAACGGAGGGAGGTCAGTTCCGAGCGGGAATTTCCGGTTGAACTATTCCGGGGGATTTGGGAGGAAACTCATCGGGCGCAGGCCTCTTACGATCGGATCGAGACCCTGTTCCGAAGAGTCTGCACGTCTCTTGGAGGCTGTTTACCGGAGGAGTGATCCAAGAGGTGGATTTGTTGAAGGACGCCCCGAAACTTCGGAGTGAGAAGAAGCAGCTGGAGCTTCAGTTGCAGGAACTTACGAGGGAACTGGCGACGAAGAGCGAGGAGATCCGGAAGTTCCATGCCGAGCAGGAGGAGACCTTGGGGGAGCTTCGGAAGTTGGTAGGGAATTCGGGTGCGGTAATCAACAAGGCACGGTTGTTCGACGAGGATGTATTGCAGCCTGCAGTTCTGGAGAATAAGCAGAAGATCATCACGATCCTCTCCAAATGCGAGCATTCGATGAACCAGATTCTGAAGAAGGTTCGGCAGCTGCTCAATCCGGGAGTCGGAAGTCCTAGTGTTGGAACCGCCTGTCGGAACCATCCGCTCGACGGATTTCCCTCTCGGACCGTTGTAGGGGAATCTCGAGGGGTAGGGTTCCGGACCTCAATAGAGCGCAACCTCCAGCTTGAGGAGCAGATGGCGGTCGACGCGGATATCTTCAAGCCGAACCGGACGGTCGCGGAGATGATCCGGGAACACCAAGGACAGGTGGCGTCACGCGGAGCCAGCACGGTTCAGCAAAGCTGCGCGATCCCCACCGGTCAGGCGGAAGTGACAGGAACTACAGTCACCGTGAGGCGATCCGAAGAGCGGATGGTTACGGAACAGGTGACCCGGCCCATGCAACCGGATGTCCTTCCAAGACTCGGATCGGGAGTGATCATTGCGGATTACCAAGGGGAGATAGCGGGAGCGGAATGGGGACGAGCCATTTCACCAACCGGACGGACCCGAGTGACTCAGGAGGTGGCACTTACCCCTTCACCCACACCCAAGACCGGAATGGTGACGCCTACCCCCACCGGAACGCCAGTGGTGGATTCCCCTGCTGACAGTGCCGGTGCTCAGAGAGTTTTGGGGAAGAGGAAGGATCCGGCAGGGAAGGGCCCCATTACGATTTTAGGGTCCGATTTGGAGACCTATGCGAGCTCTCGGGTTGGGACAGCCGGAACTGGGACTCAGACCCCTACGACCGGAACCCCTCCCGCGCATATGTTGCCGAAGTCTCCCAAGTCTCCCAAGAACCGGATTGTTACCCGGCTGTCCTTGGAGACCAAGGCAAAGGAGTCAAAGGCGGAGCGGGCAACGAGGACAGAAGGATCCGAGCCACGGATGACCAGGTCGAAGGAGAAGGACCGCGAGCAGGGGAGCCACAAGAAGACGAAGATGGGGTAGATTCCTCTCGCTGCGAGTGGCCGTCATTTTCCGAATTTATAGGAGTAGATTCCGGATCGGGAGATCCGGTTTAGTCGTAAAGTAGGATTCTAGGTAGATAACTAGGGATTAGGGTTTTGATTGAACTGCCGGCGCCGCCGCTTTTGTGAAAGCCCCTGCTTACTTAAACGGGGAGGGTGATGCAGTCCGGGTCTTCGTTTTGCATGTTTTCTCCCTATATTCTTTATCAGTAAAGTATTCGTGTTTTGCAAGTACTGTGCGTGGTTTCCCGCTAAGTGTGAATGGTCCGGGAAGGATATGAGAGTTCCGCTGTAGCTCGGATAGGAAGGTGATGGGAGTTGTGACGAGACCCGAACCGGAAAGGTAATGGGATTGAGCGGAAAGATTTAGTGGATTGTCGTAGGAGTGAAGCCTCACTGTTCCGTCCCCAACCCAACCTCACGCGGAATAGCCGTCGCTAGGGTCGAAGCGGATCAAGGAGTACTTGATCGGGCTCCCTGAACTTCTGAAGAGGTTCCGTACACTGTGAGAGGGGGATTCGGAACGTAGTACAGGTCGCCTAGGGATAATGGGATTCTGGTTCTTCCAGATCCGGATTGGTTTGTCGTTGTAGTCTCACGGATCGGACGAGGTCGTCTGCGTGACCTGCTGGCCAGAGTACTCTAGGACAGTTGTGAGACGGTAGCTGTTCCGAGACGTTGGGGTTTGTGGACGAAACACCTGACGAGAAAGAGAAAGAAAGAGAGAGATAGTCGAGAAGTTACGTTCCGAAGACACTATCCGAGCAGTGGCAAGGTTTGGAACGATTAGAAGTAACTACTTGGTGAAACACTATTGAATCCCTGGACGATACTCGGAACTTAGTGACAATACGGAAGTTTACGCCCAATTTGGGTGCTATCCGGATGTTAGTTGCGTTTCCGTGTTTGACAATTACAATGCTTGATAACATTTAATTGCAAGTAGTCTTAAACATACCTTCTTTGTCTTTGGTACCGAATGTAGCATCAATAGAAATTCCTCCTCGATTTCCGTGTTTCAGCATCATTTTCTTCTACCACTTAGTTTGAATTCCAATCGTGAAGGGCATATTTTCACCCGTCAACTCACCCGAGACCTTCTTGGGATTCTTCTGATTCGACTCACTATAATAGAACACCTTCTCAAGGTTTCGCTGAACCCACATCCTTACACTCTGAGCATCATTTTTATGCACCATGTATGTTTCCTGGGCTAACTTTCCAGGAATATTCCATATGTCTTTAGTAGTCAGAATAAGATCCTTTGTAATATCTCTCCCCTCTGCTTGAAATTTCTTCAACACATCAAGATGCTTTCTCATAATCTGATTCGGAGTGTCCTTCCTTCTTAGACAATCTTCAACAAAGGCTCTAATCTCTGGTGAGAGGTGCGCTGAGAATGCGCTTCTGTCCCCAGTCTTCATGCCTCTATGAACAACAAGCCTGTCGGAGGTCACATGCTTTTCTTGAATAATCAAAATCACCGCCACATGTGGCACGCATAGCAATATTTTAACTGTGAACTGTGCTTTACATCCCCTCTTTATTGATCGACCTCATTTCTTCTTCGAGTCGCGTTGAATTTTAGGCTTCTTTTTCCCGTCCTTCTCTTCAATTGTTCCACTACGTACAGGAAAGGCTGCCTCGACCTCCTCCGGATTGATGAGCTCGCCGGGTCCCTCCTCACATGAGCAGTCCCCGATTGCAGTGTCACAGGCAGGACGCCCAGAGATTCCAGTGTCACAGTCATCCCATGCAGTTTCTACTTCTTCTCGGCTGGCTTCGCTCTGTACTGCGTGTGTGGCGGAAGACGGCATAGCTTGGCAAAGCTCTAAACATTGCAAGGAAAAAGAGTCTTCTTGAACAAAATTCACTGAATTCGGCAACCCCACGCCGCTGCCCGAAGCAAGACAGGTACTCGCAGCCAGATCTACTATGCATGCATGTTTGGCAGGGGCTGGTGTCTTTTTTCTGGAACCCCGTCGCTACTGTGTTTTTTAGGAACAATATCGCTTGGTAGCACACCGTCTGCTACGCCAATCAAGTCCACTGTCCCTTGGCTTGCTATCGAGGGGTGACAATGCCCTCCCGCACATGGTGATGAAGGTGGAGCCTTGGCGTTTGGCTTCTTTCTCGCAGTCCCTCGTTTCCTCGCTCATTTCGCCGTGCAAGATCCTGCCGTGACACTGGCCGCAGCCAAAACAACTGTTTTGGTAATAATAGTCTCCTTTTTCTTCCTCGGAGCCCTCTTCTTCACAACCTTTGCAGAGGGTGGAGGAGAGTCAATTACTGTCGGAACCTCGTTCAGGTCCGGAATTGCGTTTCCAACTCGACCCCCCAAATTATCATCCGCTGAGACAGGTTTCAGTGCAGGCGTTGCCTTCTTTTGCAATCCTCGTTTCTTCTAGACTGGTACAGGCTCAGCTACCATCCAATCCATTGCATCGATGATGGACCCTCCTGGTTTCAGTTTGAACTTACGAGCTGGCTTCCTTGCTTGACCTCCTTTGCTACGTTTTGCCCTTGCCTTTCTTGTTGGAGCCAATGCGTTTCCTTCTTGCACAGCGTCTACATGTACCTGCTTCTTCCTGAGCTTCCGTAGTAGACTTTCCGATATGGGCTTTACAATTCTCAAAAAATCTTTAGGATTGTACTCACACTTATATCTGCCATCGACATAATGGAATTATTGCTCCACATGTTAACCATGATCAATACTATGTGCATGAAAACCCTAAGTTTTCAAGTCGACAATGAACCCTGATTGACCTATAGAGAATGGGTGTGGACGCAGTAACGATCTATTCTCTAACTCTGAAACAACCCAAACAATCCGGAACATAAACCCTAAACCAAAGAGCGCAGCAAATATGCAGATTGGAATAAGCAGAGGGAAACGCAACACTGAAATGGTGTGAGAGGAAATGATTTACCTGACAAAGTTCATGGCCGTTTGGGGTCCGTCTCTAGACTGATTAGGTTTGCGATTCTCCTTGTTAGGGCGAAACCTACATTGTGCCCCCTCCCTACTGCATTGCATTCCTTCAATGAGTTCTTCTACCCTAGAAGACGGAATGTAACACTCCTGGACTAAGTGGGCCTTCTTGTGTTCCCCTCGAGGTGGACGGTACTCCAAGTCCCACTTCAAGTCCTTAGGTCCGAACACGCCTGGAGGTGGGTTTTGCACAGAGCCCTTGATCGCCTTCAGCTGAAGAGCGTGTAGGTCGAAGGCAGTCAAGTCCACATCCATATCGACTTCAGGGAAAACGCGATTCTTCTCTTCGGAAATCGGGATCTCCTCTTGCTCCATCGCTGCCTTCGTTGAATTCAGTATTTTGCGAAAAATACACACACCAACAAAGCACCTCTAACATTTGCAGTGGAGGGGGTTGCATGCATTTGCACCCGTGCAAGAAGGAAGCCGAGCTATGGCGGAACCCTAGATCGATAAAACAAATAAGACAGTGGCATTACTACTCTATTACTCCGACATCCGTTGCCCGTAGTGTTTTTTCGATCGGGCAACAAACTGCAATGTTTAGAGCGGGCAGTGTCACAGAGTCTCGATAGTGTTGCGTGAGAGGCAGTGTCTCGCGAGTCGGGGGACAGTGTTACGTGGCATTGAGAATTTACCTGGTCTCGGTTTTACGAAGAAAACGTGGCGTAGGGCAAAACAACGAAGCCGACACGGATAGGTGCGGTGACCGCCGAGGCTGGGGTCCACCAACCCTACCCTTTGCTACATGGCAAATAGCGTTCTCCCTCAAAACCGCTTTCTCTAATCCCCATGTGAAAAAGTGGGTATTTTTATTAGTATATTTTTGGTTAAAGTGGGGAGCAGATTTTGGTTTAGGGGGCCGCCAATATTGGTGGACGGCATGGACGTGTTCCCATATGGTCAAGTTATATAAATGGAAAGAGTACAAGATTGGAATGTGGGGAAATCTGAAATGGTTTTAGAAAATCAGTGTGGCGATTGTTAGTTATTAAAAGGCCAGAATTACCACACTTGGATGGCTGAAATCGGCAGCATTCATGGCAGTAATGAAAACTCTGACGGTTGCAAATGTATAGGTCAGCTCACTGAAATTTGTAGCCACAATGGCTTCATTGAATTAAAACTCCAATTAGAAACCATGCTTACAATCTGAGATTCTAATTGACATGTGAAGTAGTGGATCTGCAAGGCCTCCTTAGAGCTCAATGCTTAAATGCTGAGTAGAGTGTGAATTCATAGTGAATGCATGTGAGCTTAGGGTGGTGACGGCTGCAATCAGGGTGCTTGCATGCGAGCTGACGGTGAGAGAGGCCGCAGTGACTGAACTGATCTAGAGTGTCGAAGCTATTGAGAGGGGCTCGGTGAGTGAAGTGATCAAAATGGCAGCTTACAACTTGATAGAAGATCATCAGATCGATGATAGTGAAGAGACAGGCACCGAGGAGGGGGCCGCAGACATTTTGTCGACGGGGGACGACTCTACTAGTGTTATCAAAGGTCGTGGAAGTGGGTTGCAGCAGATGGACTACTCCGAGCTGGAGCTGGCTCAATGGCATCGGCAACGAGTGAGGAGACCCGGAAGATCTGCGGCAGTTCATCAGGATGTGGCAGAGGCGGGGCACTGTAGGCAGCAGAGCATGCACCGCAACACTGCACTACTTGGAGACCAAAACGCAGCTGCAGATGGAGGGCGCTGTACAGTCTGTCTCGACAATGGTGAAGGACCTGCCGCTAGTCGGCAAAGTAGAAGTGGTGCGTAGCTATGAGTAGGTGTTGTAAACTCCTTACCTGGCATCAACGTCTTCACTAGTCAATCCCCTGGAGGATCAAGGCTGCACCCACTTCCCGAACTTGCAGCAACACCGACAGCTGCACATCGCACATCCAAGCAGCGGAGGGTGAAGAAAAATGGGAACTGGAGCAACTCCCAATTGCAAGAAGCGCTGGCTGCAGTGGACAAAGGGAAAAGCATCAAGTAGGTAGCCTTGGAGAATCACATACTGTACACAAGCTTGCGTGACTGGTGTTACGGGAAGACAAGAAGTCGCAAGCAAGGCGTGAAGGCTGTGTTGACGCAAGAAGAAGAAGCACAGCTAGTGCAATATCTCATTGCGATGTGCGACCGGGGCTACGGGCTGTCACCATCAGCATTGAAGATGAAGGTGTACAAAATTAGGAAGACCAGATCCACCCCCTTTAAAGATGGAATCCCAGGTGGAGGGTGGATGCGGTTGTTTCGACGTTGACATCCTGAGTTGAGCCTACGGTCAGCTCAAGGGTTGGAAAGTGCACGCGCCCAAGCCTTGTTTCCCAAAAATGTGGAGTCCCTGTACAACAATTTGACTGAGTTATATAGCTTGCATAATTATCCACCTGAGTGGATTTGGAACTGCGATGAGTCCGGTGCACAAGCAGGTACGTTGCACACCCCATGTCCATGCATTTAGAATACAAATCAACTTTTTTGAATGAGTAGCAGCAGACTTACAGGAATGGCCATGTCGTAATAAAGTGTGGAGGGAAGGGGGGGGGGGGTGCATGATGATCGCCAAGACTGGGGCACGCCGCATCCACAGCATTGTTCCGAACCAGCGAGAGTGGCTCTCGGTCTTGGCATGTGTCAACGCAGCTTGTAGAGCAATTACTTGCTTCTACATATTTAGAGGCAAGAGGTTCAGAAAAAATTACATACAACATTGCAAAGCAGGAGCTACCATGGCCATGCAGCCGAGGGCATGGACGACAACCTATCTATTTTCAGCTAGGGTGTCTCATTTTGTTGCATCAATCAAGAGATCAATTGGCATTTCATCTAAGCATCGCCATCTATTCATCCTTGACGACCACAATAGCCATGTAACTGTACAAGTTGCACGAGCAGCAAAGAGTGTAGGGCTGGACCTCGTAAGTTTACCATCCCATACCTCCCATGCGTTGCAGCCACTTGATGGTGCATGCTTCAAGCCCTTCAAACAATTTTTTAGGGAATATCGTGACTTTTGGATGTCGCGGAACGTGAACCAGCCTGCAAACAAGGAGACTCTAGCTCAGTGGGTGTTCCTTGCACTTAAAAAAGCTCTAACTGAAACGACATCAAGAATGGATTAGGGCTGCAGGAATTTACCCAATTCATCGACAGATAGTGGATTATTTCCTTGAACCTGCAGCCACATATGCCCAAGAGAGAGGACCGAACTCTGTTATGAGGGACGGCAGCAATAATGCTGCAGCGAGCTTTGGCACTCAGATGGCCAAGCAACTTCGGACACATGGGAGCGACCAGGGGCCGAGGGGAGGGTCAGCTGCAACCTTCACCGACAACGACGAGCTTACAGCATACGATGACGACGGCGATAGTGAAGCAGAAATTGAAGGAGTGCACAGTGGCTCAGAGGTTTGGTTGGCAGAGTCTGAGATAGAGGCCGACTTTGCAAGGGAGCACTTCTACGTGGAGATAGCGGAAGAAGACTTACCTTGGGACAAGGAGGCTGCGGACCTGGACCTTGAGGTGGAAGAGCCGCAGTCCATAACGTCATTCCTGCAGCTTCCAAGTTTTACTCCAATTGCCTCTTGCCGTCGTCGTGATCCAATTGTGGACTTTGCGAAGTCAATCATCCTCACAAGAGATGCTTACAATGATTCTGCGGAGAGCATTTGTTTGGCCCGCGAATCTGCAGCACAAGAAAAAGAGCGTCAAAAAGAAGCTCGGGAGGAGACTAGGAAAAGAAAGGCGGATGAACGGCAGCAAGCAGCTGCGCGTAAGGCTTTGAGCAGGAAAGAGAGCATTTGCTTGCAAGAGCAACGAGCAGCATAGTAGGCACCCATCAAAGCACAAAAAACAGCAGAGAAAGAAGCCGCTGCACGGGCCAAAGCTACGCGTGCATACGCAGTAGCGTTGGAGAAGGCGGACAGGGTTGCAGGAGTTGCCGATAGACCGACCCGACTTGCGAGCTCTCCTCTTGTGGCTAGGGCATCTGAGAATGCCCACAAACATTAAGCTCCGAAGGGGCTGGAGGGGCATGGAGCCTTCCTTGCGGGGCAGCACGCCTCTCCTTCTCAATTCTCTCCGTACGTCTTGCCTCAACATGGCCTCCCCTTCATGCAATCGCCTCATTTTGCACCCTCACAGCATCCACAGTTCTTCTTCCCATATCCTTCCACCTTGCCTCCCCTCTCGCAGATTGACATTCGTCCACATTCTATGACACCCAACACACAATATCCCCTCATGTTTCCACTCTCAACAATCTCTTAACATCCAGGACGACTACAAGATGAGGATCTTCCTGGAAGCATTTGAAACAGCAAGGAGCCGTTGCCACAGCACACAGAAGCTGCGGGAAAGGGCTACAGGGAGAGAAGGTGGGAAGGTGGTGCACGGAGAGCAAGTGGTAAAGGAAGGATTTACCAACTAAATCCTAGCCTTCACATCCCATCAAAACCCAACAAAAACCAACTAAGCTAAGTGCTCCAAACACTCATAAGTTGCTGGAAATGTACAATACAAGTGCAAAAAGAGGTCAAAACTGCATAAAATGGGTCGAAACAGCCCCAAAACATGGTCGGCAGTTCCTAACAGCTCTCAGACCTCTCTGACTCTACCTGCTCTAGTGTAGAATGATTATAGGAAACCCTAACCTTGCCTCTTAAACCTCCTGAATTGGCGGAAGTCATCCAGTCGGCTGGTGACAGAGTTCATCCAGTCGGCTGGTGACAGAGTTCATCTAAGTCGGCTGCGACAGACTTCATCCAGCCGACTAGATGACTGTCTAAGGTAAGGATGAAAACTGAAAAGGGACTATGGGAAGCTAAGGGAAGGGAAGGTTGGGGAATCTCCAGTTAACATTATCCCCTTTTTCCGGTAGTTCTGTCCCCAGAACGGGGTTATAAAGGAAAAGAGAGGAAGCATAAAAACCAGCCTAGAGAAAAAATAAAATGTCTAAGCTTCTCTAAATGTCAAAAATGCTACCCCCAAGAAACGAAAAAATGAAAGTCGCAGTCGAAGGAGTCGGGTAGTCAGTCAGTCGACTAGTGCGAAGTCGGCTGCGCCTTGGTCGTTGGTGTTGAGGGCGTGTCGTTGGTGTCCAGCCACGGCTCGAAAGTCGGGTCGCGATCTTCAAACTTGGACAACCAAAGCCTCTGGCGATCGAAGTCGGCTCGGTAGGCGGTCAACGCAGTCTTGAGATCCCGCTGCTTGGTAGTCGCATAGTCCCTCACATCGCGGCTGAGGTCCCTGGGCTGGAGGGTATGCAAGGCCAGCTCCGTCTTCAACTGCTAATTCTCAAGCAAGAGTAGTTCAGCTTGTTGAAGACGGGCGCTGATGGTAGCCTCTAACTCTAATCGGCGGATAGATGTAGCAGCTGGTGGTGGTGGTGGAACCCGAGCAGCCAGGTCGGCTTGTAAGGCCTGAACTTGGTGTTGAAGGGCGGTGAAGTCTCGAAGCAGCACAATATGAGTGGCCTCAAGGGTGCGGGGGTCGGAGTTGTGTGCTACAACCAGCTGGTGCAGCTGATGGATCGTGAAGTTGCACTCTGCGACTGCCGTGGCTACCTAGTGTTAGCTGTGCTCGAGTTGTTGAGCCGCACTACGGGTCTGTACCAGGGCGTTGGCGATGGCTTGAAGGTTGTGAAGAACAACATGAAAATCTGGTGTCGAAGCAGAGTCTTGGGGCGGTTCAGTGGGCAAAACGGGGGTGGGATCCTGTTGTGGATAAAGAGGCTCTGAGTGACCCACTTGGCGGTGTGGTGTAGGGTGCAGATCGGGCGAGGGAATATCACGAGCAGAGGGTACCGCATCGTCATCGTTGACTCGACCGGAAGGGTGTGTGGGAGCCGATGTTGGAGCCGCGAATAAAAATGGTTCAGTGTACGATATAAGCTCCATGGGCGCTAGGGTCGGCTGGAGCCGAGGTGACGAAGAGCAGTCCAATGGCGCTGAAGCTAGGGTCTACGTGGCGGAAACAGGGGGCGCCGGCTGGACGTGTAGAATAGCCGGGGTTACTGAACGCCGTGAGGGGGAGCCGGGTACCGTGAGGAGATTTTTTGGTGGTTTACCTGTCGAGCTGCCGAAGTGTATGACGGAGTCCGGTGGCGCGGCAACAACAGGCAGTGGATCTTCGCGGAGGACGGACTCGGAAGAAGCCTCTCGGTATCATCGGGGGATAGACGGGAGCATAGGGGGTACCTGCAATTTGGTGATGTTGTACTGGTAGGCGCAACGAAGCCTTGAGGCGGGGTCGGCTGAGTCTGAGATCGGTCCGGAAACGCGGGCTATCAAATATGGTAGCCTTGTAGGAGTAGGCGTCGGGCGGGATGGCCGACATCAGACGAACCTTCCTGAGATCGGGAAGTCGGCTCTGTATCTGCGAGGTCGGCTGAGGTGCTCAAAGTTGGGCGGTGACCGTCACCACTAGTACAATCTCGGAGCTGTGCGGCTGCAGGTCGTACGATGGGTAGACTGATGGGGGCGCCCTCGTGGCTCCCGTCCATTGTGTCAAAGCTTGAATCAATTGCCGGCAGGTCGGTCACTTCTTCACTATACGGGAACCAATAGGAAAGAATGGCATCCATGACTGCGGCTTTACAAAGGCGGCGCGGCTACCCTGGCTGGGGGTGATGATAGAACAGTTGGCGTCGCAGATTGGCAAGGACAAAATGTGACCAGTCAAAAGGGCGCTGGCAAGGCCCGGCCTTCTTTTCTGCTAGAACGTTTCCAAGAAAAGTCGTTACTCACAAAAAGGAACCTCTGTTTGAACCCTATGGCATCACTCAACGTCCGCACTCGTAACCTAATAAGCCTCCGGTAATGCTGTAAATCATAAGCATGATCAGCCTCTGTCAATCCGAGTTGCGAGTATCACTCATGGAACCCGAAACCCACCTTTTGGTCTAATAAGCTGGCCCCGTCCTTGAACCCCAATGCTGTGCGGATCACGTATGCCGTAATCTCAATAGGCTTGCCTCGGACCATTGACCGGACGGTCGGCTCACCGTGAGGTCGGCTCACCGTGAGGTCGGCAGGTGCCGCGGGGCTGCTGAATATATTTAAAGCGGTCGACAAAATCTAGGACTAACTCAGGACGAGGCTGAGGCCGATGGAAATTATAAGATACCTGCAGACTCGTGTCGGCTGCCTAGTCGTCGTTGGCCAGGGCCCGCCAGGCGTTCCACTGTGTGTGCGGCTCAAAGGTGATGTCAAGGCAACGATGGGGGTTCCGCGAAATAAGCATAGTCTTTCATATCCTCGCATCCACGGGAGTCAACTTCCGCTTGACTCCTCGCCTCTGGTCGGTGGGAGTTGGCGGTATTGCAACAGTCTGCTCGGCCAGCTGCAACGTCGGTGGTGGTGGAGGTCGAGCCATACCATCTATGTCGGGCCCCGCAACGGGCTGAGTACTGGGGCCTCTAAGCTCCATGGACTCGGCGCTACTAGCTTGTGGTAATGCTCCTTGGCATTTATACCGCTCCAACGTCCCTCGATGAACCTGGCTTCGGTGGCGGGTGAGGTTAACCCGTTGATGCAGGTCCGCAGCTGGTGGCGGGACAGGCGCCTCACAGTGCCGGGACCGTTGAGAGTAATGTACACGAAAGTCAAGACAGTCGAAGGAGAGACCTTATGTGGAGGCGGAGGGAATGCTCCAAGCGGCTTGGAGATTGGTGTGGCAGAGTGCGCCTGCAGCAAAACATTGCTGAGGCTGTACGTAGACTCTATGAATTAGGGTTCGGTTGAAGCTGCTTGGAGGGCGGGTGGTGTCGGCAGAAGACAGCTCCACGATGGTGCTAAGTAGCACCTAGGTCGTTGAAAAACTCTCAGTCTTCACTGGAAGGGCAGAGATAGATGGAACCCGAGAACCCGAAGGTGATGCAGCAGGAGAAGAGTTGGTGCCGAGGTCTCCACAACTGATTGAGAGACCAGGAGCACAAAATGGGGAAAAAGAAGAGAAACGTGGGTGAACGTGACCTGAAGTTGACGGAGATACCCGCTGGCGATAGAGAGCTGAAGGAGACTGAAGCGCCGACGGTCATGGGAGTGATGGAGCAACTGTCCGGATCACACAAGAGGCATAGTATCCCTAGACCGTCGCGGTGCGTGGCGTCGCGACTCATGGGGCGCCAGAGAAATCCAAGAAGGTCCCGCGGAAGAAGCTGTCGGTGCAGTCCGCGCCGTCTCCGCAAGGATGGAGTTGTCAAGGAGGACTATAGGCCCGAACCTTCCCAATAGGCGTCGCAAAAGCCAGGGTTTGCGGAGGATAAAAAAGGGGTTGCAGTGAAGCTGAAGGGGAGAGATGAGCTGACGGGCTGTGCTGTCGAGCTAACTCTAACCCAATAACTGCAGGCTGCTGAGATGGCTCTGTAGGGTTCGCGGAAGGAGGCTGGTGACTACGGGTCAGTGGAGGGGTTTCCTTAAACACCCGCGAGGTACAGTGTGAGCTTAGGGCACGCGGTGTGGGAGTCAGAGGTAGGACCTCAACAACTAGGCAAGGGACTAGAATAAAATCCAGGGGTAATGCAGGAGCGTCCATAGCGTGTGTGCCGTCGAGACCGTGGAGAGGTCTATGAGTTGGAAGAGAAGATGCGACCAGTGAGCAAGCGGCGGACTCTTAGGTAGCCTGGTGAGCTTGGGAAGAGGAAGCTGAAGAAGTAATGGCGTTAGAGGGAGAGTGGGCTGTTCCGTAAGGGCAGCACCCAGGGCAGCATCAGTCGGATGCGTGGAGAAGCCACGTGGCAGCTGCTTAGGCCCGTCAGTGACTAAGTGGTCTTCAGAGTAAAACCGATACGGCTTGAACTTGTTGATGTTGACAACAATCTGGTTGGGCTCAAAGTGGGCTTCCATTACCAATAATGCTGTATTGTTGGGAAGTCGGTACTGTACTCGATTTGACCCAAACCAGCGACACTTGAACTTCCCTGCATGCTGCTTTTCACCCTTAGGATACCAGAGTACATGGTCTCGCACCTGAACATCTTTCTGTCGATAATGTTGCTAACTCCACAGGGACCGGCTCCACTGTCGACCTCCTGACTGTTCCTGTGCAACCAGTCCATGACTGTTTAACTGCTCCAAGTCGGCTATGCGGGCTTATAAGACCCGAGTTGTAGTCTAGTCGATGTCGCCGTCTGTCCTACGGGTAGGAACAGTGTACTCTGTGGGCATAAGAGGGTGCAATTCATAAACCAACTGAAAAGGACTATACCCGATGGTGAACTTGAAGGTTGTCCTATAGGACAGGAGGGCTGTAGGCAGATGCTCATCCCAATCGGTTTGGTTGTCACTGACCAACTTTGTCAACAGCCAACCTAAAACTTTGTTGGTCGACTCAGCCTGCCCATTTCCCTGAGGGTAGTATGTGGTGGATGTCCAATGTTGCAGAAGGAAGTGCTGCACTAAATACTTGATCGCCTAGTTGATGAAATGTGTCCCTTGATCACTGACGAGGGTCAGAGGGCAACCATAACGGGTCAAAATTTGTTTGTACAGGAACTTGGCAGTCACAGCCGCCGTATTAGTGCGCAGAGCCTTAGCCTCCATCGACTACGGTCGCATAGTCGGTGGCGACTAAAATGTACCTCTTCCTTGTCCGAGCTGCTACCGGCTTGATTGGACCAATAAAGTCGAGGCCCCACTTCATGAATGGCTCCGCAGGTAGAGCAGGTGACTAATTGGGCCAGCCCTGTGTTGGCTAACCCCCCAACCCGCTGGCACTTGTCGCGGGCTCTGCAGTACTCTGAGACGTCCTTGTGCAGGGTTGGCCACCAGTAACCAGCATCAAGAATCTCCCTGGATGTAATGACCTGGGAAAAATGACCACCTGCACAGCCGTCATGCATCTTCCTCATCACTGTGTCGGCTTGTACAGGATCTAAAACTCTTCGCAGGACCAGGTCCTGGCCCTTCTTGTACAACACTCCCTCAACCAAGGTATACAGGAGGGCTCGCAGCAGCAACCTCCGCTTCTCATCCTTGGTCATATATGCAGTCGGCTTGCCAGTTCTCAGGTAGTCTATGACGTCTTGCAGCCACTCTGATTTGACATTAAACAACTCTGAGTCGGGAAGCTGATCGGGCACTCTAGTGGGTGGCTCGCCATTTGGAAGTCGGCTGAGTAAGGCGGCTGCGCCATGCGTCCTGCCAGGCTTGTACATCACAGTGAAATCGTATTCCTGAAAAAGCAACAACCAACGTGCAATACGCCTCGACACTTGAGGCTTGTTATCCAAATGAACCAAGGCCATTTGATCTACATAAAAGACCAACTTGTTACCCAACAAATAATGACGGTATTTAGTCAAGGCATACACCATAGCCAATGCTTCTTTCTCCGTGGTAGTATAATTCCTTTCAGCAGAATTGAGGAGTCCGGAGGCATAAGAGATGGGCTGGTCACACTTCCCTGTCTGGTTTTGAGCCAGCATAGCTCCAACATTATTGTCGGACGCGTCCGTGTGAACATGGAATTCCAGATCCCACCAGGGTGCGATCAGGATTGGTGCATTTGTGTACCGGTCTTTGATCTCCACCCAGGCACCTTCACAGCAGTCGGTCTAGTCGAACTCCTCAGTTTTCGCATCAGTTGGGTGATAGGCTCCATGATGTGGACATAGGATTTGATGTAATTGCGGTTGAACTGAGCAAATCCATTGAAAATCTGGATGTCTGTCGTGCGTTGGGGGCGTGGCATCTCCTGAACGACCTGAATCTTCTTTGGGTCGGGCATCTTCCCTGCCTTGGAAACAACATGGCCGAGGGAGATACCTAAGGCCACCAGAAATGCACACTTCTCTAGGTTTAAGCTGATGTCGTACTCCCAACAGTTCTCAAAACAGGGTCGTAGTTTGTGCAAGTCGTCTGGTATGTCACTATAAACTGTGAAGTCGTCGAAGAAAAGTTTCATGAAAATCCCCAGGTACTCCTTGAATGCCTTGTTCACAGCTCGCTGGTAAGTCGGAGGTGCATTGGTCAACCCAAAAGGCATGACCAGCCAAAAAAAAGCCCCCCATTCAGTGATGAAAGCTGTCTTGTGCCGGTCTTCCGGGGCGATGCTAATCTGGTAGTAACCCGACTGACCGTCTAGAAAAGTATACAGCTCGTAACCTGCCACAGCATCCAACACCTCCTCAATAAAGGGTAGAGGGTAAGGGTCCTTTTTAGTGGCAGCATTTAGTTTTCTATAGTCAATGCAAATGCGTAATTGACCATTTTTTTTAGGTACAACAACAATGGGTGAGAGCCAAGTTGCCTCCTCAACTCGAACGATGAACCTTGCTGCCATGAGTTTATCAATGTCCTGTTTGACGATACGGGCATAGTTAGGATTCATCCTGTATCTGGCCTGATGAATTGGTGGAACATCCTTCACGAGCACAATCCGATGCTGAGCCAGTGACGGAGGGATCTTCTTCAGGTCCTTGTATGTCCATGCAAACACGTCGGTGTACTCTTGCAGGAGGTCTTCTGCTGCCTGTGCTAACGTCGGCTCCAGGGGAGTACTGATCTTCAGGATCTTGGGTTCCTCCTCATTACCAACATTGATCTTCCGTAGCTGCTCCTCTTCGGTCAGGTTCCATGCTGCCACCTTCATCTATCCAAGTTTCTCCTGTACGGGTGTCTCATCGACTGGTTACTCTCCCTCTGTAAAGGTATAAAAGTGGTCGGGGTAAGTAGCAGAGTCGGGGTCAGGAAGATTCGAGGTCGCTAAGTCGGCTGTGTCCAAGTTGGCTTGTAAGTCGGCTGCAGCAGAGCCGGCTTTGCAATGTTCGGCTCAATGTGAGTCGGCGCCGTCGGGCAGGGGCACACGTAAATTCTCAAGCAGGGTGATAGTCTTGACTGCGAATATGTCCTCTTCAGTCCGTAAATAACAATCCTCCTCTTCATCAGTGAGCCCCTCAGCTAAGTTATAGTACACCAACACCTCTGGCAATTTTGGCAGTGGGCCAGTCCTCTGATTGAAAGAGATGGTCTTGACAGTGACATTGCCTCGAATAGTCACCAGCTTGTTCTCCGAGTCATGGGTGACCTTTGCATCGATGAGCCAGGGTCGACCCAGCAGCATGCTGTAAGCTTCGTTAACCTCCTTGTTTCGAATGACGATTTAGACTGATGTTGTACGGAATGCCGTGGATGTGAATACGGACATTCCGGATTAGACCGATTGGTTCCACCACTGCCTGGTCAGCCATATGCAATCGATATGGTGCTGGAGACGGATTCTTGAGTCCCAGATGAATCCTTTCCTCCTCTGTAATTAGGTTGACGCCAGAGCCTCCATCTAACAGTACGTTCTCTAGCGTTGACTGCCCGACCTGCACAGAAATAACTAAAAGACTCCAATCAATATCCACAGCTCCAACAACAAGATTAGGATGTACCTGTGAGTCAGTAGAACGCAGCTTTGGTGCTAAGTCGACGTCGGGTGTGTAGTCGGCTGTGGCATCTTGAAGGTCACAGGGAAATGAGTCGAGTCATTTGGTGTGTTGGACGGACCCTGAATTTGAGGGAATACTTTGGCTCTGACATACTCTGTGAGGTTGGGGGCCACCTCTAGCAGTTCCTCTAAAGACACTATGATTGGTGTCTAGAGAATTTGTCGACTGACTATTTTGGCCAATGCCTGCGGCTAAGAACTGACCGGCTCCTCAGTGGCTACCTCCAATGGTTTCTTTGGTACCTCCTATAGATAATCGAGGTTGGGAATCCGATCCAGTCGCCGTCTAAAATTGGGCCCTCAGGAGCATTTCTCTCCAAGTCGGCTCTGTTGGCCTTCTGCAGCGCCTCTTCAGCCTGTCGGGCCAGCTCGTTTTCTCTGTAAATCTCCTCTATAAAAGCAATGAATTCCTTCCGAAGGCGCTCTTCCTTTTCCCAGTCAGCTTGTGTTTTTGGCTGTCGAGGCTCAGGCTCCTTCACCTCCTTGTCCTCTAGGGGCACTTCAGCTCGTACTCGGATTGCTCTGTTCAATATCCTGGCCACCTCCTAGTCATCGATCTCCTGCAATTCCACACTGTTGACACCGACAGTGTTAGTACCTTGTTTTTCAGCGGCTAGTTAGTGCTGAAACTTCAAGCGTAAATGAAAATTACGCATATGATGGTTAGTTCCTAGGCAAAGATACTATCCATCGGTCCTACCCGATCCTCCATTCTGGTAACCTTCTGGTCGGCTGGTAACAGGTCTCCCAGAGCCACTAGTTGGCTGTGTAGTCCATACTTCATGGACTCCTACGCTTGGCTTTCCTTCAGACCGGAGTAACCTGTTGTTGGCGTTGGCCGGATTGACAAAACAGTTAATGTCTTGATGTCCGAATTTCTTACTAACAGTGCAAAACCTTCGGTTTACACTCTCAACCGCCTCTGCCTGGGCTGAGGTGGCTGCGGTTGGACTGCGAGTAGACTCCGTCTTCTTAGCTTGGAAATACAGCTTCTTATTCGAGGCGTCGGTGCAGTTGGTCTCACAGCGTCGGGCCAACTCCTTCAACTCAATCACGGTGTTGGCTGTAGACCCACTGGTTGTCACCTTCACATAGTCAAGTAACCTTGCTCTGAAGTATGTCAGCTTGAACCCTTCACCCACATCAGTCTGCAAACATTTGACCAACTTCATAAACCGTTTGTAGTAATCCTGAACTTTTTCCCCTTCACCTTGCTTGAATGTTTGCAGCGTCATGTAGACCTGCTCATCAGAAACCTGCTCTCGATAACGCAGCTTGAACGCTTCCTTAGCCTCCTCCTAGGTGTAGTAAGGGTGATGATCCAGCTAGTCATCGAACTAGCGCTGGGCTTTGTCGACCAGGGTCGTCAGAAACAGAGTAATGATTACTGTCTTATCAGTGTCACAATTAAACCAGGCGCACTTGTCGAAATACCTGAGATGAGCGTCGGGGTCGTTCCCTTCCTTGTAAGCCGTGTACGGTAACTGCTTCCTCTATGCACTGACCGGCGGTCGGGGTGGTGCTGAAGTGAAGTTGGTTGTGCGAATCGGTGGCAATACGCGAGGGGGTACTGTTGATGGCGCTGTATAATGTACCGGAAAGTGAGGAATAGCTCGGGCAGTGTGTGAACCTTCGAGAATGGCAGCTGTATTGTAGCTGACTCGGGCGGCAAATGGTAGGACACCTGTAGACCACCCCACGTGGGCAGCTCCATGGAGTGGATCCCCAAAAGTCGAGTCTGCTAGTCTCCCGGGATACCCTGCTGACTCGGTCGGCTGCGCAAATTGGTACACGTTGCCGGTAAGGTGATCCACGTATATTTGGAGTCGATGTGGGGTCGAGGTAGTCACAGCCGGAAGTGGTCCAGGTACACTCTAATCCACTGTCACATCTGGTGTTGAACTGAATAAATAGGGTGGCCGTGCAGCATTTCCCTCAGCCTGCTCTTGCCACCTTCGCTGCTCCTCCCACAGGTCTTGCAGCTGTGCTAGTTCCTGCTTCTCCCGTTCCAGCCGTTCTTGTTCCTTCTGCTGCGCAGCAAGCTGTTATGCTGCGGACTGTTGTGCTGCCAATTGCTGAGCTCCCAACTATTGAGCTGCCTCCTCCACTCGTCGGTTAAATTCCACCTCCTACGAAGTACGATGCTGCTCTAACGACCACTGGGGCTCTGTATGCGAGTGATGTAACGACGCTACACCTGAAGGTGCACTCTGCTGGAGGGCTTCCAGCTACTGGAGGTATTTACGTGGGTCGGGCCGACTGTGAGTCTGTGTCGGGTGGTGCTGTTGGGCCCGTTCCCGCTTGGCTAACAAGTCTGCTCTGAATGCTTCAACTACCCTTTGGTCCTCCTCTTCCTACTCCCACTCCGACTTTAGTCGGAACTCATCCGGGAAGTGCACATTCTTGCCCGGGCCACCTTCAGTCGGGTGTGCAAGACCCTGCTTTTGTGCTGATCGACTTTTTGTTTCCTCCAACTTCTGCCTCAAGTTCTGGAATGCAGCTGGCAGTGTCTCGGGAGTCTTTAGCAGACGTACTGGAGATACGGCTCGACTGCGTTGTTGATTCGACTCCGCTTCCAAGTCTGCTCGGCCAGTGACTGTACTGGGCTGCTGAGTCGGTTCTGCAAAGAATTCCTGCGTCTGTCGTCTCTCTTCACGGAAGGTGTTGTAGTCGTCTACGGCGGTAGAGAAGTCCCTCCTGAATGACGCCGTTCGCTTCATGTCCTCGTACCTCCAGGGAACGCTAGTCGAGTCTGGCTGACGACTCAGCCTATCCCCTTTTTCGAACTGTGTCTTCTCTCCAAATCTGCTGTCCCTCGTCCTTCCATCTGATGATGACAGGTCGTGTTCCACCTCCATGTCGATAAGCTCCCCGACCTGCTTAGCCGCACTACTCTGCGAACTAAGTCGACCCTGCCCTTCTGCTGGAGTCGGCTCTGTCGTCCGCTCCTCCGGTTGCATGTAGCGTCTATAGCGCTCCATGGCTTGTCGCTCTCTCAAGTCAGTCTGGTCACCGTCCTCCATGGATGTTGACTGCTGGACTGCTCAGATGATTGTCTTTCCTCCCTGATGTCTGCAGCTGCTGCTCTGCTACTGGTCTGATCAGCTTTGCTTAGCTTCCTCTAGGCTCCAGTCAATCAGGTACCCTTTCTTTATATCTGCCACTTTAGCACTAACTCTCCCAGCAAGTCGGCTGAGTAGTCGGGTTAGTACTAACAAGCAGTTTCCAAGCAAGTAGAAATAGATTAAAGTAATTCACTGCATCACTGTTTTAGCTACTCCTGACCCCTTTTTTGCACGGCACTAATCTTTAGAAGTTCAGTCCAGTGGTTACAGTTGTGATTAATTTGGACAGAAATTCCCCTTCTGCGAAATGTTCTTAGCAGCTGTTTTTTTCAATCTGATTTGACTCGCCCTACCCCTCCAGGTACAGTTGCAAAGTCTCAACTGACATCCTGAAACCAAGTCTCACAGTCGACTGAGGTCCCAAATCAAATTTTGCATAGCCGACCGAGGTCTGAATTGAGGTCCACAATTCAAATTTCAAATTTCAAGATCCTAAATTTTCGGATCTGAGATTTTGAATTTCAAAATGCTAGAATTACGGGTTACTTACCTTTCACCCCTTGTTCAGTTGGACTTCAGATGTGACGTGTAGCCGCCGTATCCCCTTTTTCAAGTGGTGAACAGCCCTCTGTTCACACAGGTCGACTACCTGAAAACTTGGTCCTTCAATCTTCACAGCACCTGCGCCCACTAGCCTACAACAGAACCAATGTGCTGCTACTGCTCCCTGGACACGTGCTGGACTGCTCCAAACACTCATAAGTTGCTGGAAATGTACAATACAAGTGCGAAAAGAGGTCAAAACTGCATAAAATGGGTCAAAACAGCCCCAAAACATGGTACAGCCGTTCCTAACAGCTCTCAGACCTCTCTGACTCTACCTGCTTTAGTGTAGAATGATTATAGGAAACCCTAGCCTTGCCTCTTAAACCTCCTGAACTGGCGGAAGTCATCCAGTCGGCTGGTGACAGAGTTCATCCAGTCGGCTGGTGACAGAGTTCATCCAAGTCGGCTGCGATAGACTTCATCCAGCCGACTAGATGACTGTCTAAGGTAAGGATGAAAACTGAAAAGGGACTAGGGGAAGCTAAGGGAAGGGGAGATTGGGGAATCTCTGGTTAACAGCAGGAAGGGAATGTGCCTTGCTAGATGGGAAAGGGGGGCCGGGGCTTTGGACGGTGCTAGGCACTACATGCGATGGAACACAAACACAACCAGGTCCACATGACGTTATGAGCCATGGGCTTTTAGATATGTAGCTTATCGATTTTAGGTCACTCATTACAGCAGTGTGTAAGTCCCACTCTTTTTGGTTTTTACTGTATTCTTCTTATACCACTGGGTGCTTCAAGGAGTGGTGATTAGCACCGCTTTCTGTGGACGTGGGTGTTTTTGTATGTTGTGGAATTGGTAAAAACTTACTTTCCACTTTGAAAATTTGTAGTAATTGCGATATGATGAATTTTAATGTCACGACAATTGCAAAATTCATGAATTCCTATTTTGATTTCAAAAACATATTTTTATCGCATAAAAACAGGCTATAAATAGGTCTAGCCCCTTAAGTTGGTGGTTATAGGTTCTCCAACCTTAGCGAGTGAGTTCAGATTCGTGTGGAGAACCGCAAACCGGTCTGATTGATTGTATAGTTGCCCCCGCCCAGAGGGGCTCACGCGAGGTTCCATGTATTTTAGTGCTACAAGCGTTTTTAGGAGCCACTCCCATTGGTTGGCTTTTTTTTTCCAAAACCTTGAAATTTTGAATTTGGACTCCCCTAAGGCCATTTTTGGTAATTTTGAATTCAAAAATGGAACCTGGAGTCCCATAAGCCTGTGAGAGGACACCCTTACGAATTTTAAACTAAAAAACCAAAAACGAAGGGGCTCATCAATCCTGCCCCCCAAAAAATGCTCGTAGTATTACATTACAGTGATTCCTCACGCGATGGGAGTTACATGTCGCACTAGGGCATGGGCAGAGCCCAGCCCATGGATAAGGTATCTCCCATCGTTAGAGTTTGGCTATGCCCGTAACTAAAATATCATATTGACAACGTTTAGAACATCGAGCAGGGCTCATGATGCGGCTGGTGACTAGACTTAGGCCCTGTTTATACGTCCTGTAGTGCTTGTCATAAGATGGGCCTAATTTGGGATCGTTCCAGCCCCGAGCTAAGCCTTGCCTCTGATATCTAGCCCAATTGCATATTAATCCTTGAGGCCCATTACTAGGGCATGTTCAAAATTTCTTCCTCAGTACTAGAATCAGTCTCATTGCATGTAAAGTCTTTTGGTCTTTATTGAGGTCTTGTTCATAAATTCTTTATGATTTTTAGTGATTTATAATTGTAAATTTCTTAATTACTCTTGCGGACGTAGCTTGTACGTGAGCGGAGAGCGCAGAGCGGAGAGCGGTGAGCGCAGATTTGGATAGCGGAGAGCACAGAGTGCGGGACAGAACCTAAAAATAGCACTTTTTTTACTAAAAATAAAATATAAAATTAGAAGATTCGAATATTCTCAGTATATTTTTGGAAAGTTACTAATTTTAGTAATTTTATTGACCCTATAACCGTGGACTAATTACAGTATTTTCATTGAATTTGTAGTTCGTTTTCTCTTTTCTTGGTGATTAATTTTTTAACGTGCACCAATTACTATGCTCCTGCTCCTTCTAACTAGTTCAAGCATACATTAATTCCCCTTATCTCCTCAAATTTATATGCAAATTACCGCTTAAAATGTATTGGTATTGAAGCTCTCAAGAGGAATCAAGTAACATTTAATATCGTAACATTTTCTTAACATTGTTAGAAATCATCCGCCATGGTGTACATGGTTTATTTCTTTTATTTTTTATATTAACTTCCATTACTCTATCTATCTTGTTAAAGGGGTCAAAAGAGTCCTTTCTTTTAATTCTCTTTCATTTTATTTTCTCTTTCATTTTATTTTCTCTTTCATTTTCTTCTCTTTCATTTCATTTTCTCTTTCATTTTATTTTCTCTTCCATTTTCTCAGTCGCCTTCATATTATTTTCAACCTTAATATTTATTTTTGGTTTTGTTTACTTATATTTTTTTAATTTCATTTTTAATAAATGTTTTTTTTTTATTTTTTTAATAATTTCATTTTTAATTTTTTTTTTTAAATTTTAAATGCTAAATGACCTCTGGTAAACCCTCATCTTTTTCCATTCAATTTAGGACAATGACAACTTTCAAATGAATGAAAAGCTGATTTTCAAGGGCGCCAAGCATCTTCTCCAACGATATTTAGGATAGGGTTATGGAATGTCTCTTCCTCTTTTATGTTGGTGTTTTGTGAAGCTCTTTTCTGTAGTGCGGGACAGCAGTTATGGAAGACGTCAGAGATATTGTTGTATCACTTGCTGACGATGTTTGTCCATTTCAACCATATGTTGAGGTGGAGGACGAAGAAGAGGTGATGGCCAACAGCCAAGGGCGTCTTTTGACACCGGATGTTGACGTGCAATCGGATGTAAGAGCTGACCCTCCACGTTCAGAAAATTCGGATGATATCAGAGTGAGGGAGGAGGACGCAGATGTGCCTTTGCAACCTCATGCATACTCCAAGGTTGGAAAGATCCCAAGGGGAACCTATTCCAGGGAATCAGTGAATCGGAGGCAGGAAGGTGGGCCATTGCTGAAACGTTCATACCAAGGACACTTGCCAAGTGTGGGAACAAAAGAGAATGCGAATGTAGTTTGTCCTGTAGTACAGTCAGCGGCTGGCAGTCCTGCTGATAGTGTAGTGGGCAACCCTAAACGTGTTAGGTTCGAAGACTAGGACATCTAATAACAAGTATATGTTTGCTGTAATAAAGGGTACATGTGAGGGGATACGAGGTTTATAGTGCACTTGTTCAAGATAGAATGTATTGAAATAGAATGCAATCAATGTGAACGACAAAGCCTTTATAATGAAAAAGTCAATACAGCTTGTGTATTGCTGACCTAGTACATTGGATATTACTAAAATCATTCACTACTTGATCAATGTCCATTGTGGAAATGGTAGTTCTAAAGAAGGAGGGCTACCTACTCCTTCGCCAAGTGGTGACGCAAGATTCCACTCTCTAGGAGTAGCTTGACCTCGTTGAAGCTGAAGGTAGGCGCATGGATAAAAAGCTCGGATTCGGGATCACGGGTGTAGACCTTCAAGAGTATGTAATACACGTGCTTATAGTACGTATGTGAATTGAATCCTGCCTCGAAACGTAGTCATCGTCTTCTTGAATGCTGGGCAAGTGCAACCAGGGTAAGAACTGATGGTAATCTAGTACCGCGTGATGTGCGAAGCAACGCCCGAGTCCAGCCCTATGATGCAACCATGGCCCAGCTGACGTATCATCGTGACAAAACGGAGGCGCACTTTGAAAGACTCGGAGAAGCCCATGGAGAGTCGTTGCGCTGGATTGGGACGAATGGCAGTGCGCTTCACCATCTTGCCGTCTCTCTTGCCTGAATAGCGGTCAGCGTCTGCAGGAACTGGCACCGAGCTGAGATTTGCCGGGGGCGGGGCAGAGGAGAAAAAGCGTCTTGGGGAGACCGGCTTCTTTGGCGGAAGTTGAAAGTCTGCTGCATCGACGGCAAGAATTTCAGTGAGTTTTAGGTTAGTACCTAGTTTCACTGGCCAGACCTCTCGAATGGAGGGCACTTCCTAGTCTTTTGAGTAGTGTGCTACCCATTTGCGCTTAGTGCCTTTCACGCAGCGCTCAATATCATCGGATTAGAAGAAGAACTTTGTCCTCTCAACTGTGTTCCTGCGATCCTTAGTCTAAAGCCCAGTATAGGTCGGTGCAGCAGTGCAATTGGGCCCCCTGACAATTCTCTTAGTGCACTTCTTTTTCGTTACAGCTCTTTGGGCCCAGCAACACTTTGCAGAAGCTTTTGGGAACTGTGCTCTTGGGAAGGTGGAAGCACTTCCGGGAGAATGGACATTGAGGTTGGAGGAGAGAGTGACACCTCATCATACTTTCATGAAGTGGGAGAATGATAACTCAAGGTAACTTCTACTTGGATGAAGTAACATTCCGGGAGAATGGACATTCCTTGAGATTTCTCTACTGTGACTCCCACTAATAAAGTAGAAGTAATATGGAAAAGAAGCAAACCGACATGGATGCTTCAATTCGTACTGCACGAATAGCTCTCCAACATTTACTGGTCGCGAAAATAAAAGAAATTGAACACTTACATATAAGTTGTTCCTTGCAAAATTGCAATAGCAATGATGTCATGTTCCCATATTTTCGAACACGCCAGTTCTAGTTTTCCCAGATTCCAGACCTAGTTCAAATATTGCAGCATGAGATGTAGCAAAATCTGAACGTCCAATCTAAAATTCATACCGTGGGTGGAATCAGCGGGGTTTCCTAACAAGATTTCTTCAACATAAGGAATGTAGTGATAACGTCTTAAATGGTTACACAATGTTGCAAAAGTAACAACAGTAGCAGACAAAATAGAACTTACCTCAATATCATTTTAAGTGGTGCCACTGACTAATTGTCCTCCATGATTCATAAACTGCAGCAATAGACATCAAAAATTAGAATAGATCTCTTTAATGCTTTGAATATAAACACAAACATTGCAAGCACATAAAATTAAATAAAAAGGTAGCTCACTTCAAGGTACTAACCAGGCTCACAGCCTTTCCGTTGGCACTCTGCCTCCCACCGCAAGGATTTCTCGGCCTCCTCTTCGCAGGACCATCTTTCTCAGTCCCACGTCCCGCCATCGCCCTACGTTGGAGCGCGACACCGAAGCTGCGACTCAAGTTCACCGTCTTGCGACCTTGGTTAACCAGGCGCCCTTAGTTTCTCTGAGGTTTCCTAGAGAGCCGGATTAGTTTAGGACTTTTTGAACTGCAAGTTCGGGGTTTGGGCGGGGACCTCGCCCGCCCCCCGTTGACTTTGTTTTGTGTGTGTTTGGACTGGCCTCTTGGCTGCTTGTTTGTGTGTGTTTCCGTCCCCCTTTGGCCACCGCTGTGCGTGCCTGGTTCTGCCCTGTCTGCCGTCTGGTTGGGCCGCATCGGCGGTTACTTTGGATGAAGTTCATCCGTTGTAATTTGTGTCCGTTGCTTTTAATTCATCCCTGATTGGGACCTTCAGCTCACTTCAAGGGACTTGCAGGGTGCCCGAAGGGGTGACTGGGGCAAAAATCATCGGAACTCTCGAAACGTCACCACAGAGATTCGAACTCGCGACGTCCAAACTCGCGACGTCCAAACTCGCAGGCCGACGCTCTAGACTGGCGTTGCCTTCGTGTCCACGACATTAGCTTTCGGAGCGCACACCCACCCACTTCGTTGATGTTGGGGGAGAATAAGGGAATAAGGAGACCCACATTCTGTACAGAATGTGGGTATTGAGGAGGTGAGGAAGGTGGGGGGAGGCCGCGGGGATGCGAAGGTGGGGGATGCGAGAGCCATGGCCGCGGGGTCTCGGGGGCGGGGAGACCCACATTCTGTACAGAATGTGGGTATTAAGGAGGTGAGGAAGGTGGGGGGAGGCCGCGGGGATGCGAAGGTGGGGGATGCGAGAGCCATGGCCGCAGGGTATCGGGGGCGGGGAGACCCACATTCTGTACAGAATGTGGGTATTAAGGAGGTGAGGAAGGTGGGGGGAGGCCGCGGGGATGCGAAGGTGGGGGATACGAGAGCCATGGCCGCAGAGTATCGGGGGCGGGGAGACCCACATTCTGTACAGAATGTGGGTATTAAGGAGGTGAGGAAGGTGGGGGGAGGCCGCGGGGATGCGAAGGTGGGGGATACGAGAGCCATGGCCGCGGAGTATCGGGGGCGGGGAGACCCACATTCTGTACAGAATAAGGGTATTAAGGAGGTGGGGGGAGCCCGCGAGGATACTCTTAGAGGGGATGCGACAGCCATGGTCGCGGGGGATATGAGGCGGGGAGAAGTACATTCTGTACAAAATGTGGAGGTTGGGGATGGGGGTTTAGGGTTTCGATAAGGCTTTTGATAAGAAGTCTGATTTCTCCAAATTTTTAGGAGCCGCAGATGTTGTCAAGCGTGGGACATACCGGTAAGAAAATTATGAATTACGTCTTTGTATTCCACTTGCTTTTTCCTTTTATACAATGTTAATAGAATGATTTTGATCTATGGCAGTTCAACTTCATTAGGTACTTCAAGAGAGAGCTGCTTTTTAAAGGTGCAATTGCCCTTGAGAAGCTCCCCAAGTACTTCGCAGCATGGATTCAGAAAGGCTCTGACCAGTGAATCTATACTCCTCAGCAGTTGAAGAGGTTGAAATTTCAGCACCTTGAAGCTGTTTGTTGGTATCTAGATTGCATTCGTTCATTTGCTATTGAGTCAGAAGCGGAACTGAAATCTAAACTTGATGGAGGATCGGCGGTTATCGAGGATTCTGGGGACGGTTCAGATGAGGCCAAAGGTCTGCAGGATCAATCATCGGCACTTCAACCGAAGAGAGGGAGAGCGCGGCGACTGCGAACTCTCGGTTCGAAGTCCCAGGCCTCACAGGATAGTGGTGCGAAGTCATCCGCACCTGGGAAGGAGACACCCAACGCTTCTCCAACTACAGACGTCCCAAAGCCATCTTTGACCACTGCAAATGCGCCTTCATCCATTAGTGCTTCCGAGATCACCAGAAGTCTCATTGAGCTGAGGAAGGCCAAACACTTTCCTCAAACAACTTTCCACACATGTTTCCGTCTTCAACTCATTTGTGGATTCGATATTCCGGCGAAAGAAGAAGCTCTCAAACAAGGGTGGCGACCCGGAATGGATCAAAGTTCAAGACTTCATTCGCAAGGTATGTTTCGTTCTCACAAGTTTTGCTTGACTGCAGACTATTTGGTTCTGGATTCGCGTCTACGTTCGTAGTGGCAGTAATTTCTCCTTCCAGACGAAGAAATCCCAGTTGATACATGGGGTCCTCAACATTACCGAGAGTGATGCCATTTTTAACTGGACCGATGCGGAGTCGCAACAAATGAATGGGGACATTCCGTGCAGAGGGCCAAGGGAGAAAACCCATGAGATGATATAGAGCATAATTGGAGAGCTTTCGAAGCCCCGCGACATAGTCCTCGACTAGGATGCAGGAACAGGTAACCATTCATTACATGTGTCTGCTTGATTATTCCTCTCATTTTTCCCACAGTTTCTCACTTCTTTGTTACTCTCTGAGTTTTAGGGGCCTCCATCAAGGCTTGCCAGGCTATTGGTCGTCACATTATAGCTTTTGAGGATGACGAAGCCATATTCAACGCCATTCTCAAACCGTATATGGCTACACCATCCGCCATGGGCCCTCCTAAACATCCTAGACCGGCAGCAAGAGAGGAAGCACCGGTGAAGAAATCAAGACCCTCTAAGTGGTGTAAGTCTTACTCTAGATTTTCTATCTTTTGTGCAATTTATCTTAGCATTGCTTCTGTTTGCAACTCTACCTACTCAATCTAACCACTGTCGGTTTTCTGTTGCAGAGTAGTTGCGGCAACACCGCCACGTGAGCCAAGAGCCGTGTCCACTCCATTGTGGCCTCTTCATTCCAGCCCGATTCAGCCTTATATACTTCCGGACTATGCAGAGGACTTAGCACAAGCGCTTCAATCTGGTGCCCTTTGATATGTTCCTAGTTGGCCTAGTACTTTTGATCCCAGGGCCCTTGTATTTGCCGATGCAGAGGCTGTAGAAGGAGATTCAGAGTCATCGAGGTCTGAGAGTGGAAGTAGCGATTGAAGCATGTCGTGAGTCTGAAGGAGGCTTTGGTCTATCATTGTTTTCATTTGATTTGATTTGATTTCATTGCACTTGATTACATAATCTTTCGTCTACTTTATTGCAAGCCACTTAAAGTATTTATGATTCTCATTTCCATTTTATATTCCTCTATGTAAAGGTCTACAACTGCAAGACTTTTTGGCTCTCAATTCTCATGTGTTTAAAGGGAAAACCACTTCAGTTATGAAGTTGTTTTTGTTTGCTAATTATATCCAGTACACTAGACAACACTAACGTGAACAACTGAAATGCTCAAAATATATAGAATGCTGTAATTACTTTCTTTGTCATTCAACAACATCTCATATTTCCATAGCCATGTTACCTATTCTTGGGAGAGATCCAGATACCATCTCTTGGAGAAATTTTCTTTCTTTCCGGCACATCCAAGACCTGATTCCCATTGGCCCAAAGCAATGACCTCAACTGATCTAACTCAACGCAACTAAGTTCTCCAAGGGACGCTGTCTCTAACCTCTCGTTGTAAATTGGATTTGCAAGTGTCCAAGAACTCCTAAAAACATTCCAATTGATGTTGAATCGATTAACTTCGTACTCGTCCTTTTGACTACAATGGCGACCCCTGTACGACAAGTAATCCCACCTCGCTAGTCGAAGGCATGCATATTCAGGACTGCTGTCAATCTCACGCTTCCACAACTTTGACACAGCACGAGCGTTCTCGACAACTTCAAACGTGATTACCGTCGGAGGAGTCCAAGCCTGCGTTGTACCACTACCTATATGATCCCAGGGGTTTGGCCCATCCGGCATCCGCTTAAGCAAATCCTGTAAAATCGTTTTACGGGCAACGACCTCAAATGAATCGCCCATACCTTCAAACAAAAGCCTAGCAAGTACAAGGTTAAGTACTACAGATATCATTGAGCTAATACAACGTCAAGGACGTCTGCTAAGGTTTATATACATTGTTGCTTAACACTTAAGCTAGCAGTGCTCTTACTAAAGACCGGGAAATCTTCGACGAAGACAAGCAGTCTGACATGGTATACATCTTGGTTTCAGCAACTCCATTATTGTACACAAAATTTGAAATATTCCACGAAGTTTTCAGACCTTTAATTTTATCTTTTGTGAAATTTGTAATTCCTTCAATTATTCATATTATCCTATGCAATATTTACTGTTGTGATCTAAAAACATCATGCTGGAATACTTGTATCTAGATCCAATAAGGGACCAAATCTAAAGGAATGTATGCATGACGTCATCATGACATCAGCCCTAATTTGTATCTTAGAGAACAAACGTAATAAATTCTTACCAGAGATAACCCTGATTTCCACAGTAATATACTCTTTTCCTTAAAAAAGTAACAAAATCATGCCTTATTTTAGTAACTTTCCACGGTTATAGGGTCTACTTTGCTTTCGAAAATTTGGCTAATTGTCATTTCTGTGCTCTCCATTCTGTGCTCTCCGCTCTCCGCTCTACGCTCTCCGCTCACATACGAACTTTCCCCTTACTCTTGCTGGGTTGTGTGCATATAGAATGCAAAATTAATATAAACCAATTTTTAAAATTTATGAAGTCTCCCGCAAAGCACTTACTAATAAAGTCACACATCAAGATACCTTCTTATGCCATCTATCTTGACACTCACTGATTCAAACTTAAACACTTTAGCACAATCACAGAGAATTTCCACCTTCTCAACAAACCATCCAACCTTGAATTCACACAAGGTGGAGCTCAATTATTCAATTGAAATTACACAAATACAATCATTTATGTCACACTATCCATTAAAGTTTCTAATTTCCTCTACAAAATATCCAATTCTATTCCAACTGCAATTAATTCCCAACTATTCATGACCCAGAGATTCCTTCCGAAACTATAGTTGCAGAGATTTCAGACACTAAGACAACTTATTTGCATCTAATTCATAGTTTTCTCAAAAAAGCTGAGCAACTTTTTTTTGGTATGGAATCAAGTTTCATAGGGATGCATTCATCTCAATGTTCTAGAAGGCAAAGAAGAAAAGAAAGACCATTGCCGTGAAAAAATAGATTCTGGTGATTTCTTTGCAACTTTTTCACATGAATTGGTGTTGAATTTAGCTTTTGGTTACACTAGTAGAAATTCCTGAATGTAGGACTGAAGAAGGGACTCTATATTCTGTCATTACAGACCCATCCTGCAGATAAGTGACTCGTCAGGTTCATCACCATACGGACTAGTCGCTCTTGACCACCTCGTCTCTAAAGACAGTTTTTACGCTGGTGGGTAAACGCAACTTCCGGTTGCACTGCAGTTCTGAAATCGCACTGTTGCGAACAGCGCCTGATCTCGATGTAGCGTTTCCTGAACTTCTGGAATTGGACATGCTTTTGTTTTCGTGCTATGTTCTTGACGAATACATATGCAGGATGTTTATGTCTGATCGATCATCTACCAAAACTACGGTGACTGGACTCGTAGTCATGGCCGAAAATTCGGACCTAGGTGAGTTCTGCAATACACACGCGTCCGGTACGAGATTCACATGGCGCTGCTTGACTCACAGTTCGCCGCCCATTAACCAAATGATTGGGTGACACTTGTACCAATACGGAACTTAGAATTTCATTTTTACACGTGAATCGGCAGATTAAAATTGAATTTAAATGAAATTTTATTTATATTCTCAATGTACACATTTAATTTCCAGGGTATCCACTTCCAAACGCCCTAGAAAGAATCAAATGTAAGGTCATTCTGGAATACAAATCCACCGTACTTTCAGTGCATTTAGTCAGTGCCTGAAGTCTATCGGGCTTTCAATTTCTCCGACGCTATCACACGGTACTTGTCTATTGATTCTACAGAGTACATACTGTCTGGTATCTAGGTCCCTTCTGAAAAAGGTCTACATAACCTTGAATGCATGTCAAAGCTATTCTACTTTCACATTGCGATGAAATACAGTGCTCTAAGGTATACATTAGCGTGTACCTGGACCAACGCCGAAACTAATCCGTCGGCTGGGCTTCCAGTAGTTCCGTATATTGACCACTGATGTTACTCCTTCAGGAATGTAAGCTCTTTGAACCAGAGCACACTTGAACCCCTTGCATCGTTTAGGGTCATTTGCTCTGCGTCCTCGACAGGAATCATTAGGGGAATATCCACGAAAACCTCTTCTACGTTCACTCTCACATACTTGGGAGGAATCGAACGATTATGAAAGACTCCTCGTCCTCCTAGGCCTATGACTGTCCCCGTTGCTACACGAGCGTCTCTGTCCAGGGTGTCCGCCAACCACACTCTTGCGCCGATCCTCATCTGCAATGGACCCGGGTAATGAACGAAGTGATGTGAGTTAGGCTTAGACCATGAATTTCTTTCTGAGATAAAAATAATGTTGCAATAAGTCGATGAATTTTTATTCAGCCATGAGAACGCTCAGACATGTTCCATACCTCGATCTCTTTTCCAGCCGGTGTTGTTCCCTCCTTTCTTGTTTTATTTGCTCCCTGCAATACACCATCGCATAGGTGTTACAAGTCCAGCTTCCAATCATGATGTGGATCTTGAAATAACTTGTTTTCGAACACAACCCCTGTATTGTATATGATAGTCTTCCACGTCTTTTAGTTAATAAGAAGTGGGTTTTGATTCCCTGTTTATTGAAACTCCACAAGGTATGGATGAGTAGAGCAAATACGTCAAATCTGAAAATCCAATTTAGTTATTCAAGATTCATGCTCACCAATGTCGAGATGTGACCCAACGGTATCGTCTACGATTAAACAGAAGTCATGGTTTACTGTGAAAACAAATTTTGGGCCCAAACTGAATAACGGGGTTCCTCTAATACTTCGTTACTCCCCATGAATATGTCCTTCATATGCAGGCCAAAAACGTAGATCTAATGACTGCAAAAATTTTGACGACCAGCATTGTACGAACAGAAAACGATGTGGCCAATCACGTGATTCTTTAACGTGAAGGTGATCTTCCCTTATTGCTGTAATCAAAAATATACGAACCATCCAGATTTCCAGCACATGAAATTTAAGAAGCTAAATCAAGTCTTTAATGTCATAGTTTTTACCTTATCAGAAAGTGTATTCTCCGAAATCTCACGCAGTGGTGTCCGAGTCTGCAAAATATAGCAAAGTAATTCATCAATGACCGGATACACGTCTTACGTTCAACCAGTTACTTGAGTACATACTTCATTCCTCTGTTAATGAAAAGTCCTTCCATAGTCCTTCAAGAACTATCTCCGCCACTGATGAACTCTGAATCAATGATACAGTACACTTACAAGTCCGTCGCAAGTCTGTCTCAAAAGTAATTAGTGGTCACAGACGAAGCAACAGAAATGAATTATTACTGTGTCACCCCTCCTTAACGTGTAGTTATCCTGAGTTCGTGAAAAAACGTGAATCCTTTTAACATAAAACATGATAAACGTCGGTGTAAAAGCAGGAAATATCATGCCAAATTATCTGCACTACTAACATCCACCGAGTCTTGTAATACTGTCTCCGCACCTCATATTGAAATCATTTTTTTATTTTTATTTTTTGGAAAAGTACAATATAAAAATCACAATTTAGTACTTCTGGTCCTTGTGTTTACCTTATCATGGAGTGTGTTCTCCGAAATCTCACGCAGTGGTATCCGAGCCTGCAAAGTTCAGGAGAGTAGTCTATTAATTAGGGGCTACAGACATTTCACACACTCTACAAAAATGAAAGAATCATCATAACGTGATGTAAATGAAATGTTGTTACCATAGTGGAGAACTCTGCAGAGCATTGAAGACCAGAAACAGGGTAGTCAGTACGTTTTTCAACCTACGTCGACGTTCATTAAGCCTTAGCTTCCTAACACTATATGATTATCGTAATACTCTGCTAAATCACCTCCGTGTGTTTCACATACAAAGCAACTATAAACGCAGTCCATTTGGAAATCCTACCCTTGACCATGAATTCATTCAATCTTTTCAGTATCTAACCTAAACCAATCCGCTCTTTCGCATCCATGTTTTCATTTGAATGCGTGGGGAATCTAATATTAAAGAATGGTGAGTCATGTGATGTACCTTAAGTCCTTCTTTGGATTGTACCGTACTCGAGGCCTTACGATTTTTTACAGAACGTTTCTGCCTCACAAATAAACAAGGGGGATCGTCAGTTCTTCCGTGGTGAAATTTCATGTACGGTCTTTGCTAGGAAACTAAATTTAAAAAAACAGAACCTTATTCTCACCATTTCCCTGGACCACGAATACTCAGTGACTATCATAACATGTCGCCTACACAAGAATTGTCAATAACAAATTTGTACAAAGGTTAACATAAAAAATTTAAAGTGCTTCAGCTAAAGGCAGACTAACCATCACTATCAACAAACTAGGATTCAACGTCTTAGAGCTCTTAATTTCAAATACAGTACCGAATAACAATTATGCAATTGGAGAACCCTGATGAACTCATAATGAATATCGAATTCTTCAGGTTAAACATTCGTGTACAGAATATCACCTGAATATTGGACTCAAATCGACAAAGGACTCGGTTTCCATTATCATCATACTGCTCCTCTTCATCCTCAGAAGTCTTGCAAAGCCTATCCCACCACATCTCACTACTTCCAGAACCGCCTGACTCTCCGTCTCTGTTCGAGTTCGTCCTCGCTATTTGACCAGATGTCCCCGCTGGGTCGCTTTGAAGTGCACCTTCTGTACGTGCACCCTGGAAAGCATCTTTGCCTGTTAAGTTGCTCAAAACAGACATCAGCATATTTTGGAGATTTAAATTACTTTTTTGAAGATTTAAATTACTTTCAATTACATCATCCAGCCTTCGGTTAGTCTCTCCTTGTTTTTTTTCCATCGCTGTCAACCTTCTCGCATTACTCTTCTCTGAGTCCTGCAACACGCTCAGACTTAGCAATTACTTTTTGTTGACTGCGTAGTGGCCCAATTAAATACACAATAGCCGGACCAACACGTGCAATGACAAAGGAACACATCACCTACATATAGCAGTGAATTTTACTCCGAATAACATACTGTAGATGGGATAAAAACAATTTGTATCAGAGAGTTGAGTGGAGACATACAAGGATTGTCAAAAATTTATTAGTCTCAAGTTGTGACTAAGCAACCAATTCTTGTGAACACCACCTACGACAATTGATTAGCCTGTCGGCAAGTTTGCTAAAGTTTTTTTAACATACGTTTCGGTACATCAGGGAACATGAAAAGTACGCAATGCACGTGAGTATGCACGAAATCACACATGTAATATGGAACAATACAAAATACCAGGCTTAGCGGATGTTCCTAAGTAGTGCGCACGTTGTCCTCCAGGTCCGCCACAACATCAGAATTGTTTCGCTCTCATTCCTGCATGAGAGCAACCTCATATACATCCTTTAAAATCTGACAGTTACGAATTCTAACGATAACCAAGTTGTAGAGCAAAACAAAGCTCACCATATAACGTCTCCGTTGACGAGCGAACACATACAAGCATCCAGGGATAACGACCACTCTCAATGGAGTCTCGAGTAAATAAACTCACCAACTTCGCTTCATGTCCTGCATAACCATGTCTGCCAAGACGAGGGTTATAAACGACTTTGCTCCTTATTTCACTCATTTTTTCAGACTTCCTCTTGTACGCTGGTGAATCCCAATATTTCTTGAGAGCTGTCCATTGACTATCTGTATACTTCGAGGGGGCCTTCTGTTTTCCCCCATGAAGCCGTCGATTACGCTCACGGTCTCTCCTCAACCATGTCTTAATCATCTTGGCAAAGGAAACATCTGTCACCTCATGATCAATGAATTCAAATTTGTTAAACATTGTCTCTCTTAACACCTTCCTCGAACTCTCATCCTGATCTTCATACTTTATGACGCTCATATCTAACATACGGGGTGTTAGATCCCTAACAAGCTCCTGCCACTTCAAGTGGCCTTTGCAACCGCTGTCAATCAATCCGGAGGATCGGACTTGGACCGCATAGGGTTTCAACCCAGCACTCTCTCTTCGCCTCATCTCTTCCTCGGCTTCCCTCTGATTGGCTCTTCTAGCTCTTTTTTTAATGGAATCCTCTTTGACAGAAGAAGATTTCGAACCAATGTTGTCGTCTACCTTCTGTTGTTCGGATCCTTGTATTCCTCCAACGCCTGTTACTGACTGTGTCCCTCCAGAGTTCGGCAATGGTTGTGTTTGTGGAAATGGCCAATTCGAAGGATACATACCCTGCGAAAACCCGCCAAGAAGGTCAAAAATACCTGCAGTTGGTTGAGAGTGCGGAATCGGCACCCATGTAAATGCGGCAGGTCCCTGCACTTGCTTCGAGGAAGAGGACGGGAGAGTGTGTTCTTGAGGTAAGCTGTTGCGACTCGCTGAAGCAGTCCCAACTCCATGTGTGTCAACATATTCGTGAGTACGCCTGTCATGTGATCGGCCACCGGATATATTTACTCGGGCCTTTTTCTGACCGGTGGGGGTGAACGGGGTCGTCTTCGGTAGCACGAGAAGTAGTACCTGAGCCGCAGACATTTTCGCGATTCGATTTACATCAATTACAATATGCGACAAACGAAGAGGAGAAGCAAACAAATCAAGAGAGTCAAACTATGAAGGCGTAACATGACCCGCTGAAATATGAAAGACATCCTGTCGATTTCATATGTACTGCTTTGTCATATACCCGTGCTTAAGGATGAGTACTTCTTGAGATTAATTGAAAACACAAATTCCTCAGATATAAGGCTTATTTCCGCTGAATGCATAACCTAGGGTTGCATGCGCCTAACATTCAGTGAACATAAGAATACAACACCCACCACGTAGGGCAGTAAAGAAACAGATTACAATACAACATGGTATAAGAGTTTTGAAAAAGAGAATTCGTCACCGCAAGGGTTAATGTCTTCTGAAGAACTGCTTCGTCTCGTACTGCGAGCTCCAAGATGGTTGTCGATATTTGGAGACTCCTCAGCAACACATTGCCCGCTGACAGATGTATTCAGTCTACCGCTACGCCGGGGCGGAAAATCCCTTGACGGCTTCTGCTTAGGGTTTGACTTCTTCTTGCCGCGAGAGATTTCAGTGTTACTACAAAACCCATACACCTAAATTCGAATCAACAATGCAATGGAATGCTGCTAAGCTATGCGCACAACTCACAGGCTACAATGAGTTCGCAGGCTACAATGACATGTAAAACGTCACAAGAGGTTGTTAAGGCACTGTTACCCAGGAGAAGACGATGTGTTAGAAAATCTTAGCCATTAAATAATACACGTGTCAATCATCGAGACTTCGTGACACAACTGGGGTAGGGTTTGTCAGTCAAAGGTAAACTTACAACGCCCTCGCAACCTGGACAACGTCTTCCATTCTGGCCATGTTGTGCGCCATTTTCGCCTTCCTCAGCATCTCATACTCGTTCTCTTCTTCTTCTTCGGGCTCCTCATCATGGCGTTCGTCACTTGTATCAAAACTGTCACTACTAGGTTCCTCTGGATTCATGGTCTCGGTAGCTAGGTGGGAAGAAACGGAATGGTCCTCACTAGGAATTTGCCAATAGTTCGGTGCTCCTGTAATGTGCGCGTCAATAGGTAACGCATCTGAATTAACACGATCGGTGAACTACAATGCTGAGACGCCTCCAATCGCTTCCAAATACTGACTATTACAATGGCAGTTGGACGAAAGGTCGGTGGTAATTAGGTTTTCAGCGTATATGAACTGATAGTTAAGTGTGGGTGAAAATAGGAAGTTTTGATGATCGCGACCTTCCAAGATTTGAATACTACAGAAACTTCAATTCAAATATTCATGCGAGTTCTCTTTTGAACTAGACTATATGCACAGCGAAGGAGACCTCGATTGAATTTGAAGCCAAGTAATCCAGAGAGCTGTGTTTTATTGTGATCAATCATTGTCTACTGTCACGGACCACTGCCTCGAATTGGGTTTCGTAGGATGTATGGGATTGATCGCAAAAGGAGAGTTGGAAGCCCGCATAAGGTACGCAAGGATTCCCTCATATGTTGAATATTGATTTGGACTTGTTGTTTACAAATTGTTACTTTATACACAACGTAGAGGATGAGGGGACACCAGCTCTATTTAGGTTGTTCAGTAGATGCAGCGACAAAACTGTAATTTGCGGCGCTACAAAGATTACATAACACTTTCTTTACGTGGCTTAAATTGCTAATGGGGTTTATGGGGTAGACTTGTATGCAGCGGACGTTCGAGGTTATCAGGGGTGCGTCAACATGGATTCCCTCTGTCGTTGTAAATTAAGGTATTCAGTCTCAACATTGGGTCTGAAGATTTATGAACATCTTTCGGTTTGAATTCATACGCTTTTTTCAGAACTACTTGAGATTTACGAGTACGATTTAACGCCAATATATACTCCAGTCCATTTCAGTACATTCATAACTTATTTTACTGTGTTCTCACTTTGTATGTATGACGTGCATTTTATCGTTAGGTTTGCAGCTGGTGTTCAAGTCGTGAAGACAGTACCTTCCGTTAACCTGTCATTGGAGTATTGAAGAAATCAATGACTCCTTCTCTGAGTACACCCAGGTCTTTGAATCTCCATTCTTCTTGTTTTCCGTGTTCAAATTGCATTTGTCCTATTCTCCTTATTCAATTCACTAATGAGACACCATGGTATATCTAGCTTCCAATCTTCTCCGCATTTATGTCCATATACGTGAATATTATGAATGACAATGATACAGTTCAGCTTTTCTTATAGCCAAGCTCCTGTACTATTCTGATAGGAATATGCCCACTATTTTTCCATGTAGCATGCGTACTTATCTACGTAAATTTATTGCTTGTAGGTGTGGTTATATTTTTGAAAACGTTACCTGGTCTTCAAAGGCAATGCACAGAACGAGATATGACAGCCGTCTATCTCCTCATTGAGGTTAGTGCCGACTCCATTAGAATCTCTGTACTTAATCTTTGTCATTGCATTTAGCTTACAATCTGTATTTTCTTCTTGTCTGATTTTAAAATTATAGGTTTATGAACACCAAGACAGCGTCATCATAAACTAAGAAGGTTTAGAAAACGTAGGTATTAATCATAAAGACAAACTTAAACATCCTCATTTGCTTCCAGAAACTGCCCCCCTCCTTTAAAGTTTTGGAAGTGTTTCATCATACGCATGGACACACTTACCTGTCTTTCATGTTTTCTACAATTAGTAAATAATATTGTTGGCTTCAAAATTTAACATACATAGTTGGAAAAGAATTTTTAGTGCCAAAATTGTTTACTTTGGTCATAACAGAATCTACACAGGTATGGCATATAAATACTTAACACAAATTCATTAATCCGTATGTTTTGTAAGTGCCATTAAATTCCGGTGTGGGCGTTGTGTACAGGACGATGTCGAGGTTACCAATAACTGATGCTCGTCGCATTAGAGCACGCGACAACAAGCTTTGGGGTCGAGAGAAAGAACGGGCAAAACTTTACAAACTAACCAAACTACACTGTCCCTGCAACAAACATAGAGGAACAGGACTGCCCTTTCGGATCGACGAAGTGAGAAACCATTTGGTGCGGTGTGGACGTTTTCATGAGTGCCGAACGTGGAGGGGTCCAGGGGAACCCGATTCGTCTGACGACGAGTGGGAGGCTGATGCGGCATCGAAGATTCAATCCGCTGAAAACCGTCAACAACCTAGAGACAACGGCATAGAGGTCCGGCAAATGGTACAGGACCTGAACCAGCAAGTGCAAGATTTTGTTGCTACAGAGGAGAGGATAAACGACATTACACTGTCAGCTTTAGCTGATGTTGACAACATAACAGGGCTCAACTGCAACGACGGAGAAGGTGAGGGGATCAATCAAGGTGCTCAAAACGGAGTAGATGGCAATGCTAATGATGTCACAGTAGAGCAGCAGGAGCTTCCATTTCTTCCGGGCAGGATGGGCATGATCAACAGCCGGCGAGAGAGGAGAGAGGATACGACGGAGAAGGATGGAGGACAAACATAGATGGTTCCAAGCTCGAAGAAGAGAGAATGAGAGACGTCAAAGCCTTAGAAGATGCCATGCGGTCACTTTTTGACGGTTCGAAGCATACGAAGCTTGGAGCGACGGTGATGCTTGTTAATTTAGTTGCAACGCACTCTGGAATCACGGAGAGGGCGGCTGATGATATACTGGCTACAATTAAATGCCTTCTACCTGATGGTAATTGCCTGCCAGGCTCTCTCTACCAAGCGAAAACTTTGACACGGAGGTTGGGACTCGATTTCCGAAATATCGATGGCTGTCGTAACGGGTGCATTCTATTCGATGGAGAAGAGATGAGAACACTAGACCGCTGTCCTCGATGTGGAGCTGGGAGATACAAAGACATGTTTCACCGCACCAGACCTGTGAAGGTATTACGTCACTTTCCAATTATTCCAAGGTTGCAACGCTTGTATAGAATCGCTGTGTTGTAAAAATTGTTGTGATGGCACAGAAGCAATCGAAGCAGAGATGGGAAAGTGCGATACCCAGCAGATTCTAGGGCATGGCAAAAACTTGACAGAATGGACCCAGAGGTATTCGACACTGGGGGATTTGGGCTAGACGAAAGAGATGTCCGAATTCAGATTTCATGTAATGGCATATGCCCGTTTAAGCTTCATAAATCCACGTGGTCGGCGTGGCCTGTGATAGCTACCTTCCTGAATCTCCCACCTTGGTTAATAACAAAGAAGTTTTTTACCATGTTAACCCTGATCATTCCAGGTAGAGAACAAGTTCCTTTTGAACACTTCAATGTTTGGATAAGACCCCTCATTGATGAGCTCAAGGTTCTCTGGGAGGCGGTGCCTGCCTATGATGTGCTGAGTCCTGAGAACGACCGATTGTTCAAATTACGAGGTGCGGTACTTTATACTACACACGACTTTCCTGGTTATGGAACTGTTTCTGGGTGTGCCCATCAATGGTATACAGCTTGTCCCCCTTGTGGTGACCAACTGAGGGGAAAATATGCTTTCGAGAGTAAAAAGATGATTTATCGGGATGCTAGACGTTGGTTGAGAGAAGACCATGAAATCAGGTCGGATCGCTTCAATAGATTCTTCGACGGGCTGCCTGAGACGAGGGGGGCTCCTATTGCAAAAACCCCAGCACAGCAGCGTGCTGCGCTTCAAGAGTATATCAGCTTTCTAGAAAGGAGGGGTAGAAAGAGAACACGATCGACCGGTGGTGGTGTCGGCTCTAATGCCGGACATAATGACATTCCTCCTGTTAGAAACGTTAGAAGAGTCAACAGTAGGACAGCGTCGTCATCCGGTAGGAACGTGCCATTGACATCTAACAGGGTAAGAGGTAGGCTTCGGCACTCTAGGACGAAAGCTGGTACGATAAGATCAAGGTCAGCCCCATCAGGATTGGAATCACCTGCATCTGTAACTGATCCAAATAATGCATCGACAAGTGGAGAACGCAGAAGTAGAGCATCCGCTCCTGATCCATCGAAGATACACGGTGTTAAGCGCGACAGCAGCTTCTACGAGCTACCTTACTGGGAAGTGAGTCCGCTTTCATCACCCCTGTTTTCTATATGCTTATTAAAAATATTCATATTACTCTAATTCTTTTGTACAAACTTGTGACCCATTGAAAGTGTAGTCTATTGTCAACTGTCGAAGTAGGACGTCGTGATGTTCAGTAAACAGTTTTTTAATTTAAGTCCTGTATAACACGCCTGTTTGTTTCAGAATTCCCTATAAGTATGTGTGACGGAATTCTTACTTCAAAACTATTCGTGGACTTGCTACGTCGATTTGGTTTCTGTGGTCGCTGATGAAGTCGCTGTGTTTATTGAGTTCATGTCAATATAGTTGATGCTTACTAAATTTTAATGCTTTCATTACCTGATCGTCCAGGCTTGACCTTGTCATTCTTTACTTGAAGGTGTTTCCGATTATAGTTAGTCGTTGTCTGAAACAGTTTTCACTATCCTCGATTATTGACTGCGAGAAAATGTTTTGTTTTCTGAACATTAACGTCTTCGGCCTCAGCGGACTTTAGCATGAATCGGAATTGTACAACCCTTCGTTAATTCTTACTACCTGTGAACGTGCAACTGGATGGAACAGCTACTCTAGTTTTTTAGAACCTTATATGTACAATCGGAAATGTTTTCATGTTGCCCAACTATGTAGTCGCAACTTTTCGATTATATGTGCAGTCTCTAAAACTTCAATGTGAGTCAGAGTTGCACTTCACCTTTTTGTTGCAGTTGTAATAACCGGTGGAAAAAATCAACTGAGATGTAGGTATGGATTTTTGGAAAGTTTCTTGACCTGGTCATCAAATTTATTACGAATTTTTTTCTCATAATAGTAAATCATTTCTATTATCTTCTGAATACCAGATTTTTTCTTAAACAAGAACTGCTCATGGTTGCTAGACTATAACTCGGTTTTAGAATGGTGCACTTATGTCATTCTTCATCTAGTAAGTATTAATATTTGATTATCAGCCTAATTGTTTTTGTCGTTTTATTTAGTTCAATGTTTATTCCCTTTTAACATTGTCCATTTCTGAATCTATAGCACTCTTTAATTCTCTCTCTAGTAATTAAGGGTCCGGGTCAGACAATGTACAACTTCATATGTGGGAAGTGGAAAAGTGATTTTGTCTGAGACTATACTCACATTATGTAGTTCGATGTCAAATTTTAAAATTACTCGCATTACAATTCGGCTTATAAACTCTAATGACCTATACTCATTACTGACCGCATAAAATTACAACTTCATCTCGCTTCCGTTCCCTACTGTTACTGGAGCTCATCGTCATACTTATAATCTGACTAAATGTATGTGAATCCTGTTTGGCCTATATTACTGCTAAGTGGTTATCCTGTTCGCCATCTGATTTCGTTGATCAGTATCTCAATTATGTCCAGGATGTGAGTATGTTGTAAATCTTAATAGAAATTATAATGTTTTCCATATATTGAATGTACCACTCGGTGTACATCGGTGTTGACTTTGTTTGCAGAGCAGTTTTTCAATTCTAGTTCCGCACTTTTTGATATTTTCAATTGTTTTATTACTGATTGATGAAATTTCAAATTCTATGGCGGTGTATACTACAGGTACTTGATGATTTCATAGACTGTTGTGTTGCTTGGAGTGAATCACCTTGTAAATTTTGACGATGTTACTCTTGCTAGTTCTGGACTATCCATCTGATTCTAGAGTTTTCAGATCCGTGTTTGTTGGACACCATTACCTAATCAGATTCACGTGGGTTTTATGTACAGCATTTAGAGATCAGAAATACATTGGACATTATGCACTGCGAAAAGAATTTTGCAGAAAATTTATTGAAGACAATATGTGGGTGGAAAGAGAAGGACAGCGTTAAAGTGCGAAGAGTCATGCAGAGGGAAGGAATTAGGCAACACCTCTGGATGACGCAGGATCCGAGAAACCCTACAAGAATGCTCAAGCCAAAAGCCAATTATGTTCTCAGCCCCAGTGAGTTTGAAATATTCTGTCAACGGTTAGAGAATTTGAAGGTTCCATCTGGTTATTGCTCCGAGATTGGGTCACACATTAGGCAGAAAAAATTTGGGGCGCTTAAGTCGCATGATTACCACATCATCATGCAGACTTTACTTCCATTGGCGTTGAGGGGCCTTATGGACTAGAATACCAGACTGGCAATTATGCGAGCCTCTCGTGTTTTTCGTCGGATTTGCTGCAAGGTATGGGACCCTTCGCAAGCAGATAATCTTCGAGAAGATGTGGCCGTTACAATGTGTTTGATGGAGATGACATTTCCACCCACGTTTTTTGATGTGATGTCTCATCTCCCGATGCATCTTGTAGAGAAGTTGATTCTTCTAGGACCAGCACAGGTGCGGTGGATGTACCCGATTGAACGCAACATGATGACCCTTAAAAATCATGTTAAAAACCGTGCCCGTCCTGAAGCCTCAATTGCACACGGTTATTTACTGGAGGAGACAATGGGTTTTGCGACGTCTTACATGCATGGGTTTGACGTGGTCAGACGTCGTGTTTGGGACGCCGACCCAGAAGACTGCGAAGAATTTGAAGTGCTTCAAGGCGGATATATTGATGTCACGTTGACACGGGCCCAACGAGATTCAATGCACAAATTTGTTTTGCGAAATAATACGCTCACTGCCCCGTTCTACTGGTATGTTTACGGCTTCCCTAATGTTGTATATGTATTGTATTGGAATCTTATGTTTTGGTTAGAGTGTGTTCCTCTCAGCGCCTGTTTCTCTCAGTTCGGCTATAAACATTCCAATTTAAAGCATGTTCATTTTTATCACTAGCTTCTACAATAGTGGTCTCGTACAGGAGCAATGCAAAGCTGAAGCATTACTTGATCACTGCTGAATAATAAATTCGTGGACAAGTTAACCCATTCATGTCGTTGTATATTACACCAACCATGAACCTGACATCAAATATACTTTTTTCTTGAACAGTCAGTGGGAGGGGGAGTGGGAATCCACAGCAGGGGCGGTTGGGCCAGTGGAAGTATGGATGCAGCGTACCATTCACTCTTTGAACTTAGACATGACAGATACCGAAGATGCAGACACCGTTTTACTTTCGAATCCTCCTTCAATGTCATGTCGACGCTACGCTAAAATGACAGCTTACGGCAACCATTGGAGAGTTGACGATGAATATGGTAGAAGTTGCAAAACCTTTGACTGTGGAGTTGCTTGCCTTGAAGCCAACGAGCAATCATCTGGAACTGGGAAAAACTATGTGGGAATATTGCAAGACATATTTGTACTGAATTACGGGGCAGTGAAAACTCCAGTTATAATCTTCTCTTGTATGTGGAAAAGACGTTACGACAATTTCCGCCACGAGACCTACGTACGCGATGCTGATGGCTTTTTGGTGGTTAATTTCAAACACAACACATCGAGGTCCATTGATCCGTATGTGTTCCCGAGTCAGTGTAGCCAAGTTTTTTTTTCTGACGATGATTTGCGTCCGGAAGGAACAGAGTGGAAGGTTATTTTAAGAAAGGAGGCCAGGTCGAGGCGTAAGGTGGAAGAGGACGACGATGTTTTTATCAACAGTGCAGTCATGTCCGCAGGTGCTGTTCCGAGCAGTACCTTCGCTAATCCACCAACAGAACCCGATCTTACAGGAGCTATTGTGTTAAACGAGACAGATAATGCAATCGCTCTTCAAAGCTTTGAGCGAGTGGAACTAAGAAACTCTGGAAGACGCATACCGAGGGAAACTGGAAGTACACAACGTCCAAACGCTAGAAGGAATGGGAGGACAAATGTGTGACATTCAGGTGATCATCTATACATGCATATAATTCTCACTGGCCTATACTGTGGATCTATCAGCAGGGGATGGGTGAGCTTGCCTTCAGTGGGCAGCGGTTTAGGCGTATCCCACATCCTTACTCTGGGTAGTCAACAGGCCTCGAGCCCTTGGTGAGCTCTTGATCTTACTTCACGGCCTATGTGTGGATTGATACATCAGCTCTTCTTGTTCTTATATGACCATCTTGTTGTCGTGAGATTCATCTGCAGACTCAACATTTGACACATGGTTTCAGATGTTACTCTGACACTATGACGAGTTTGTGCTGCATTGCTCCTAATTGTGTTAGACATTTAACTCTTAATAATTTTGATTTTTCGTGTCTATCTGTGATTCATTAACAATTGTGCTATTTCACATCAATTCTGGTAGGTAAATGGCAACGTGGAGCCATGGCCACATATGAAGGAGCTGCTTCAAAGTTACATTGCAGATTGGGTGAAGGATGAACTCAAATATGGACACTATGAAAGTGTGCCACCTCCCACGTTTGAGAACCAGATCTTTGAAGGACCTGACACAGATGTAGAGACAGGTCAGCATACTACGTTTAGGCAGTCTCCTTCCTGTGTTTAAGAAACTGAGATGTCCAAATACAGATTTTCATGTTCACAGTGCGTTCCTCATTTGCGAGAGCGCGTCTTTTATTTCCTTTTATCAGGTACTGCGATGTACTTGATGTGCAGCCTACTATCCTATTAATCATATGCTTTATGGTTACAGAGCTGCGCCTATCAAACATAAGGCTTGGAAGACATGGAGATGCCACAGATGATGAAGATCCGACAACTTCTGGTAGATATTCTGGAGGATTATTTTCTGGACGATTTTCTGGGAGGTCGACAGCAAGTGATAATCCAGACCCAATTACTGCAAAAGCACCAAAGGTTCTGATGCCCCAAGTCATTACATCCTGTGAACTAACTTTGGAAGTATGATTAGGTATGTTAGGATTTTTAAGGACTACTGAAATATTCACTGGATGTTGATGTTTTTAAACACATCCGTGGAGGGGAAAATAGGATGTAAGATATTAGGCCTTTCAAATTCTTGTTGATGCCTTCGAGTATGTGGAGATAAAATTTGACAGGCAGATTTAATACGGGTTTACTTTAAGTCCTTTTCTTACATATATACGATACTAAATCTTCACGCGAAGGTTTAATCTTTAGGTCTTCTCTAGAAAACGATATCTTGGGATGATCTCACAAATACATTGCTATTAATTGAATCTTCTCGTCATCATCTTAGTAGAGGTGAAGTCGGAGCGTTTTGAACCAGGATTACAGAATTAAATGAACGTGTAAGAATTAACGTCACCTACATTGAGTAGACTGACTATAACAAACTCAATCATGACTATATACTCGAGAAAAGGATACTTCGGTCAATTTCATGTCATTTCTTTGTGTGGGTTTTTATTCTCGGGTCTTCCCTCGTCAGTATGGATTCGCAGAAGCTCTTAAGAGGGTGTCTTTCTACTCACCATTCACTGTGACGGTTGCAAGAGTTATTAAGTATAGGTAGGTGCTGTAATAGCATTTCCTTGTTTTTGTCATGTATATTGTACTCACCCCAGAAGTATTGTGTCATGTTTGCAGCATTATGGTGGGGCTCCGCTACCGCCTGACGAGCCACTTTTTAATTGGCGTGCAGCAAGGGCAGCTGTGTTTGGCCAAAGGACACCAGAGATTCTTACATCACTACCATCGAGGTCTCCTGAGCTCAATTGTGAACTTTTTTGAGATTATTCATTTAACGTGCTCACAGATCCGAGGCTTTGGTGCTGTTAATCATAGTATATCTGTAGGTGTATTTTCTATTTGTGAATGTTATGTTTCTCCATGAGAGGTTGGGAGCGGTAAGACTTTCGAAGGATACAGGACCTGGCCTTGGCATGTTTTGTGGGAGAAAGAGATATACCTTAGTCTGCTCAATGAAGCTACTTCGCAGTGCCTGCATTTACTGTGACTGTTTGGTCCAGTGTACATTGGAAGGCTGCTGAAGCTCATTGTGAATGTTGTTTTGTTTTTAGTGTCGATTACATGATTATGATTGTCGCAATTTGTTGGGCGGGTATAGGAGGAAGCCGATGAGACTAAGAAGGTCATACTTAATTGTACGCGTGCACTTATCGTTTACACTCTGTTTCATTTTACTTGAATCCCACAGTTTTAAGTGCCAACGGTTTACTGAGCCCATATGCGAGCGCTGATGCGATGGGTGAACGTCAACTCAGTACTTGGTATCACTGATGGGTCTACAGGGTCCCGTCGAGGTATGCCTATGTTTCAATGATAACCATGCACTTATCCATGGTATGATTAACACCTAAATCTTTCTAATTAGTATCCTCCATGAGCAAATGTGATGTGAGAAAGGATTGCTGAATGTCTGATCAATATCATGGAGCATCATGAGGGAAGAAGGACAGTGGGGAACTTGTCGGGTGGATGATGGCTGTCAGGCCAATCGCGATCACCTTCTCCAATTCGGCCACCCATAAATCAGTTGAAGATGAAGGTTTTGCGCTCTTCCTCCTCCATTGCTTTCCTGCACCTTCTCATGTTTTTGGCTTACAACGCAGCCTTCTTCGTATTCTGTGTGTACCTCGCTTCTCGTTCTCTGTCACCATGACTGATCTGCGGTGGACTGCCGAGTTCCCTGAGTCGAAGAAGGGGCGAATGGAGATTGTGGCACAGCATGTGTTGATCAACCATGTGCTGGATTTCGCTTGCGAACCTGCGGATTGGTGGTTGACAATGGACCGTTTGCACATTGACAGGCAGGTCCTTCTGGAGCTGATCCCGCGGCTCGCTTGCATTTCGAAGGCGTGGAACGTAGCCATTCGCAGCCGCGTGGAGTATGCAGCGCTTTGAGCTGCGTCCTCCCTCAACAAGAGCCGTTTTTGGAATTCGCACTGGTTGCGTCGACGGGGCTCCAATCCATTGGCAGAATTTGACAGCGCCTTCTACATTTTGTCCAGGTCATGGAGTATCGATAAGCCCATCCCGATGAAGTTGAGGACGACGGCATTGGGTGACCTCTCCAACGCCGAATTGTGTTCGTTGTTTACTTTGCTGAGGAGCGGCTGGATGGTGGCGGTCAAAGTGACTCCGGGTGATGGGCAGGAACTTGTTGAAACCATATGGGTTACTCCGGCGAAGCGAGTTCAGAAATCATGAAGGTATTACTGCTCGATTCATTTTCGTTAGTTTGTATTTGTTATCCCTCCAAACCACTACTTGTACCACGATTTTGATTTCTGCCCATTGCTCATATCGCATACATGATTGCATCTTAATTTTCTATTTCCACATTATAATGTTCTTGAGTAAACCTGACACTGAATTTTGATTTTAACAAGTTCTGACTCTTGTGTATGTGCAGGAGCATGTAATGCGCGTTCGCTTGGATGGAATACTCTCGGACTTAAAATTGCGCTTACTTTTTTTCTGTGTGTCTGTGAACACTTATTTTCCATCAACTCTGGTACTTTGCTAAATGAACTTCGGCAAATTGGATTTCTGAATCTATAGTACTCTTTAATTCTCTCTTTTGTAATTGAGGGTCCGGGTCAGACAATGTACAACTTCATATGTGTGCAGACTTGTAAACTCACTCATTTTGAGGATAATATATATAAATCAGTATCTGTTCATATTGTAAACCCCTTTTGTGAGTGTGATATTAATCTATCTCTCTTTAATTTTACTCAATACGTGTGACACTTCTCACATTGTCAATTTGCCATGTTCTGCTATCTCGTTCCAGTTTTTGCCTATCTTTTGGGTAATGAGACAGGTTGTTGAACGGAGTATGACTTCTTCTTTGGTGTTGTAGATGCTTTATTTGCTGAAGCCATAAGTGGCATGAATACTTGTTGTATTAAAAGGTCGTTGTGTGATATTTCATAACAATTATAAAGGCATCGCCTCTTAACTTGAAGGGCACTAGGGGAATTGGATTCCTGACTGGAGATACAAACAATTACTTCGTGGTATTGGCAAGTCATGGACTAGGAGGCTAAGACGACTCTGAATTTGTCACGGACCATGTGTAAACCATTACCGATTGGAACACTTGATGATCAGACACGATTCTCGAACACGGTAAGCTTCGCACCTCTTTAATGTTTCACTTGTGCTACAGAACAGACTTAGCTCCTTATGTCTCCAATACGCCTATGAAGGGACCATGTCTTGCACCTCAAGTATTAAAATAACTCTTTCAGTAGGGCATGTACATTACGTTATTATCTTTATATCTGTATTCTCAATTTAAACAAAGCTCTCATTTGCAATTGCACACCACATCAGGAGAGTATATTAATGCAGAATTGGAATTATCGGAACCAGTCCGTGCTCCGTTTAAGTGTGCGTATAAATTGTGACCATGTTTCTTACAACTGCTCCTTGTTTGCTCTGTTCACACTCTTACGTATAGATTTTCAAGTATGAAATTGAGTTTTAAGATGAAACGACGAACTTAGGATGTGGCAATCCAGATGTTCTTGCGAGGGTAAATAGGTAACATCACTGAACTCAGATTATTTGAGTGTGTCCATGCAGTTATTGCTGAAAATGGAGAGGGTAGAGATTGACAGACTTTACATTGGGAGAACGTTATTTCATTCAGCGAGTGGTATTGAGGGGAATCTGGTGTTGAGGGAATTGATCTCACTGCTCTGATTATCATTAGGAAGTGTTTCTGTGATCCTTTTTGAAATTTGTTAGACCTCCGAGTGGGATAGAAATATGTCTTTCATTTGTTTTTTAATTTACTAAAGGAGGTCCATAGGTCACGTTAGGCAAAGAAGTTGAGGGACTAAATCTTGTTTTTTGTTTGGAACAGGTGGAAGTTAGTTTTCTGCTGAGGGCATGGGAGACGTGTGCGTGTAAAGCGGCGGTGCTAGATGTATTCATGACAGAGGGATAAAGCCATATAATGACAAGAGCACAAAGAGGGCATACGGCATAGCAATGCAAGCGATATTGACAACAGCAAAGAGAGGACACGGGACACATCAGTACAAGAAATATTTACAAGCGCAAAGAAAGGGCACATGGCACAGCAATACAAGCAATCCGCTGAGTCACTCGCAGCCTCAACATCTAACACCACCTTAGCGTGTACTCTCCCACCCACAACACCCATTGACGGTCCAGAGAGACAAGTCCACTCGACTTTAGCAGCTCCTCCATATCACCACAGATGACAATTAGACGATCTCATTTCAACATCACCAAACATGTAGAGTAGCAAAGATGGATCACTCAACATCAGCCACAACATCATATTACCCTCCAATTAAACCCATAGCTATATTCAAAACTACACATAGCTGAAGTTCACATAGCGAGTATTGACATCAGTAAGAGTCTTAGGAACAAGGTCAAACTGTTGGTTACTTTCCCTAGATAAATTTCAATAGGTCTCCTAACATCAGCCACAACATCATATTACCCTCCAATTAAACCCATAGCTATATTCAAAACTACACATAGCTGAAGTTCACATAGCGAGTATTGACATCAGTAAGAGTCTTAGGAACAAGGTCAAACTATTGGTTACTTTTCCTACATAAATTTCGATAGGTCTCCTAACATGCAGACTTCAAGCAACACAACACCTTTGAACGGACGTCACAGTGACATATAAGGCCCGATCAGCCTCGTAAAAAATATCCAAACATCCAGGTACGCTTCGATCATCACTCCCAATGAGCTATCTGATCACTGTACTAACAACTGCCAAGTTCAAGTCTTTTTGTACAAAAATCCTTCATGCTGGAGATACCCAAACCCATAGCAGGAGGCCCACAGATGTAGCCCCCACCCCGAAACCACAGCCACGACATGGATGAGGAAGTAGCACTCAAACCTTGCCAGGTGCAAGTCCCTCCCCTGCATCGTTGTCACAGCAGCACACCTCGGAGGCGGAATAAACTGGCACTGGCAACACCGACGCCCCTGATGCCGCCGCCCCGCTCTCAGCTGATCCGGCAATCACCGATGGATTCACGGAAGCCGGGATTGGATCGAAGGGATCGAGCGCTGCCAAAACCTGTGGTGCAGCAATCATATCTCCTCTTGCACCGACACCAGGCACCGGTGGAGACTCAGCATCCGCCATGACCTCCTCTTCCATGATCGGAGAAGGACGCTCCACACCTGCGACCACAGCAGCATCACGAAGCGGAGTACCCGGCTGAGCCATCATAGAACCAAGCTCGGATGAAGAGGTTACAAGCTCCTCAGAAGTCGTATCGAGTGTGATTGGATTTCCAGAACAACTCCCAAACGAATTGCAGGGCAATTTCAATTCTTCAAGGAAGGCAGAGAGTGGAAACCCGGCAGCTTTCCCGAACTTGACAACCTCATGGTAACAATCCTCCGTCCACTCGTAAACCCAAGATTTTGCTAAGAGCTTACTAAGATGAGGTAAGTCTGGCAGATCAAGCTTCGGCACCCAGAAATTCTTTGCATTGCGACGGACGTAAACGAGAGACAACCACGCCAGCAACAAACCTCGATCACGATCCATGGCGATGACTCTCAGAGCACCTCAAAAGATCAATTCGACACAGTCTGCAGACCAAACAATGCTAACAATTCTTCTGTGTCTCTCACGCAAGCTCCACCAGACTCTTATTCCAATACAACACGAGGAGGGAAGCAGGAATATCCTGGGTGAACACATGATGGAGTAGCAAACGTTCACCACCATCAAATCATAGAAACACATCATGCCTAGGCTTCACCCAGCAAATCACCCTCACAGAAAGCGGGTACGATTATACTCACCTCTCAACTCTCACGTCCCACTCTCCCCAAGTTGTCATTGTCTATTTCTTCACAAGCTAACCAGGTTCCTGAAAATGACTAATTAGGTATTGTTGCCAGTCATATTCAGCAGATTGGATGCCACGTATTGGATGTACTGTCTTGGAGAGAGGATGCAGGGATCAGGGGACATTCACCAACACATGAAATGAATCAGGTTATAGGCCCAATGAACCTGATGTCCGCCAAGACCAATAACCGTCACCAACATGGGCGCTATGGCAGCAGCGGGCATCACCAGTTTTGTCGAATATTAATAATCTTTTAGTGCTAACATTGTGTAATTTTGCGTAGATTGTTCGTTGCTTCATCGACTTTGTTACTACGCGATTGATCAAGGCACTGAATCCGAGAGTGAGGCAGTAGAGGGAGGGATGGGGAGGGAGTGGGAGAGGAATGGGAATGAGTTAAAGTTCTTCATCTCGTGCGACATCAACTTCCCTGTAACGTTCCGCGTAGAAGCGCTACATGGAGACCTGCCAGCTGCTCATGCAAGAGGTGGGTTTTCCGTTTTGTTTTCCAAGGATTTACATGATTGCGGCTTGGATGGGGTTGGAGTTGTTCCCGAGGGTGTTGCGTTCGTTGTAGTTTAGTGCTGGTTTCCAAGTTGGGTATTCATGATTTGAGTTTATGAGTATGGACTATGTACTAGAATTAGATAACAGAGTTCAGTTGAGTGTGAAATTTAGGGTAATTTAGGTCTAAAAACTGAGAATGCGGGAGTGCTTTTTGGGAGGGCTTGGATACTTCATGTGAATGAATCCATGTTTTGATATACAGGAGAGACAGGGAAATTTTAAAGAACTAGGAAAACAGATTTTGGTTCTTTTGTTTTTTTTGTTTATTGTTGTCTTGAAACGCAAAGTTGATACTGAGATTGATACGATTCATTGTTGAGTTATAAGATGGTTTAATTGGGGCGGGGAGTTCTACTGCGGAGCAGGTCGCGGAGTGTGCCCTCTGTCGTTGACGCGGTTCTCTTTGGCCATTCAACAGGATCGAGGTATAGTTAATTCATTAAATTCATATATATAGGAGGGTTGTATTATTGTGTGAGTTGATGTAGGTTATGGTTCACTGTGTGAAGTTTTTTTATCGATTCTAGCATACCGTGGTTCGTAACATATATATGAGACGTCTTTATTTTGTTTTATATATTTTTCCTTTTTTTTCTGATCCATCTCATTGCCATTGCTGTCACATTATTCAAAATACGGAACAATCAATCCTGGTTGCTAGTTGCTGCTTTGATTTTGCAGATTAGCATCCATTGAGAAGTCGTGGCGTTGGAATTTACTAGTTACGCTAAGGGACAAATACTGGGACTTAATAGTTGTTACTCAGCTTGCTATTACGGTGGGTTTTCATTGTGAAATATTCAGATAAAAAGTGGAAGGATGTCTGGGCAAGATACTTTTCCTTCTCAAATTGGAATTTCGGAATAGATAATGAGATGTAGGAGTTTACATTACCTCTGCCACTGTTGGTGCCTTCTGTTTTCGTCCATACTATGCATATATTCGTTCATATTGTTTCAATCCGAGTTTGTTAATCCATGTAGTATTCCTCCATGACTGCAGCCCTATCTAAATTTGACACTCGTTTTCTGTGAAATGGTTTTACTTTCCCTCTGCACTTAAGTTTGTTCAAGATTAAAACTGGAAATCTGTCGTCTGTAATAACCTTGATTCTTCTAATGTGGCATCATGTCGAGGTGGTGTGGGGTGTTTCGTCACCAAGGCAAGATTTGTATGTCGGTGGCGCTACTGTGGCCCTGTTAAGCAGCGAGAAACAGTTGAGAACTTGGAAGCAGAAGTTGCGGTAGTGTGGCCGTGGCGTGCAAAAAAGGCAAGTATTTCAGTTCCATCCAAGACACCTGGCAAGGTATTGATCATGGCCAGGGAACTTCTCATTACATTGACTTGATCTTATTACAAAATTTCTGATCGTGGAATAATCTACAGGTTATCAAGCATGAACGAGGTGAAGTGGAGCGCCCCCAGAAGCTGATGAACAAGTTTGAGAGGGGCCTGGTGGCACACATTGATTGGTTGGACCGTTTCAGGTTCAAAGCAGTGGAAGAACTCAATGAAGCAGAGGGCAATCGCAACGTGAGCACTCATCTACATCTAGATGTGGACTTACCGGACTATGCGCATCCTGTTGCATTTCAGGTATGACTATGTTCAATTTTTTTCCAAGTTAAACTATCACTTATATTGCCTTTTTATATGATATAATCGCTGAATTTTTATTTTTCACTTGGTTAATGGCACACAATTACTCATCAAAGCAATCTATTTTATGCAGGAGCTAGGTGCGAAGCTGTTGATGCAGTCACCCATTTCTGCAGCCGATGATTGTAATTCTGCAGTCGGTGTCAACTTCTAAATGTCCGGGTCCCCGAAGTAGCCAAACAAAATCCTTCTGAGATCAAGCATTTGAAACTCAAATGGGAAGGTAAATTCGAATCGTTTGGGAAAATAGGTAAAGTCAGTGTACTCGACACTTTACACTCAAGAAGTGCTTGATATTAGGGAAATTTTTCTGAAAACAATTCTTCCTTTCTATTTCTAGCGCTTACTATGAAGAAGTGCCTGCTCTTAGCAATTTATGTACTTAGAGAGCAAGAGGAACGCTGTGAATGTGCAACGCGGTGTGAATTTTGCATCAGTCTAGTGTGCTATGAAAATGGACAGACTCGTAGAGAGTGTAGAGCGCTTACAGTATGCTGAGACGGGGACTTTGATTGTCCAACTTGAACTTAACACTTTACGGTATGAGATGCGGTCAATAGATCCCGAGGAACTTTGACAGGCATTGAGAGATGCGCAGGAGGAATATGAAAACGAGTTAGATGTTTTGCACAATCTCCTCTCACTGTTTGCCCCCACGCGTTACAGGCGGGGAGTAATTGATGTAGACAGAAGGCTGGGGAGGCAACTTGACAACGTCATGGCCGCTAGGGCTGCAAAAGATGATGCACGCCAACGATGGTGGCGAGGTACGAGTCGTAGGGAGACATTGCGGGAACTGGTAACTCAAGCCGAGGCAGAACTTGAGAATCTTAAGGCGGTTGAGCAGTTAACCAGAGAAGATTGCTTTGAGCCGATCGTCGAACTGGCTCGCGTTTGGATGAGTTGTCAGCCAAGATCGCAAAACCAGCGCTGAATAACCTGTGTAGCACATAGGTTGTTGTTCATTCTGTTCACTTCAGTACTTGTTGAGTTACGTAGAAAAAATGCTATGATGATGATGAATCCACTGGCCGTTTTGGTAAATTCGCTCTTTGGTTTTGTTGATTAGCTGTGTATGAGTGTTAAAGTAATCTGGTGGTATTGACTTGCAGTTTATATAAGTTCTTGAGGGTATGGTACCAAAAATCGTATTGTTGGTGTGCGTGCAGAGAATCAGAAGAGAGAGCTTCGAAGACGATGGGAAATCAGAGCATTCTGCCAGGAGAAGGACGGAAAAGTGGACGGAGAGAATGGATCGTGATGACAAGGAACCAGTGGCGAAAAGTGCGTTGCATACGAGTGTTTAATCACCATTTCTGAATAGTGATATCCGTTATTATACATTATGGTGTTTACAGAAAAATAGATAATATTCGACGAAGATCATGTATTCTGATCTTGGTTTACTGTAATTCGTTCAGACCACGAATGATTTGTCACTTTTATAATAAATTTTCTTATTCCTAGTTCTAATTAATTTCACATCTTCTCTCCATGGCTTGACTTTGTACAAGTTTATGCCGGGTGATTTATGGAATCACCTTTTTCCGTTATACAATCGTGAGAGGTTTTATAGACCATCCACTTGATGTAAATTTATCGCAGTGAGCTCCAAGTGTCAATTGTTTTTTTTTCGGTTACATTGCTTGATCGGGACAGTGAATCACATTCCCGAACCTTCTCTCATAAGGTTGGGTATTCACATTGCAGAAGTGTAAAATTACGGGGAAGAGGAGTGTTATGCCGATTCACGCGATGTGGAAGATGGGAAAGTGGCGTAAGAACATGGGTAAGGTGAAATTTCCAGAGCTAAAAAACAGAAAGTTGCATCCCTGAATCGTTCCTAGAGACTTAGCTGACTACAACACTTGACTTTAGCCCCGTTGTAAAGCATGTAATAACTGGTGTTTTATAGTTTCCAATTTTACAAGTAGTCGTTGAATAGAAGCTAGCTTCGAGTCTCCAGTGATTGGTACGAGGACATCGCTGAAGTTGCAGCATGAACAACAAGAGTTACCTGAAGTCCCGCACACTGCTTTGGAAGGTAAGCAGCGTAGTTAGGGGTTCTTAGGGATATTTACAACTCGATAGTTTAGAGATCATGCAACCTGATGATGGTTTATAAATGCACCCATATTGGAGAGAGTGAACTACGTTTGTGTAGTTGGTATTTTTCGTATCATATATACTTTGATAGTCTTGCCAGAGGATGTCAGATCTTCCGGATATCGTGACGCATTTCATAATGCACTCACTCTCCGAGGAAGAGAATGAAGCTCGTGAAGGTGCGAGTACCGGAATAGTTGATACACCGAAGGAGGAAGAGAAACGCGTAGACAATGCTGTTGGGACCAGAGAGGAGGGAGTAGAGACTGACAAGCCAAATAGTGCATGTAACAGCCGTGGAGTTTACAGTCCGTCTAGCCAGAGAAGGAAGTCCTCCATGACTGCGTCCAATGAGCATGTAGTAGCTGTCGACGATGATGGAAACAGAGGGGGACGGAGCGATCGTCTACCCACTCCAGAAGAGGACTATGGAGGAAGGAGTCTTAAAAGGAGGGCCGTCGACGTTTGAGAAGATGACAGAGTAAAAGGTGTGTTGTCGTCTAACACATCAGAGGGAAAGGACTTGCTAGGGAAAGATGTAGAGGATGAGGGAGAGGACACATCCTTTGATAGGAAGTTTGAAAGATACAAGAAGCACTGCGCCGAAGCTGATTCTTCGTCTGGGTATAGGCTAATGAAGCTCACGTGGGATGAGTTCAACGAACAGCACCCCGTATCCGAGTCCGAGTTTGATTCAGAGGTCAATCTAGACTCCATTTTCTTTGAGTCACTTGATTTGCCGTGGCCAGAGAAGGAGAGGGAAAAGTATTGGAGGATTAAAGTTTATAGATGGCACGAGGTTCAAGAGATCAAGCGCCGCAAGAAGGAGGCAGAGGCCACCAACACTTCAACATCAGCATGACGTGTATAAGTAGTACAGGAGATTTAGAAATATGTTTTAATACTTGCACGTCAACCGAACCTCCGAGTTTGCTTAGTTCTCCAGTGTAAGCTTTCCTCTTGTGAAATTTATGTTGTAGTCTTTGTCTCTCTCCGTTTCTACTTAGGTTCCTCTTCCTTTCCTGGCAGCTTGTTTTCTCTAACTCCTCGTATAGTATGAGGACAGTAGATTTTACATGCCCGATCGTTTTTCCACTTTAATCACTTACGGTACCAGTGGGATTAACAATTTTCAGCGAGGCCTTCTCGTAGATATGTTCACGAAATGCGTTGTACCAGATAAACCATATGAATTCCAATGTATACTTCTCTGCCGTGTTTGTAAAAAAATTGACTCTGACTTTTAATAACGTTGTCTTTGTTCCAGAGTATGGGGGCATAACTTTTCATGTATTGTAAAGTATGATTATGCAACATTGTTGGAAAAGGTTCACTAACTCTGTCTGCGTGTTCGAGGATGCGGGAATGGAGTTGATGTTGCCCTATGTTATTTTCAGATAGAGAACAAGTATAAACTGTAGAAGGTATGTCGTATGTGAAATGACCGTAGGTTATACAAGATATGTTTGGTCGCTGAGGTTCTCTAAATTATTGATCAACTTAACTTTTCAAATCGTCAGTTTGAACATCATTATTCCGTTTTATAGATAGAGTCACACAGTGGAATGAAATAACATAACGATTGAAAAATATTTCTGTCTCCATTGTAATCCAGAATGCCTGAGTCTTGGGGATCACTTCCCAGTGGAGACATGCTCAAAGAACTAAACAAATGCCGAGCAATGGAGGTACGGCTTCGTTGTTTCTCTCTTTAAAATGCTAGTTACAACTTAACGAAATCAAGTAATTAAAATGCTATTAAAACCTAACGAGTTCAAGGAGAACTAGGTAGCAGTCGAATGTATTGGTGAGATTTAAGTGAGAGTGTGAATGAATGGGTGGGAGGTGATAGAAGCCTAAGCGTACTGAAGAAAATAACATCAGTAAAATCTAGAAAACGGGCTTCTATAAAGCACTCACGGGTCTACACATGCCTGTGAATTGTACAAATCCCAGTTAAGTACCTGCAATCTGTTAGCACTTGGTGTGAGATAATCTCGGTACAATGACTCGTATTTCTCAGGGTCGTGTATACATGTGCGAATATTGCAACCCAGATCTCTCAGTGTCTCTAGAGATACCTAGGTTCATTTCCTTATGATGTCAACGGTCAGAGATCTGTGAGTAAGTGCCTTAGGTGCACAGAGACAGAACTTACAAATCTCCGGACAAAATTAAAACAAAGATGTATCGCATTGAATCAATGCTGGGGATACATGAAGGTGATCGCAATCTGAATTAGCCAAGCAGTAGAGCTTCCCAGAGTTTCGAACATGGAGCAAAACTACCGGACACAAGGATTTAACCTCCGGATTCGTCGACGTGTAGATACCAAGTGAAATCTACTGAAACGACCATTCCCGATTCTAGTTCTATACGGAGATTATGATCACATGTACCGCTGATCAGGTTTCGAGGATCCGGTGAAACGGACCAAGGTAAATCGAAGCAGCACCTCATGAGCAATGTAAATCGCTGAACGAAGGGGAAGGGGACACGCAACCTACAGTAACGACCAGTTCACCAGATAATGTCTTCTGTTGTTTTCAGAGTCCCTAAAGACTGCAAACGGACATCGTGTCTCAAATTGCAATGCACCATTTGACAGAATTCCTACTAGTGTTAGGGTTTAGGATTTCATAGCCATCTTGTTGGGGAGGTTAGTGTTTGGTATTGGCTCTATCAATTTTGATTTGATTTGAAGCTTTTAAGATGTGATATTCTGGATTGCAGAGTTCTATGTGCCATAGATACTACAGTGAGGTTGAATTTCGCAACTCGAGGTGAGTCACTGAGATTGGGGTTAACAAGCTTGAGTATCGGCATGTAGAGTCCTAGGGGTTGTGCAGTTAAAAGTACTAGAGGGAAGGGGAGGAGGGAAGGAGCGCAAATTCCATGAGGCTTGAGTTGTGTGTTGCTAAAGAAGTTGGGTTTGATACAAAAGAGGTTGCTGGAATTAAGAAAGGAAGTTGTTTGTTTAGTGAGTGCAAGAGGAAGGAGGAAGAGAGAGGATGCAAGAAAAACATCAAGAAAGAATCTCTTGGAGGTGCATTTACAATCGACTAACACTAGTAGAAACTGTGTCCTTTGAGGTGTGACTGTTTGTGACATTGTGTCTGGATTTTGTCCTTTGCTACACAATTAATGACACTTTGTCACTCTAGATGTCCAAGAAGCTCACTCCAGCTGCGTGTCACTTTCTTGTTATTTTGCAATTTCACTCCATGCAACCAAGGGACTAGGCAGTGCAAATCAACCTTTTACCCCCTCCCTTTACTGTAGTCACAGCCGACATAATGGCCACATCTTTGACAATCATAACAATTTTGGAGTTCGTTTGCTACTGTAGACTTCCACTTCATATACGCATTCAAGATGTAGATGTCCGACTCTTAATATCCAATTCACGTTACTGGCACGCAATTGCAGACCTTGCTACAAACAATTTGTATAGCATGCGACATTGTCAGGATAATTGGGGGAGACACATGCACATCCGCATATAAATCCGCATTTTCCATGTATGGTGTAGATGTGTAAGGGACTAGGAGATAGATGTTGCTCATCTTTGTTTGCTAGTCATTTGACGCTCAGTTCAGCTTAGCAGGGTCACATTCTCAGCGCATAGATTTTGTACTATCTACATTTCAAAAGTGAAATGAGTTTGATTTCAGAATCCGATTGAATGTAGAGTCTTCAATTAATTCACAATATCCACTTAATCAGATTTCGGATTGCTTTCAAAGGACAGACCGTACAGCCTATAATTTCTCCTTGCTTATGAACCTCAATGTCTTACATAAGTCTAACTTTCTTACTGTACTACATGAACTAGCAGTCTACACATTTCATTTCTGAATCTTTTACATGTCACTGCAAAGGATTTTTCCTACTGTGAACACATCTTCACAGATAATTAAGCATGTGAAATCCTTAAGTTCTATGTCTAGGGTGACTAACTGGTTGCGTTACTTCCTTAACAAACTAAGAAACTCCAAAATGTGTGTCTTCTATTCTATCCTTTTGTCTCAGTTGATCTTGGAGAAGTGAAGTCACCGACGTTGTCTTTCCCCCACTGCCTCACCACTCCTAAGTAAACCTTCTTTTTGCTCAACAGATTACATTTGAATTAGGTTTGGCAGCATGGAAAAAGTGGATATTCTGCATTGGTTGGGTGAAATCCACACTCGCAAAGAAAGGCTACATCTCATCTACCCTGATGTACCTCACATTGCAAAGTTTATTGAATTCACAAATGACTTAAAGTGGACCAACTCTTGCTTCTAGGAGATCCTAACTTTGAGTGAGGTTTCAGGTTTACATTTTTCGGAGTACTTACGTAGGGTGTGCTCTCCTTTCAGTCTCCCTGGCAGCTGTGCAGCGCATCCAATACCAGTTCTCTAGACCAATTTGGAGAGTGAAGACGATGAAGATAGATACTTTGAAGCGCCATCCTCTCTAGAGTTTTCCTACGGCGATAGCTGCAGCAGTCAAGGTTCTTGTCCCTCTCCCGTCAAAGAGGGAATGAATGAAGAGAAGATGTATTTTGCAAGTAAGCGATGTTTCCAAAAGGCAAGTGCTATTTCATACATGTCTTTATGGCTGAATCTTTATTTCTTTAGCTATATGGTTGACAATGAGATCTAAACTATTTACAAGCATCACACTATATAGCCGTTTTCTACAATGTTTACTTTGGACCACTAGACTTAGACCTAGTACTCTTAGAGACAGAGCAACCATAAATTATGGCACGAGATTACCGTGGTGGAAAAGTACCTGGTTCACCTTTATATGGTCAATTTTTCCGGTTTCTTGAAGTCGGTCCTCCTCTCAAATTTTTACATCTCGTACTTGCTCTGTTTTGATTTTGCTCTCCATTACACACTGCCATTGTATATATTTTTCGAGGACTCTACACACCGCATTGAAAGTGACAGCTTTCATGTATCTTTTCTTTGCCTAGGATGACACTTTTATTTAAGTAGACCTTAGTTACCACCTGATTAGAAAGTCAGCTACATACAAGTAGTCCGACAATGTGATCATAATTTTTTTGTAACAATGGATGCTCTAAAGTAACAGAGGTATTAAATTTTGTATGTGAGAATACTCTATTGAACTCTTCACTTTCGCGTTTTCATTTTTTTTTCTAATCTGTAGAAATGCGTAAATTATTACACTTCTTGTAAATGTTATCGTTGTTCAACGAATGTTCAGTTAGTTTTTAATAAGACTCTTGTTATACCTAACTGACATTGAATTGTTTTATGTTCATTGAATATATGATTTATGAACCGTGAGAACTTCTGACTGTACATTTTCTTATGTCTACTATTTTTCTCTACTGAATGTACTCATGTTGATTATATGTGATCTACTTGTTCGTTAACGCTTAAACAAGTTCCTAAGTTCTGTCTTATTGTCTCTGAGTTACTGCGTTCTAGGTTACAAAATCATTCTACATTCATCACATGGTACTAGCGGTTTCTGTTTCAGTCTAGTAACTCTGGTCGATGTTGGGATCATTTTCCAAATTCCACGTCTAGTTTTTAAGTGTAATCATGCTACATGATTCCAGGTTAACTCTCATTACGTTCCATAGTTTTATTTATAAAATCTAACGGGGTTATAAACTTGACTCACCTTTCATATGAACCGAGGTAGTCATTATCCTGGTGCTTCTGCATCACTACGGGATATCTGCTAAAATAGGTTTCTTGTTATCTGCAATTGACACACACAAACACTAACCTGAGCTCTTTGTGTTCAATATGCTTCTTCTCATTTTCACGCTTCAGATTCAAAGTAATTGTAAGAAACAATTGCCCACAATTGGCCTGGCAATATGTAAAAAGCAATTTCTGTGGAAATCAATTTGACACACCATCAAATTCGACATCAATTTGACACACCACGTTGTTCCGTGTACAAAATTTTGACCAACGTTCCCCTTCTTTGAGCAAGATTAACGTCACGAATACAAGGCATTCTCCTTTATATTGGAAGAGGGTGACACCTATCTATGGTACATTGCCAATGCTAGAGTACAATTTAAACCCAACCCTGCTCTTACAACAATAAAACCATACGGCACCACATTGCAACATACAGAGATGTAGTTATTTTGTAAGTAAAATCTCAATCATCTGTTTTATATTCAAGAAGAGTGGAAATCATTACATGAGGTCTACTACAGGACTTAATTCTGTCCACACAAGCTTTTACAGAATATCGGCGGATTGTGTTGCACGAACACAACCAAAATTTTGACGATTAACGAGATATGAAAAAAAACAACATATCTTGAACAAATAAGCATAGAGAGAATTTCTACTAAAGAAAAACTAAAACTGAGTCGAATATCACTACATGAGGCATCTTAACTTTGAGAACTTCAGAAGCACAGGGAGTGACAAACTAGGCCTCTATGCTACACTGTTTTCGTCCATGCTCAGCTTCCTTCGTTGCACACCCTCATATTGCTTTACTCCTGAGTTACCAATTAGTACGGAAAAACTTCTGCATCCTCTTCGAATCCGCTTCATCTGCGCGACTTTGACAAATCGATGAGGATGTAGTCTCCCCTACTTCTTGTATTCCTTCTCAACTGATGCTTATCAGGACAGAAACTAAAAAAAAAAAACAAAAAATTAACTTCTTAATGCCAACAGAGAATAGATCAAAACATTCCGATATATCAACAGAACACAAAACTTCAGAAATGTATCAAACAACACTGTGTACGTTGTTATAGGAGTACATTGCAGTGAACTGCTCAAAGTCGGTCTGGAACTAAAACCGCATGCACGTTCACCCAACATCACAACACCCGTATCATCAGAACTTCTGAGAGACATGTAAGTATCTTCTTCCAAGATTTCACCCACGGGGTTGCCGTTACGCAAAATCACATTCCTTTGTTACCGATGTAGAACGAAACCATTACCCTAATTCTACACATTCACATTCGGAAACTTTAGAAGGCTTTTGTCGATGAAGATGACTGCATCATCTGCGCTTCGCTCGAATTCTTACGTCCAGCGGCAAGCCCTCACTCAACCCAGGTAGCCTACACTTGCAGTGAGGGAGAACCACCCAACGCAAAGCAGTGCAATAGATGCACCTGCATGAGTTGCATAAGTGACGATGGTTACGTCCATTCCATATAAATGTTGCATCCCACGGGTACTGGAATTTATCTGGTACCCGTAAACCCACTAAGGTAGGGACACCCGACTATATCCACAGACCACGTACTTTATAAGTCATTTGCATTTCATTGTACGTCATAAATCAAGATCAAATGTATTGATTGAAATGTAATAACATCTCATTCTATGATGTACGAGTTCTAAGTTCTACTTCGAAGCAAACAGACTTACATCCTCCGCGTTGTTGTCACTGTTGCCCTGGCCATGGAGGAGTGGCGTTCCTTCGTCGTCCAAGCCTGACTCATCACGTCTAGACATCTCTTACAAACTACACCGTCTTATTACAATAACCTCTCGGAATGTGAATTGGTGAATCCCTCTGAATGCAAAACACAAGTGCTGGAAGTACGCATAAACCTAGTTTCATCAGCCCTTTAATTCCAGAAGATATTTTTAATATTTCCATGCATAGACTTCTGTCAACCATTGTTCTCCATATACTACGGCTGTCACCACATGCATAACCAAAAAAGGCAAACTTCTGAACAGATGTTAATTACGACATTGCCATGTACCAATCTCCGGTCAAGTACTAGTTTGATTTTTTATTTTTTTAAAAACACGATTTAGAGGACCGTGGAAGATATGTTTCGTACCTGAAATTGGACGGAATGGAAGAAGCAGCATCCTGTTGATTCAAGGCTTTGGAACATAAACATAAATCAGAAAAAATTTACAAACTCGCTGTAGATGCTTACACACAGTTCTCTCAAGACTTAGAAGTAATGTACTTCATTTATTTAGAACTTGAAGCACATTTTCACATCAAAATATATGACTGTTACTCTCAAATGCAAAGGAGAACTCTAAAACAACATCATGAACGGAAAAACCATAGCAAAGAAAAAACAAACTATGGGAACAATTACTGAACTATGGAGAAGGCTTCTACAACTCCATGACAAGTGCGAATTTCCAAAGTAGCCACTGCACTACGCATCTACGCTTCTTCCTTCATCCGCTTTAGCATCGCACTTTCTAGTAACCCCATCCTCTGCGTTGCCATTTGATTCCTCCTTCTTCTTACGATTCTCTATTGCGGTTTCTTCTCCCTGCCTCTTCATCTTCTCAACCTCAAGAAAACGATAGGTTTGAAGTCGCCACTCCTTCTTGCACTCTATAGGATGGAACGGCATATCAAGATAGTCCATGTAGATTGAGTCTAGAGTAACTCCGGGCCCAAACTCATCCACTTGGACTGGTCGTTGGCTAAAAAACTCCGTCCATGATAGCTTCGGGCCTGGATAATCAGCATCTTCCAAGTGCTCAGCCCACTTTTGCCTTTGCTGAGCTTCACGCGATTCGTCTATCGGTGGTTCCTGTACCTTAGATTCCTCCGGCTTCTTTAGAGAAGCAGTTCTCTTCAGCAACGGGTCCTCTCCCTTACGCGATGTCTTCTTCCTTTCCTTCTTATTCCTGCTCTTCTTGTATTTGTCCTCCTGAAGAGATGAAAATCTCTCGTCCAGCTCCCTCATAATTGTGTAACTCAGAGGATCCAACCGATCATTATCAAGGATCGACACAGACAAAGTACCTCCAAGCTTACTCTTGCGTGCATCTACATTTCCATAGTCAATTGCATCGTTGACGCCTAGGTCAATTTCTGACCTTCTGCTATCCATTCCTCTCCTATCTCTACCGTCACCAGACGCACTTCTACTCTGCTAGCACTACGACAACTTATAGCAACAAGAACAGCCTTCAAGATAACATGCACACAAAACATAAGACACCAAGAATACTGCACTCGCTATCTTTAAATTCCAAACAATGACCATCGACTCTGAAACAATTTGTATTACTATTTGTACTTCCTGAAACAATTCTTTCCATATGTCGCTGTCTCTAGTTCTAAAACGGGTCCTCCATAACTCACACTTCCACTTGAGAGAACAGATGGTTTGCATAGTTTTCTTGTAATGAGCCATTAAAGGCGGCATGACGGCACATGAGATTGTTGTGGCACTTTACCCTCCTGCTAAAGAAATTTCACCAATCATGCAAAACAAAACTGAAAGGTAAATTCTGCATTGAATTAAACAAAACAGCCAAATCTTACAAATGCGTATATGATGGACTTCAAACTCACTTTAAAAAATGAAAAACAATAAAGGAGATAAGAAGTAGAAGACCTTACCTGGATCAGACCCTGATTAATCACGTTCAATTCCTACGTCCCAGCTCGACCAAAAATTTTGTATCCGCCAAATATAAATTGTTTCTTATGGAATTATCTGCACGGGATTTCGATGCTTGTCGAATCGACAGTGGAGATATCCACATCCAATTCCGATCGATGGCACAAGAATATACGGTCTCAACAATAGTGACGTCCACATCCAAATAAGTCAGATGCATTGCATTTCCTCCATACACCATCAAGAATTGCAAACGTTGTTGAGTAAAACAACCAACCATTCAAACACACTGAGATTTTTTCTTCAACAGCGTATTACTGGCATTTACATCTTTGTAGAAACAATACCTATTGGATAGCATGTAACCGCTCATAAGAGAATTACGGAATACATGTCGTCCACTCTCGCTTACAAAAAACACATCACATTTCAGGTGAAGTTGTATAAGCACAAATACAAATCCGACATGATGTTGTGCTAGAATGTATCAAAGTTTAGCTCAGTATTTGGTTCAATTTAAGTCTGTCCTCGCCTGTTTCCCCACATATTTTCTAAATATATGTATCTGAATCCACCACCGCAGTGGTGGGCACTAGACTAGAGCAAAACATCAAAAAAAATATTGTTGAAGAAGGGAAAACCTGAAGGTAACAAAAAAAAATGAAAATCAAACAAAAGAATCAGAAAAAAAAAGATACAAAACTAAATAGAGTGTGAAATACGAGCAACCATCGAACACTTCCATAAAGTGATATTCATTCACCGTCTCTGAGGTTTTGGTTACAAATGATCATCCATATGTTAGATTACTGGTTTTTCGAAACTATACTTATGTACAGGACCCTACAACCAACGACGTGGAGGCCCTCGGAGATCTTTCATTATGCATCTACACATCAAGAGCAGCCCACATTGAAGCAAGAAAAGATTGCAAGCCCAATTTCCTTCAAGCCTCTCCCCTGCAAAATGAGGAATGACCAACCTCGTCACTTTTGTTTATAATGACACCTTGCTGATTTCAACCACTTTAATTGTTGATGTCTGCATCCATGTGAACTATAAAATATCACATCGATCATACTTGTTCATCATTGATGCGTGGCTGAAATTCAATGACTTAGAAGAATTAAAATTATTATCAAGATTACATTCATACAAACTTACATAACATGTCAATGCTTAGGGATGTTCCTACACTACATGTATAACTGTGATCAATACTTACAAATTAAAATCTTCATTGGTCTTCTGTTTTTTTTTTCCCTTCCCTTTGGATCAGACACATCCTCATTCTTAGGGGGTGCTGACACCTCGGCACTCTCTCCAGTGTAATTCGCATCCGCCGTTACGTCAGATAGCACTATCCCAGATGACTGACTATATTTGGGGGGGTTAAATTCGATGTCCAACTTGGCTTTTTTTGCTTGGGGAACCAACATCTCTTCCCAGAACAAATAATTCAACCTCCAACGCCCACTTCTCAATGTCTTTCACTCCATCGACAGGCATACCATTCTCGTATTCCCACTTCTAGAGTGGTGTATACATTTTCACGTTTCCCTATTCAAGATTCTCTGCAAATTTCGTAAGGGCTTCATTCTTCCCAATGTTACTGCCTTCTCCAAGATCACCGGTATTAATTCTGAAATTCAGACCTTGGACAACCTGATTACCCCGGTTCCGGAGCAAGGACGGATTCTCGTACATCATAGGGTCATCTACGTCACTCGGGCAACCTGATTACCCATGCTCCGGAGCAAGGACTGATTTTCGTATATCATAGGGTCATCTACGTTGTCATCGCTGAGTACAATGACATCACACGTACGGTAATCTACATAGCCTTCTGTCTGCATGTCCACTTCCATGTCCTCCACTGTTGCATCGGCCGATACTCCCCCAACAATGTTTGCATCGCTGCTGCCAGTAGTGCCGTTGAACTGCACTGCATTAGACGGCGATGTGTAAGTATTAGGCTTAGGTGATTCGGTGACAACAGCCGATTTTGAATTGGAAATTACCGTGGTAGACTCCTCATCAGACCCGTTGTTTGCTACTGTAGACTCAATGTCCCATACAGGAGTGAGGATTCCTCTGGCATCATCGTCCTTTTCCTCACTGAGGTGACTGTCATCTTCATCTGAGAAATCTTCCAATGCCACGACGTTGAGCATGTCGTCGTCCACCATCACTTCTCCCACATTAGATGCAGACCCCGCTTTATCACTAGCAGGGACGCTCTGTACATTGACGTCTTCAGCGACTACTTTCTCAACGACTGATTCCTCACTTCTACTTCCGTCCGTACTATCCGATGCCATCAAGAGTCCTCTGGTCCTGCTTGGCCCTCCGATCTTAGATATCACTTCCTCATTACGCATCACGCCTTGTTGCTGCGAGAGCACAGAAGCCGTGTTCGCGATGTTGTTGCCTTGTGTTGGTGTGTTTGCTTCAGATTGTCCCGGCGTCGACGGTGTCCTCACACCCGACATGTCTGCGATCCAAAATTACGTTTAGTACTTAATCCACCGGATGTTAAGAAAAGCGAATCAAACCAAGCTCCAAAATATTAGTCCATCATCCCTTGCACTAGTTACTGAAACATCCCTTTTTATCATACACAACAATACAAAAAACCGTAGGTCTAGTTTACAGACTCACTGCATGATAACAATTTCTTGTAGAAAAATTAAACCAAAACTTCAAGCAATACAATTTCCGGGAGATACAAATGGTTACGGAAATAATGAAACTTGTCTACCGACCTTCAATTGAGTTTAAAGAATTATCTGAAGAACTCAAGGAGAAGAAATACCTCATATGCCTTGCTCACAAATCAGCGTAGCAACTATCCAACAATGAGTAACCCCTGTAAATTCACCACAGGATAGACGTTTGGCTAATCAGTAGCGCAAACTTCTTCTCGGACAATGACATTAAAAAAAAAGGCAGCACATCACCCTACAGAGTGAAATGTATGTGATTCTCGACTCTTAAAACTTTGACCTCATACTCGACTCAAACAACTCACTCTATGCAGACTACAGTGAGCATAGGAAACACGTATTTGAATTTATTAGAATGAATAGCTCTCCGTCTCGCTTCATTCATTAGATTGATCTACACACTCCACCCTCTCAGTACAGGAAACAAAAGCATCACCGCCTGTGCTCGCCACAAACTCACTCAGCTCACATCATCGTTACATAAAACACACTGCACGTCCGTAAAACAAAGGAACGAAACATACCACACAACAGAACATGATTGCAACCTACATACTCCACATAATCATGGGACATAAGTTATTACGTCTGAAGTTTGAATTCTGTTAACATAGTCAATCCAATCAATGTCACAGATGAACAAAGAATACCAAACAACTACCACGTAATTGGATTGGGATGAATGTTACCACGATCAATCCTTGCCCTCCAGTTCAAATTGACAAAAACTCAGTTACTCCTGTACCTCTATCCTTGCAATGAAGATTTGCATACAGTAGAAATATTGAATTATCGAAACAAATCTAGCAATCAGAATAGGGTGATGCGTCATCCGATAATCTAAAGTATGGGAACGAATCATCTACACATTGGTCCCGAACCTAGTGTGAAGGGAAAATTACGATTTACTTCGATCAAAGTTGCAGTTTCTGAAGACACATGCACTGCCTTGTTACTGTACATTGAATCAGCGGTAACTGTTCATGCTATTGATGTTCCAAAAAGCAAAATTGATTCGAAAATACCCACTAGCCAATTCAGTTACAGGACTTTCAAAATAATCGACAAGCTAAGATTACGGGAATCACTTAATCGTTCTTTGCAATTATAAACGTATCCTGCATTTTGAAATAGTAAATATCGTCACTTACAGCATCATAAACTTCCTGGTGACCGTATGCCCTACATCTGCATTTATTAATTTCAATATCACGTCGACAATTATCAACCACTTTCCCTGCACGCGAACAGAACAAACACCTGACTGAATACTCGCTTATTGTTAATCCGCATGACAACTTCTTCGGACACCTTTCACAACTTAGCTCGACACCCACATGAAGGGATCTCTGTGGACGTTAGAGATGGTATGAGCATTCACACTCGCCTAACCAGATTGAAAATGACCTCGATAGGTAAAAGACTACCGTGGATAACACTGTTAATGAAGAATCCAAAAAGACGATCCTTCCTACATTCGCACATAATCACCCTTGACTTTTACAGGGACTCCGCACTTTTTTCATACCCAAAGCAAACGTCACTGCAAACTTATTTTGTGGAAAATAGAGTAAAATCCAGTGAATAGAAGAAGTGGATATATAAAAAAGCACTTAATTGCGGATGTTTATAAATACCATTACTTACGATTCAAATGTTGTTCCACAGTTCGGGCCATTGCATCTTCAATTGCTGCGTGTTCTCTAACTTCGACTTCCGCTTTGCACCGAAATGTGCCTGGATAATCAAGGCACAATTTCCACATCAGTATACTCTCACAGTAATCAGAGATAAAGTAGTGACTGGAAGAAAGTAATCACCAAATGACTATAACCCTACATACTTGTCACTTATTGTAGACACCATTTCAACCACTGCATGGTATTCGAATACATAGAAAGTAAATGGGGTATAACACCGGCAACTATAATTTATGAACAACATAGAGGCAAGTCCCCACAAACGTTTTTTTTTTTACCTTGGAGGACAATTACTATGCTGCCCGGATGCGTTCGCTCTTTGTCTGGTTGTAGATCGAGATAAATTTCTTCTCTCCGTTCTTTTGAAGCTCTGCAACGCAATTGCGTTGTCACTGTCATTGAGCACTATTGCTCCGGCCAAGTCCGGCTCAGTTGGATGATTAACGAAAGTGCTACTGGGAACCGCCTCGGGAGATGTTACATTTGTCGTGATAAAAACATCATCGTCCTCTTCGAGTTTTCTCCTCCTTCTAGCCTCCTTCCTTCAAATTACTTTCCAATCAAACCCCTTGGGCCTCAAGTCATCGCCCGAGAAAAAAACCTGAGTGCATTGGCTCGGAAACACATATGGATATACCGCCCTTGACGTGTTATAGCGGAAGTTTACAACTAAAAATCCATCAGCATCGCGAACGTATGTGTCATGCCAAAAATTATCTTGACGTTTCTTCCACTTACAGACAAATAAAACAACATGTGTTCTAAGATCTCCATAGTACATGAGCAGAATTTGTTCTAGAACACCAACGTAATTTTTCCCCGGAACCAACGGACTGCGCATTGGCCTCCAGGCATGCAACACCACTATCGTATGTTCCCGAACTCTTGTTCGTATCATTGTCGACCCTCTAGTGGTTGCCATAAGCAGTCATTTTTGAATACTGTTTACACGTCATCGAAGGTGGGCTAGACAATAAAACCGTTTCTGTGTCATCAGCGTCTGTCATATCCAAACGCATTGAATGTATCGTTCTTTTAATCCATGGTTCAACGGGTCCAACCGCTCCTCCTATCGATTCCCATTGAGCTTCCCATTCTCTGCACATTTATCGCATATAATATGAGCCCGTGGTAAGTGTGGACCGATCAAAGCAAAAGTTGACGAATATTAGTAATTTAGATTGTAAGCAAATAATATGCTAACAGCATACGTGACATCGACTGCTTGTCTCTAATTTATAACTTTGGACTCATACACAACAGTCTCTGCGATAACACAACGACTATCCTTTAGAAAAATTTCCATTGACATTAGTTAATTAATGTAGGATCAATAATCCATTGAGAACATGTAATACAAGTGGTGTTAGAGAACAATATACCAGTAAATCGGTGTAGTAAGTGTGTTGTTCCGAAGAACGAATTCATGGACTGCGTCTCTCTGTGCATGAATGAGAGTGAAGTCCGCACCACCTCCCTCCAGAACTTCAAATTCTTAGCAATCTTCAACATCGGCATCCCAGACACATCGCCGGTCAACATCAAATCCCTGTATGTAGGACGTCGCAAATCCCATAGTCTCATCCAACAAATATCCATGGGCTATCGAAGCCTCAAGTTGGGCTCTATTTTTTCACGTGACTTTTGAGAGTCATCATTGTCCTCTCTATTGGGTACATCCAACGCACTTGCGCTAGCCCCAGGGTAATCAACTTCTCCACCAAATGCATTGGTAGATGTGACATGATGTTAAAGAACGTGGGCAAGAATGTCATTTCAACTAAACACATAGTAATTGCTACGTCCTCTCTTAGATTTTCTGCTTGGTCGGGGTCCCATACCTTGCAACAGACACGTCTGAAAACACGTGACGCCCTCATGATTGCCATTTGCTTGTTTGGTTCCATTAATCCTCTGAGAGCTAGCAGCATTAATGTCTGTATGAGGATGTGGTAATCGTGATGTCTTCATCATCGCCGTCGTTGTTGTTGATACCGGTTATCCTATCCACATCCTCCAATGCGTTCATCGCTATGTCGTTTATCTTTTCCTCAGCTTCTGCAAAATCCTGTGCTTCTTGGTGTATGTGTTGTACCATTTGTTGTACCTCCACACCATGATCCCTTCCCCCCGAAGGTTGTAGTGCAACCTTGACCTTAGAATACTCATCCTCATCCCACTCATTGTCCGATGAATCTGGCTCATCAGGTCCTCGCCACGTTCGACAATGAGGGGATCTACCAAACCTGAGAAGGTGCCTCTCAACTTCTTGTATTCGAAAGGGGTGATGAGTACCTCTGTGCTGAATGCAAGGACAAGGGATCTTCTGAAAATTGTACGTCAGTCCCCCCCGCACGACCCCCAAACCGGGGCCAGAAGTTCTTCGCTTGTCTCGGAGCCACAGTTTGTTATCTCTTGCCCTTATCCGCCGCACGTCAGTGAGAGGCAGCCTTCGGGTAACACTAAAATAAATGAAGGGAAGGTGAGTATCCATAGTACATCACTGAACAACTACAGGGTGTGAAAAATATTACAGCACCCTTACAATTACGGGAATATTGTATTATAGTTCATGTAGAATAGGAGAATTTTTTTTTTTTGAAAGAATAATGAAATAACTATGTTTGTTCACTCTTGAACACCAGAATACATACAACATATATCACATTAAGGTCGGTGTAAAAAGTCATCAATAGTCCACAGCTTATCCTCTCTTGTATAGTATTAAGGCAGCTATAGCTATTGTATGCCATTTGGGAACGCTGGATTAGGTTTAGAGGTAGTGGAAACATCTACTTCAGTAATCAAGAAACATGTGTACGTGACTGAAAATATTAATTTGAAACAAGCATACAAAACACTTACAAAATTTAGACGAGCGAAAATGAAAAGTTTGGGCCTTACGAATCCATGGAGGAGTAGTTGCCAAAGAAGACAAATGAGCTGCATTACTACACCGAAATCGGTGTTGTATCAAACATTCAAAGTCGCAGTTCCATCTAAATGTTTGATACATGCTGTTTCTTGGTGACTATAGGGCAACACCTAAGAAATAAAATTTCCATCGAGTAACATACGTTGTATCAGATCGCTCTCATTCTTCAGCTTCCTTTTAATGAACAACATGCTGAAATCTTGAGTTAATTCAATAAAAGAGTCATAAATTAATCACTCACAGTGCGGAAATTTGTAACTTCTAGACTATGACCATAATTCACACCTTACACAAATGCACGATACCAATACTGCTGAGTTTACCACAGACATTTGCGCTATCATACGCACATGGGATTAACTACTGCATCGCACCGTGCATAGAACAATGCCATAGGAGGCAGCAATTAAGAGAAATGTTTCAACAAGTTAGCCGGGACACAACAAGTAATAAGAATTACGCAAAATGTTCTGAAACGGGACAAGGGCATATTCATTAAAATGGCCACTCCCGATTATATTGGCCGCCACACTATTCAAATAAGGAGAGAAAATGAACTGAATTCACACTATTTGCGCGGCCAATATAATCAGGATTGGCCATTTTAATGAATATGACCTTGGGAATGGAGTGAACGCAAGATCACCCCTGGACCGGAGCATACTCTACGCTGATTGAATTCATTAGACGATGAATACACTTTCAAGACAGTGTGGACTGAGAGAGAGATCTTACCTCCTCTAATTGTTCGTCTCAAAGAACATATGGTGTACCACTCCAACTCTAGTAGCGAACACCACTTACGTAGCCTTCGACAACCGCCAATTCAAACAGTACCCTGAAAGCAGTGGATAACCCCAACCCAATTCGAATGGCTTTTTGGCCCACGCTTTGATATATATCATTGAGAAGAACAACTCACAAAATTTGTAAAGTAGAAACATTCAGTACTTGCTAATTTGAACACCACATATCTACCAGTCACAAAATAAGAAACCCCTAATACTTGATTCTGTAATGTTGATTCCAATATGTCGCAAATGATCATTCCGTGGCTTCGCGAGCACTCCTATGTAGGAGCGCCTTGTTGTTCTCGCCGTAGACGTCAATCGTGTGTGTAACAACTACTGTACAGAGAAGCAATTATAGATAGAAGGGATACAATGTCTGGAGAGGGTTCTCTTAGCAGAGGTGCAGGATCCGACGAGTTACGTCAAGATTCCGGAGATGAGGAAGTGGTGGAGAACGAGTACGAGCTACTCCAAAGAGCGACCATAGCCCACAATCGAACATATCTGGACCCCCTTGAGGAAACCGCAAAGGAATTTTGAGTGTCATTTCTTTTAATAAACCCTACTGTGACAAGTTTTAGATTGTCCGATGTTTGACACGTGGCAGTGCTGACGGTTTAGATTTCTGCTTTGATTCTATGACGTCTTGTGTTCCATGCCTTGAGTGATTCATCTTCTCCGAAGAAGGTCTCCCGTGCATAATTTGGTGTCAAAATGTAATCCCTAACATAGCAATGTGGGATTGCCACGTAGGTACTCTTCCATTCGTAGTCAGAAAGGGAGAGTGAAATCCAAACCCAAGTCAGGGAAGAAGGTCGCAGGGCGTCGCAACGGGAGGCTGAAGAATAGGGCATCAAGACAAGAGGCGCGTGAACTTGGGAGAGACAAGTACGAAGACTGGTGACGTTAATTTCTAACAATATTCGTAAATTTTATGTTGTGTACTCGTCTGCTTTAAACTAAGGGCTTAATGTGGTCATTTCACGGCTGTGGTTTTAAAGTTGTATGGATTCCTTTATTGTCTCTGTCCTCTTAGGCAGAGACTATGTGGAGACTTCCCCCATCAACTCAATCCGAAAGTCCAATGACCTATCCACAACCCTTTTCACATTTTGAAACATGATAGGGTATATTTTGTATCCATTTTCACACTTAGGGTTGTGGCGCCGATTGGTGGTGACGAGGCAGTTTTCATGCAGTTTGATGAACAGTATTATGTGATGAACAGACTTCTCATCCACCTTTTCATCCCCTCCCCGTAAACTCCGCAAGGGTTTCGGTATTCTGCGCGGGTAGGGTTTCGGTTAGTATTGGTGTGGTTCAGGGTTAGGTGCTCGTTTCTTTGATTCTGTAGCAGATGAGCATTTTGTTGCAATTGGTTAGACAGTGTAGTGTTCACCGGAACCATGCATGCAAACATCTAAAAAACCCTTACACTTCGTCAGGTTTGGGAGAAGTGGCGGGTTTGGGCGGAGGCCGGAGGTAGGGTTTTGCTGAAACCATTCACACACTTGACGCATTCACAGGATTCGAGCTTCTGAGTTTCGGAGACGACAGTGGTCGATTAGGATAGAACTCTGCATTGCTGGTGTCATTCACGGCTGTCAAGTCTGCTTTCTCAGCTCTCCATAGCACGACTTTGTGGTGGAGCTCGTGGACAGTTGAGTTGGTGGTGAAGTTTGAAGACCGGGGGTTGGTTTTACTGAGCGGCCGCGATGCATCCCCCTCTTACGCTGCACAAGCATCCCGCCTGTGCTGAGGTACTTTCTTCTACTTAGCTAGGGTTTTGTGTTGTTTTTATTCGTTGTGGCGCGCTCCGTCTCCTGGGTGGGTTTAGTAGAGGGACGTTGTTGAGTAGATGCCGGTTGGATTGTGTTCGGTGTCCGGCATCCTTCCGTTCCACAGGAGCGGGTGGTGATTAAATATCGTGTTGGGGCGGAACTTCGCACTGGATCACTGTCAGCCTGAGGTTGGGAGCGGGATACTGTTGAATTGTCCTCGATCTGTTTGAGATTCTGCTGGTTCTAGTTTCCACTGTTAGTGTTATTATGTCCAACGTTGTGTTAGTGCAATGTGTTGGAGGTGTGCAGCTGCTTGTGGAGTGCTGTTTTGGTTTGTATGCGTTTATGTCTGTGGTGGTTGCGATGTGGATGAAGTGTGATCGCGAATGTGGAGTGAGTCATGGCTATAGAGGTGGGAAGTGGAACTGTGGCATTTAACGGTTGTCGTGATGCATCCTGGACTCGTTCGTGAGTAATTTTCCGGACAGTCTGCAGAGGATGCAGTGAGAGATGAGTTTACTTAAATTTCGTGTTGGGGTATTGTGTATGTCGCACTTCTGGATAGATCTGCACTTTGTCCATTCTGACATGTTCTGGAATGCAGATTCCTGCTATGCAAGATTGTTCCAAGGCAACAGAAAGTTGCTAAAGCTGTTCAAATTATCAGGGAGACGGTACAGAGGTTGGTCGCTCAATGCAAAGAGATAGTAGAGGCCGAAAAGGAGACTCCGCAAGGAGAGGAGTACATGAATGTGTCTGATCCTAGTGTTGTGCGTTTCTTGTTGGCAAGCTAAGAAGAGGTATAGATTACTGCACTGATTTTGGTTTTATGAGGGAGTAAATATGGCTACAAGATTGCAATTGAGCATCTCAATGTTGACATTAAGCAATTCCTATTCTGCAATACTAGGACATATTCTAATTTGCCGTATCATACAAAGATCTACCTAAATTTTTGGAGTAGGGAATGAAGGAACACTTAGTGACTAAAGCTTGTGATGTGGATGCTGGTATTAGTGTGCAACTTCGAGATGATATACTATTGATGCTTGTAGCAGGCCACGAGATGATAGGGTCTGTGTTAACATGAACTGTTAGCAAGGTGAATAGGGTTTAATTCTTCAGTTTAATCTCTTAGTCTGAAAGCACAACATACTCTACTTCTTGGATTTCGTAACCCATGAAGACAGTGGCGATTGTATACTTTCTTGACAAATTGGTGGAATATGTGTAATTAAATGTTAGCTACTCAGATAGCGCTAAATAATCTATTTCCTCATTTGCCTGATTCAGTCCTGATTTCTTTAGTTGTCCTTCAATTCTTTTTGAGATCTCACCTCATAACTTACAGGACACATGTGTTTTTACAGAACCCATCTGCGGTGGCCAAGGTTTGATAGAGTTTTGGGAGGAAGGAAACCACAATTTGCAGTCCACAGTCTCTCATCTACATTCTTTCATTCACAATTTATCATCTACATTTTTACATCGACACTCTTTTTACTCAAACAGTCTTACCCAATCAGTCTTACCCAATCAGTCTTACCCAATCAGTCTTACCCAATCAGTCTTACCCAATCAGTCTTACCCAATCAGTCTTACCCAAATAGTTTTACTCAAACAATTTTTACTCAAACAATTTTTACTCAAACAATTTCACTCAAACAATTTTACTTAAGCAGTATTGCTTACATGATTTCATTTACATAGTATTGCTTACATGATTTCATTTACATAGTATTGCTTATATGATTTCATTTATATAGTATTGTTCATATGATTTACATAGTATTGTTTATATGATTTCATTTATATAGTATTGTTCATATGATTTACATAGTATTGCTTGTGTGATTTCATTTACACAGTATTGTTTACATGGTTTTAACACGATGGTTGTGTTTGAATGATTTTACTTCAATGGTTTTGTTCTCATCTTAATTTAAAGTTGAACAAGTTTCAATTGAAGATTATCAAACCAAATGTGTTTGCGTAAAACAAATTTAGTTTTATTTGATGGAAATTATGAAAAATAAAATATCTGATTTTATTATCCAATTCTAATTAATTTAATTTAGAATAAAAACACACAATACTATTTTCAAAGATCGTTAGCATTTTTATTTTTTTTATATCAATCATTGTAACTATTTATATGCATTAAATTAAAAAGATAACCATTATTTTTTACTGATTTAAAACGCTTGCTACGTGTTTAAAAAATAAATAAATAAATAAATTTAAAATTTAAAAAAAAAAAAGTAATCTAAAACAGTTAGATGGAAAATCAATTGATTAGGAAAGACAACTTTTTATTTATAAGCAATAATTTTATCATTCTATGTGAGATTATATAATAAATTTGACAACAAAAAATTATTTTATAATGATACATTGAAACCAAAGTATTCCAAAGATTCAACTTTAGCTCAAAAGTCTATAGTAATTTATAGCTATGACCTTAGAAAAGATAAACTTTCAACATTGAAGTGTAATTTTTTTAATTGCTCGACATCTCTACAAAATTTGGTGAATTTCTTTTTATTTTAAATAAACAATAATTATATTACAATGTAAGACATTAAGAATATCCAAAACAACTAGGAAGTAAAATTTTACAAGATTATATATAAAAAAATGCAATACATTTTCAACAAAAATTTGAAATTGTTTTTATTTTTTATTAGTCAAATCATTGTTTATCACATTCAATAGAGGTGGAGTTGATTACATTTCATTTAAATGAATAATATCTAAATTTTTATTGTAATGTTATTTCCAACAAAGCTAGAATGTAGTCTTCAATGAAAAATTTTGTAACATCGAACTTTGTCCAATAAAACATGCTCTTCATATCATATGAAATCTATATATTATATTTTTAAAGAAAAAATTAGACCTCCTTTATAAACATATTTTAGCCGTCAATGAAAGCAAGTTGTTCACCATTCTATGCAACTAATCTTTATCATTAATAATAATAATTTAATAACAATGTTTTAACAAAATGTTATTATCACCTAAAGGACCAAGTGTTTGTTCTACAAACAATTGAGATTCTACACAAGTTCCTACAATATCAATTTTGAATGTGATTTTTTTAAAACATTTGTGGACATAAGAAATTACAAGAGCTTTTAGTGCATATAATTTGTTGATCCACTATAACTCCAAAAAAAAGAAGTTATGCTCCTTTAAGTCATTTTTCCTCAGCAACGGATGAACTCCAATTTTTTTGCCACATTCCTTTAGTACCTTTGAGATTTTGTATACAAGTCACTAATATGATTCCTTTTTAGGCTTCCAAAAAAATTATTTCAATAATGAAAATATCTCCCTTTAAAAATCTTCAAAAGTTTGCTACATTATTTTATTTTATTTTAAAATTTATATTTTTGTATACTAACATCGTAGGAACTTGGCTAAAATTTCAGTTGTTTGTTGAATGGATACTTGGCTCTTTGTAGGTTTTCGAGGACAGAGCCTCACGGTTCCACCGTTCTTGTTTTGATTTGTGTTATTTCCCCCCGCCCCCGTAGACTCTAGTGAAGAAAATTCTACTTCAAATGCTTCAGGCAGTGGAGAGAGAAGAAGGACGTGCCACTACAACACACGCAAAAGAGCCAGACCAAGTCGACATGATACGGAACGATGTGCGAGACGCGGGAAGAAAGTCTCCACTGGACAGGGAGATGGGAATTATGGCGTTGCATGTAGCAGCCCCCGGACCCCGCACACTTTTTCAACATCATCTCCGAATCCGCTACATGTACCACCGAGTTGGACATTGGTCCCTGTCCCGCATGGTCAACCGAGTGGAGGTATGTTCAAAGCCCTAGGTGGATTTTTGCAGCGCAAGCTCCCTACAGATTGGCAAATCCAAGCGGGAACATCTAATCAATGAGGGGTGGGAGCAAAATCTGTCAACAACATGGGGGTTTCGCAGAGAACGGGGACCAACAAAGTCGACGACAAGACAACGTCCTGATTGTCCTCCATAAAGGAAGAGTCTCTTAAAAAAAGGATTCGGAGAGCCAGTTAAAGAGAAGCGGACGAGGAGGCCAGTTGTCGGGAATCCCAAGGGAAGAGGCCGTTTGCGGTGCAAGTGAGACTGTCGGGAGTGATCAATAGTGGCTGTAAAGGCCACCTGAAGTGGCAAGAGAATGTTAGGGATTTGACCCCACGTATTCTCGACATAAGCATCATACGATATGAGGACCAAAATTCAGACTCAGTAAGTTTGCTTCGTGAAAAACTATTTGCAAAATTCGAATTCTTAGAGAATGAGGTCACAAATAGATCATTCGATACAATGATCAAAACTTGGATAAGGAGAGACCGTGAGCGGGTAAAAAGAACACACGGTGGGAATGCTAAAGCACCACCAAAGTACTCAGAGAAGGACTAGGTAGCATTGCAAAAGTACTGGAACTCCAGCAAATACAAAAAAAAATCACTGAAGATGTCTGAAACAAGGAGGAAGGTTGTCTACCATCATCGGGTTGGGAGGCACGGTTACGCTGGTATAGAAAACAAATTGGTAAATGTCCACAGCGCCTAATATTCTACTATCATTGAACTGCTACTTGAGTTTTAACTCGGTGTCTCACATCGTTCTCTGTTATTTTGATTGATGCACATTTCTGAAGTTTTGGTGGCAAATGCTATATGAACAGATGTAATTTCGTTGCCCCTTATTTCTAAAACAACTGAAACAGTGCTTTATCAGCGTTTATAATTTGTTTTCACTTTTCATCGCTTCCTCTGTTGCATCTAATGCAAAGAAGGGATAGGAACATCTTACCTAAGCTAACAGATTGTGCCGACGAGCTAAAGACAACTCAAGAAAATCGGAATACTCTAGTAATTGTTGATTTCGATATTAACAATGAACGTTGACGCATGATGGTTCTTCCAAGATGATATGACTATATACACATGATGTTTCTGTTGAGTCGTTAGTTTGATGAACTTATACACGCTTTCCTTCTCATTTTCTCAGCATAATTCCTTTGAAGTATTATTTCTTTATGTATTTTTATTTTTTTTATATTTTGTTTTTCCAACAGATCATTTCTTACAGTAGTGAGTGATGTCAGAACTTGTTATTTGCCCATGTTATGGTAGCTCACAAATTTCTCCTTCCAGTGATCACTTATGCCTGACAACAACGTAGTAATTATATTGCTCTGATTAATACCAGTATGCCTTTTGTTTCAAGAAAATCTACGCAGTTAACTTTGTGTAAGTGGCTACTGTTGGTGCCGAAGTTGCGTTTAACGATGACTTTGCTTTTTGATATGTCTCACTCGTCACGTTGTAGATTCCACTGCAGGAGATGGAAAAAAGGAATTCAATTAGACTATTAGCAATGGAAAAGAATCAAGAAGAGACGATCAGAAAATTGGACGATGTCCAAAGTATGCTACTAAAGTTTTTGGTAAGTTTCATAGAATCTAACCATGCAGAGGATAAACACGTGGGGAGCAAGGAAGAGCGAATGCCAGGGAAGACGTCGGGAAATGTTCCGCGTCAGGAATGTGGTGTTGAAGAAGACTCAGCCATACCGGAGAGTAGTGAGAAATGGTGGGACAGAATGTGTGGAACGTCGGACGAGGGAGGCGACATAGACCGCAGAAAAGAGAAGTCGATGCCGACAAATATGAGCTCAGAGAAGAAGGTGAAGCCTCTAGTCTAGCTCTTTGGAAGATTCATTTCATTAATTTCGTGCTTATAGTGATATTTTAATTCAATTGAAGTACTTTTGGGCGGAAGGGATTGATTAGTGACTGACGTTATTTACCCTTGTGTCTTAGTTTTCATTTCATCTGTCATGATCTGGAACCACTTCCATAATGTACTACATTTTTTTGTTTCAAAACCTTTGCGGGTTCTAACTATTGTGCAGCCATGCTTCGATAAAGGTAGTGAGTATTTGGTATGGACCTGTATGAACATCTGTATGTGTGGATAGGGTCTTTGCGTATGCCAATGGTGGTTCTTATTTCAGTATCAATCAAGTTAACAAGTATATTTGCCGTGCACATGAGATGATGTCTTCTGACTATATCTTGAGACATTCCCAGATTTGACAATGTCCTTTTTCAATGCCTCACAGAAGTGCAATTTACACAGGAGCAGTGGAACCCGCAAAGAAAAACACAGTGTAGCCCTCGCTCTAAACCTCGCCCTCGTCTTAATGACGAGGCGGGCCCTCCCCCTCCTCCTCCCCTTTCTCCTTTCCTCCCTGATCTATTTTTAGGGGCCCTGCGGCCCCTTTTTAGTAATTTTTTTATTTTTAATGAAACCGGGGACCCCGAATTAGTCTAGGGGGGCCCACTAGATTAATTTTAGTTAGTTTATATATTTTTTTAATTTTTTTAAAATTTTAATTTTTTTTTTCATCAACATGCAAAATATAGGGGGCTTTTTGCCCCCTCCAATGACAGCCCTGGTTGGGGGGCCCTCGTCATTAAGACGAGGGCGAGGTTTATCGCAAGGGACAGTGTAGCAGCAGAAAAGGTAATCTTCAAGTACGGTAGCTAAGGTCTTTGTAGGTTACTAGAAGAATTATTTGCCTTCTGAGTTATTTTGTTTCGTGATACGTTTAATTTTATCGTCCTTCCCAGGGTATCTATTCAATTACTTCGAAATGATTGGTAGACCATTGTGATGTAGAATTTCCTTATATCCAAATGCATATTTGTATGTTGGAACAATACAATTCATTTTACGATTTGCACCGTCAAGGGGGTTCTCTAAACCGGTTTCAAGCTAATGCTTACAGGCTACTGTACTCATATCGGATTTGACTCAGGCAGATACTCAGTTACGTGATTAGGATTGTGTTTTACTTTTAACTTCTTTTCTGCAAAGTTTAAGAGGGGAAAACTGGAATACAAGACTGATATTTAGTCATTGTTTATCTTCCAGGTATTACAGAATGTGCCGTAGGTCTCTGTTAATGTGCAATTTTGGAAGGTATGCTCCCTGTAACAAATGTGCACTTATGGGGCAAGAGCCGCATGCACAATTTTAGTCATTCTTTACGCATATTAAGTTGAATATCTCTTGAATAAACTAAATAAAGTAAAGTTTTGGAAAAGGTACTCACTGTCATGCTAAATGCACTATAATGTACATGTAACGTGCGGTGAAGAATGTGTTGGTGGGATTAGGGGACTGAACATCTGCTGCAATGTTGGGTTGGTTGAAGGAAACGGTTATCTCATCAAACCCATTTCTACAGAAAATTAAAATAAAAAGAGAAACCTAGTGCCGGAAAGAATTATCTTAAATTTCATAGCTTAACAATGAGGTGTTTACTGTTCATGTGAACCGAGTGCCAGTATTTTAGGATGATACTGAAATGTGTTTGAACGTGTATAAACACCAGAGGAAATAAATGAGGTCGACAATCGAAGAAACGCTTGGAATACTAGAAAGGCAAGTATATTTTCCTTTTACTTCTTACATTTAATCAACAGTGGAGCGTACCTCTCATAAGTCATAACACTATAGATGGAAAAAAGATTAAATAAATACACAATAACGATAACATGATTGTATGAATGTGTCTTTAGAGAGAGCAAGGGTCCGATCGAGAGCGCGAAGCAGTAGATCAACAAAAAAAAAGGTGCGTCAGGGATTTAAGAAGTTATCACGTTTGGCAGGAGGAGTCTGTCTATTGACTATGTATTGGTAGTGTATGTTCATTTTTTCGACAGTGATACAATAGAGTTTTAGTTCGGAACAAGCGCCAGGTATGCGGTAACCTCATCAAAGCAGCCAAAATTCTCGTTCGGAACTGCAGGTCGATAGGAGAGCTAATTCGAAGATTCAATCAAGCTTACAATCATTTTAAAAAATTCCCCCACAGGTACATTAGCACTGACGATGGTAATGTAATGGCTCAGCCCCTATAAGTTGAACAATATAAACATTATGCGATGAACAGACCAAAAACATTTTGTAACTGGCGAGAGTTCCGATTTACTCCAAGGTAAAACTTGTCCTAAATGACACGATCAAATATGTGACATGTCCATGGTGACAGGAATCTTCCATGTCATTTTTTGTGCACTGTGTCCTAAATTACTGCAAATACTGTCATTTGTGTAGCCCTTTTTCTAAAGATTTCTGCTAGTGTAATGGACGATTGTGGTGCAAAGGATCCAACAAAGACGCACAATCGGGCCGAAGTTTCAACTTCGCGCTCCGATTACATCAAATGGGCCAAAAGTCTTTGCCCCAAATCACTACCACATAAGCTGCCATGTAGGATATGTTGATGCTTTGGACAGCCTTAGTACAAAACCCTTGGGCTCAATTTGAAAGAATCAAGGATCAGAGTTGTCATAACAGACAGACCGTCCCTTAGTCCATTCGTCGGTCATGGAGACATGACACACCCCCTCGTCCGTCCAATAGGGGCGTTGACCGGTTGACTCATGGTAAGGGTAAAACAAATTTACCTAGTGCTGACTTTTGCGCGCGCGAGCACTTGGGCGCATGCTATCGGACTAGTGCAAAAAAAAAATTAATTTAAAATAAATAAATAAATAAATAAAAATGTATATATATAAATTTATTTTTGCACTCGCCTGTCTACTTACGCCCGAGTGCTCGCGCCCGTCCGCACTTGTCCGATAGCTTGCATTAGACTTTCATCAAGTTGTTATTCATTTCATTTTAATGCTACTTCCTCCTTTGCGCGCGCCCGTCCATACGCGCCCGTCCGCATGCGTGAGAGCTCGCACCCAACTTCCACCAAGAAGTTGTTCATTTCATTGTGGAGCTATTTCTTCCATTGCGCGCAAGCACTCGAGCGCGCACGGACGGGTGCGTGCATATGGACAAACGCGCGCAATGAAACAAGCCAAATTAAAAAAAAACAAAAAAAACAAAAAATTTAAAAATATGTATATATATATTTTTTAATTTTTTTTGCACTTGCCCGTGTGCATGCGCCCGAGTGCTCGCGCCTGTCCGCACTCACATGATTGCTTGCGTTGGACTTCCACCAAGTTGTTGTTCATTTCATGTTGGTTTTACTTCCTCCTTTGCGTGCGCCCGCCCGCATGCGCCCATACACATGCGCCCATGTGCACGTGCCCGAGAGCTTGCGCCGGACTTACACTAAGAAGTTGTTCATTTCGTTTTCATGCACAAATAATTGTTGCCAGACTAAGGAGCTCAGCTGCTCACTACGCAATGTGATGGAGATTGATGACTGATGAGAACATTTTTGTAATATGATATTGGAATATAAATAGTAGCAAAAGGCATAGATAATTAGATTAGTAGGAGATTTTGGAGTTAGTTTAATTTTGTTTAAACTAGAGCAATATGTGTACATTTCCACTATCTTCACGTTGATTAAGTCAAAAATTATCTAAATGTCAATTCATTGTCGACTATGTCGTGCATCACACTTGATGGCTTTTTATCCATGACTTTGTTTCATATTTCTCCCATTCTATCTTTTTATTTGTTGATTTTTTTATTCTTCTTCCATTCTATCTTCTCGTTTTCCTTTTCTTCTATTTCCAGTGGATGATGTATTTATTTATTTTATTAGTCTTCCATTAGTCTCTCGTTCTATCTTTTGCTTTTATTTATTTTTCCAATTGTCCTCTGTTCTATCATCTTGTTCTTTTAAAGTTCATTATTATTCCATTCTATCTTCTCGTTTTCTTTTTCTTCCATTCTTAATCTATCATGTATTTATTTATTTTATCATTCCCATTCCATGATGTATTTTGTTTTTCTATATCTTTTATGTAAACTTGTTGTATGTGCCAGTTGAATGAAACATGGTAAATAAATTCAAGAATAACATGAAATATTAGTTATTTTCATATTTAATTAATGAATGCAATCATGAACGAAATATAAAATTATATTTAACAAGTATAATTTTAATAGTACAAAAATCAAGATTCAAATCATGTAAGAACATATTTACATGAATTTTGGGAGTTTGGTTTCATTTCATTTTTGTGCTAGTTTTTTCTACGCACACCAACAGGCACGCACCAAACCTCCACTAGGAAGTTGTTCATTTCATTTTGGTGCTTGATATTTTCCTGTGTGCATGCCTACTTGGACATGCCCATAGGAGGAACTATCACCAAAATGAAATGAACAATTTCTTTGTGAAAGTCTTCCGCACGCTCTCGGGCGGGAGCATTCAGGGGCGCGCGCAACGCGTGCATAAAAAAATTAAAAGTTAACATAAAAATAAAAAATATATATAAACATAATTTTTTAATTCTTTTTTTGCACGCATGGCCGAGTGCTCGCGCGCGCGTGCCTACGGGCGCGAGCAGATGCGGCGACGGGCGCCATCGCATGGTAAATAGCAGTAAACTATGAGGTGTGTAATTTTACTCGTGCACGGGAGGTCGTCCGATAAGGATGTCCGATTGTCGAGTAAAAACGCGTCCGCCACGTCCGTCACTTGAGAAGCCGACAATTTCAACCCTCGTCCGTCTACTATAATAAGCCTGTCAAGGATTACTATTAGTTGAAATCTAAAGCATTAAGCACTAGTAGAAATCATGTTCATGGAGGTGCTGCAAAAAATCACATGTTGTTTGCTTTTAGTCTTTTGTGACACTATAAATGACAAAAATTGGATAAGTCTTTTTTCTCGTTGCACTACAATGCGTTGTTATCGCGTCGCAGTTTAGTATTACAAAAACAATAACTTTGTTGTAGATAGTTATTCACGCCATAGTTTACCATGCACACAAAAGGTTTTTTGCATAATGACTATAGCCATAATGTACGTTTTGGTATGTTCCGTGCTTGGTGACATTGCTAATTACAAGAGGGATTGAGCCGGCGACCTCCATAGAAGTTTGCATTTTCATGGATTTCACATTTCACTATTTGTAAGTACATTTCGGCAAATCTACTATATGTCTAGAAGTTTGTGACGCTTACCAACATCTACAGCACTTAAGATGTTCACTCAATTCCGGAATTTCACGTTGTATTCTATGAAATGAATGCGCCACAACTTTTGGAGTACTACACAACTAGATTATGTTAGCAGATAGCGCATGGTGAATTGTGTCGCCTTCTGAAGTGTAACAAACCTCTCAACAGGTTTGCCACCAACTCTCAAACAAAATATAATAAAGATTAAGGAAAGACAAAAACTCAATAAATTACAAAGATCAAAATATATTGACCGAGGTTCACCACCCAACCATAGAGAAGTGATCACCAGAAGAAGTGTCTCACCTTCTCACCCTCAAGCCTTCATATACTAATTCCTTCCCAAAAGAAGCTGGAGTCTATCTCAGACTAGGTCTTACAGTCTATTCTATTCATAGATCGTTCTAGATCATTCTATCTCCTTTACTCCTATATCTCGAGTAAAGATAATCCATAGATCATTCTAGATCCTTCTATCCTTTTAACTCAGAGACTCTTCTAGATCTTTTTATCTTCTTACTACTATATCTGGAGTAAAGATAATTCATTACTATCAGTAGTCTAATTCTAATGTACCTCATCTTGAGTTGTCTAACTCTGGTGCACATGTTGTCAATCTTGGAGTGGTCTGACTCCAATGCACTAAATATAGAGCGGTCTAACTCCAGTGCACATGTTCTCAATTAGAAGTTGTCTGACTCCAGTCCATCCATCCTCAACTAGGAGTTGTCCGACTCCTTTCATCCTTTGCTTACACACTGCCACATGTGATTAGAAAGGTTCATTCATCCATCTATCATCTTAAGTTACCATACATCGAGAGTTTGGGTTTCAAGTAGAGCTAAACCCTAGAGTGAAGGAAGAGGGTTCCGGTGGGAAGGTTTGAAGAATAATTTGAATGTGGAGAGTTGGAGTGAGGATACTAATTAAGTGGTTGGTGGAGAAGGTTGGGTTTGGAGAGTGGGAGCTAGGGTTTTGGTGAGAGGTTTTGGAGCATTGGGCGGAGGAGGGGGGCTGCAGGGCGAGAGCAAGGATACTTAGATTGATGGTTTTGCAACATCTTGTTTGATAATTTTCTCTCTCCTTGTGCATCACCAATAGCTATAGGTATGGACGACAGCCAATACCCATTCTCCCTCATAACTTTTAGGTATGGGAATGGATCATCTTCAACTACTTCACCTCATGTGCATGATACTCTCCATTCCATCTCTCCATTTCGGTGATCAACACAATTTGATTGTGTAAATAAGGATGTCATGTCTTTGTAGCTTGCAAAGTTAGGTTGTGATGATAATTGTTTGGCTTTGGTTTGTTGATTAAATTGTGACGCAATAGTTTGAGTAGTTGAGGTTGAGATATGAGGATTTGATGTTTGGGGGGTGATTATGATGGATATACTGTATGAGGTAATTGTGCTAGATTTGGTTGGATTTCGGAATTTTGCTGATGTGTGTGAAATTTGGGTTGCGATAGTCTGTCTAGGAAGTTAGTTCAAATCGAGTATGCGTTGATGGAGGTAGGAATTGTGCAAACGTCTCTTGGAATCAAAGCTTCGAGTCGGGGCGTGATTGCGATAGAGGAGAAGCTGCCATTGATTCCTGTCGATGAGGCCTCAGCAAATTCTCGATGAGTTTGTTGTTTTGGTTGATTTGAGAATTTAGGGTTTGGAGGTTGTAGCCGAGTTTTCTTGGTTGCTTGTGTTGCTCTCTACTATTGCACGGTTGAGTTTTGAAGCAGATTTTTGTTGATGGCATGCGTTGGTTGGGTCATGGTTGCCGGGTTCGTCCTACTTCATCAAAGCGAGTGTATTCCTAGATCAAGTTTGTTTTCCTTTTTTTTCCCATTTAGTTTTGTTTGCTAGTAATGTAATGAATCCTTCTTTGGTTGTATGTTGCATTCCCTTGATTTCGAATGTTGTTTTGGCTTGGAAGAGTTTGTGTCGTCTGTTGGCATTGCTAGAGTTTGTGGTTGAAACAAATCTATATTTTGTTTGAGAATGCTGGAATGTTCTTAGAAGATAGCAGACAAGATTTAGGTCGACTTGGTGCAGATATGTTTTATTGGAAGGAAAATTGCAAAGAGTCAGGTGTTAATTGTGTTAATCTTGGAAGAGGTTTGGAAATACCAAATTATGGTGGTTTAAATGATTGTGAATTCAGGTCAATTCAATTTAGACACTTCAATATCTTTTCTGTAATTGAAGTACTCCATAGCCATTACTCTTTCTTCTAATTTGTACTATTCCAAAGAGGGGAATCACGTTCAACATGCTTGATCATCTTTGGTGCAGATTCCAATCACTACAAGGAAATCAGTGGCTTAATTTACTAAATTTTGACTAATGTTTTTCAAGTGTCTTGTTACTTAGGGCACACAGATTCGGTCACTTTGTTGACTCATTTTTGTAATCTCTGCCATCATTCCGAACAAATTGCAACACATCAGCAACATTGTCCTCAATTCTCTTTGCCACGATGGATTTCTTTTGCCATGTCAGCAAATTCTTTTCGTGGTCCGCGCCAGCTCCCTCCATCCGATACCTCTATAATACTACCCTACTACACAGCCAACACCTCTTCTATACCTGGATTACACCCGGATAGGAGTTTCGTTTGTGCATGGGTAAAAATGAAATTAGCCACAACCCGAAATTTGTGGATCACCAAAATTAATTCTTTACCCTTGCCCCTTGTCCAGATATCTTCTGGGTATGTAAAATAGCGTGGCTGCATTTAAAACAGTGTGGCTGCGTAAAAATAGCGTGGCTGCGTGAGAAATAGTGTGACTGCGTGCTATCTGTATCTGCTCAAAAACTAGGTCTTGTAACAAATAAACCTCCCATTTGCCACAACACATGTGGGACAAGTAAACAGAGTCGCATCTTAAAACAGACACAAAAGCGCACAACAGAAGTTACAAGTCAAAATTTATCGCATTAATATTACAGTAGTCATTCTTACATATAAGTACACTCAATATATACACCTAGTTAGCCAGGAAGTCTTGATTGATCTCAAACATTTTGAGATTGCAACTTAACTGATCGCATGTGAGCGGAGAGATTACAGCTAGTTTTTGAGATCACAGCTAGTTTGATCGGGATCCGTCCACCAAGGACGACGAGGTGCCTAGTATGACCGTTCTAGTATCCCGGTCCCAAGTACCACAACAGTCCGGTCACAAAAAAAAGTTACACGAGAATCCTTAAGCCTTACTCAAATGCTAGTTTGTTGTTAAGTATAAAATTCATCACAACAGTTGAAACACTGGACCCATCAAATCACAATGTGACTCAAATTCTTTAGAAGGTTCCCATGTCCGTCATGTAGCAATTTGGGGAACTTGGTACCTGATTTTAGGTAGGTCTCCTTCTAAGCACGTTGACACCACAGGAACTACATTGTACATGCAAAAGCTCGAGTAAGACGATTGCACTACAGTATCATATTCAACAGCAAGTGAAATACGTGAAGTTCAAAACCGCAGGATCTGCAAGATAATTTCAGCTATACCTGGTAAACAAAAGCCAGGGCAATGACTGAAATGCTATGCGGGATGGCCTCCCAATTGACCCGAAGTAGTCAGTTGAAGTCCAGCCCTGCTGACCCAACAGTCTGTTTCAAAGGACCACCATGAACATCTCAAAGGAAGAGATTGCAAAAAACATCTCAGGTTGAAGATAACTCAACAAGAAAGGATGTAGTGTGAGATTACAACAAGGAGGCCAAAGCTGTCAAGAATGCCGACCACCCGGCCTCCATTAACTAAACCAATCACTCGTTGGCTGTGTCCACAAAAACAAACAAAAATGACATTCATCAATAAAAGTTGTCTTCCATCCATCACATTAAGTTCAATTAAAATTCCATGTCAGCCTCCCAAAATAATCTCTTGTGAATCAATCTCTTCCATGATTTCCCATTATTTTCTATATACAGACCAATCAAACATAAGCGGAGAGATGAACAAGTATTTTGGCTGCCAATCTCACAAGACCAAATAGTGGTGAGAAGACATACGATATTTGCCAACAGCTCTAATTTTCGTCATACGCTTATTAACCATGTTGGTCAGTATTCAGATGAATGTCTAAATTTGATCACGAGGCTCATACATACATATGCATGGATAGGATATTGGATGAGTAATCGAGTGCGATGAGAACCAATTGGAACGCAGTATGGTAATAACATTTAGAGCAAAACATTTATTAGTACAGAATACCTTTATCTGGCTCTCAAAACAATTGAAAAATCCTGCTTCAATTACTACCTCGATTGCCAACTATCTGCCCCAAAGAAAGCAATCCATCCTAAAACCCTAAAATAAAAGCAATAATGCACTGCTGGCAAACATGCCCAAAGGTCCTTCCCACTACCCCAAACCGACACAGAGGAAGAATAAAATACCTCTTGCGCAGTCCAGCTGCTGCGAAAGGCCTCTTTCGACTGAAGCTTTCTTTGAAACCAAAACCATGTCGCACATTTGCACCAGCATGTCCTGAAACTACTCACACTCATACTGAATATTAAAGAAAAGCCCAAAATATGATTCATACAAATAACTGGAGATGACAAGAGGCAAATAAAAGATGCTTAAGATCTACCACACGGGTTGAAGAAAAACTACACAGACAATAACTCACTTCCACATAAGAAAAAATTAATTTAGATGATCCATTCAAACATTCTTCACAAATTCTGGGAGATCAAAAACCTTCTGAAATTGTCTTCAGGTAACACAAAATTTTACCCTGCAACAAAATCAAGAATTGCCCGACAACCCGAACTCAATAGAACTATTGCAAAGATTCAATTTTGATCAACTTGATTACGATGCCAAATCCAACTAACGTTACTGAGAAAGCAAAGAGATATCTTACGGTTCACGTAAAACGCAAAGAATCAGAAAGCACCTCTACAAATTCAAACACTAATTTGTATACGAGTACTAGAAGGATGGCTCGAAATCTGGTGACCTACCCTCACAAAGTACCAAGGCGGGACATAGTTGCAGATAATAAACGTTGCCCCGTCGTGGCACCCAATCACCGCGCACCGGACGCGCTTGGTGTCGGCCCACATGAGCTGCGTGTAGTGCCCGCTCTCATTCTCCCAGCTCTGCACTGTATCCGTGGGCGTGTACTTAGCCCCAGAACAGATTCTCCTCGTACGGACCCCGCGAGTGCATCATGGCGCACTGGTGATGATCGCTCTGCTTGTCCCTGTACTTCCTTGCTCCACTCCAGCACCGCGACGTCCGTCTTCGACTGCGCCTTATTGTACGCTGCTAGAAATTCCTTTACCTCACTCGACACCGCAATCACACTGCCCACCATCGCCATCACCACCACCATTACTACCACCATAGTCGCCTAAATGCTCTTGCCCTTAAACCGGGTGTCCGGGTATATAAGGCGTGGACAGGTATATAAGGCGTGGACAGACTGTGCACCATTTGGAACCCTAGTCCTGTGAAGTCTCTCCACAGGGTCTCGTTATTCTCCCGCATCGAGCATTGCATCCTACCCTCTCGCGGCCAGGGGCAACGCTCTCCTCCGAGCCTCCTTCCTCCGACCTGAGCCCTCCCCGACCCCGTGCCCATCCCCGCACCCACCCCGCGCGCCCGCGGAGGACCAACCGCCTGGGTTGCACCCCTGCGAATGCCCCGTCCTCATCCAACCTCATCTCGGGTCCGTCGTCGTCCCCACTCGCACCCCCCTCCCCATTGTCCCCCCACGCTTGGCCACATTATTGCGCCGGCACTGTAGACGGCGCTTTGAGAGTGACACCGCGACGGCGGAGGACTAAATTCTTGTTCAAGTTAGGCCAGGAGGTTTGAATTGCGGCGATGGAGGCATATGAATGGGAGAGACTTAGAGGACCATGCCGAGACTATGGAGCACTGGAAGAGTGGGGCGTTGGTATCAGATTTGCTCTGGTTCTGCAATGTATCATGTGGAGAGGGGAAGGTGATGTATAGGTGATGGACTGTGGATGGATAGAGGTGGGTGGGACTACTGTCCTAAACATTGGAGTCGGGGAGATAGAGGAAGAGAACTTCCAACGGCTGGTGTTTTATGGAGAGTAGCATATGGACCATGGGCATCACCGTGATTCAAGCGGTGTGGGATGTGGGTTGATGTTGCAGGGACTGGCTGCTAGACAACCTGAAGGTGTTCCCACTGATGTTGGAGGTGAGATGTTTGCAGTTAATCTTGCTACCGCAAATGATGACTTCTAGTGGGACTCCGACGACAGCAGCCCCAAAGTTCCAGGACAGCCTACGGTGGTTTTACCTGAGGGTGTCCTAGACACTTATCGCGAGCTTCCAGGCCAGGGTAGAGAGGGAGGAGGGAAAGCAATTCAAGACAGTGGTGTTGAGATATGGCCTGAGGAGCTGGATCTGAATGAAGAGCAGGTCGAGGCTGAAGATAAAGACTGTGTTCTTCTTGGCGGCACTTCTGTGGACCTCAATCTAAAGGAGAAGAAAAAGAGGCCCTCCTGGAGGATACTGCTACAAAAGGTCGAGAGCTCTGTGCAGATCCCCCTCCCAGACCCTTTCAATAGGACAGATTTGAAGTGGAAGATTAAGTCTAATCAGGGAATTGGCAAGAGGAGGGAAACGCAAAAGGTCACCATACCCAGGAATAGGCTTGATGACTTGTCAGAAGGGAAGATGTCTAGTCGTCAACATCCTTTTACTTTTGTGGAAGAGTCGCGGCAGTGCATGAAGAAGGATGCAAGAAAGCAAGTTCGAGTAGAATCTGCAGTTCAGAAAATCAGGTATGACGTCCCTTGTTCTAAGTTTGCAAAGGTCGCTATTTTATTGCTACTGTGCACAGTTTGTCCTGTCCTAGACTTGCTGCGGGGTGTCCTAGGCTTCATGGTGTATTGCTTTCCTGATTGAAGTTTCTATTTTTTCTTCCCCAAGTACTAGTGCCAATATGGCCTTGAAGATTATAGCGGATAGTATATGGTCAAATTTCAGAAGGCTTTCTCACATTGCCTAATTCAGAAAAAGAAATCAACAATCCAGAGGAAGGCCCTATAGCTTGCAAAGAAGATTGTTGATAAAGCAGCCAAGGACGCAGCAACATAGCCTCGGCCTAAGGACAAAAACAAAAAGGAGGTTCTCGTGGATATGAATGAAGAGCCCATAGACGAGGATGCTGAGGAGCAAGCTAAAGTAAAGAAGGCACAAGACGATTTTCTGAAGGCATAGGCATTGATAGATGCAAGTGTCAAGGAGAAGTGACGGACAAGAGTTGGTAAGATTATATCACTGATATCCATGAAGAGGGGCTGTCAATGCAACTTCGTGGCCAAATAGTTGCTTGTTGATGAAACGTTGTCTGCTATTCAGTTCCATTGCATCGAACATATTAACAAGGACCAGAAACCTTGCCATGGAGCAGATTTGGGGGGTAGCGAGCTGGTCTAGCAGGGCACTTGTCTACAGCAACAAAAGAGTGGATTGCAGAGTCTCTAAGGGAGGCAAATCTCTAGGGCAAGTCATGGATGATTACAAAGCTGAGGTATATCGTCTAGCCCAGAATAATTTGCCTACTACTAGGGACACTTTCATTATGCCTACAGATGTCTACAACCTAGCAAACAAGCTCACAAAAGAATTGTGGGAGAAGAATCCAAGTGATGCAAAGACCGTGAAGATGTGGACTGATGAAAATCCAGACAGCTATTATCACTACAAAAGTGACGAGAAAATCGACGTGAATGACCCATTTCCTCTTGAAGACTACCCGTTCTGTAAAGCCCTCCAGACTGACTAGCAGCTGGATATGATGATCCGGCATGGCCATCAAAGGGCTTTGTCGATGAATGCAACGTTTTTCACGAACAACTGCAGGGTAAGTAACTCTGCACCCGCTTCCCTCATTCAATAGTCAAAATTCGATTAGGACACCCATGTCCTAAAATTCTACCGTTGTGTACTAGGCCAGCAGGTTGTGTCTAACATTCAGTTCTTTTTATTTTACAATATCTGCTCTACACTGTATTGGTGTTTGACGAGTTGGAGTAGGGAATTCTAGTCGCATTTACCATTCAGAGGCAGTCAAGATAAGTCGATATTGTTCCGTGGCTCACCAAGCTGAGCAACCAGATTGTATAGCTGTACAAACAGATTGGAAGCCTATTGTCTTCCTTGTAGACAACGATCAAGCCGAGCTAAATGCTATCAGGTACATCCCGATGGTTTAATTCATTAGTATTTTGCAGGTGTCCTAAGTTTTAGGGTGTGTCCTGACTAAACCTTGTTTTTGCATGTCGCAGAAAAGTCTGGCCTGATGCAGGAAAGTCTGGCTTGATGCAGATGAAGTCATGGGTGAGTCCAAAGACGAAGTGAAGATCCTCTTATGCTTGTGGCACACAAGAAAAGCCTGGCTCGAAAATGCAACCCAGAAGATTAAGGCCAACTATCTCCGTGTTGAGATACTTACAACCTGTGCTGACTTAATGTATGGTAATGGGATCTTGCAGGGCGATCTTGCTGTACAGGCAGTACAGGCCAGATTTGTGCATTTGAAGGCAAAGTATCCGCAAGCTAAGGCTTTCTTTACTTACTTTGAGAAGACCTAAATCCCAAAAATTGAGATGCGGTTAAAGAACTATTGGAACATGCCCCATGCCAGTCAGGTTACAAATGCTGTTGTGGAGAGTTACCAGGGGAATCTAAAGTCAATCCTTAGGACAAGCAGGCAGAAGTTTGGTGAGCGTCACGTGGACTAGTTGATTTATCATTTAATGAAAGATGTTCTAACTCACTATTGGTATCCTGTGTAGTGCAAGCTTTATGGCTTCATAAAAAATGGGAAGGCTAAGGGGATTGTTGCTAGTGTTGCTAAGGGGATTGTTGCTAGTGCTCTAATTCAAGCTGAGGAGATTCCAAACAAGCATGTGAAGATTAGTGAAGAGGATGACATACCTTATCATGCCTCTCAGACGAATGTCCTCAACATTTGGGTCGTCACTAGTCCAAACACAAATTGAGCGTCCTGCAACTGCCCACTAGGTATGAAAAGAAATATTTGTAAACATGTACTTAAAGTTTTCACAATGATTAATATAGGGTTGGAGCCTGTTGATATAATCAGGTATGCTGAAAGTCTTCAGGGCACCATCCAAATGGAGGCTACTCTAGCTAGGCTTTATGTTGTGGAGGAACAAGTACTGGAAGGGACTACCCAAGGCAAGCGCCAAACAACTGTGAAGATAGAGGATCCTGAGCAACTTCTGGAGGAGATTAAGACAGCCTAGCTGAAATGGGCACATTTGGTGAGGAGAATTTGAATCATAGAAGCCATATTGTAGTGATGGTGGTGGAGCCTAGGGTTAAGATGTCGACCTTGAAAGTTAAGTGTGATAAAGGTCTTCTACATCTCTTTCACAACCATCTTTCAAGGCCACTCCCGGACCTTAAAACTTGCGACGTTTTAAAGCTTGCTCTGAAATAGGCCGGAAAAAGCTAGCACTTGTGGTAGGGAACGTCGGAGTTAAGACAAGCTCTCCAAAACATTTAGTATACCAAGTGGAGTTAGAATCTTGAGGAGACACTGATTCTTTTCTTCAGGCTAGGCCTGGACTTTCATTCTTTGCTATAAAATTACGTTGATTGTATGTGTAAATCTTCTAGGCTTCTGGAACCGCGTATTCCAATGCGTCACCGTTTATTGCTTCTCTGTCCTAGGTTACGTACTCAAATTTAATTTTTTTTCCCTCTTTCTCGTTTTGGTTTTCTGTGTCCAAGTATTTGTGCTATCCTAATTTTTTATTTTTTATTTTTTTCCTTTAACTGTCGACCCTTTCTTATTACTATGTCATTTCTTTGTTACTTTCTTTAATTGTTAGGATCTGTCCTAATTTGTCTAATCCCTTCTGTTTTTCCAAATTTTGTTTGCGATTTCATTATTCTTCCTCTTCCCTGTCATAATGATCGCATTTGCATTTCATTTCTTTTTTTTCTAATTACTCTTCCATTTTCAGGTACTGTGTCCTCTGTCCCGTTCTAACATTCACATTTGCATTGTTCTGCATTTTATATTAATTTTTAAAATTCTCTTTACTTTCCAATTACTCTTTCCTCTACTCTGGCCTAACATTCACATTTTTCTGCTCTTTTTTTATATTTTTTTTTTTATTATTCTTTTCTATTCTCAATTACTCTTTTCTTTGCATTGTCCTAAATTTTTCATTTCTTTATTAGTTTATTTATTTTTAATTTTTTCTTTAATTTATTTTTTTATTCTTTCTTCTTTCCTGTCCTAACACTCCCATTTGCGTTTCCCTAATTTCATTTTATTATATTTTTGGAAATTTTATTTACTTTTCCAACATTCTTCTTTCACTACTAGAACTCCCGTCTCAAACGACAGGTCAAAATAGCCAAAATTGCATCGATTCGGTCAATTTTTCAATATCCCGACATTGTCGTTTAAAGCAACTCGCATAGGACACACTTGTCACAATGGCCTAAGTCACCCGCGACGTGATTATGTAGTCGACAGAGTCGTGAAGGGTATAATTGCTATGGCTCGGATATACAGAGTATGCACATACTGAGCGGAAGTTAAATGTACATATCTGGCTAGGAAATCTACGTATGTGAGTGATCAAATCTGAACATGCAAAGAGATTTCGAGTTTGACCCGGATCGCTTCATTTAACGGTCCGCGACATCTTAGGTTCTTCTATGTAACTTACACTTGTAATTTCATCAACGAACTGTATGGGTGCAGATGTCATCCATCGAGTCAATCACCATTTTAAAAAGGCGTATTTAAAGAGCAGAATAAATACATTTATCTATATGACAACTGCAGTTCAATTGTACAAGTGTACTGATTTCATTCAATGCTGCATATTTGTAATGTAAAATAGAGTAGGTCAAGCGCAGCGGTATTTTTTTGCTAAATTATTGTGTGTATGATTAATCATGTAGGGTCTAAGGGTAAATAAAACAAAAATTTGAAATTTAGAAAAAAATGAAATTTAAATGAAAATATGTTAAGACAAATAGTATGGGAAGTAATCCATACATATATATGGCCCATTAACATGAAAAAAGAGATCCAAAGAATCACTGTTATCCATTTGGAATCGTCACTTGAAATATTCACCTGAGTTCTCAAGTGGAATCAAGCGCTACTAATCAGACAATACTCTGCCTATTCCGTTCTAAAAAAGAAAAAGATGGGGCTACAAAAAATTAGCAATGTGCACAGACTGTCATCGCTGTATATAACATCTCAACAAAAAATTATCGACTCGTCCACCTTCCAGGTCTCTATCTTTGACTGTAGATGAACCTTTTTTGCTCTTCTATTCCATTTTCTACAAGCAATCATTACAACACCATCAATAAAGTTGCTATAATCGATAGAAAGTAACTTAGCTACCATATACTCTTATTATTGTATAGATCCAGGTTTACCATCTATAGTCTAAAGAACAAATTTGTCATTGTTTACCGCCTGTTTGAACGACTTAACATCCAGTGAATCAAATAAAAATAATAATAAAATACAAATCATAGAAACATAGCTTATATCTGACTACATACTAGTACTTAAAACAATAAACGTCAGATAAAATAAAATGGATAACCAAAGGACCTACGAAACGGATGGGGTCAAGAGTTTGAAAAAACTTATAAGAATGGTAATAAACACGCATGAAATCACATGAAAATTACGAGATATGTTTCCTTACAGTCTACAATAAAACGTTAAATCAGTTAGAGTTGTAAGTTCATTGCTTCAACTAACAGTCGAGGTTAGCATTGCATGGGGACGAAGGCCTTCAACACCACACAACTCACACATGTAATTCAATTGTATACTCAGCCTCCACAGTAACACGACTACACAAATATAGATTCAAGACCTAGGAATGCAAACACGAATGTATGATTGCAAAGCATCTTTAACATCAGTGCACATGTAGCTTAAGTACCACGTTCTACATCCGTGTATATCAATATTTGTAGCAAAGTTGGAGACAGATGTCCTCACCTTCTACTGCAGTGTGTCGATCTAAATTTTTTTTCATCACTGTCACAACCACTAATTAAAGTCAGTACGTTATGTGACGCTTGCGTTTATAACATAAATGAAATTGACACTGCAAAAAATGAAGGCACTATTTTCCTACTAAGCTGAGCATAGAAGGAACCCGTTAGGAATCGAAATTACTTAGAAAAAGTTAACTGCCTATGTGTTATTTTACATTTTCTCAAAATAAAGTATATGTCAAAGTACTCTATTGCAATTAACTAGAACGACAAATTACCTTCGAAATGGTATATCGGTGGCTAAAAATTATTCTGATGTACAAGTTCATTTCTTCGGGCATCTTGTAATGTTCTCTTGTCTCCATAGCGTCAGCCCATTTTTGGTGTCCCCAATTAAATATTGGTCAGCAAGTTTGTGAGGGTGCATAAGGGGGAATTTCGGATCAAATATTTCTAGAATATTCACTTTCAGCCATCCTCTCATTATTGCCTTCAGGTGAAATTTATCACCGTTTTCATGCTGCCCATAGACGTCCCCTATTGCAACCCTGTGTGATGTGTCTTTAGGATCTAGAAGTGATACTTTGTCCTTTAATCTCATCTGCAATAAAAAAAAAAATTTAAAAAAAAAAAAAAAAAAAAAACACTCTCAAGTGCGATTGCGGTCATTGTCTACCTTAGTATCAACAACCGAATGAATTGTTAATATTGAATGATATATATGCAGAGATGAGAGGGCACAAGTAACAATTTAAATAGCACATGAACAAAAGATATGTATGGTGAAAAAAATAGGTTATCAGAGTCGTGATATAACAGATTACCTTTGCGACTTTGGAGCGGGTTGTACCCGTAGCCTTGTCCACTGCTCTCTTCTTCAACACCCCAACATCTTCAATCCAGTCTAAATTTGTCTCCTCGTTCTCCTAAATATGGACGGAAAAACAACAGAAGGGAATACCGATAAAAACATTAGAAGAATGTCAAATGTGTAGGTTAGATATAAAACATATAACACGAGACAACCGCTACAATAAAGATGACGCATTCAACGCTGCCCCTGCACACCTGCAATGATGACTAAACCAAGGCCACCAAATTCTCCAAACTCAATTCAGTCCTCTCAAACGAGTTTGCAATGTGCTCCAAAAGGGGCCATAGCTTCGTCATCAGGTAGTCGTTCTCTTTAGTCATGTCTTTGACGTTCCTCGCGTGAAACATAGTAGACCAGTGAATATTGGACATGTTCTTTGAAGTATTGCCGTGTTCTACATGCGGAAGGATATAAATGGTATTGGACTTACTATGAGAGTTGCAGTTTTTTGCATTTACTACTACAAACTTCTTCTGCAAAGCTTTGCTCATGACACTATGATCAGAACCACAACATCCGTCCGCAACTACGTCTGTTACATTGAAGTTACTTTTCCATAATTCTTTTACAGAACATTGTCTGAATAGAACACCGCAGACCTCTCTCATGTAGTCTTCATCGTTGCTGCCCCAGAATGCCACTATGAAACGCGAAAAACCATGATGGAGGAATTCCTCCATTCGTGCTCGAAATACATGCCGTCTATTTCTAGTGTAGAAGGGTACAGAGTCATTGTTCTTCGGATGTTCATCAGTCAAAGGACTCACATCCAATAGTGTTCCCTGGATATTCAGCACAAGCAGTACAGATGATTTCTGAGAAGTCACTGGGTCAGGAGATGCTCTACAACCTCTCTCTTCACTCACCTCGGCTTTTTTGTCCTCAAAATCTGTAGTAACAACCCCTCCATTCTTCCGTTTCCTCACGCCCTGCCTTGCTGGTTCTGCAAATCCCTTTTGTGTAGGAGTAATTTTCCCACCTTGCTTGTTTCCCCTCAAACCGCTTCTAGTCTTGATTGACATATTCTCTATTGAGTTGTGTCTTATGATGGCAGCCACTGACATCGGGGACGTGACTGTCGTTGGCCGGCACACGTCCTCTGCGACATCATGCATCTCATTCTCCTGCTGCAAGACTGGTGCAGAGGGTGCTTGTTCCTCTTCTGATGTGTTGTCCCCCGGAACAACACTACAATGTGGGTTTACAATATTATTCAATCCACTTTCATTAACGACGTTGTGAAAATTCGAACCTGAAATTACGCGCTCCTCACCTAGAAGTCCATCTCGAGCTCCTCATTGGTCTGCAGTGGAGGAGTTATCTTTGTTCTCTTGGTTGATATCCCTGTGCAGATCATGATCCGCGTTTTCCCCAACATCTACTCTTTCCGTATGGCTTTCTGATATTCCTTGCAAGGGCAAGTTGAGACCCTTCAAAAGTTGAACTAGGATTGTCTCCACTCGGCGCGTCGCATCAGCATTCATTGCTCCTACTTTGATTGCTCGAGTTTGTTTGGTGTTGATAGAGTTCATGGCGTCCTCTTGTTCCTTACTAGCTCTCTCCAATGAAGCCAGTCTTGTCAACGACTTCTCCGACAAACTCTAGTTGCAATCAAATACAGATGTTAGGAATTACACCATGCAAAACTGTATTGATGTTCACGAAGACTCATTGTCAGTGTGTTTTATAGAACTGTGATTGGCGCATAACTATCACCTATAAACTGTAATGGCTTCCAAGTTATCGGGCAAGTTTTATCAACATAGAAAATTACTTCCATTCCTTGTACTTGATGAACATATTTTGAATTTAAAAAATAAATGTACCTTGCAAATTGTCCGAGGACTGATTCTAGCCCATGTTCAATTCTTTCTTAGTATTTATGTTTGGAAATCACAATGATGAGAAACGGAGGAAAGCCCCCTAGACCGAGGATTGTTGTACCCTATCCAAACTCCGTTGTTGCAATTCTTCTGCTACAACGAAAATGCCTGGGCTTCGGTCCCTCTTCTGCTTCTATAAGTGCATCAATAAAGTCAATAGTGAAGGACACAGAAAGACAACCGTGTAGGACATTAGCAGTGAACGAATCAAACGTGAATGACATCAGCATTAATAACATCAATTATGAATGACATCAATAGCTGAAAAATCAACATTGAAGGACACCAATAGTGAAAGGACTAAACTATGGCTGAAATAGACATTGTGTGTACATGAATAAATTAAAGTCGATATCAAACGCTAACTACAGACATTTCACATCTTAAATGGAATCAGAATATGCACTGAATCGCTATGAAGACTATTCAAATGGAGTTTTGAATCTCATACCAAATCAGCTGCCTGTCCTGCGTATCCTCTTTGCCCAGTGCAATTGACATTCCTCACCTTAGATCGAGCGTACCTCATTCCCTGCGCCTTTTCCTTGGTAGAAGGTTTATCCCAGTAATCTTTTAAAGCCTCCCATTGCAAATTTTCAATGTGTGTTGGGCATGGTATGTCCTCTTTCTGTTTCTGGTTGTCACTTTTCTCCCTCATGTAGATCTCCTTCAAACGAGCACGCTCCTTGATCAACCAATTTGCAACGTTCTTATGGTATCCCTCATCTTTCAGTGTATTGTCTGTGAATTCAAACTCACTCTCTAAAGCTGCCCTGAGTTGCTTGCCTGAATTAGGATCCTGCTTCATGTAGTTGATACAACTGATGTCCATAATCTTTGGAACATACAGCCTCAACGCTGATTCCCAAAACGTTTTGCCAATTGATGCACCGTCAATTCTGCCGCCCTCATTGAGGACCACCAGATAAGGTTTGAGTCCCTTTTCCTTTCGCTCCTTTGCAGCAGCAATCGTTTTTTTCCTTTGGGATCTCCTATCCGCTCGAGCACTGGAGTCCGTTTTCAGAATTACAGTTGTTTGCACAGGTTCTCCTGTCTCTTGCACCGGGTTCATGTTTGGGCGGATTGGTTCATGCGGGGACACATGTTGAGCTCGGTTTTCAGAGTGCCATAGAGATGGAAATGGAGGCGGAGGAGGTCCACTGAAGACTCCATAATGGCATGGATCCCTGGGTTGAAAAGGATACGGTTGTGCTGGAAATCTGTTTGTTGTAGTTGGTATCTACCGATGCGCTTCACTCGGTTGTGAGCCGTACTGCATTTGCTGCGGTGACGAGGGTGACCACTGCATGTATGGCTGTTGAACTCCCCAATGCTGTGGTCCACCCGGATGAGGAGGCCACTGGTTGTTGTATCGCCAACCTTGGGCTTCAGAAGGCAGCCCATACGGATACTGCTCCTGAGTTGGCTGGAGTGTTTTCGACGACTCTCCCCTGTGAATATTCACATTGGCGGCAGCTCTCTGCTTGGTAAACTTCGGATGGTGTTGGCTCTCAGGATCGATAGGTATTTCTCTTACACCACAATCGGATGTCTCGGACTGTTTCTTTGATTTGTTGCCATGAAGAGAACCTATGTTTCCCGCAATGACAACATGCAGTTGTAGCATTCTAGACTATGCATGATCAATAATTAAGAAGTGCATGAGTTTCAAAACCTATACAGTAATTGAGAGACTAAATGTATGAGATACAGTTAAAGATGTTGTGTGATTGGATTCCAACAAATAAAGCAAATAGTGACCCTAAAACTCACCTTTGCAGTTGCTGTAACACACAAAAAAGGATCTTAAACATAATTACACATAGTATGTAGCAACAAGACTACCAGAACGTAAAGGTTGTAAAGCAAAGACATTAAAGGGACAAAAAGCGAAGGAGAATCTGCATTACATAAACTAAATTACATTTAAAGTTAAGAGTGACCCTAAAACTGAGCTAGAGAGTTGTTGTAACACACGAAAAAGGATCTTAAACATAATTAAGCAAACTAAGTGGCAATAACACTACCAAAACGTAAAGCAAAGACATGAAAGGAACAAAAAAAGAAGGAGAATCTGCATCACATGAACTGAATTACGTTTAGAGCTACCAGTGACCCTAAACTGAGCTATGGAGTTGCGGTAATAAACCAAAAAAAAGATTTCAATTGTATTAAAATAGACTCAGTAGTATTAAGACAACCAAAACATAAAAGCAATTATATGAAATGGGAAAAAAAAAAGAGGAAAAATAAAAAAGGGAAACAAGATTGCATCATAGAAACTGAAATATGTCCAAAGCACCGAAAGTAGTATTTAGGTAATAGACATGCAATGCATTGTGTCCACCATATCGTACATCGGACACAATTTTCAACATCCTTGGTAAACATGCACAAGATTCAACAAACTAACAGTAAGTCCATCAATATCTGCTTCTTTTTAAGGACTTTCACACAGTAGTTGCTTCTTTCAAACTGATTTGCTCAACTATGTTTGACTATAGATTAAACAAAGACACCGAAAAGAAAAGAAGTTGATTAAAGAAAAATAATAATAATAAAGAAAAAACAAATAAATAAACCGATAACATGCAATTATAGCATTTTAGACTATGCACTTTCATTAATTAGAAGGTACATGAATTCCTAAACCTATACAGTAATTGAGAGACTAAATGTACAATACACACTTAATAGATGTTATGTGATTCGGTTCCAACAAGTACAGCAAACTATGACCTCAAACAGATCAATGCAATTGCGGGAATACACAAGCAAGATTTTAGTGTTTACAAAATCAGGCTAGGTAATGACACGGCTACCAAGATACAAAGCAATGACGTGAAAATGGAAAAAAAAAAAAAAAAAAAACAACAACACTATATGAACAATGACTGCCAATACATAACCTCAAATGCCCCTAAACTAGACAGTGCCTCCAAATAGATCCATCCAATTGCGGGAACACACAAGCAAGATTTATGTGTTTACGAAGACATGTTAGATAGTGATACGGCTACCAAAAATAAAGCAATGACATGAAATGGAAAAAAAGAAAGAAGACAACATGAAATGAACAAGATTGTCAAAACATAAACCGAAATTCCTCTAAACTAAACAGTGCCCCCAAATAGATCCACCCACTTGCGGGAACAATTTATGTGTTTACGGAGACAGGCTAGGTAGTGACACGGCTACCAAACATAAAGCAATGACATGAAATGGAAAAAATGAAGAAAAAAACAACACGAAATGAACAATGACTGCCAATACATAAACTGAAAAACCTCTACAGCACTGAAAGTAATGTTTAGGTAACATGCATGCCATGCATTGTGTCCATCATATCGTACATAAAAATACATCTTCCAACATCCTCGGTAAACATTCACAATATTCAACAGATTAATACTAAGTTCATCAAATACTGCTTCTTTCTAATGACTTACAAACGTTAGTTCCTTCTGTCAAACTGTAAATATCTACTTTGTATGACTATCGATTAAACAAATACACCAAAAAATAAAGAAGTCGACAGAATACAAAAGGAAAAAAAAATAAAAAATGACTTAAAACTGATAAAAGAAAATCTGGGACTGAGAAGTTAAAAGAAAACTACAAAGGGTGAACGGGTGTGATGGAAATTAATGTCTATGCCTGCAACTATGTATTTTAGTGATCATAATTGGAATCGACCGGAGCCTAAAACAACCTGTGGTCAAAACCCACCTTCTTACTATAAACCCTAAACTGCTGTTGATACATATTACATACTTGTATAGATGTCGATAATTTCACGATGCAATGAAGTACATAGAAAACACATTTTCAATTGTCACAAACTAAACTACTGTACCTGGCTATTTGTTTCCGCTGCAGCGCTCTGGAGTTGATTCATCGCCTTTGTCTTCGATGAGGTTGCGCCGTTTGGTTGCCAATGTCACGTCGCTTGTTAACGGTGTGCTTTTCGGTCGACCACTTCTCCAAGGACTCCCTTGCGAAGTCGGCGTTGTCTCCCACGCCCTGCCCTTGTCTAGACGAAGTGGTTGCTGGAACCCAATCCTCCTAATCACGATGCAGACGTCAAGAAACGTATACAATAGCAAGGACTAAACGATGGAGCAACCTGATTCTACACACCAAATGAGAATAGACTTTCGGAGAAACACTAGAACGATACGATATGTGTGTGGAAAAGTCTAGCACGTGGCAAGAGCAACTTATTGTTTCCTCTACGAGCAAGGTAAAGTGAAGACACTTACAGATTTTTGGCCGCCTCTTCCAAAGGAGCAACATGAGCTCGAAGCTCTGCAATCCTCTGATTCCTCTCCCGCACGTACTCGTTCTCTTCATATGGTTCCTCCTCTTCTTCTCTCTGCAAGTCTGTGTCTCTGTCACTACCACTTGAAGTTGCTGTCGAAGTCATGGTTCCAAGCACATAGAAACTCTTCACAGTCCCGACTCTATGTCTGTAGAAAACTAGAACTACCAAGTTGCTTGCACGGTGGTTGTGTGTACCGTCCAGAGTATTAGAATCGCAGACTTCAGCGATAAAACCCTAGACCTAGTACCAGCAAATCAGTAAGAAATGGATTTCCATGAGTGACGCTTGTGAAGGCTACGCTTGTGAAGGCTGCGCCTTGAATGTTGTGCCTTGATTGTTTCCTCAGCCGTCACACCCTAAGAACTCCATGATGGTACCACATCTTTCATTTCACAACCCTTTTCTTTTATATTTCACTTTTTCTTTTTGTTTTCTTTGTTAAGGTTTAGGGGACTTCAAAAAGCTCTTTTTCACCGTCTTTATCTTTAGACTGCAGTATGAATTACGCCTACCTCTCCCCATTGTTGACGTATATATGCTTCAATTATACAAATTGTACAAATTGATGTTTGTTGTATATGGTGTCATGGGTATGGAGTGCTGGAGTACTTTATTCGTGATTTACACAACATGGTGCGGAACCAATCCAAGTTTTTTTGTCCATGAATCCACACAAACTGCCTCTCAATGACCTTCTTCGCCAGCGTCGTCACATGATCGTTTGTTTCGTGGGGAAAGTATGCATTATCGCATGTACAGGTTGAAGAATATGCCATGTCCTTGTACAAAGTGCAATGGAATGCGGCTCCTTAAGTTGTACAAGGTGCGCAGTCATCTCATGCGGTCACAGCGCTCACCTCGATTTCGAGTCTGGAAGGGTCCTGGTGAGTATGACTCATCCGATGCTCAGTGGAGAGCATCATATTCGAGGAGGCGAATGCATCCCGGGTATGACAAAGGAATGAACTTAAGGCCAATGATTGAAAATAGGTTCCAGCGTGAACAAGTTGATGTGGAGGATCGTGTGCAGGATATAGCTGTAGAAACGTTCAACTTCGTTCATGGATTAGATGCAGGAGATGCTGATGGCAATAGTGACGATGATGCCAATGACGCACAACAACCTCAGGAATGATCAAGGCCGGTTTCAGAGTCACGTGGCACACGAAGGAGTCGACAGCGGAGACGAAGGCGTATTTGATCCAAGAGCCATGAAGGAAGTTGTTCAAGATCTCTACGAAGGAGCCCCCTCAACTCAGCTTGGCGCAACTATTTTTTAAGGAATCTGTTTTCAGTGCACGGTGTTACTAACAAATTCATACATGATCTTTTGGCAGGGCTCCAGAAATTTTTCCTTCCATCCGGGAACACGATGCCGAAGACAAAGCATGCAATGTCGACACTCATTCAAAAATTGGGCCTTGAGTACATAAATATTGACGTCTGCGTCAATGTATGTGTATTGTTCCGCAAGAATAGGACGGGGACTCGCGATTACTCTGCGTTAGATCGCTGTCTCAAATGTAATGAGCCTCGATACAGGGATATGAGGCGACTGAAGTCTCCAAGAAAGGTACTTCGTCACTTTTCTGTATCGTCTAAGAAAGGTACTTCGTCACATTTACAAAGAACTTACAGATCTTCTTCTTTATCAGAGTTACAAAGATGGCATGCACAATATAAAAGCACTAACGCAAAAGTAAGGTTCCCAGCAGACTCTAGGGCTTGGCAACTCGCTCCCGAAAGGCTGCCAATAGTTTTCCCAAAGAAACCGGTTTTTCATGCTGATTCGAGGAATGTGACTTTCGCACTTACAGCGGATGGCATGAGCCCTTACAAGCTCTATAAATCAACTTGGTCAACCACCCCTGTACTCCTACTGAACAACAACATACCCCCGTGGCTGAGTACCAAATTTTTTTTCATTATCCTGGCTCTTCTTATTCCAGGGAAGGAAGCTTGCAAGGATGATAAGTTTGACGTTTACCTTGAGCCTTTAGTGGAAGAGTTGCTGATAGTATGGGATGGTGTGCCCTGTTACGATGCCTATCGTGAAATAGAATCCACAGAGTTCAATCTAAGAGCTATGGTATTGTGGACTATACATGATTTGCCCGGATATGGCATGGTAGCCGGTACAACTCATTCCGGAGGGGTGGCATGCCCACCTTGCGGCCCTCAATTGCAAGGTACGTTGGCACATGAATTAAACAAATTTGTATATACTGGAGCTGGAAGGTGGCTGCCACAGAATCATCCATACAGAACACAAGTAGCCGCTAAATTTTTTGATGGTATACCGAAAAATAGACCGCGTCCTACACACATATCAGATCAAGAACAACTTGAAGGAGCAGCCGAGTATGATGAGTGGTTGTCACATAATTATCGAGGTAGGAATGCCCCTCCCGACCTGTCAAAGCGACACGGAATGATGCGGAGGAGCATAATGTTCGACCTGCCATATTGGGAGGTAAGCCATTTACTTTTTGAAATTGTTTTATCATCCCTTTATTCATGTTTTAGTCATGAGGCAATGTCTTTCTTACACTGTGACCCATTTTGTCATGCCGTTAGCAAGTATATCCCTTATGACATACAAGCTAATTAAACAAATCCAACTGCCAAAGTAATGTGTACACCAATTTCAATTAATAACTGGTGAGTCCATTAGTTATACTGGTATGTCATGCTTTGAACATCACAGTGAGATTTCACAATGCTGGAAGACAGGAATCATTAATCTATATGAGGAATTCCTCCATGCTTTAGGTCCATGCCTATCACCCCACGGACATTCAAAATCTGAGTACTGATTTTGATTTTGTTCTTTGTTTTGTTTTGTTTTGTTTTTTTTATTTTTTATTTTTTTTATTTTATTTAATTATTGGGAAGATCTTATACCCGTATTTAATTTAGAATTTATTTTCTAAATAAGGTTTTTATTACAATGATTCAGACAGAAGTTGCACTCTTCAGTTATGTAGGCTTGCAAATTAAATTTGCACATTACTTGTAAAACTTTGCTGAATAAGGTGTAAATTAGTGAAACCCACCCACCTCCCTTACACATGGCTTACTGATAGTTACTACAAACTTGAAGCTTACTTTACTTGGGGCTTACTTTACTTGGGGCTTACTTTACTTGGGGCTTACTACAAGCTTGAACTTTACTCTAGCAAGTCACTAATTTGTGACCATTTGATCTAGGTTAACCTTCATCTAAGGGTCAGAGATGATTGGACCAACGAGGCTATTCCTGTCCATATAACAAACAAGTGAATCTCTAGAGACTTCTTTGAGGGTATAAAACCTTGGGAGTTTCTTTGCCATATGCATCCGTTTACTTGTCTGCTTTGAAAGTAATTCTAGTTTGCTACATGTGTGTGAGAGATTTTTAGAGCTTGTGAAGTTTTGGTATATGGTGGTGTGGAGCTGAAGCAAAGTGCAACATGGCTGAGTCTGGTGGAACTACTAGTCAGGTCCTCTAATTTATGTTTGCAATTAGACTCTTTCATCTCTCCTTCTGATTTGTATGTTTGGTGTAGGGTTTGATTTTTCTTGTGACTGCAATAACAAGCTGTAAAGGGCTGTTGACACCTTGTCTACAAACATAATCCTAACTGTGGTTTTGGTTGTGTTTATGGGGACAGGTGAGGTCCTTCACCTCTGGATTTTTCTTACTTTACTACACCAACATTCAAGGGATGAGAAGATTTCTGGAGACTCAAACTATTTTGTGTTTGATCTTGTATTGTCAGTTTTAAGACAAACTTTTGTCTATTATTGGGATTGTTTTGTCATACACTACTATATTGTAAGTAGTGTGTTGATTGAGAATTCTCTGGTGAAAAGCACTATGTGTCTATACTGGTAATTTGGAATCACAAGAGAGTGTACAGATTTGATTAGGTTTGAATTGAGAATGGGCTGATTGAGAATGAAATTTGGTGAGGAAGGTGATAAAAGTTGCCCTGTAAAGGGATGTCCCGCCCACCCACCCTTAGGGGTAGGGAAGTTTTCTTTTCTTTTTCTTCAAACAACATCTAGCAATACGAAACATTCTGGATGTAATGCATTGTGAGAGAAATCTGGCTTTAAACACACTTGCAACCATATCAGGAGATAAAGATACAATGCAAGTTTGAAGGGATTTGAAGAGAATGGGCCTGGACCTGAGAAACCATTTGTTCCTACAGCCACATCCAAGAAAGCCCGGGAGGATGCTGAAGCTTGCGGCCCCCTATGTCTTGACACTGACGGAGTTCGATCACTTCTGCACAACTCTGGAGAATCTGAAGACTCCATCAAAATATGTTGGTGCAAATTTAGCTGAAGTATCCGGAAAAAAATGGGGATCACTAAAGTCACATGATTGGCATGTGATTATGCAGGGTCTTCTTCCACTGACATTAAGAGGTCTCATGCAACCAATTCCACGACTAGCTATAATGTGCCCGAGTCGAGTCTTCCGAAGAATATGCTGCAAAGTTTGGGACCCAACGGATATCGAATCTTTGCGTGAAGACGTCGCTGTAACAGAGTGTTTGTTAGAGATGGTGTTTCCACGGTTCTTTTTTGATGTAATGACTCACTTTCCATTAGAATTAGTTGAGCAACTATACTTGTGTGGTCCAATATCCAATAGGTGGATGTACCTAGTTGAGCGTTACAACAAAACGCTTAAAAAATATGTAAGGAATATGGCTAGACCTGAAGGTTCGATGGCCAGGGGTTTCATAGAGGATGCTAGCAATGGTTTTGTCACTGAGTATATCCATGGAGTGAAAGCTGTGTCTACTAGATTATGGGATGTAGAGGACGAGGATGAAGACACATATGAAGTGTTAGAAGGTGCGTCGTCGATATGGAAGTTCAATGAGGAAAACCGTGCAACAGCGCACAAACACGTTATAATTGACATGCGCTAGGTGTAACGGTTTTCTCCTTTAGTCATGAAACCAGTGGAAATGTATGTATGCATGTGATTGCTTTGTCCTTGTTTTCAAACACATTATGTTATGTATATAAATGCAAATGCTGTGAAAAGATAGATGTCGTATTTGATTTTGCACAATTAAAATTTTATTCTGTGATTTCTAGATGTAGCCAATGGGAGGAATTGAAAAAGGAGGACGATGACATTGCACCATACAAGCAATGGCTCCAAAGAGTTGTGTTTCAGAGGATGCCACTAAGTCCTACTGCCGACTATTTGGATGCTGTTAAATTGTGCAGCAATCTAGATATGAAAACAAATAGATTCCGGCGGATGAAAGCATTTGGGAATCACTTTTGTGTGAAGGATGATAGGACTGAAACGCTTGATACATATGACCGTGGAGTAGCGTGTTTGCATGAGTGGGTCACTGATGAAGGGGAAGTCATGAAAAAGCACACGGTTGGAGAAATAATAGATACCCTGGAACTGAACTACGGGAAGTTGTTCACCCCTATCATTCTCTTTAGATGCACGTGGATTAAAGCATCCGATAACAGAGGCAACTCGACGTATATGAAAGACCGGGATGGTTTCCTAATTGTAAATTCTAAGCACAAGGAGGCAAGACACAGAGACCCGTTCATTTTCCCGCAGCAATGTATGCAAATCTTCTTCTCGGATGAAGGAAGGCGGGAAGGATGGCGAGTCGTAATGAAAAAATATTCTCGCTCTCGTCGAGTGGTGCAAGACACAGAAGAAGACAATATTATGACCACGACTGCAGAACCACCCGGATTAACTCCACCAACTGTGAACAATATAACCTGTCATGCTAGGCCGGGTGTTGCAACTGAGTTGTCAGACGAAGAAAACAGGTTAGCCATGGCATAGTACTCGCAAACGCCGTAAGTAATTTGCTCTTATAACGTTGTGATTTTGATGTTGATGGTAGTGCAGAAGAGCAATTACAATATCGTCATTGTGAAAGTTCATTACAAATACATTGTTTTGAATATCAAATGAATGAAATCTCTATTATGTCCGATCCATGGCAACCTAAGTGATAAAGCAATTGGTCCGCGATGTTTTGTTGTTCACTTGTGTAAATTAATGGATAGACTTCTGGAAAGCGCGAATGTTCATGTGAAATAGTTTTCTGATTGTTTTGTTTGACTTGTTGTATCATGTTCCCGTGAGTAGTAGCCTAAGAAGCCTGGTGGACGAAATAAACGTATACAACCATATTGAAAAAATCCATAAATCAACAATGGTTTTTAGTCCATTATATATTATAAATCTTCACACAATTTTCATCCGTTCTTTGTGCACTGTACTTTTCATCTTGACCAGAAACTTATTTCAATCTTTCAGCGACGTTCTACGTTTTTAGAACAACATATAAACAAATGGAAGATGGGTTCTACCTTCAAAAAAAGGTTGTAGGAGAGAAGGGCAAAGGTACGATGGTGGCACTTGTAATGGACTCGAAAGACTTAAATTGCATTACAAAGCGTGCATTTAGCTTTAGTATGTCTGGAGGTAACATATGATGTGTGTGTGGCCTTGGGCTCAACGTGGGTGGAGTTGCTCTTGTCTCAGGTTAACATCTCGGAAGTAGAGGCCTTGCCTGAGCTACGTGATTTCAACTCAATAAAGGGGTGAATCTAAACCAATGATACAACTATGGTGATCACAGCAAGGTGAGCTATGACCAAGAAGATAAGCACTCATTCAATTTACAGAAACAAAAATAGAGTATTCTCATAGTCTCCCTTTCATATCACTGACACCTTTTAGAACATAAGTAGCTAAATACAATTTCCACACTAAAAATACATAACCTGCAATGGTTATCTTTGTGTTAGAACAACAGGCATCAATATGCTCCTGAAATGATTTCACAAATTATGTAGCATGTATATTCATACGATGGCTGCTTAAACTGAAATGGCATTCAATAGATGGAACAAAAACTCAAGTACCTCTGCGGGTTCCCGAAGCGAAAGAGAAGCCTTAATTGATTTAGGAGAAGTTTTTCTGTCCATGGTCCCACACACACTGCCTCTCGATGTATGTAGAATGTATCATGTATTTATATGTATATTAATGTGAAGCGTGGAAGTTGAGGATCTGGATTCGCAGGAACAACTTCTAAGCAAGTGACAAAACTGAAGACGTTCTATGGATAATGCCAGCACGTAACTACCAACATAAAGTCCAAGAAATTGTGACTCTCATCTGCGATAACTGTTTCATAAGAAGAGCAGGGTCAAAAAAAAAAAAAAAAATTTTAAAAAAAATTTAAAATGGAATCAGCCATGTAGAAGACTTGTTGTTGTCCACTTTATTTTCTACAACTTTAGACCGTGTGTTTTGAGCTCGAGAGTCATTAAAGTCTGGCTGCATTCTGTCCTTCCAATTGCTAGTGCATTTCATTCGATCTTTAGAACCTTGCTCTGCATCTATCTGACCAGGTGTGATCCCTAGGTGATTAAGAATGGCTTTCCTTCTTCGCTGATGGACATGCTTGTTGATAACGTGTTTCACGTTATTCATCAGAGTTTCCTTGATGGCGGCTTCTCGACAACAAATCAACTTCTCCACCAAAAAAGTTTGGTGATCGAGAGTGTCTGTCCTAGGCACATCTCTAGTTTGCAACTGTCGCTGGATATCCTGCCGTATAGCATTGCACTCAGTCTGAAATTGTATGTGAGCAGCTCTTCTTCGTGATTGAAGTCGTTTTTGCTCCTTCACCTCGTACACTGCTTTACGACGAGCAAGAATAGATAAGAAGAATTCACCTCCTGCTTCAAATAATTTTTGGCGCAGCAATGATCTCTTAGTCCGTTTTCTATGCTTCCTTGATGCGTCCAGGTATCTAACATAAGTGGCCCACACATTGAAAGTTTCTGCTTTGCTTTGTACCTCCTCGGTCTGCATCATTGGAGCGTCCCAACACACATCATCCCAGGTTGAAGAATTGTGTATACCATCGGGATGCCACTCAATCCCGGCAATGTAAGCAGCCACATCGTAGGCAAGCTGTGAGCAAGCCTCGTGCCAAGAGTCGTACCACCGAAGGAGGAGCTGATCATCAAGATATCTCCGGACATGCCGGTCTTCTAGCCATGGAAGGAAGATCACTGACCCGTCATGGACGGACATCAATGGTTGTATCTGCCAGGGTACACCACATATTAATTGATTCTGGTGCATTCACAAGAAAAGGTAAACATTCACATATACAACACATGAGCGGGTACTGAAACTGGATTCCTTCCAATCTTCGACCCTGAGCTATTTCACTTAGTTACACAGTTTCTTAAGAAAAACAAATACAGCTTCCACTGCATCAAAATAGAAAGAACTAAAAAACAGGGGAAGTGAGAGTGTTGGTTGTACAGTATTGACGTCACTATGAGCATCAAAATCAGTAATGCTAACGTCATCTTCAGAGTCGTGATTATCCATAACGAGCTTACGAGGTCGGTACGCACTTGCCATAGGTGATGTTGTTTCCGGGTGGGTGTCATTCTGTAAACAAACATATCATTCTTTGAAAAAACATTTGAGGTTAAGAGCATCTAAACAGACAGAGTTTGTGTCGTAGAAAATGAGAAAAATGGATGTACTTACCAGAGATGAGATGTCAATGGCAACGACTTCTCCTAATTTTTCCGTCTGTGCTAATTCGTCGTTGTTGTAACATATCTCAAAGGGGACGTAAATGAAGCTCATTTTACTCTTCACCGACAAGAGAAATGCAATCGCATATTCAGTTTCTGCGGAGAGGGCGGAAATAGTTGCGCGTCCGCACGCACCAATCAAAATTAGGACGAGAAAATAGTTGGGCGACATAGTTGCGAGTCCAAACGCACTAATTCAGTTTTACGCAAAAAATCAATTAATGCAGGTGGACTTACGTATCTCCTCAATGCTTTTGAGCAGACGCTTCGGCTCGTCACCTAAAGCTGGAAACCGATTGAGCTGGGAAAGCGTTAACAAAGGATAGTGAGTCGAGTGTGACCGAAGAAGAATTCTCAAACATTAGTAATGGATTCGCTTTTACAATTGCACGCTTCTTCATGGACAATCACATCCTCTGGTTAAGCTGCTTTTATATGGGAGGAAAAAGATCGCAGGCTTCTGCGATGGAGTCCCGGCTGCAGGGCATGATGGCACCGTTTCTGAATGAGCATCGAGCAAAGACGAAGCAAAACAAAGAGAAACAATTAGTTCTCAACAAGAAAACTAGCTCTACTGCTTGAGCAATATATACAGATTGTAAAGACACACACATATGGATTGCAAACATAACATGAAAAATCACGGCTAGGTAGTCAATGCGTAAGTGGACTTACCTTGAGAAAGGGAACAAATTGCGGGAAGTATCAAGGGACACCACAAATCCTAGCAGACAGTGTACAAGTAATCACTCTTGGACACATTTTCAGCGTGGGTTTTGAGTATAACGGAGAGCTCACAAAGTCGAGGATGCAATGACCAGACATTTGAATCAAGGGCTGCGTGAAACACACGGACGCATTAGATGATAGGGTAAAGGAACCAGGACATCACATTGGCTACAATTGTAGCTATCTACGCTTCGTTATTAGTGTCTAGGGATAGCTTCGTGGAAATCATATGCTGAATAGCCCCGTGACATGTGCGGCATTATGTAGATTTAATTGGTAGTGGTCATTGGCACTTAATCTCAAGCTGAGGTTTTCTCAATTCTGTATTGAAGTCTCTGTCAACTTCACTTCCACACAATCTACAAAAACATAGGTTGTTGCCTATGCTCAACATCTCCATTGAATAGGTACAGCCTAACTCAAGAACACCTGATTCAAGTTCATGTGTTATGAAAAGTGATCTATTACAATTTATGTTCTGAATTACCTACTAACAGTAATGGTCTAATCTAAATCTATGAGAAAACAAAATTAGAACCATCAATATATAAATTTTGCGATGGATTCAAAATAAATTAAATCTGGACTTTTTAAAAAAAACAGGACCAGTGACTGCGGTGTGTTTTCGACGGTGATATTTTTTTCTCTTTTTTTATTTATTATTAATATTATCATTTTATTCTTATCTTCTTCGTTTCTTATTTGTACTATTCTAATAGGACAGAGAGTCTGAGAGAGAGAGATAGAATCATAAGGAGGTTACTATAATTTTCCTCTTCGAGTACTTAAGTGAGGTGCGTGGAAATCTTCTTGTTCTTATGCAAGCATCGTTGTAATCTAATGCCAAATGTGATGCTGAGATTTGAGGTCGCATGCAATGTACGAGTTCTTCATCTTTTTCTGCGTGCTGACATATGTTCTACTCGACCAACTCTACTATTCTCGCTATACACTTTAATCCAATTGCAGTATGCTTCATTGTAGCAATTGATCCACTTCTTACGATGAACTCTCATCAAATGAACGTCCTGTTGCAGGTTGTGAGGAGTTTAGAAGATGCCCAGATGGCTAGATGGTTGTCAAAATGAGAATTACAGGGTCTACGTGAAGAAATTCTTCAGATTAGTGTGGGACGTATGCGACTAGAGTACATGCAAGCCCGAGACAACTACAACCATCAACTTGACACTCTGGGAGGAATGATAACAAGATTAAGGAGCCCCGGTTCATCACATTCACAGGAGGCCATGGAGGAGACGATAAGTGAACAACTTTGCCGTGTCACATCTGCAAGATTGGGCAAAGTCACGGCAAATCACAAGGCATGGCGTGCTCGGGAGAGGAGGGATCTTCTCGAGGAGATGATAAAGATGAAGCTTCGTAGACTAGAACGAGAGAAGGCTTTGGAAGACATAGCTTTAGCGAATTGTCATAGCCCTATGGTTGACTTAGCAAGAGCTCTGCTGGAAGCAGCACCTCGGCCTTCATCGTCTGAGAATATTCATGCATAGTGGGTTGAAGAGCATAGAGCAATTCCAGGTAACAATAACCGCATGAATGGACAAGCACATTCCAAGTAGACTCTTAGCAGCAATCGTTATTTGTTGTCTTGGTGTATCTTTGTTTACCATCAATAACGCATGTTTGCAAAGATCGGAGTCTGCTGAAGGTGTATTTTTTTTCATTGAGCTCGTAGACGATGCGGCTAAAGGAATGTACCTTTTCCAAGAAATATATTTTTTCTCTGTGCTATGTATCACGATTCTCCTACGTATTCTCCTATGCATGTAGAATTCAATAGGTCACAACCAATTGACATCATGGGAACACAACACTTAATATGCACCATAAGAGAAAAAGAGATAGACGGACTAAGGAGAAGTGATAGAAATATAACGAGTGTACAGGAAGCGATTACACCGAAGTTATCTTGGAGAAATCAGGGAAAATTCATCTGCACGGCTTCTTTTTTTCTTAATTCAAACTCTGACTCGTTGCACACTGACGAAAGGAAAAGCTGATCAATAGTAATAGGCTATGCAACATAGCCAACAATTTAATCTCAAGTCCCTGGGGTTCAAGAGTACTAGTATCATTTTTTTGCTAAACGCTCTTTCTAGGTTGTTGAAAGATGGATCCTCAAAAGAACACACAATTAGCAGAAGAGGTTTGCAAACCACATTCAAAGAACAATTTGGACAGATGCATAGGATTAGTTCCTATGGATGTTCCATCGGCAAGAGAGACAGGGGTAGGGCCAATGGTCACTACTACGATTCCGGTGCGGAATGTAGCTCGTGACATGCGCGGTAAGCGCAGCATAGGTCTATTCGAGGAGAGGGACAATATGAGTGCAAGATCAGAGAGACGGCAAAAACAGAATCCGAAGAGGAGGAGACCAGGTGAAAAGGCGCGGTTGGAGGTGGTTACTTCATTCAAAAACTCTGAGCATGCTCCAGCGGTTACACCAGAGTCACTGGAAACTAATTTGGTATGTCCCTTATGCAATGGATTAGGATTCTGTGACGCAAAAGATCTTTCACAATGGATGGCAAGGGGTGGGAGATTCAAAGCTTCATCTGATGAAACCATCACTTTACCGACTGAGCAAGCACGTGCGGCACCGAATTTTCTACCGGACGAGTTACCACCGTTTGATGCACGTTGGAAAGCCATAGGAGATTTGGACGGTACACACTGAAATATGCACAGTAACCTATAGGGCTCATGACATTCTCAAGCACTAACTAGGAGAAAAGCAGTGACACATTGTTGCTTCTAGCAGGACATGTCAAATTCTATGATGTAGTAGAGAATTCTAAGTTTTGATGTCTTAACCGAGACATGGCGGTGCATTTTCTACAGAAACGCACAAGAAACGGAGAAGAGTGCAAGAGGAGATTCTGGGAGAAACCGCAACCTTGAAAGGGACTAACAGGTTGAAGACTGCGAGCTACTCCAATCAAGAGAAAGTGGTCTCGCCCCGAACCTGGCAACCTGAGTGACTCTGACTTGTCTGACACGAAAGAACGCCGCAGACAGAACGTGACAACAGCTGATTGGACAGCTTGGAAGGCCAACAACCAAAAACTGGAGGTGGCAGCATTAGTCAACAATGAGAGAGATGATTCAACTCGTGAGTGCGGAGTGACCTTAATCAAAGAATTAGAGTAACGATCTTCTCAGTTATGCCATACCTGGTAGCGGACAGTGGAACTCCAAAGGTATACTTTGACATGAATTTCTTATGCAGATACTGTTAAACAGCCAGCCAAAATTGAGGACGGAGAATGCAATCTATATTGACTGGATGCATCGTCATTTGAAATGAATAGAACTACATGAAGCGGATGTTCTCGACGCAAGTCGCAATATGATGTATGCATTAGCACATACGATGCGTTTGTGGATTGTTGCAATAGACTGTTGTTGGAGAGAACTTGCTACTTTGCTGTTCTATGTCTCAGTAAGCAAGTTGCTGCTGGAGCAAGGTACTGCCTTCAACACATAATTTTGCTCGTGTATTCAATGGAATTAGTAGACTGATCTTCATTGCCCTCTCGTGGATCAAGTCTCAGATGGTCAGCACATCGTTCCAGCTTAGACTTTGTGTGGGCAATCTCTGCATACTATATACTAAAAAGATGGTCTGCATCGATCAACAGATTTTTTATCGTCGTGGATCCAAACTGACTTAATGTTCAGAACAGCTGAAACACATATCAACCACTTATGTGTTTCCTTCGTAAGCAATTAAATAATTACCATGTCGTTTGGAAGCATTCTGTGGTGAACGACCGGCTTTGTTCCAAACCTAGGTAATTCAATTGTTGATGATAAAGGAAGCAAACATTTCACATATCACTCACCTAAACTACGACAACCTGTGCAGTATGTATTGGTAACAGTCAATGAACAAACACCTCCATGTAAACCGTCACTAGATTATGCACGTCAATGGTTTTAAGACTCAAAAATTGAATAATAACGGCCGAAATCTACAACTACACGATTACAACTAAATGTATCTATTACGTACATCTCACAGAAGTTTATGTGCACGGTTAATGCACTGCATCATCGATGGCTTTGCTACACATGAATATAGTCCATTTCTCATCTAATAAAATGTATCTGAACATCCTGTGTGACTCTCATTATTGTAGCTAAAAGTATCACTCTTCTTCACAAAAATAGAAAAAGCTTCATAACACCCAGTTTGCATTCATCGTGTAACTGGTAAACCATGTGCACAGAAAGGAACAATGTAAGCAAAGTTACCGAGTCAAGACTTTTCTTTCGCTATCGAAAAACTTTATCAATTATAAACATCCAGAATACGCTGAATCCAAATTATAGTGACACAAATATAATCCACATCGCTCGTAGATGGTTCAACCACGACTGCTAGAGGGAAATTTACAGTTTCACCAGATTTAAACATACTTACACGAACATTTAGAGTGTATCTAGAGGTGCATTACATACAAGAACGACATCCATGCATAAGCACAACAGATGACTTAGTCGCTACACGTATGACTGTGTCATTCGGATCCGCATACTGCCAGATCACGGGACTCTTGTCCAAGTCATCGCTGCAAGTTGTCTTTGAGTCATGATGGACAAAGTGAAGATCACACACATATCACCTAGGACCGCAGTTTCTACTAGTGTTTCTTCCCTATCCTAACATTTGGAGTCCTATTCAATTTTCCTTAATGATTCTTTTCAGTTTTCAATTACTCTTTCCTCTGACGTGTCCTAACATTTGCTTAAACATTTGTTTCTGTTTCTATTTTTGGTTTTTGGTTTTATTTTTATTTTTTTATTTATTTTTTTAAAATTAAATTTTATTTTTCTACTTTTCAATTACTCTTTATTCCGGACTGTCCTAACATTTACATTTTCATTTTTTATTTTTATTTTCCTCAATCTCTTCAATTTTTTATTACTCTTCTATGCTCTGTCCTAACTTGCGCATTTGCATTTTGGTTTCTTCTAATTTTTTTTAACTCCTTTTATTTTCTTGTTACTCCTTCTTTTGCGTGTCCTAACTTCAGCATTTCTACTTCATGTTTTTTAGGAACCTCAAATGCATTTCCTTACAATCATAGAAGCGTTCCCAACATCATCAAACCTGCAAGTCTCTCTCCACCCCATGGCACCAGAACCCCTCTCAGTCCAGAACTACCCAATTCAAACAAACAAAGGTCGAATTGTCTCTCAACTTGCATCCTCATCATTCAATCCCCAGTCCAGAATAGACCCTAGCCCTCAACAGTATTAAATTGTCCTAAAGAAATATTCGTCCCAACTTTCAAACTAAGTACAACCCGACATCTAAACACCTAACTAACATCTTGGTAATCAGTCTAAGCATTACCCTTGAAAACCACTATTGAGTGCATGTGAGCTTTGCCGGCTCAATGTCTTCTACTTGCCCCCAATGCGTCTCCTCTTTCGTCTCGCATGTGCCTTGCCCGAATAGCTCGCCCTCCTCTACCTCGCTAGCCACCAGGTCGTCTCTACCTGTAGTGGCCTCCACTTCCCCGCTTAAGCGCGCCCCATCAAATGTACAAAGGACTTGTGAAGCACTGAAATCGTCTAGATCTTTGAGGTCATCATTTAGGTTCCACGCCGTGATCTTTGCCTTGTAGGAGTATTGGCTTTCCACCAGCAGATTCTTTGCCGCCTCAAAGAACTCTTTGCCCTCTCTCGGGCAGATCCCGGTGCACTCAAGGGAGCCAAGGTAATACTCTAAGTGGAGGTTCCCCCGGAGCAAGAGCACTGTCTTGAATGCCTTGGTGATGGCTTTGCAATCAACTCCTTCCTTTGGCACCCACATGTCCCTCAACACGTCCAGCTGGTCTAAATTCACCATATCGAAGCATGCTCTCATAAAAGTGTTCCTCCTCCACTGTACAAATCGCCCAACCTGTCCCCCGCGATTATCCTCCACATCGAGTACCATCCTCAAATCCTCGAAATCATCTCCAAAAATACCCATAGTGAAAAAGTAAATCTTACCGACCCTTATAAACTCCTCCAAGGCAAACATGATCTGATCAGGACGGGCAAGTAGAGTATCCTCCATCAGACCCCGCACAAGGCAGAGCATTGGCATTCTAGCTCCAATCTCGCTCCTCGCGCGTATAGCTTAAGAGCGTGTGCAATGTGTGGGAGCAAATTATTTTCCTTGATCCGCTTTCCCTCTTCCTTCAGCCAAGCCAATAGCCTCTGGACCTCCTCCTCCATGTGAAAGAATGGTCCGGCCAATGCAAGGGGAAGTGGGGACTAGTATGAAGTGGGCCCACAATGGCGACCAATTCCAAGCCCTTGCTTCGGCTTCCATGAGGAGCTCCATGTCAAACCGGTGCACCGCATCCTGCACATATTCATTATGACTGACCTCCACTTGCTTGACCCTCTCTTCGAACTCCTTCAACTTCCCTTGATAGGTCAGAACGTCGTCGCGATACAAGTAGAATTGATCAATCTCTTTGACAATCTCAGCCACCAATTTCTTCACAAACGTCACCTTGCAGCAGTCCACTGCTTGCAGGACATCCTTCCCAAGGCTGGCTTGCACTTCACAAACGCTGTTAGTGCGATTTGAATCAAATTTCAAAATAGACCAGCTTCTACTTAAATTGCGCCTAAACCATTTGCCCAATACAAGACTAGAGTGGGGCGACGAAATGTATTGTGAGTTCCAGATCAAATTGCAGCGCTCCGTAGGCGTTTGCCAACTTACGCAAGAGATGGCCGAGCTCCTGAAGTAAGCGGAGGGTTGAAACAGCGCGCGCTAGAGATATGCAAGGAGCATGTTAAAGGGTGATTTTACTACCCCTTAAGATTATATCTTGTTCCTACCAAATGCTCTGAAACCCACAGAAAATTGAATACCCACCTAGCTTTGAGTAATTCTAACTGTCCTGCTCTTGGACTGTACGAGGAAACCCAGCTTCCTGCCCCTCAATGTCATCAATGCAATAACCACACCTTACTTACTTCTACAAATCCTAACATTCAAACCCCACAATCCTCATAAGTCAAGGTGCTCTTGTTCCTTGTCATTCATTACTGCAAAAGTACAATCAATCCTGCCCGTGGCCAAGTCTGTCCTAGTACATCATCATCTCCTAACTCCTAACTCCTTCCACTCATCCTAACCTCCATAGCAACCACCCTAACCTCTAAGCCTACACTGTGAAAACACACAAGAGAGCTCACTTGAGAGCCCTCAGCCGAAGAGGGAGAGAAAGAATGAGCCCCTCAGCCCCCCTCTTCAGCACCTCCTCCCAAAACCTAGTCGCCACCTTCCAAAACCTAGCCGTCACCAGCCCTAACCTTGGCCGCCTTCATCCATTAGTAGTTTTCATCCGTCGGCAATTTTCATCTAGGACAGAGTTACTACTGTCCAGCACAGTAACTCGCAGTTTACTACCACGGGTAACAACAATTTTACTGCCCCCCTTAGGTTACTGTTCCTGCCCCTAGTTATTGTTTCTGCTCCTAGCCAAAGGGTGAAAAATCCTATTAATAGAGCTTAGTGGAAATAATCTCACCGGTGAGCTCGATGAGGCAGTACAGGCCAAGGGGCGGCGACGGTGATTTCGGTGGATCTACGGGATCAAGCTCTAGAAACAACTCCGCTGCTTTGAGACGGGCATTCTGCTTCACCACGAACCTTGCCCTCGTCTCTGGACCCTTTGGACGGGAAGTGCTCGTCCTCTTCCTGGCAGCGTCTTGCTGTCCGGCCTTACCGTTGGTTGTGGCATGTTGCCCTCCCTCTTCCCCTTGCGTCTAGTTGTGACCTTCACTGCTTCGGTCACCTCCTCGGCTCAAGTACGCTTCCCACTTGGCTCGCGCATGTCGTTGTCGCTCCCCTTGTCTGGACCTCTCTTACTCGCGTTCGGAGCCGGTGTCCCCTGTCCGCCGCCAGCAGCTCCCAGTGTATAACTGCCAATCTCGTTGCCCGCAACCGCCCTTGCTGGCTGCTGTGGGCTGCCTCTTCTCCTTAGCACTACTCCCGCCTGTCCGCTTCCTCCTCCACGTCGGCTACTCTCAATGTCGGCCGTCCAAGATCTCTACCACGCTCAGGCCCTTCCCGACCCTGACCTTCTTTGTACTCTTTGTTTGGCCCAGTCCGCCTTGGTCTTTCCACCTCAACGTTTTCTCCCAGCTGGGGCTAGATATGACGACTACCTCTGTTATCCCCCGGCCCTTGATCTCATCTCCTAAGTTCTTGAAAGCTATGTCGTCTCCATCGTCCTCCCCGATGTCCCCCTTTTCCTGTCCTAAATCTTTTGGCGCCATATGCTTATTCATCATCTATCAAGGAACCAGAATCTTGTACTTCTTAAATACTGTTTGTAATTCCTTGTTCCGATCTACTCCATGACATGGGTATATCTTCAGTTGCCCCGGCTCACTCGCCTTATACACTAGGCACTAGTCCATCTTCTGGTGCCATGACAATTTTGCTTTATCCACCATGTCGGCGTTGCAGAATATGCACATGATTGGTAGCTTTGCTTGGCTCTTGCCATTTCCTGTCGCCACATACACCTGTCGCCAAAGTAGCCTCTTCCATCATCCAGTTGTACTCTACGATTGTGAAAGCATCCCTGTTTAGGTTGTAGCAGGTCCAAGTGCTCTGGCACACGATCATAGCCTCGCGCCCTTGCTTCCCTAAGACGTAGAGCAAGGTTATCATAATAGACGGACCGGGCATGAAATTGTCGTCTTGTCACGTAACTGACGTGATAGACACGTTTTTGTCTCACTATTGGACGCATTTTTACCTGACTATTGGACGCGCTTATTGGACGCGCGCGAGTAAAATTACTGCCCTCATAGTTTACTACTGTTAACATGGGTGGCGCCCGTCGTCGCATGCGCGCGCGTATCTGCGCCTGCTCGCGCCCGTCATTTGTGGTTGATCGAGCCCGTTGTCTGTATTTGCTCGCGCGCGTCCTTTGCACTGATTGCGCCCGGAGGTTCTTGCCCGATTAGGGTCGTTCGTGCTCATAGCATACTGCTCTCGCCCAAAACTCTCCCGCCAAGACCCGTGCGGCCCGTAATTGTACCTGTGAGGTACCCTGGCTACAGAACCGCGTGCGTCCGTATGGTCACTCTGCACGCGCCCATAGCAGGCTGCGCGTGCCCACACAGTCGCCCCCGTGCGTAATAAAAGCCACCTTCCTCCTACTGTGAGCATTTTGCCTTCAACAGCCCCAGGGTAGCTAATTGCTTGGTGTTACGGTGGGTTTCATTACAATTGCTCTACCCTCCAACATCAAATCCAACGCATGTAATTGTCAACAAATCAAGTTATACATGACTTAAACAAATGGTGCCACTCCACCCGGCACCGCAGAGCAAATGGACATAATTGTTTGGTCAATGTTGGAGCGCCTCCGGAAATTGATTGAGTTGTTCGAGGATTGGATCTCTCGTCGAAACAAATTGGTGGCATACGCGGAGAATAGACGACCTCTACCTCCAACCAGTGAAGAGCAGTTGGCAACCCAAGCAACTGTTGAAAAACTTAATTGTGAGATTGGCAATCTCATCAAAGAACAGAAGAAAGAGATGGCAATACTTTGTGTCCCCAATATTGTCTCCACTGCTCAAACAGATCATTTCGAGACGCACTTGAAAGTTTTAGAGGACCGGTATCTAGAGTGCATGGCACTTTAATCCATATTACAATGAAGTGATATATTTACGAAATAAATAAAGTTCTCTTTTGTTCCTTGAATTCGCAAGTTCTTTTTTGTTCACTTCTGAATTTTAACGGTGTACTAGTTTGTGGTGGTGGACATTTTTGTTAACGCTAGCGCCTGTCATGGAACACTGCTTGCGCTCGTCCATCCAGCAAACGCGCCCGAAGGCTGTGGTCACCTGTACGCACTCACCCGGCATCTCTGATCGCACCCGATCCATAATCGCCCGCGCGCGACAACATCTAGGGGCGCGTGTTACATACTCAACAAAGTCTGCTCTCGCGCAATGAAGCCCAGTTTGCGCTCGCGCCCATAGCATACTGCTCTCGCCCGTAACATACTCGCTGCGATACCCGCTCTCGCCCGTTGCTACCTGCGCAGGCGCGGAGGTATACATAGCCGAGACCCTGCCTACAGTTCCCGAGCGTGCGCGTAGGGTCTCTGCTCGCGCTTGTAGAAAAAATGCTCGCGCCCGTCCCTTGGCGCCCGTGAGTATAAAAGGGCCCCCCCCCCCCCCGCCCCGTTATTTCGCACCAGAACCCGCCCTCAACGGCAGAAAAGAGGAAAAGAAAAAAGGATGCATAACAGGAAGGGCATGGAAACGTACATTGTAAGAGGGTTCACGTCCTAACAAATCCTACAAAGCTTGCATTCCGAGGGTGGGAAGTCGAACCAAAATCGTAGACTTTAGCTATGTATGAGGCGTTCATTAAATGGTGCCACATTGGGAAGAATTTCCCGTTGCATCGCCATCATTCAAACCGTACTACAAACAAGGCAAACATGAGGTGGTGCAAGAACCCTGAGTTCGGTCAATGGTGTTTGGAGGTGTGCCAGAGAATACAAGGAGAGGATCAACATGAGAGATGAGGTTCCACTCTTTATTTGTAGAATGGTATATGTCAAGGTTGTACTTCATAGGAAGGTGGATTCGATGACCATACGGTTGACCAGGGGCATCACCAAACGTCCTCGAGAGTCCGCTATACCTAGAGGGGTTTTAACATTTCCAGGTTCGACCTCGTTATACTGAAATAAACCCTACGAGAGGTGTGCACCTGGGATACTTGTGTGGAGTGACTCAGAAGAAGATAATGATTTTGATGGTACGCCAACACGTCCCCTTCAGTCGCAGACAAGAGCGGCGGCTGCAGCTAGAATCACACGGCTTAAGAAGAAGGACCCTGTTCTGGCTGCGTGTTTGTCTGAGAGGAATCGTGCTTCGCTAGCAAATCCTAGCGGGGTGGATATTGCTGATCAGGCTCCTCCTGCAATTGTTGGGGGCCTGAATAATGCTGATGTAGCTCCTCCTACACAGAATCCACAGATTGGGGGCCCAAGTAATGTAAGTGAATATGAGGACGCTAGGTTTGCAAATAAGTTGGAGGCTACATTAAACGAGTCTGATGCTTAACACCACAGGGCGACACATTGCTTATTTAGCTCAATGCAAAAAATGGGATAATTGCTGAGTTGGAGAACAAAATCTTGAACATAGTGCTTGAAGCAGAGAGGCTGAACAAGATTATTCTGAGGCAAAATGAAGAGATTGAGCAACTTAAAACTGCGAGAAATTTGAATAGAGTACCAGATGCAAGCCAAGTTCCACTCCCTAGAAGCCCTGAAATGAATGAGGCTCAAGTGAATGCTATCATTAATACGGCCACACACGGTGTCTTGAAAGATACCCCCGTTCAAGTTACCTGTAGGCCAGGGATTCCATTTGCATCAACGAGCCAAATGATGCACCCCCCCTTGCAGCCAGTACTCTTCGTGGATTCTCAAGAGACGCACGATTCATTATCGTTTTCAATGCCAGCGATTCCTCCAATGGTCCCTTTTGTACCTATTGCCTCTGAATTGCAAGCTAATAATGAGATGCTTAAGACGTACATGGTCCAAATGAGCAAACAATACTACCAATGGATGATTGCATGCATTCTGACCATGGACCGTCACAGACGGATGTACAATGAGTTCCGAAAGATTGACAATGACTACCTCAAAACGAATCAGAAGAGGGAATTTGGACTTACTTCGTGGGCACATATGATATGTTTCATGACTACTTACCAATGGATGATAAGCATATAGATTGGATGAACGCAAGGTGGGAGTACAAGACCGCAACATCCAATGAGAAAATCGCTGAGGGGAAAGAGCCAAGAAAGCTCTCGGGAAATCCACAGAAGTATGTGTTGGATGGAACCAAGTGTCCCATTAGTAGCAATCCATTTGGGAGCAAAATGAGGAAAATACTTTTGAATATCCAGACAAGTGGGGTAACGACTTGATTTGGAATTGGGTTATGGGAAAGCACGCAACCTACAAGAGTAAAAGGAGCAGGCAATGGAGATGGGACACAAATCCTAGTGAGATTGTAAAGATTTGCCAGAATGTCGTATGAGGCGAGACCCAAGAAGAAGTTGATGGAAAGAAGAATTTCTTTTACCAAACGCTGGGTGGGTAATAGGATGAAGAGAACAAGAAATTCTAATTTGGGCCTCATCCTCGAGGGTTTAAGTGAAATTCCAAAGGGAGGAAGGTCGTTAATCAGCAGCTGACCCCCGCTCAAATGACACCCGCGGATCTCGACATCGGCAGTGCCTTGAATATGGAGGAATCTGAATGGATACACCAGTTCAAGAGCGATGCTGAGGATTTCCTACTCGAAGAACATAGTCCGGAGACCCTTCATGTGCTCCGTCAAATGCGAGAGACTAGCTTTATCGAAGCAGTAGTTGGAGCAGATGGCCGAGCTAGGAGTACGCGTTCTGCCAAGCGGAAACTCATCGCTGGGGATGGGGCAGAAAGTAGTGCAGCGGGTAGCTCTCGTGCAAGAATGGATGAAGGTGGATTGAGCTCCTCAGCACGCGATGTCGTGGAGATCAACGACTGAAGACGACGTTCTTGTAATAATATATCGGAATATAAGTAGGTGCAGAAGGCATAGGGAATTAGATTAGAAAGGATAAAGCGTTGCGTTTAATTTTATTAAACTGAAACAGTTGATGTTAATTTCCATTTTGGATTTGTTCATGGATTCCAAGACTATATTCATGCCCTTGCATAGGTCCTTTGTTTTTGGTCGCACCACATGTCGTTTATTCCATTATTTGTCTCATCTCCCTTCCTTTGTATGATAAATGTTTACATAATTCAGGTGCACACAAAAATGTTGTATATGGATATTCCATAGACGTGCTAGACTATTTCTATCCTCACTTTATTCTACACTTGAAATAATTCTTCTACTATTTTATTCCGTTCATATTTGTCATTTAAATATGAAATTGAATGTGTGCATCAACTTCAAGAGTGATCCGTTTGTTCCCGCCACCCTTGTGTTCAATAATATGATGGATCATATGTTCCAAGTACTTTAAATCAAACCCTGAATTTTTTTGAAAGTGGATTTGAACATTACCCACACCCACATTGCACGCGCGCGCGCGCACGCCAACCATCGTCCCTTCTCGAAAAACCAAACAGATCTGATAAAAATGATTGCGCCCCTATCCGCGCGCCCAAACTGCTCGCACCCAAACTGCTTGCGCCCGTCGAACTACGCGCGAAACCAATGCCGCGAGTCCACTGAAATCATTTTCTCCCTAGAGGAATGTCTTGACGGAGTTGCACGCGCGCGTTGGTGCACAGGCCGGACTGCTCGTGCCCGCAGCAGACGTGCGCAATCCTGTGCCTGCCGAAATTCCAAGGCTCTAGTATTTCTGAACTTCGAAGAATTCCACTCGCGCGCATGCACGCTCCCGATATGATCGCGCCCGTGGATGCATGAGCGCAAGCACCGACGCCAAGCCTCCCTTACTCAAAATTCTTCATGAACTAGGCTTCCTACGCATTGCGCACAGGCGCATTACAGAGCGACCGTATGCACTCACCCGTGTGTACTCGCTCATATTCCAGCACTTCGTATTCTAGCACTCTCTCATCTTGACCCTTCATGTTTAATTTTTATCCCTTGCCTCTTCAATTCAAGTTTTTGATTCCATGCTTCTTCCATTTGATTATCTCTTTCCATTGATTTTTCCTGTTCCTTTACTTCTCTTCATATAACTACCCTCTTTAATTTATTTATTCTTCTTTTCCACATTCTTCTAACTTTTAATTCCCTCTTTGAATTGATGTGTTTATACTTCAAATTCCACCACTCTCCCATCATATCCGTTTTTTTTTTTTTTTTTTTTTTTTCTCATATCCCTTCCTTCCTTATTTTTTATTATTTTTTCTTTCAGCATTTTTCTATCATTTGATTACCCATTTCATTTTTTTATTTTCATACATCTAATCCCACCACTCCCCCATTCTATCTCTTTATTTTTCTCTGATATTACTACCCTCTTTAATTTTTATTTTTTTTGTTTAACATTCTTCTATTATTTGATTACCACTTCCATTTGTTTATATTTATACATCTAATTCCAATCCTACCTCTCCCATCCTATCCCTTTATTTTTCTCTAATATTACTACCCTCTTTAATTTGTTTTTTTTTTTGTTTAACATTTTTCTATCATTTGATTACCACTTCCATTTGTCAAGCCTGGCTTGACCTTGATTTTGAACCATGGTGCCCACTCTCTCGTACTATCTGTTTAATTTTTTTAAATTTTTTTTTCCTTTCAATCTCTAGGCTTTTCACTGGGTTGAGCGCGCCAATTAGATCGCGTCGCTTGACCGCGCGCGAGCGGAGGCGCACCCGCATTCGCCCGTTGGAGCGCGCCCACGTTCGCCCACTTGGGCGCGCCTCCGCTCGCGCACACCCGCCTGCGCTAACGCGCGTCCACCTACGCTCACCCGTATGCGCCTAAGCGCGCCCAATTCGATCACGATCCTGCGGCACCCCACCGTGCGCACGCGCCCGTTGGATCACACATGTTCGCTGGCGCGCGCCTGGAGATCACGCGCCGGACTGAGGGCGCCAGTATATAAACTACCCCCTTGATTTGACAGCCATCTTACCTCCATTGCGTGTTGCATGTGCTGGGTCTCCTTGGAGGCTCCTTGCTTCAAACTAGTAGCTTGGGAAGACATTTGGTTTTGGTGGGGAGAATGTAAAAAATCTTCTTTCTATAAATCAATTTGTCTAACATTTATCAGACACACTAAGTTTTATCAGATAATAATCTTCAAGTTCTACAGGTCCAATTTGCGGGGTGTGTTTCCTAATCATTCACTATAGAACCGGCTCGGGGGGTGCACTAGGTGGTAGAAGTAGAAAAGTACGTGCGAAATAATGTAGGGTGTCAAATAAATCTTGGAGCTAAAAATTACAATTAGTTTAGATCTACAATAGCATATCAAAATATCATTGGATGCTCTTATAATTAATATAGAGTGATATATATTCTACCAAAGTAGAAAAAAGTAGAAATAGTATAGTGTATGGATTATTCAAAATTTATGCTAGAACGTCGAATAATGGCGCAGTGCCAAAAATGGAGCTCTAGTAATCTTTAGTCAGAGGTACATAATAGCTTCCCCATGCAATAGTACCATGTATTGACTGCAGACAATATAGGGTGTCACATTAGGGCACCATTTTAGGAACATTAGAGCTCCATTTTTGGCACTGCGCCATTATTAAACACTACCATAATCACTTGCTTTCCATCTGGAAAATAAAATTTCATATGATATATAGATAGAATTCAAAAATTACATATTAATCTATGCCCTTACTTTAATGACCTAAAGTTTCAAATTATGTAATCATAGGGTGCCAAAAATTAGAGAAAAGGAAAATAATAGCTCCAATTTAAATACTCAATGATCGCACCTATATCCTTATTTTTTTCAAGGAGTGCACCCCCCGAGAGTACCGGTTGAAGCGGTTACAGCGGTCCCGAGACTTGGTACGAAAGTGTGGGCACCATGGTTCAAAATCAAGGTCAATATAGCATATGATATATAGAAAGTAATATAGAAAGTATATGATAGAAAGTATATGATAGAAAGCATATGATAGAAAGTAATATAGCATATGATATATAGATAGAATTCAAAAATTACAATTAATCTATGCCCTTACTTTAATGACCTAAAGTTTCAAATTATGTAATCATAGGGTGCCAAAAATTAGAGAAAAGGAAAATAATAGCTCCAATTTAAATACTCAATGATCGCACCTATATCCTTATTTTTTTCAAGGAGTGCACCCCCCGAGAGTACCGGTTGAAGCGGTTACAGCGGTCCCGAGACTTGGTACGAAAGTGTGGGCACCATGGTTCAAAATCAAGGTCAAGCCAGGCACACTAACACAGAAGGTTGCAGATTGTGTGTATTGTAGGAAGACCGTTTCCTATGTGAAGGCTAGGTGCCTCCAGCATTACGGTTGGGACCAAAGAAATTCCGCAAAGACTTGCCACATGGCACTTATCGCAGTGAAGAGGAAGTTTCAGTTCACCTCTGGAAAGGTTCCCGGCCACTTGACACCGGAAGAGATGAATGGTACTAGGCCAACATCTTATGCACGAGTTCAACGTCCATGTACTAGTGCTTCCACACACGGTACTGTGTACGGTGGATGTGAACCCAATAACAATGATACCAAAGAGAATCCAATTGATTGTAGTGCAGCTCCTAGTAGGGCCGGTTCAAATACCACAAGGAGCATGCGGCAACAGGGTATGAATGAAGCATACCAGATCTCCAAGTGAAAGGAGTTGGACATGCTGTGTGCATCTTTCTTTTACAAATCCAACGTAGCATTCAACGTGGTCAAGCACCCAGTATTTATAAAGGCGATGAACTCAACGTCGATTGCCGGATTTGACTACAATCCTCCTTCTTAAAATGCGATGCGAACAACGCACATCAAAGAAAAAAAAGAAGCAAATCAAGGCAAAGATTGATGAACGTACGAAAACGTCAAACGAGTTATTCGGGGCTACCATTTGTTCAGATGGTTGGGATAATGTGAATCGCCAACCACTGATGAATGTCATGCTAGTATGTCTGGCAAGCGATGTATTTCTTGGATCTTTTAATACGACAAGCGAGAAGAAGTCAAAGGGTTACATTGCGGGACAGATGAAGAATTATATTCGAGAGGTTGGCCCTCAGAAAGTTGTCCAAATTTGTACGGACATTGCAAGCAATATGCTTGGAGCCATGGATAATATTCTAAGGGAATATCCTCATATGTACAAGCAGGGTTGTTGTGCCCATACTCTAGATCTTCTCCTAGAGGACTGGGGGAAGGAACCTTTCGTGACCGATTTGGTCGCCAAAGCTAATCACGTGTGTCAATACATAAGGAAACATCATATTCCTATGGCACTTTTCCGCCAACTTTCACAGAAGTTGTCCTTGAGGGTTCCAATTGAAACCAGATTCGCTTGTAATTATCTGATGATAGACCGCCGTTTGGACGTAAAATTTACCTTAGAGCAAGTGGTCATGGCACCGGAGTGGTATGAGTATGTCGGCGGTCTATTCAACCAATCCGAGGGGGTGCGTGACCATGCACTCGCAAGCCTAGTACGAGCCATAGTCCGTGATGATACATTCTAGCATCACTGTAGCAACTTCAAGGACATGGCAAAACCAGCCCTTGTAGCTCTGAGAACGTTCGATGGAAACCAGCCCGTAATGGGCAAGGCATGGGTTACAATGAGCAACCTCAAGGATCACGTGTACAGTCTACGAGGAGCGCCTTGTTGTTTCCCGCCGGACATGGCAACAAGGCTAGAGTAACAATCCAACCGTAGATGGGACATGATGCACACCAATCTTCATTATGCCGCGGCGCTCTTGAACCCTTGGTGTAAAACCCATCCCAACCTAAAATACATAGGAGAAGCAAAGGAGGCACTGAATTAGGTCTTCCGTCAGGTGGGTGGTCAACTGGGAATTCCATTCGCCCAACTTGTGACAGAGATTACTGTGTATGATTAGGAACGTGGCTCTTACAGCCCAGAAGTGACCATCGATATTGTAGGAGCAAACCTGGAACTCCATCAATGGTGGCAAAGGATTGTTGGGGGGGCCCTTGGCAATCATTGCAAAGGGCATTTTATCTCAGGTTTGCTCCGCTTCATCATGTGAAAGGAATTGGAGCATGTATATGTTTGAACACAACAAGGTACGTAAGCGCTTGGAGGTGGAGAAGTGAGAGGCTTTGGTGTACATTTATACGAACAACAGACTCCGTGAACAACGTGTGCCCAATCCCCTCTGATGGTACGAGAACAATGCATGGTCAGAGGAGTCAGATCCTGAGTGAGATACAAGCGAAGAGGATAATGATGACGACGATTACGGCATGCCGGATGACCATGCATATGATGATGATGATGATGTTTGGAGACATGGAGTTGATGACGGTGACATGAATGGGGCCAATGATGGTCATGGCAATGGAGGTGACGACGCTAATCGTGATGGTCTTCAGGATTGCAACAACGATGGTGATAATGGTGATGCGTATGACTTCAACAATGAACCTAAATATGACTAGGAAAACCCGGACATGAACATCTATGGAGACAAAGTACCTCCACTCTTGGTTTTTGATGAAGTAGCTAATGTAGAAGGAGGAGAAACACGTGATGAAGGAAATGCTACTCCAGCCTACGTCAATCCCGATAACAATGACATAGATGCGGATGATTCTTCTAGTGAGGACCATCTTGGTAATGATAACCGTGTTGGCAATGATGACGACGATAATGATGAAGGAGGTGATGGAAGCAATGGACGGGGTGTAGGTGGACGTAATTGGACCTGTATAGTCAGTATAGAGGGCAAATGGGGAGCAGGTTCAATCGAAGGAGACTTAAGCTTGCCCTAAGAGATTCCTCCTCATCACGAGAGAAGGACTGTTTGAGCAATCCCCGGACAAATTATACCTCCATCGCAACCAACAGAGTTAGCGCGTAACAGAGCAGATACAAATGTGGATGAAGGTTTGGCACGGAGGCCCACAATCTTGGTGGGTGCCACAATTGCTAGTCTCCATAGAACATCTACAGCGGCGAGGCCTCCCCTCCGTCAAGCTGGTGGTAGTCAACGTAGCGCCTCCACCGTCAACAAGGACTTTGTGGCGCCAGCTATTGATGACGCCATACAAATTGAGGCCCAATGTGGTGCAATGAAATCCACAGAAATGGTCGTTAGAAAACCATCGTCACAAGAACCTAGTGGCAAAAGACGGAAGACAGGCAAAAGAACAGGAAGTGACATACTTCCATTCTATAGAGGATTCACTGAAGGTGGGCCACCTACTGGAATTGGGGTAGTACGCACACGCGGAATCAGTGTGGATGACATCACAGCCATCCGTAATGGAAGGAAGAAGAGGCCTTTGAAGCGCCTAGTAAGTGCTAGAGATGGTTCCACGGGGGAAATTTCCACTCAAGTGCGCAATATTACATCGGAGGTGGAAGGAGAGGTACAAGCTCTAGTGGTTGTCGCTCTTGAAGATGAAGGTGACAACGAGCGCTCAGAAGAGGAAGACCCAGATTGCAATGAAACGCCATTAGACACGGATGTAATAATTCCACAAGAATTGGGCCCCTTTATGGCTTGAAAAAAACATCCTCTCCGCAAGAAAAGGCCTCGCACCACATCGGAAGAATAGACCGTGGCCACCTTTTTGGCGCTCGATATAGTAGTAAACCTTATTGCAAAATGTATCAGGAAAAACCAAAAAAATAATATTACGTTAGTATTCAGGATTGTATTTTTTCTTGTACATTCTAGTTACATAGATCTATACTTTTACTTAGAGACAACCAAGTGAAGTATCTCTACCTCAAAAGAATTGTATGGTTGTGCTCCGTATTAGTTTATGAGCGGAAATGCGGTTAATATAATTCCGTTTACCATTGAAATGTTTTTGTGTTTTGTGCATGATACGAGTGTGTACTAGTCAATTGGTTTAAAATGATGCATATTCCGGGCCATGGTTGTTCATAGGACCTCCCCGTCCGAAAGACCGTCTGGTCCGCTCGTCCGTCCGTTAGGGGTCATGTCCGGTCCATAAGAGAATATTCGAGCATATTCGAGCATATTCGAGCATATTTGAGAAAAAATTAGGAATATTCATAGAATATGTCCGATTTTCACCCCCGACCGACCAGTCCGTCCGTCTGTCCATGTCCGGAAATTTTGCCCATGTCCGTCCGTTCTGACAACCCTGTTTCGGGCGCATGTAGAGTCCGTGTTCGAGCGCCTATGCAGACCCTGTACGGGCGCGTGTACGCGGTTACGGGCGCGAGCATCAGCGGGAGAGCACAAAAGGCTCCCCTTAACCCTTATTTTCTACTTCACAAAGTCTTATCGTCGAGGTGGCTCCTTATCCTAGCTCGTGACTCCAAGTGCTCTATTTGGAACTGCACGAAGTTGGAGCAATTAGATCGGGAAGGGGGGTATTTTTGTTTTTTTTGGTGTACAATTAAGCAATCAATTATGTCGTTCTCTCGTGGCTCAGGGAATTGTCCCGCTTATGTAGACCTTGATGCCCCTAAAGAGGCAGTGGTAGCAACTTCCACAACACCATCTCAGACAGGCTCAAACCCATCATCAAGCTCCACGGTGAAGAAGAGCCGGAAGCCAGCGAGTGAACGTGACGGTGACTACCCACCTAGTGCGTACTAGAACTTCATTAGAGAGGAGGCGTTGGAGTGGTACCGAGTTTGTACCCGAGAGATGTTTACACGAGAATTTATTAGCAGCGGAGAGTTGGAAATTACAAAATTAAAAAATGACCTGGAATACCATTTGGTTAAGAAACTAAATAATTCCGAGAGATATAATAATTGTATTGCTACCTACTTCCATTATAGCAAGTGGATGGACCAACAAATAACAACAAACATTACAAACATTGTGCATGTGTTTGAGTGTGTCAACAAGAAGCCCAAGAAAGGCTACTCGAAGCAGCAGAAAGAGGAGTTGGTAAAGCTGGGATATGTCCAGAAGACGTGTAACAAATTCTCGGGTAATAAGACGAGGATTAGGCCATGGCATCAAACCGGACTCAAGAACGCAATGGAGAAATACTTGTGGGGAGCAGTGGTCTTAGTTCCAAGAGAGATTAAGGTGGTTCCGCTGTCTAGCTCTACTAAAGGCGAATTCGATAAAGTACAAAAATTACGTATTGTTGGAATGCCAACCATACATGGGACTTGTGTCTTTGTAGGGAAGATGTCCAAGGCAGAGAACAACACCAAGAAGCAATAGAAGATTGCGAATGAAGCTATGGTTTGCAGGATTAAACATCCCGGCATTATTAAATTTTTTGCCATCAATGACTGGACCATGGAAGCATATACACTTTGGTGGAACATGGATTGTATTCAAATTTTTTTGCAGAAGGAGAATACTTAAGTCTCGGAGGGTATTGAGAATTGTAATATCAAGAAGCTTAAAGGTCACCATATGGCAACACTTGAACATATTCATGCCTTCCGCAGCCATAGGGCCAAGCTAGCTTGGACATTAATCTATATTATGGAACGGGTCCATAAGGGGTACTTGCAGCATAATGACATCTCCCCGGGAAATGTCTTGCTTCACTTCCTAGAGGATAAAGTGGACCAAGTTTACATTGGAGTATGCGATTGAAGCCTTGCAAGTCGAACTTGTGAGACAACACCTTCAAATTATGGTTACCCAAGTGCTAACGCGCTTAAGATCGTCCATGCCCGACGTCGTTGGTTTGTAGCTCCGAAGTTGTGGTACACTTATGGGAAGCCAAATTTGGAGACCTCACTGGAAATTCAAACAAGGAGATATTTATATACGCAGGCTGCTGACACGTACTCGGTTGAAGTGGTAGCAAATAAGATTTGGAATAACGAGGAAGACCCAGATCTTTTCAAGGACGAAGTGTGAAAGTCTAGATTTGCAGTGGTGTTGAAGGAGCTCGCAAATCCCGATATCAAGTCCCGCTCCACTTTGCTTGAAGCCGTCGCTACCCTGACATCTCCTCCCTACATTTTCCAAATTCTAGAGTGTTGTTATTGCAACAAAATTTAGAAGTACGCAAGTAGTGACATGAATGTGATATACCCTGTTTGTTATATGATGGAACATTTTTTATAAGAGGTTTATTGCCACAATTTTGCAATAATTTTCAATAAATATAACACTCCACACTTATCCTCTCTAGAAATTTCTCTCCTCTCTTGTGATGTTGCCCAATGTTGCTCGTTTCCTTCTACACTGCAGCGCTCGCACCCGATTGCACGCGCCCGATGCAGCACTCTCGCCCAAACGCACGCGCCCAACACTATTTGCGCCCAACAGCAATTGCGAACGATACACGCTCGCGGCCACATGATCGCGCCTGTCTACGGGATCACGCCTGCCGCGACGCTTGCGCCCGACTGTGCGCACCCGTGATAGAGCTCTCGCCTAGAAGCTCGCGCCCGTAACAGCGCTCGCGCCCAAAACGGCGCCCGCTCCCGCACTAAGTCAGCGCTAGATAAATACGTTTTACCCTTACCATGAGCCAACTGGTCAACGCCCTTATTGGACGGACATTTGGGTGTGTTTTGTCACCATCACGGACTAATGGACTAACGGACGTTCTGTCTATTATGACAACCCTGACGTAGAGCCACACAAAGACAACCGGCACGGCACATTGTGAGGCGAACGCAAACAGTTTTCACTTTCTCCCTATACCGTAGCAAAATTAAGAGAAACAACTGAAAAGAGGGACAAGATAGGGAAAGAATTCATCCCATCTACAATGCCGGGGCTTGATCAGCGATTTTCAGGTGCCAGTCAGCCGACAGCGACTCCACGTTCATTATAGTCGCCTTGGCCTTCAACATACGACAGGCTTCTTCTCCGCTTAGACCCGATAAATCTCATGGATAATAGTCATTGATCTGCAATCACTCCAAGGGTAGTTCGAGACCTCAAGTGTTACAAACACTAGTGCAAGAAACAGAAAACAAGAGTCTGTGAAAAAAATAAGGATAAAAAATTGAAGATAAAAGAAAGAAGTAGAGGACGACTACGGACAAAGCATCGAAGACGCAAGGTTGTTTGAGAAACCTTAAAGGTAAGAATAATAACATAAAACAGAAGAGGTGGAGTTTCTAATAGAAAAATCATTGAAGAAAAAAAAAAAAAAAAAAAACTGAGAAAAAAACAAAACAATGAGAAATACGCGAAGAAGTAAGACAATGGTAGCCAAGGTGCACAAGTCTCTGAGCAAGGCTGAAGTTAGAACAGAAAGCAAAAAAGCGAGTAGAAAGACTCCGTAAACAGAAGAGGAAATCAGAAAGAGAAAAAAAAAAAAAAAAATCAAAATCAAAATCATACAAGAAGAGTAGTAGAGAGACGAGTTGTTGTGAGGTTGGAAAGGGACTCTTAAGACACATAAGAAAAACAATAACAAAAGAGAAGGTGAGGAGAAGATCACTGTGAAAGAAGAAAGAAATTAAAGCGGGGGAGAAAAAAAAAAGGAGGAGCATGAAGGGGGCAATCGACTACAAACGTCAAGTAAGAATACAGTTTTTAAAAAAAAACTAAGAGGGGAGAAGAAAACCGAGAAGGCCATGACAAGGAATTGAAAACAATGATAGTAAATCCTAGACCCTAAAAAGTTGATGACAAGGAAGGCAAAAACAGAGAATGGAGAGAGGAGGTGCAATGGCAGATGAAGGCTAGGGGGGAAAAGAGAACTGCTGCCTACAACCGGATCGAAGACAAAAGCGACCGAACCGAGACTAAGCCCGAACAAATACCCACACACAAAGATGATGGGCGGATGGAAGAAGAACTTACCAGAGCAATCAAGTTTGCCATCGTCTAAGCAATGTCGCCAACTCCGAACTCCACCGCTGCTGAACTAGTTACCTCTCCTCCAATGACTGTAAACCTTGGAAGATTATTCCGTGATCCCTCCTCCTCACGCAATGATCAATTCCCCAACACCTCTCCGTGAGCTTCAACCTATCGCAAGGGCATCGAATCCTCCATCCCACCGCATAAACCTTGTTGCTGCATTTCTCCTCACTTTCCACCCCGAAACCCTTGAGGCGTCGCGCTCTTGGGTGACGCGAACAACAGATCTGTTGAGGACGACGACCCAAAAAATCTCCCCCCTCGTACACAAAACCCTAAACCAATGCACCTTTCACAATGTGGCCTTCCCCAAACAAAATTGCCATAGCCTTTCTTGAACTATAGAACGGACTTTGGCGTGAGTTAGGAGACACTAGCATGGTTCAGCTCAGGGGGGACGATGGGAAGGGGAGATGTGAGAGGGGACGACAACAAACTCGAGATGAGGACGAGGCCCTCGCGCCGGGGGAGGAGGAGGGGGGGGGGGGGGGGGTGGGTGGGCCCAGACGTGTAGGGACGGGTGGAGGGATAGGCACCGGGTCGGGAAGGGCTCGGTCAGGGAAAGGAGGCTCGCGAAGGAGAGCGTCGCCCCTGCCCGCGAGAGGGTAGGATGCAACGCTCTAGAGGGGAGAATAACAAGACCCATGCATGGGGAAAAGCCTAGGTAAGACCTATGTGGTTGTCTAGGGTGAGTGTATATCCAGGATACTTTGGGTCCAAAGTCGATTACCAAATACGTTGTCCTCTGCTTGCTCGTGAAATTGTGGGTGGAATCTTCTATCGCCGCCGAAAGCAAGGCCTGAGACCGGAGAGGTGAGATCACAATTCCCTATGTATGCTCAACTTGTTGTTTGCTTGTGGAGATGTTGTTCCAGGGTTCCAACTGTGGTCCTGTTGTTGATGTTGTATGGTTGTGTGTGCCAAGAATCGGTGCCAGTAGTGATTTATGTTTAACAAAAATTTTATCTACATCCATGTTATGTACTTATAAAAGATAAGCTTTTAATATTAGAATAGAATTATTAGATAATAAGAAGTTCTATGTAGACATTAGTGTATCAATGCTCTTATAGGAAGCAAAGTGATATAGATATAGAAAGTATTGTTTCATATCTAATGAAATGATAAAAGATTATGAAAGTTTATCATTAAAGTGGTCTTGAAAGAAAGGACTTTGTAGTTATATGGAATGATTCTAAACCTCAATTTTTTGTTCCGTGGACCTTACTTTAATGGTTGAACAAACAAAAAAACACATAATTCACATTGGTCATTTTTGGAGTCCTTACTAAATGCTATTCATCTAGATTATATCTAATTACAAAAATAAAGCATAGAATATGATAAGTGTTTTAGTATGTTGTCCAAATGATATTGGAATAACATTGGCACCTAATAATTGGACTTTTCCAAAAAGCATCATGTTGGGATGATTTCAAAGTATAATACATCTAAACACGTCTTTAAATTTTTCATTATTATTAGAAATGCCAAATGCTCATAGCTTAGACCTGGATACGAATAAAAAGTAAATTAATTACAGAAGAAATGATTCTCGCTCTCTAAATGGAATATAATACATGGATTTAAGTAAAGTCATTCATTTAGTGCATAAAAACCAAATTGAATTAAACCTAAATCAAACCATATATAGATGCCGTAATTAACTATAATTCAAAATTAAACATTTACATTGCAATCAAATTTGGAACCTTTATTGTCAGCAAGAATTGGGCAAGACAAGTTTCTCCATTCTCGAGTTCTTGGGTTTGGGGTCTTTTGGATCCAACACAATATTTTTAAGAAAGACATGCACGGGAGAATGCCTAGGTATAACCTCTGTTGATATTAGGGGTTAATATATCCATGTAGTAAATGGATCTTGAATCACATGGATCGAGAAGGTGCTGTAGCTACAAAGGCAAGCTTTGAGGAGTTCTGTAGGTAAACGCATTGGCTTGTAGTTCCCTTGCAGTCAGAACTGCAACAACTGTATTTGTATTTGAGTCAACCCAACAAGTACCATAAATGCGTATCATTCACAAATATATCTAAGTGCTCAAATTATAGCAAGGAAATCCAAGAAGTGAAGTAAATGTGATGTACAAAAATCAATGTGAACAAGTTATGCATGTTCTATAATCAATCCTTTTTATTATTAAAACCAATGATACATGACACATAGGTTAGAAACAAGGATCACTCAGTTGTGCCTAAGTCTAGCACTAGATAAATACTACTAATTCCATATTTAGGAATCGTGTCAAGAATCAGGCAAATCTATAGATTTGAATATTTTCTACTTTGGCCTCAATATCAACATACGTTAGAATTTGGGGGTCAAACATTACTCTGCCTCGTTCGTTTGCAACTCGCAACTATTGCCCCGCTAAGAACTTCACCTCCTATTTGGCGTATGGTGGAATTCCATTTGAAGTAGGTGACATCATGATACGTCAGTAAATTGACAGTTGGAAATGGGGGAAAATGCACTGTCATTTTTGAGAAATCTACTTATGCTCATTTCTAAGGTAAAGATACTTTCAAACTCAAGACAATCTCTACAATTCTCCCTATTTTTGATGCGAGGAAAAAGCACTGTCGGATAAGACACACAAAAACGGAGTAGTCGAGAATGGAGGAAATAGTGAAAGGCAAAGACATTCATTAGAGTTTCCCCCATTTACAAAATGTCAAAATAGCGCAGTTGGATTTGACAAACCAAAATTGTGACATCAAAGATGGGGGAAAACAGTGAGAGGCAAAGGCATCTTTTATAGTCTCCCTCATTTTGGGATGATCAACAAGGCACTATTGGATCCAACACACCAAAATTGACCGGTCGCAAATAGGGGAAACAGTGAGAGGCAAAGACATCCATTAGAGTTTTTCCTAATATAGATTCTTTAAGGCATTATGTACATTTCAATCTTTGTTTCATAAGATTCTGATATGTATTGCAAAACATCAAAACGGCACTATCAGATCTGAAAGACAAAAATTGTATCATCGAAGATGTGGGGAATGAGTGAGAGGCAATGGCATCTTTTACAACTTCTCCCATTTTGACATAATCTATAAAACATTGCCGCATCCTACAAAGCCTTTTGGAACATCTTCAAATGGACAAAATTTGCAAAAAGCGAAAAAAATATGGTAATTAGAGCACAAAGCAAAAAAATTATGGATAATGTGGAAAAAAAATGGAAAAAATATATGGATAATCAAGAGTTAACATATAAGCTCCCCAAGAAATGGTACATAAAAATATCCAATGTCGGATACGAGAGAGGATTTTTGCAAATTGTGGACATGGAGCAAACAAATAAAACCTCTAAATGAAGAACAAGACCATATGAGATTCCGCAAGAACTTTCTTGCTAGAAATCCAATGTCGGATCCAACACACCACTTTGGCAATCTTTAACATGGAAGAAACAACTAAATCCTTTAACTAAAAAACAAAACCAAATGAGATTCCTCGAAAACCTTCAATGTAGACATCCATTGTTGGATCCAACACACCACTTTTGCAAACCATGAACATGGAGGAAACAACTAAAACCTCTCACCGTATCACCATATTTAATGAGATTCTTCAAAAACATTCGGCCCCGAAAATGGAGGAAACAACTAAAACTTCTAATTGAAAAACAAACCCAAATGAGATTCCTCGATAACTTCCGTGCTAGAAATCCACTGTTGGATTGGACACACCACTTTGGCAAACCATGAACATGGAGGAAACAACTAAAACCTCTAATTAAAGAAAAAAAACCAAATGAGATTCCTTGAAAACAAATGGGGTCTTTCCTTCATCTTGGAACATCAGCTAAGGGGTCTGTTGGATCCGACACGGTGTTCTCTAGATGGTGATGCATAGAAGAAAGCACATGTGAGACCCTTCAGGTATCTGGGTTCAATGTATACCCGCTTGCAGAGGATGACTGTGCTTGCGGGGGGGGGGGGGGGGGGGGGGGGGAGGGGGTGTATGTGCATGCAAACTGATGCTATACTTGGTTTCTATTGTGTTGTTTTTGGTGATGTGTGTGTGTGTGTGTCCAAGGACCGATGCAAACAGTTCTTTATGTTGATACCAACGTTTTATCGATACACATTATAACCAAGTCAATGCCTTATAAGAATTGGATCATGTTGGAAGTATTAAACTTTTAAATTCCAAAAATTTAATTGTTGAGCAAGAATTTGCTTGATGATATTGCTGATGAACTCTCTACTGTGGTAGTATTGATTGCCGTAAACTTATGACTTCTACAAGTTTATTTTAAAATTGACTTGAACTAATGGCTTTGTAGTTATGCTTCTTTACTATTAAATATCTCTATCTGTTTATGCACTGGGTTAAAATTAGTGGTGGAGAGAAAAAACACGTAATTGTGATTAGAAAAGTTCCAACCATAAACTTGTTATATGCGTTAATTGTAGACATGTAAAGGCAAGCTTGGAGTCAAGCACTAGCAACCCGTCCTCACTAGCAAGCTTGGCGAGCTATTTTGGGTTTCATAAGAATTGGATCATGTTGGAATTATTTAAGGCTATAATACACGCAATCAAGTATTAAACTATTCAATACCAAAAATGTGATTGTCGAGCTCTCTCCTTCTGATGTCCCTCATCCTCTCACTCCCACCACAAATCTACAATTCTCTTCTTCACTCATGGCTCTCTTCCTCACCGAGCAGTCATCTGCGTTATCTCTCTCACCAAGCACTCACCTACGCTATCTCTTTCACCGAGCACTCACGTGCACCATCTCTCTCACAGAGCAATCACTTGCGCCATCTCTCTCACTGAGCATTCACCTACGCCATCTCTCTCACCGAGCTTTGACGTGCGCCATCTCTCACATTGAGCACTCACCTGCACATTCTCTCTAACCGAGTACTATGATAGAACGGCATATAAGGGATATTGCTATATGCAAAATTAGAGCGTAATCCGTTGTCTAGTATTATCTATACCAGTTGCCAGAAGATTGGTATCAGCATCGCAAGACATGGCTCCTGAAGATCTCCTTGTGCCCTGTTTCCTATCCTGCTAATAGAGATCTTGATGGTGAGTCCCCGAGGAGCATGAAGTGTATGATGCTAATGGTGTGTGAAAATGGGCTCGAATTTAAAGAGGCTCTTACAGACGATATACTTTTACCCGAGTAGTCGCCAACTGGAGCAGCTCAAGAGCAGGGTCTTGAACAAGGTGGTACATTTCTAGACAAGAACACCATTTTCTTAGCCTTGTGGCAGCCGACTTCACCATGCAGACCCACTTTCTTACGCGTAGATATCTTGAAAGACAAGTACTTTGATGAAAACTAGGCAAAGTTGATGGTCTTGTCAATGGTGGACTTCCTTTCATGTAGAGGCACCCTGTTGAGAACACTTACCTGCTGGTCAAAGAAGGGTAAGACCTAGGATGCTAGTGTGTTAATCAGCAGGGCCTTAGCACAGTATGTTCAGATGTCAGTCACAGTAGTCTCTGCTTGAATACTTGTAGACAATGAAAGTGTACCAGGAGGTTTTGAGGGACAAAAATTTAATATAGCAGGCATGGCACATATATATATCTTATAGCAATAAGCTCTATCCCTTTTGTATATTGTAAGTAATCACTGAACGACCTAGTTTAGTCAATCACATGCTATAAGGATTGCAATTCCACTTTCATTGTGCTCATCTCAGTTTCAGTCCATTGCTCATTTGCACTATTCATCATAGCACCTAGGTCGTCCCAACCCGTGTGCCGGGCGATATCAACCACATCATGGGTCTCCTTTGGAGCCGACAAGGTCACGCAATAGGATGGATTTATGAGGAGCGACGCATACATTATTCCGTCTCTAACAACACCTTCATAAGGATTAGTGATGACTCTCCTCAAAATTGGCGCACTCCTCTTCAGCTTCCTCCGTGGCAAAGACAAAATTGTAATTTTTGAAGTGTGGTTACATTTCCTAAGTTTGATATATGACGCATCCTTGTGAAGAATGTTTGATCCCTAATTCAGTGCATCAGCGCTCTCTCTCTCTCTATGGATCTTCATCTAAACTTGGAGCCAAGTAATTGCCCAAGTTTGACAAATCCGAATCACATTGCACTCAACTTCAGCAGGCATCCACGAGTTATAATCACATACGACGATAGAGGGCTCCATAATGTGCCCCCTGGAATGTCCTCTTTTCCCCTCTATCCAACTCATGAAATGTATATTGTCAGATCTGACAACGTTTAATTAGCATTCGATTTGAAGGGATAACTTGACACTTTTGGGGTACTTTTGAGCGAGGCATCTATGGCCATAGGTCAAATTCTTTACTAAAAATAATATACATGGCCAAAGAATATAACTATTTTTGGTTTCTCCCTTCGTTTTTTATGCTTTGTGCTCTCTGCTCTCTGCTCACTGCTTACACACTAGCTTTGCTCCAAGTACTAATAGGATGGAAAAGAAGATCAAGAGGAGTGAGAAGGAGGCCCATTGCCTTCCTTCTCCTAACAACTAACCATTACAAGTGAAGGAGGAAGAGAGACAAAATCAACATAGATTGAAGGGGCTTCCAAAAAGCTTGAAAACAAGCTCTCAAATACAAGATAAGAAGCCATCAAAGTGTCGACATCTTCCAAGACATGCGGACGTCTTCAAAAAAGAAATAGAAAAAATTGATATTGTAAATTTCATTTACAAAGAAAAAATAAATCACATTCTTTAATCCCTCTTGACTTTTTTCTGCTCTCTTTGCTAATCCTGCCCTTCATGCTATTTTTTCCATTTCGGGCGGGAAGTTACCTTGCAGCCCAATAACTTCGCGCCTATTTACCGTGTGTCAAATCTAGGCCGTTGCCGACATGGCAAGTTTGTTTTTATAGGGATGTCCTCAGACACGGCCACACTAACGCAGACTTTTTTCTAGATGTCTTTACGTGTTTACGCTAACGTGCCCGTGTCTGGGCACAATAAGCCCAATTTATCTCAAAAAACACATTAACGTCCTCATCTTCCCCAAGACATAAATGACCAACACAGAGACATGACAAAAACAAGACCATGTTTTTGGAAATCATCCCCAAAAACACAGGTCTCTTATAGTTCTAGAGCACTCAGGATCTCAAAAATCATTTTTGGTTTTTGTAAAGGAAACTTCATTCCATGTCTTCCCAAAGGGGCATCTGGATGCTCGGTTTGGAAGTCTACGTACCAAATGATATGGTATCCTTGGAGTGTGGTTCTAAAGATGTTTTGTAAATACGAGGAGTTAAGGATACCGTTGGTACGAGCTATGACTCTAAACTGGCGTATGTGCCAATTTGGGTCTCCAGTTTCGTCAAATACTAGGTACAAAATTTTGGTAAACCTAGTGGTCTTTTCATGGTTGCCCCCGCTCTGTGGCGTTGCTGCTGTGCAATTATCTTTAGGTAATGTCATGGATCTTTGTCGTTTGGATGGTTCCTCCAAGTTTTTAGGGGTTGCAATGAAAGCCTCGTCCGTTGCGGTGCCATGGAGATATTGGTATCGTATACAAAGCATTTTGAGCTTGGCGTTTGTAGTCTCATTCTTGGTTGCCAGATCCGTCATGAGGTCTATAAGAAATTGTAGCAATTCTTTGCTAGGGTCAAGGTCATCTAGTAGTATAATTTTTTTGCGTCATTATGTCTTTCTGAGGGAACTTTTTGTGGCAATATGGTGAAATCTTAACAAGTGATTGTCCTTTGATACATTTCAGAATGTTTTAGTATTCTATCCCTAGCATGGTCCCCAAAATGTTAGACTTGGTGTTCATATGGAGGTGCCTAAGACATGAGGGCTCAACGTGGCGGATAGAGTATGAATAATTGGAAGGGGAATTCTAGGAGTTGGGGTATTTTTGTGAGTCCAAGACTCTAGTGAATAGAAAGCTAGTAGTGTGATAGGTAGGATGAGGCAAAGTTCTTAGGAGCCTAACCACTGTTGATCTAGAGATACTTAGTTCTTACCAGTGGGGACTATTGTGAGGTCAGGAGAGAGGAATAGAGTTATTACTAATGGTGTCTCAAGGACGTCCATGGTAGCAGTACTTGGTATGATGTAGAAAGGAGGCAGATATAGGGGAACCTTCGAAACTAAGGCTAGAGTCTACTTCCCTTAGCCCCTGAGGTTGGTTTAGGGTGAGTTAGAAATACACATATGTAAGATACAAAATATTGATAATAAAAGAAGGTCAATGATTTTACTTCCAAAGATGGGTCAAAACCAAAATACTATTGATGGTGTCCAAATACAAGCAGCGAAGTAATGAGAGAAGGACAAATTGATCTAGAGTTCAAATAGTAATGTAAAACAATCTACGTTTCTAAAACCAAAAAGTGTTCTCTACTACTGGGTTGCTATTCTTCCTGTCTATGAATCTGCAAACTTCGGAATTAGCCACACTTTGCATTTAGGTGTCTGTACGGTGTACTTTGATGTGTACATGTATAGCTTAATGATGCATCACAAAGCGGGTACCAAAAAATTCTAGTGAGTTGAAGGATATGTGGAAAATTCTAAAGCATTTTCTTGGGAACAAGACTTGGTCTACTTCACCTTCTTGTTTGTGCTCCACATTTTGGACAAATCTCTAAGCCTGAGTAAAGAGGACCTCGGAATAGGATGCACTGATTTGGATACACATCTATCGTTACGTACATCAATCCTAGCTTCTTTAGCATTTTTGAAGCTTCACACTTAGAGATCGGTAAGCTGTTAACCTCCAGTAGTATGATTTTTGACAACAAAGAAAACACTTCATTAAAATGAAATGTAATTTTCCAGTCTAATTTAAAATTTTCCAGGTCGTAGTCGTCAAAATTTTAATGAAGTGTCTAATTTTATTTTCCAGTCTAATTTAAAATTTTGAAAAATACCTAAAATTGAGTGATTTATAGCTGGTATAAGATGACGGGATATAACAGTGGCTACTACTTGATTTTTCATGGTTTTAGGTTTTTTCATCATAGTTTTGAATTAAAACATAATTTTTGAGTACATTGTCGAGTATAAGGTTCTTGGTTGTCATATACATCTATTATATTTTTTTTTTAATAATTTTTTAGTGTAACTTATATTTATTATGAATTTTCTTTGTTTGTTTTTATTTGAATATTTATATCAATTAAATAATTAAACCATTAACTTTGATAAAATTATTGCTTGTGATAACATGTGTATCTAGCTAAGTTTAATTAAAAATTCATATTTTACATTATTTACAGTAGCAAAATAGAGCATCCAAAGTCAAAGTCTATTTTTGTGGTCATAGGCTGAGGCATTTGGGGGTTAAATTTAGTACTAGAGAGAGAAGTCTGGATAAAACCAAGTGAAGGTGCCGAAGCAACAAAAGGAACATTTAAAAAGAATAAAAAATAAAAAATAAAAAATAAAAAAATTAAAATGTATAGGTCATAAATTAGATGGAGAGACATCATGAAAGGATGAGAAACAATTTACATTCAAAAAGCATTGGTGAACAATCAGAATCAGATGATTTTACATGAAGACAGTGACAATGAATTTCCATTATAGAATACTTCTTTTAACGATGGTATACAGCTCCTTCAACGTGTAGTAACAACGAGGTCAAACTCTATCTATGTAGTCCATCTTGGAAGCACTTGTTCAATTCAGAAATATTTGTTATCTTGTTCACTTTTTTTTTTTAGGTACGTTTCGAGATTGGTATGCCAACTCCATTATCACAACGTACATACATAATATTGCAGAGACCATGTGAAAAACACCGTTGAGCTGCCGTAGTACTACGAGTCGCGTTGCTGCCGTGTAGGTGTTCGTAAACTGTCTCGGTGTACAAATCTTTCCGAAAACCCCTATTACAAAGTCTGCACGAGGAAGACATCTTCAAAACCGGTTCTTGGGTGCGGTTCTGCTTTTGAATTGCATACGCAAGTTCCTTGTCCTAGAGTTCCCTTTTGCTTTGATCCTTCCAGGATCGGTCAGGGGAGGTCTTCCGGCAACGTCCGTATGGGGAAAAACAGGTTTTTAAAGCAACGCTTATTAATGTTAATTATAAACTGAGTTTCCAAAATGGAGAAAGGAGATTCAATGCATCTGTAGAACACACATTCAATGGTGTTACAAAAAACAAACGTTGTAAACATATGCGAGATTGGCTTTAATGTAGTGGACGCACTAAACTGGGTGGTGACTCTAAAACCCTAACATGTTCACATCATGTATCACTTGTTGAACATAAGGCAGAGCGACATTGACACTATATTACAGAGTACAACGGAAACTCATGTCTCTAAACGCAGCTATATGATGCTCTGCAAAGAGATAATGAACATGCATACATATATTCTCACATATATTGCAGTGCTCGTACCCACGCAAAACTCAACTAACGTAGGCATATTGCGATGCACTAAGACAATCAACATCACATTAAATCACATATGAAATTGGAATAGAATCTTGGGCAACCTCCATTGGTTCTAGAGCAATATGTATGTGTCTGCTCAAGTTTCTCTATGTATTATACAAAACCCTAACTGAGGTGACGACCTTCGGCATACTGAATTTTAGCTGAGATCGATATTGGGGGATGAAAAGCACCAGCAGTTACAACGTTACCGATGCCTTGGTTCGCTTGTCTCTTCCAAAAAAACTTGCAACCCAGGCAATGTCCTCTTTGGATTCTCCAAAATTATCATGCTTCCGACACAGTGATTGAGCTTCTCCAGCCGAGGCTTCAAACATTAGGAAGAGGATTAACAAGGTCATATTTTGAGTCAGGAAGCTTATGTGAAAACATTGTTTGAAAATTAAATGAGCACCGGTTGTTGCTTAGTACAAGGAATTGATAGTGAGTGACGTATTCTTAACTTCTCCGCATCAAAGGGAGAGCGCGATGCAATGGACTGTCGAAGCTTGGCAAGTCTCTTTGATGGCGGACTTTCACATGACGTGTCTTTGTTGGTCAGAGAGAAGAGAAAAAAACTTTCTACTTCTGACAGTTGCGGACTGTCAGTTGTATCTGAGGGTTCTGATGATAATACCTAAGAGCATCCCCAGTAACGCCTGAACCGTAAACCTGTAAACGGAAAGATGTAGAAAGACGTGAATTGCGGTTTAGGCCAAGCCTGTATTCGAGCTTGTAAGCCTGTAATTTACAGGTCGAAACCTGATTTTGGAAGGTTTTTTGGGGCAAACCTGTAAATCTGTAAAATGGTTTTGGAATGTTTTGCTTCGGAAAGGCATGCAGGTTTGGGAGAACAACGTTCTCATGATTACAGGCTTACAGGTTTACAGTACTACTGGGGATGCTCTAAGGTCTCCAACCCTGCTCAATTTGTCTTCTTTGTCGGCATCTAAGTACAGAGCTGTGCAAGTTGCCGGTTACCAAAGACATTTTCCCCCCACAATTTTCAAGGTAAGTTCCATTACTTTGTTATGAATCCGAATGCTTCACATTGTTTTCCTAGAAAATTAGAGTTCACTTGTGCGGGTTTAGGTGATTTTTGAGCAATGTATGAATTCAGAAACATATGCCATCAAAAATTGTTATATGAATCTTAAGGGTAAGTGAAATTAGTTATGTTTTGTTGCTGAAAGTGAGCTGGATGCATTCCATCTCAAAATCAGCGAACACATTAAGCACAACTTCTGGTTAGTGGCCTGTTGAATGCATTTGTGTGGTTTTCGTGGAACTGGTCATGTTTATTCTTCCATTTTCTTGAATACATGTCTAATCGTATACGTCATTATGTGTACTTAGAGTTTGGAAGTAGTTTCTACCTTACATGTTTGTGCAAGCTTTGTCTCTTTAGTTTTGAGACATGATGTTTGACAAGGAATTGTTACCACACTGTTTTGTTGGCGAAGGAAATGAAGAGCCATCTATTTCCTAAGTTATAACTAGGTTGTTGCCTTACGCAAACACGTGGACAAGACCATAAAGTTAATTTTTCCGCAGTAGAGGTGCAGATATGTGTAGTTTTCGTCTCTTTGGCATTGACAATATTCTAATGTTTTCATGCAACATATTCGTTGCATTTACTACAGTTGTTTTTACTGTGTCGAAAATGTGTGCCGCCGGTGTAGTCATCATGCATGGCGTTGTAGAAGATTTACAAACAAGGTAGTTTTGTAAGTCTTGTGCAAACTGTCGATATGTACTAAGTTGCTTCCGAATGTATGTCTCTTCAGAAGTATGGACGTCTAACGAATCAGCGCGGATTCCAACACTTCCAATTAAGAAGTTTATCATGCGCTACATGCAATGCATTATGAGGGTAGGCCAACCCTTAGAACTTGAGTGGAGCCAATGCTTTTAACTTCTCAAAGAACATTTGGAGCTGTTGTAGGCCGCTACAAACTTATTACAAGTGGAACACAAAGAGTGCGGACATCTGCTATGAGCATGCCACGCATTGCCAACAATCAATACTTTCCATTCCTAAGAAGACATTTAGACACTTGTGGGAGTCACAGTTGAGAAACCTTAGAGAATGTCCATTCTCCCAAAATGTTACTTCATCCAAGTAGAAGTTACCTTGAGTTACCATTCTCCCACTTCATGGAATGTATGATGGGGAGTCACTCTCTCCTCCAACTTCAATGTCCATTCTCCCGGAATGTATTCCCACTACTAAGGGAATGAAGACGAAGCACCACGTTGTGTCTGCTCAACAAAGCTGGCTACCATGCGATGTTGAATTATATGAAGAGGTTGTTATCTGAAGGCCATGCAGTTGACCCTCCATTGCTTGACGTTCCACAAGATTCATTCAAAAAATCATTTGTAGAGGGCGAAGGAGATGAATATCCTAGAGCAATTGAGAACATGGGAAGTGCAACAGTGCATCTACCACATGCGTAGAGTTGTTGATGGATTCTCCCGTCTTGAGTCCACCGGACATGTCAATCTTTGTAATGGGTCCAAACTCCAGGAAAGCTACTAGACATAACGCAAACTTTAAAGATTAGGTCGCGGCAATAACAACGTCACGAGGTACATGGGTTATTGAAGGGTGGGATCCATCGGAAAAAGAACAGATAGAGGTTGATTATGGAATGCATATAAATGGCAACAATGAAAGAAATTGTAAGATTGTAACAGATGCAACAAAGAATATCTTAACAAACAAGCTTTGAGTCACGTCTATAGTGAAGAACTTGATGACATTGTATGTAGACATTGCACAGATCAATTACCAAAATGATGACCCCAAACTCATGAAGGTTGAAAAATGGTGTGAAAGGAGTTTGACTTCGCCCCATCGCCCTCGCCGTTTCCTTGTCGGGCTCCTCCCCTCGCGGGCTCAAATCCCCCGTCCCCCTTGCTTCGCCCTCCCTTCCACTGCGATCGCTCCCCACCTGTTCCTGACTGTTCCCTGTGTTCCTACCCCAATACCCGCCCTCAAGACCTTCCTTCGCAAGAACCTTATATGTACTCTGTATTTTTTCAGAGAGCCTTCACAAAACTGAGAGCATGTTTTTGGCTCCTCCCCTCTTCCCTTCTCCAAAAACTAAGATAGTGGTGGCAAAAACCGTGCAGGTGCAGAACTGTGCAGTAGGTTTAGGAGTAGGGTTCTTAAAACTGAGCACTTTGGGGTGTAAAAAAATGCAGTAAAAAAATTCATGGTAAAAAGAACGGTTATTGGTTCACTGTGGGATGGTTTAGGGCTACAACTTGGATGAAAATTTGCTAATTCCAACATGGAATGACGGTTAAAAACGGGCATATTAATGAGGAGTAGTGCTCCAAAAATTGCCCACATTTTTGACGGTTTGTGCAATAAAGAGGATGTAATTGCCAACCTTAGGCATCCTTTAAGGTTGAAGTGAGACAACCATTGCAACCTCTTGAGTTTGATTTTTAAGATGCTGTAGCTTGTTTTGAGAGAAGAGAGGCACAGTCTTGGTTATGTTAGAGAGGGGTTTAGCACTAGTTCTTCAGAGTAATTTAGAACAGAGATGGACACATTAGAGGGGCAGGGGGAGGACTATATGGGTGATGAAGATGTTGTGTTTGAAACCCAAACTCCCATGTCTTCAATTCACTTTTCAACACAAGGGGGATATGGGCAAGGAGTAGAGGATTCCCTGGACTTTGATGATCACATGGCACAACTAGAGCATGGGGTAGAAGGAGACATAGGAACTCTGCACCTACAATCCATGTAAACACCACTAGTAACTCAAATCTGCAAGTACTTAGAGGTGGAGATGGAGGGGAGAGATCAAGTTTAAGGAATGCCTTACCTTTGGTGCACCAAGGCACCTCTCATGCTGTAACTTCACCTACAAGGACTAGAGAAGACACATGCACAACAACAAGGAGAACAATGAAGAAGAATGGGAATTGGACCAATGCCCAACTGAAGAGAGCAATTGATGCAGTCACAAATTCTGGAATGAAGGTAAGAGTTGCATCTAGAACCTATGGAGTTCTTGCATCTTCAATAAGGGATCATATGTATGGCAGAGCAGTAGGGAGAAGGAGGGGAGTGAAACCAATTTTACAAGACGATGAAGAGAAGAAATTGGTTGACTATTTATTTAAAATGCAAGATTTGGAGCACCCTCTCACCCCAAGCCAATTGAGGTTGAAGGTTGCCCAAGCTACACAAGCTAGGGAAATACCATGGAGTCATTTGGGAATGATAGGAGTGGGCTGGTTGAAAAGTTTAAACAAAGACATCCTGAAATAACTTCTAAGAAGGGTCAGCCACTAGAGGTAGCAAGGGCAAGAGGATTATGCCAAACTACAGTGGATACACTCTATGAGAATTTGGAGAATCTTTACAGTACCTTCAAATACCCAGCCTCACACATTTGGAACAATGATGAGTCTGGGGTGCAAGCTAGAAGAAGTGGTGGAGCAACTGTTTTGGCAAGGATTGGATCCAAATCTGTTCACACAATTCAACCAGACCAGAGAGAACACTTATATGTCCTAAGTTGCATCAATGCTGATGGTGGTAAGATTCCTAACTTCTACATTCTTAAAGGAACATACTTCAAGGGTAGTTATGTCCAAGATTGTGAGAAGAAAGCACTCATGGCCATGCAGCCCAATGCATGGATGACTAAGTGGCTTTTTGCATCATGGATTTCACATTTCCTCAAGAATTTGAAGGATTCAGGGAGCATAGACAAGGAAAGGAGGCACTTACTAATTCTGGATGGGCACAATTCACATGTCACACTTGAGGTGGTCACCTTGGCAATGAAGGAGGGCTTAGACATTGTCACATTACCTGCACATACATCACATGCATTGCAGCCACTAGATGTGTCATGTTTTAAACCCTTTAAGTCTGCCTTTAGATTATTGAGAGATGCATAGACCCTAGAAAACAAGGGCAAAAAGGTAGAAAAATAGGATCTATGTATATGGACATCAAAGGCTTTGGAAAAATCACTCAATCCAAAGAACATCAAGTCAGGTTTTAGAAAAACAGGGATATGGCCATTGAATAGAGCGGCTGTGGCAAATCGACTTCTAGCAAGTAGAGGATTTTAAGAGGGTGGTGGAGAGGGTTACCTTGAGGTGGAAGAGAACAGTGCTGATGAGTCCTCCACTGATGAGGAAGGGAATGGAGATTGCAGTGAGCATGTTGGACTGCTACCAGGTGCCGCAGGTAAGATTCTCAGTCCCCTACAGATACATGTGTAATCTTTAAAAAAATTAAAAACTCTAGCTATCTCGCTAACTGACTAAAACTATCTAGCTAACTGGATGTGGCGATGCATGCAGGTCCAAGCGAGGGGAGAGCTCCAAGCCAGGGGAGAGCTTCAACCAGCCAGGCGGGTGAGACACAGAAAATTTGGCCGCTTATTCATGCTGCTCCTTGCTGACACAAAAGCATGCACAATTAATTAGGAAAGGAAAAAAAACAAAGCAGTGAAGATCTCATAATCCACAAAATGTTAAATCAATATTAAACTAACTTAGCTGGAGTGGATGTAGGGAGCAGACTCACCTCATCACCGAATCCAGCTGTAGGTGAGTGAAATGCCTGCACCTTTAGATGCACACAGCCGAGAGCTTTCCTGATGACCACACAGCCAAGAGCTTAGCTGATGAACAAACATATTTAGTTGCACATAATTGGAGCTTTGCTGATGAGCACAGATCCATCTTAAAAACTAAATACTCTAACTCAAACCTGTGACTGCAGGTGCCGGACCCTCTCAGATGTCAAACTCCGAACCAATGGGTAAGGTCCTCAACACCAAACTCCACTCCCTTGGCCTGCACGCAGTTGAATGTCAATCAGCAATAACGAACAAGAATTTAAAAAAAATCAAAATCAAAAGAGAATAACTCAGTGAATTCCGCTTTGCGCAGGTGCTGGAGGCTCCACTTCGACAGCGGCTCTACCAGGTAAGCATTCTTTCGCTCACAGAATGGTAAAATCTAAATCGCAAAGAACTTGGTACGAAGACAAACTAGCACTAACATAGATGGTTGGACAAAACCGTTCCACTGCTTTTTGCTGTTATTTTGTACCAGGAGGAGCTGCACCCACAATCTCACGGTCCTTAAATGACCTGCACGATGATTGAAATGATATTCATACAAGTTAGAGTCCAGAATATGACATAACTCGTGAGCTTTGGCAAGTCCAGAATAGCTCAAGAGAGCTATTTCTCTAACAAGTAGATACTACATTTTAACGGACTAATCTAGAAAATTTGCGAACAGAGCACTAACATTCTCCATTCGTGCCTTAATCTGCAAAACACGAGACAATCGTATGAGGCCCTTGACAGATCCAAAATCTGCTGAGGAAAGAGTCTTTACGGGATACTATCTTGCAGAAAATACACAGAACTTGGTTACTCAATTGGCACTGTGATAACGAGCTCTAAAAGGTTGTAAGCTGCAGGAATGAAGACAGTTTAGTCGCCTCACCTTTGTCGTTGTGCACAGTTGCGCTGGACCTCTGTGATATAAAAGGATTCGAAGCTGCTAGAATGCCAATCGTTTAACCTCTCCGCTGCTTGAAACGAAGCAACACTCATGGAACTCAAAAACTAACCAGACAAGAATTTTGAGAATTTTTTCTTATTCCAAACCTGTGGCTGCAGGTGCTGGACTTGTACAAGCGCCCGCTCCTCCACCAGGTAAGCCGATCTTCTAACCTCCCCACTGCCTGCACATGCAGCGACACTTGTGTAATTCAAAAACTAACCAAACGAAGAAAATTAAAGAAAAAAAACTAAGTCAGCACCTGTAGTCACAGGTTTAAGTTAGTAGTTTCTTAACTTTGCATTAAAAAGCTAAGTTTTTACGCCAAAGCTGCATGAAAAGGAAAGTTCTTCGTCTTACAGTATGTCTATGTTCGTATTCTTTTGAAGTTCCTCAGGAAGTGTTCCAGTAAGATCAGGATTTCTTGTTAGCTACCTGCATCAAAAGTTTCTCCCCACAACTAACTCATCACTTTCACAGAATATTTGTAATGAATTGCAATGAACTGGAACGAAAATTGATCTATGCTATTCCAACTTGGGTCAACTCAGTTTATCAGATTAAACGGACAGCGCAATCCGTGAAATAACATTTTGGTGTAGGAACCTATTAGGATTTACCTCCTAGACCTCCAAAGAAATAGGGGGAGTATGCAAAGAACCATTACTCAAAATGAGATAAAAGTTTTGAATGATGTAGTCATTCTAAAAGTGAAATTCCTAGTTCGAGTCTTCATATCTAATCCTTATGCACTTCAGAGTCGGATCAATACATAGCAATTAAGTTCTGTGAAGCACCCCTTAGTAGTGAGAGAAACATACTCTAATTTCACGAAGAAGTAAAAAAGAATTGCGAAGAAGTAAAAAAGAATTGCAGTTCATAGACTCACAGTGTGGTCAGTGTAGTTATATTTCCGATCTCCGGTGGCCGAATGCCTGCACTTGATGCTCTGTCGGTGGTCCTGTTTGTGGCAACCGCTGCCGGCACACGCAGCGATACTCATGTAATTCAAAAACTAACCAAAAGAAGAAATTTAAAGAGAAAAAACTAACTCAAACCTGTGACTGGAGGTGCTGGACTTGAACAAGCGGGAGCGGCTCCACCAGGTAAGCCAATCGTCAAACCTCTCCGCTGCCTGAAACGAAGCTCCGCTGCTTGAAATTCAAAAACTAACCAAAGGAAGAAATTTCAACAAAACAAACTAATTCCAAACCTTATGCTGCAGGTGCTGGACTTGTACAAGTGGGAGCGTCTCCACCAGGTAAGCCGATCCTCGAACCTCCCCTGGTAAAGAAATTTTAAGCCGTCCTTGTGTCAAATAAACTGCATATCCCCGTTTGAGTCTCATTTTTGACAATGTGAGTGAGGTCTAGGACTTCTACAAACAAAAACGTGCAACAGAGTGGTAAAGTCAATTCTCTAGCAACCAAGCATATATTGGTCAAGATCTGCAGTTTGTGTAATTAAGAAAAAAAAATTAACCTCTCAAAAACAGTAGTGGCGACATCTAAGTGACTTTCAAGGGGTTAGCAAACCAATCAAAAAACCTAAAGAGGACAACTTTGTTGTGCGGGTGTCGGGCTCACTAACTTTGTGAGTGCTCTACCAGGAGAGCAGCAAGGTGCAAATCAAAAGCAAGATAGCCAGGGAGACGAACCTTGGACTTTCTCTGGGGATCCCTTCAGATCTAGATCTGAGAGCGGAGGGGGCACCTACATGAAACAACACAACATTTTTATGTAGATGTTCCAAACTCACATGACAGTAATTATGACACATGTGAGCAACATGTGAGCATGGATCCTATTTTCAGGGAGGAAATAGAAAGACAAAACGAGGGGGACATTAGGTGTAATTTGGGGTCTCCAAAAGGCCGTGTAAGCGGCACGTGAGAGAAAAAAACGGGCGCTGCCCGCGTACTTTTTGACATGGCATGTGAGGTGCCACCGTGGTGCCAGCAACCGCCACGGGGGCTCGAACCAATGACCTCCGAGCGAGGCGTGTGGAGGGCACAAGCTACAGTGTCGGGCTGACACAACCTGCCCACTTGGGACCAAAGCCCGAGCCAAGGCATTCATGTCTCAACTAATATTCCGAGGACCTTTGTTGTGAGTGCGCCACGCAGTTCTGTGCGGGCAGCAACTCTGGCATCCGCTGCCAGCGGCAGAGGTGCCCAAAGTAGGGAGTTCACCTAGAAAGGGCAGGCTTACACGGCCTTTTGGAGACCCCAAATTACACCTAATGCATCTCTCAATTCTTGTGCTTGCCTGAACTCATTCTAGCAAAGAAAAGAAAGAGACAACAACCACTTCTTGACTACACCCACAGCAGGATTTTAACATCAAAAAGCTACATGAAAGGATTAGAAGATCTTTTAGCTAAAAAAGAGGCCAGTGCAGCTGCAGCAAAAAGAAAAAAAAAAAGAGGAAAGGGAGGCTACCAAGGAACAAAGGAAGCTGGCAAAGGAGCAACAACAGAAAGAGAAAGAACATCGTGCAACAGAGAGAGCACAAAAAAGACTAGAGAAGCAACTTCAACAAGCTGAGAAAAACATATCTGGACGGAGTCCAAATCGACGTAGGCAGGGTGAAGAGCCGCGGCCACCAGGTAAGCTAATCGTCTAACCTCCTCACTGCCTGCACACTCAGCGGCACTCATGTTATTCAGAAACTAACCAAATGAAGAAGTTTTAACAAAACAAACTAAGTCAAACTTGTGACTGTAGGTGCTGCACTTGTACAAGCGGGAGCGGCTCCACCAGGTAAGCCAATCATCAAACCTCTCCACTGCTTGAAACGAAGCTCCGCTGCTTGAAATTCAAAAACTAACTAGACAAGAAATTCAAACAAAACAGACTAAATCCAAACCTTATGCTGCAGGTGCTGGACTATTACAAGCGGGAGCGGCTCCACGAGGTAAGCCGATCCTCGAACCTCCCTGTTGCCTGCACAAGCAGCTGCACTGATTGAGCCAAGATCTCCTAAAGAAAATTACAGTCATCCATGTTTCAAATCAACTGCATATCCCCATATGAGCCTCATATTTGACGATGTAAGTGAGGTCTAGGGTTTCCGCAAAACAAAACGTGCAACAGAGTGGTAAAGTCAGTTCTCTAGCAACCAAACATATACTGAACGTCTTAAAGCTGGATTCTCTAGCATAATAAGGACGGATTGCTCAAAATGAAAATATGCCAGCCTTACTCTGGCCTCTCTTTTTATTCTCTTTAGGTGAGCCACTCCGCATCTGCAGGTCACAGGTAGGGGGAGGACTGCGTGGCTCCACAGCCGCCTAGTCTGTACTCCCTCAATCCAGACCTACCGCCTTTGCACATCAAGGGGGCGGGGGGAAGCTGTAACACTTCTCCACACGCTACGTATACATGTGGATTTGCTGCAGCCCCGCGAAGGTGGGTAGTTCAAAGCACGGCCACACCCTCGCAGCTGTCACTGTCACAATCAAATGAAGACCCCTCCTCTTCTATCAACTATCTGCACATGGTTCACGGAATGCACACTAGCTTCTACAACCCTCGTCCAAGCAGGGCATTCCATTACCCCTCACATACATACGAAGGAACTCCACGATTCAGTCATGTGAGTGAGGAGCAACAATGGAGAGCAGAAAGGTTGCTGAATGAAGGTGAGGGGTGGAGCGAGCAACGGATCTATGATGAGCAGGAGGTTGTGGAGGGAAGGATGCAAAGGGAGGACGAGGCAAGATGAGGCAAGGGCGGAGGGGGGGTCGGCTCAGAGCAGGAGGGGGGTTGGAGGTGGGCGGGAAAGGCTGTGGGCAACGGCAACAATCTGGCCCAAGCAGCGCCAAGCCTGATCACCGTTGTGAACGGATCTGAGTCATTGGTGCTGACACCAAGGCACCCCCTTGCTTGGAGTTGCATGCCAAGTGAGGTGGACTTAGGTAGCACTCAGTCAAATTGCACACAATTTTGGGTCGCTTTTTCTGGCTGCATGGGTGGTTTTTGGAACATTTGCTGGCAACTTGCCCCACCCCAGCAGTCATCACCTAATCCCACCATGGACAGGTCATGGCTTTTTTGGTGCCACAAAGGGCCACTTTTTTAATTGGTTCAAACACATCTAGTTAACAGTTTCAGAGATCCAAGGGGACAGAGATGTCAGGACTCTATGCTCGCTTTGTGGCCCACCTACGACTTGACACTCAAAAATTCATAGGAAATTAGTGACTTACTTGAAAAATGTGTTTTTTATTGGGATGGAATTGCACTAACTTTGCAGACCATTCAAAAATTCTAAATATTTTGTTCCCTTATTCTAAGTATGCACACCTGAAATTTGCACGGTTATTGCCACCACTACCTTAAGTCCTTTTATTTAAAAAACGTATTTTCTTCATAATGTCTCTTCAATTTCAACACTCAAGTAAGATTATTTATGTATTATCATAATGAAGAATCATAACGGAGCTCATAATGAAGGTTTATACAATGGAAATATTACAAAATGACAACAAAATTAATGAGAAAACTTAAATCATAAACTTTACTTCACAAAAATTTCATGGTCACAATTTTTGCAAAAAATAGAATTTGCTCCTCCCTCTATCAATGTTTTTGTAGCACAAATGTCACAAGTGACCTTGGGAAGCTTACCGAAAATCATCCTCTTTTGCTTGGATTGTGAAAGAAGCACATGTGAAGAGCACTTCAAAGGGGGACTTGGAGCACTTGTTTCACCAACTTCCAAAATCTTCCATTTTTTCCCATGTCCCATTCTTGTTCGCTTCACATTCTCTTGGATGGAAGCAATAGAACCACGAAGAGGAAGAGTAATTGTATTGGGTCTTTCAAAATTAGAAGGCTTCGATAATGTGCCAAAACAAGCTTAAAGGGCTTGAAATTTTCGCTTCACCTCTTCTTCATTGTCACCTTAAAGAGTTGCTTGACATAGTGATTCGATTTCACGTACCATGTTGAATGCCTTCTCACGCATGACACCAATTGAAAAAGTCTCCTCTCTTAATAAATCCGGTTGAGTTGGAGTCATAAGCACCATGTCTTCTATGTTGATATGTGGAGGCAATGGTTCCTCAACCACTTCATTTTCCTTGAGTCCTTCAAAAAAAACCTTCACAATCGATTGCACACCAAATATGTGCTTGCAAGTAGAGACTCTATCGGGACAATCACAATAATGTGATTTCAATGGAACACTGTACCATAAGTTGGAAGAAGTCTCATTTTTGACATGAAAGAGGAGATGCTCTTCATCAACAACCTTCAAGACATCCATAGGAGAACATTGATAAGCAATAAACACAAACTTGTGTAGAGTTACAAGACATGAGATGCATTACACAATTGAATGAAGAATAAATGTATAATAATGAGTGGTACGTACCTTGAATTGTTGGAGGAGGAAGTGTAAGGTCCCAAGTGTGGGAGAAGGGAAAAATAGAGGGGGAGCCAAACAAGCTCTCAGTTTTGGTGAAGGAAAGAAGGCGAAAAATTCAGAGTACATGTAGGGTTCTTGCAAAGGAGGGTCTCGGGGGCGGGTAGTAGGGAAGGAACGCGAGTAAATGAATGTTTTGTGGAATTCCAAACGCGTGACAGTGCGTTACTTGGAACATGCTATGATATCATGCAAATTAGATGCTGGCGTATTCATTCATCACTGTCTGATGAATCGCCAAGGAGGTGGTCCGATTCTTCATCGTTAGCGTCTGTTCTTGCTCCTAGTCGCTCGACTACGTGAGCGTGGACAAAAGAGCCGTTCGTTATGAAATCTTCCGCTTCTGGGTGACCTCTTCCACGTCTGTCTACGTTACTCGCGCCACATGAATGGGGGCTGGTGGTGATCACTGTGTCAGCGTCATCATGTTCCTGAGCAAATGCGCGTGCTCCACGACTGCCTCAAACGTGAACCTTGCACACCACTTTCCACGACCCATCGTCTTGAACATAAAACACTTGGTGCACGTGAATGAGAAACGCAAACGACTAGGGACCTAGAGGTATGTTGTGGTGATCAGCAAAGTTCATAGACATAAAGCCATGTTCATCTCGCTTCATTGTTGGTGATGCACCTCTAGTTCTTCCTTCAACCCATGAACACAGTAGTACTACAACGCATGTGCCCCTGTAGTCTAGTTCGAGTATTTTGTCAACATGCCCCACGTACTGCTCCGTCTGTGCCCCTTCATCGTCAGTGAAGGAAGCGTGCACTACACTGTCCATGGTGGTGCCCGACGCTTCAATTGAGCGGCAGGGAAAGTGCATGCGGTAAGCCTTCATCGATCAATAGGCCGTTGCCTTTAGAGTAGGAGGCCTGGACAAATCGTACGTAGTCTGATCAATGCGCCTCTATTGGGCCGCGCGGTCTGTGTCAACCGCTGTTGTCAGCCAAACTGAAAATAGTGGCATGGCCCTTGCCTGTGCTGAATTGACAGAAGGTGGGTGTCTTCTTCCCCCATGTCATCCACGTTGGCTCCCTCTGCCGAGTAATAGCCTCGACGACTTCTCGACCTCGTACGCCGTAGAAGAAAACACATCCCAACATTTGTTGTTTGGTCAAACACCATCAGCATTCATGGTTACAACAGAATACTAGGGGATTATCGTCAATAGAGTGACGCGTTTTCACATTATTGGCAACATGCATTAACACGCGCGGAGGGTCGTATACGTCAATACGTGTTTCCGATGACGTTTGTCTATCTTAACGCATGTTAAGAGTGGTTTTCCATGACGCAAACCTATGTTTAGTCATGTTCCAAATCTGCGATAAAGGAATGCTCTTGTTAAAAATGACGTAAACTTCGCACCTTCTGTAGTGCTGCAATGTTGCAGCGTTTGTGACTACAAAGTTGTGAATCCAGTCACAAAGTGTGCGGGACATCACTCGTTTCGTACCCTTGCCCTCCATCATTTTGTCATGGATTGCCTGCTCTTTGTTTGCACCGTGCACTCTCCAGGATGTAGCCCCGTAACATTCCATATACTCTGAGCAGAATCCAAGTGTTTCTTCCATGGAGTAGGCCTCCGCCATGCAACCCTCTGGTCTTGAATACAAACACACATAATCCTGAAGGGTCTTCATGTATAGCTCCATTGTGTACATGGAGCGGCAATGAATTGGACCGCATAGGAAGAGCTCCTCCATGAGATGCACTAGAAGGTGTGTCATGATGGGTGTAAGTATGGTAGACTCTATACTTTTTTGAGTCACAGTGCCATTTTCGAAGACAGGTTCAGTTTGCACTTGATATTGCTTGAACTGAGAAGTTTATTTTCCCATATTTTTTTGTATTTGCTAGACATGTTACATGTAAAGATCCTGTGTGCATTGTCGCTTTCTTGAAAATCCACGTTCAGTGGAAGAAATTTGTATTTTTAGTATAGTTAGTAAAATGTCACAGGGTGCTTGTTCATACAAAAGTACAAATTTCTGTATCTTGGGAAGTTGAAGTACTTTTTTTTTTTTTCGGCAATGAAGATAAGGAGGGGAAGTGGCTTGGAATCTACTCTGACCGTCAAGTCTGCCACTCACAACTGGTAGAAATCTTAGAAACAAGTTAGTTTTGGTTTGCAATCGATAATTGGTAGGAAAATGAAGCTTTTTTCAATCGGATTGAAGATTCTAGATGCCAGCAGCTAGTTCTAGAATGGCTTCTGGTTGATTTCAGAAAAAGTAAAATTTACCGTTACTTATGTTTAGGCGCATGGTTCTGTCATTTTGATACCCTGAGTACTCTTAGTATATTATTGTACTCTGGTCGGAGGAGTATGACTTGAATGCGCATCTCGGATATTACAGGAAAATCTACGCATCCTGGGTATTACTAACAAATCAATGCGCATCCTGGGTATCACTTAGAAATCAATGCGCATCCTAACGTTTTACTGACAAATCTACGCATCTTGGGTATTAGGGACAAATCAATTCTTCTTGGACGCCGGTCCTTGGCGACGCCGCCACTGCATCCTTGGCCACGTCATCGTCGTCTCTCTCAGTCCCTCGTCTGCTGGGCGCGTCCGGGGTGTTGTGTGATTCTATGCGCTCTAGGTTGTTATCGAAGCTTTCCTTGGGTTTGGAATTTTGTCAATCTTTTTTGCAGTGGAGAACCGACGCTCATGGATTCAGAAGTTGTTTGTCTTTGTCCATGAAAAGTGAAAAATGGTGACGTCTACAGAACGCCCAGTTGTTCTGGTTCAGAAACTTATTACATCATATTTCACTGCAAGTGCTCCTACTGAGTCGAGTTCTCGTAGTTTGAGGTCTATTAGTGAGAGCAGTGACTCCGGATACGTTTTTTGTTTGGAAACTCCTGTTTCTAAGCAAGGAAATATAGCATTTTATCTAGGACAGTGCAACAGAAAGGACGGGTCAAGAAGGCGTGCTCTAATTGGTACCTCACAGTTAGCAACGTATTCCAGCAGTCCCTTCTTTGTTGCAAATTCTCTTTCTTCCGTGAGACTTCCCTGTGAGTCTTCAAGTGATAGCTGCTCATTTGTTCCGGCCAGGACGTGAGAAGGTCAATTTACGAGGGTGAGTTACATGACATTCTCATGAAACAATGTTGATATTTCTGGCCAACTTCTTTCTCCATGCATAGGTTACATTGGATCTTGTTAGTTTCGCAACTTTTGAACCACGTACACTGGTTTCTAGTAGACGACTGATGTCTGCATGCCTTCGAACTGATTGTTATTTTGTCCAGGAATGGGTAACGTTGCTAAGAGACAAAGGGTGCGAAATGGCATCAAAAACCTGGGTCCAGCAGCTAGGGCCACTGCAGCTCGCTTGCACGAAGAGCAGCGCACTTTGGAGACTGAGAACGCAAGAGAAAGGAAATCTCGCCAGAGATCACGAGACAGAGAAAGACACAAGGAAGCTCTTATTTTAGCGTCTACAACACCCGATGTTGAGGTGGACGATAGTCTATCAGTGAGAGAATTGAACCGAATCTCACTTTGTGTAGCGCAGTACTTAATTCAGGAGTTGAGATGCTGTCCCGGTCCCGAGAGTAGGAGAGATGTTGTGGAGAGGGTATTGCGCCATAACACTGTATCGCCGTTGCTACCTGAGTACTATGCTCGGCCACAAGAAGCCAAGGCCATTCATTCGTTCATTGAGAACTTCAGGAATGAATTGCAATTAGTAAAGGTGGCTAACTCCAACGAGTTGTTAGCCAGGAAGAGTGCTCTGTTGGATGCAGCAGTTAGCTTGGGAATTGATGGTGTGAGACCATTGTCCCGTCTTTTGGAAACGTCAGAACTGAGCATCAATATTGCTTTGAATAGAAGGATTCGGGCCGCTGATACTGAAGAAACGGTGTTAGGTCTTCGCTTACATCGCAAGAAGAGAGAGGGTCTCTCTGACTACGTCAAAGATTGCATTGAGCTATGGTGGAATGCCCAGACTAAGGTATCCCCAAACAAAAAGGACGTTATCAAACACAGAGTAGGTCGGAAAGACTGGGCTGAGCCTCATCCGACTCATTATCTATGTGATTCTCAGGTATGTTGATTCTCAAGTACTGTTTAGTCGTTGTTTTTTTCCCTCTGTTCTGGAGTCCTGATATAGTGGACCAAAACCTGATACACTTTTCGAGTCGTCCTGAGGAACTGCTACTTTTTGTATAAATAGTGTTTTACAGTGATTAGAAGATGGACACACTTAGAGAAACCAGTGAGCGTTAGGAGCTGTCTAGTACATCCAGTATTTGAAGTACAATATTAGCTCGGGCCACTAGTACTCCTAAGAATGTGCAGAATTGTTCTTGTGGTAGTTAAAGGTATTAATGTATAGCCCGAAGCACTTTGTTCACGTGTTGTACAATGCGGAAGTTTGAGCTTGTACATTTTTTACTTAGAACCTCAAAGGCAGTATAGAAAAACAAGTCAAGTAGGTGCTCATGTACTTTATGTTGCTAGTTTAGTACCCTGTGTACAAATGGCATCGTCAAGTATAAATGGTACTAGGATGCGCCTGTACTTCTGAACAGTTCATAGTAAAGATTAGAAGAAACTACCAATTTATGTACTTAGTGTATGTATCTAATGTACTATTGTAGTCTGTCCACTTAGAAACCCAAAGTTCCAAATACAAACCGGAACACATGCATCACTTATAGTACATTGTGGTGATACTTTCTGTATTGTTAGTATGTTTCGTAACTTTGTTATGTACATGGTTTACAAAAAGGTCCTAATTGTACCTATTGTGCATCCTCCTGAGTTTTGCAGACCTCGTTCTTCTTGCGGTTCAAGGAAGTTCATCCGGAATGTAGTGTGCGGCAGAGAGCATTTGAGAGGCTGAAGCCGTGGTGGGTGCGGAAATTGAAGGAGAGAAATACATGTTGCTGTATTTACCACGTCCAGATGGAGTTCATTAAGATTGGACTGAGGAATCCGCGAGACAAACTGCGAGGGCTACATGTTCACTGTGTTTGTGTTTGTGTTATTTGCAAAGGCGACGCAGAGGGGATTTGCTGTGCTGCTGACCACATTTTTGAGCGGATAACCTTATTATGGGAAGCATGTGTGTGTCCAAAAGGAGAGTTTGATGTGTGGCATAAACTCGAATGCCTTATGGGAGATTGTTCTAGCTGTGGTTTTCATTTGCTCTCATTTTGTATTCTTGAGAAGTCTGTTTCTAACACATTTTCCTTGAAGTGGAAGTGTTTCGAGTACTACCAGGTGGGAGTGGACACTCGGACTGGAAAAGCCAAGAAAAGAATTCGGGAGGCTTTCAAAGAGACACCGGCACATGAATTTTTATCATACATGGAGAAAACCGTCACTACCTTCATCACGCACAACTTCAAAGCTCGATGGCAAGATGAGCAATGCCAGCTGATGATGAAGAATGTGCCTGAGGAAGTTGTTGTGTTCCACATTGACTTTGCTGAAAATTATAGCTTTGCCATCAAGAATGAGGTGCAAAGCTTGTAATATTTGAGCACAAGTGTGACCATATTAGTTCACATTACAATGTGGAAAGAAGGAGACCAGACTTTGAAGCAGACGCACTTTTATATATCTGATGACAAATCCCACGATTCTGCTTTTGTACAGCATTGCATGATGTTGCATTGGGATTGGCTAATTGACTCTAGATTAACTCCCGAGGAGCATTAGGTCTACACTGACGGCTGTAATGCACAATTTAAGTGTGCAACAGCTATGTACTTTGTGGCACGGTATCCTGGGCTTACTGGAGGGTGCAAAATGAATTGGAACTTCTTTGAATCTGCTCATGGAAAGGGTGAATGGGACGGTGCAGGGGCTGTTGTGAAGAGGGCCTTGGCTGCGGAGCAAATCACGAATCCATTGAGGCCCCTGCGAAATGCAGCCGAAGTGGTGGATTTCCTCGAGGAGAAGTATACAGAACGTGTACCAAGCTCATACGCACGAGCTACAACTCCCCCTCTTTCTCGTGTTTTTTGGTTGATTGGAGATACAGCTGTAGATCATGAAGATAATAGTATCAAGTGCCATACTTTGCCAGGCTCCAAAAGTCTTTATTCTATTTCAGGCTTCTCCATAACAGACCCTACTCTGCTTAGGACTCGTGAGTTGTCATGCTTTTGTATCCGATGTATAGATGGTGAATGGACTGATTGTGAGAACTCAGCACATGTGCAGGAATGGCCGGTTCAAAGGTTGCAGCCCTTTAGCGCTGCTGCTGTAGCTCAATAGATTGAAGAGATGGACGATGAAGCAAATTGGGTGTATGATGGTATTTCAGAAGAGGTTGGCGATTTGGTAGAAATTGGCGACAACTTCATGATACCTGCAGAGGAAGATAACGAAGATGGGGTGGACTATTACATTCTCTAGTGTGTGGCCAAGAAGTTTGTGTTACAAGAGTCCATGACTTGTCCGTGGGGGGGGGGGGGGGGGGGGGGGTATTTAGAGCTGGAGACGCTGTGATTCAAGCAAAATATTTTCAAGAAGTATGGGCGTGGAGAGGAAACGTACGTGCTTTGTGATAAGGCAGTTGATGCTCATGTAGAGGCTCATCTGGTTCGTGCTTGCAAGTTCCCTATGATTCTTGCTTCCCATAGGGTGAAGGGAACCCCTGTATACAAGGTGTCCACTGAAACACAACAGATATGTGAAGAAGCCTTACGGGAGTGGTGGGCATTCAATGGTGATTAAGCATGTTCCATTGATCAGTTTAGGAGGTCCTTCCGAAGGTTGTTTCTTTTGGTTAGAAGTATTTGTAGATACTGTGTAGGTTCTGGTCGAAGGATTGGTTAGAAGTATCTGTAGATACTGTGTAGGTTTTGGTCGAGGGGTTGGTTAAAAGTATCTGTAGATACTGTGTGTACCATGAGTATTAACAAATAGTTCTGAGTTTTTAAACTCACTTTCATTTGTAGTGGTTTCCTATCTGAACCTGTAGTTGCTCTTTGATTCAGTCATATGTATGTGAGACTTAGAAGTTGTTAACATAGAATAACTCCTTCTTTGGTTATTGAACGTGTGGTATATGGGCGAGGACTGGGCACTTACTGTATTGCTCTACTTATATGTTTCTGAGTTTTTAGGACTTCAAATTTTAATAAGTTCCTGAGTTGTCAAAATTAAGGTTGGAGGGCTCTCTCGGCTGCCAAGACATCCGGAGTTGTCAAGTTTTAATAAGTTCCTGAGTTCCTGAGTACATGTACATTAAGTACATTTACCGCTAGTATATTACTACCTCTAAAAGCCTCACAGCACGAGTTCCAAGTCATCTGGTCCTACGTGGCTTAGGTGGATTTCGGGCTGATCTTTGCTAAAACAAGGTTGTCAACACCTTGTCCTTGCACAAGAAACTGTTACACCTACAATGAAAGACAGATTGTGATGGTCCGTTGTGTTTGAAACATGTGCCGTAATCCCACGTCAACTCTTCTCCAAGTTCAATGATACGATTCGAGAAGAAGGCCACATGATAGCAGCGGCGATCGACACTCTCAATTGATACAGGTACGTCCACCAAATTCGGATCCCCACACCTGCAATGTCAAGGGACAAGAATCAGTCCTAGCAAAGAAGTAGAACACAAAGAAACAATAGAAAATGCTAATTGTATTGTACCTGTGGTTCAAAAATCTGGCCACGTTTCCGAAGTGAGTGGAATCCAAGCACAAAGCACTACTGTCATCGACCTTTTGCTCAGTAGCCCAGTTCGCATCAAGTGCCATACTATAGGTAAGAGAGCCATCTGCCCGCTCATTTCTAACAATAAGCTCAGCATTGGTTAAAATCTCGCCTGTCAATTCGAAATCAAATGCACCTTTGGGTATACGCTCAGCTGCTCGAATCCCCCATCCTGTAAGGGCTGTATGAAAGACCTCTAACTGGACCTTCATGCCCTGCTGAACAACACGATTGCCACAGTCACTATTGCACGTGCACTTAACATTACATTCTTTAAGGAAAATACGAGGAACATGACCCTCGCATATTTCCACACCCCTAATATATGGGGCACCCTTCTTACAAAAACGTGCATCGCTCTCGTTGCCGGGCCCCTCGATGAACTCATCTGCCAGCCTCCCTCAAAGGTATGCACTCTAACCACCAACATTTACTTGGCATGAACAAGCAGCATCCGCACCGATGCAGCTGTTGGAACATTGACAGTAGTCCCCAGGTCGCAGGCTATCAAGTGTCTGAGGTACCATTGCTTTATCAAAAATTACACTATTCTGCATGTACTGAAAATAAGGCAAATCAAGATCAGAGGAAGCAACTCAGACAGGAGTCTTCTCCCGCCCCTTAGACAAATCTTCAGCATCATACCAAGTTTCACCCTGATTACTATCACATCCCAACAACCAAGCTTCCCACGTCATATTCCAAGCAAAAAACTGAATCAGTGTCTTAAAAAATACCAATCAATACACGAAATGTGTTAGATCGACCCTCAAGTGAAGCCTTGGTATGAGGGAGGGATCCTCACAATCCGTTGTATTAAAAAAAAAACATACACACAGTAAGAGCTCAACATTGCAGCTCAGTGGACAAAAACCAAAAAGAAAATGCAATAAAAAAAAAAACACTGCTGTAGACCTATTTTGTAGTGGCAGCCCTCGCCTGTTTCTGCGAGGAAGTGCCACCTACCTTTTGACCCTTTCTCTTCTTCACTGTGACCTTGGTAACCACTTCTGCCTCACCCTCCTTAGCAGTACGTGATCTGGTCTTCCGACTTGTATCTGAAACTGGACCCGGACTATCGGTACTCCCAGGAAGCTCTGATAAGTCCTTCAAAGTCCTCTTCTCTGGGGAGTACAAATTCTCAAGGGCGACCATATTTTCTGGTTCTAAATCGTCTAACTGTTTCTGCTCCTTTTCACTCCTTGCCTTGACCTCCCGTGGTGATGTCGACGCTGGTTTAGGGAGTAGCTCTGATCCCGCCTCCACTGCCGTAGCTAGGGCCTCCACTGCCACCGCTGTGGTGTGAACCTCCTTCGAGACTGGCAATTCTTTAACCAAACGCTCCAGCGTAGAAGCCTTTGGCGTCGTAGCCTCCACCTTAGTAGCCTCCACCTGCTGCACCCTATCCCCCAACCCTTCTCCAATGCAGTCCTCAAAGTCCTCCTTGCTTTTGATCGCAATCCCTTTCCCTCGCTGCCCTACCAAGCATTGAGATCCTGATTTGGACACCACCGGGCTTTTACCTCCACCTCTCTCCAGGTCGATCGCAATCCCAATTGCCAATCCCTCCTTTTCCCGAGAAGGAGCTCTCGGAAGTCCTAACTGGGGCCTGGGAGGCTCCTGAATGTGAAATCCAGCGCTACCATGGCTGCTCTCCAATGAAGTCATGCCACAGTCTTTGAACTCTGCCCCCTCACATTCTGAAATCTCTAGTTGAGAGTCCTCCTGGCCTTGTAGCGTAGGGTCTTGCAGACTCAAATCTGTCTCCAGTTCTTGCTTTTCCCCTTGTGTAGCATCCTTGGAGTCAACGTCGTTCTCTTCAATGATATCTGAAAGGTACAATAACACGATTTGTGATACCTTACTGTACCCCGAATACAAAGAAGCCTCACCACAGAAAAGAACAGAAATAGACATGAAACAATAAAAATGTACAAAGTATAGAAATGTACAAAGACTTGCACCACAGAAAGTATAGGAATGTACATTCAAGGAATAGAAATGTACAAGAAATAGAAATGTATAAAGAATAGAAATGTACTAAGCCAAAAGGATGTACTGAAAATACAGATGTACTCCCCTTAACGCAGTCTAAGTAATCCCAAAACACCACTGTACTAAAAAACAGAAACGTACTTAGAATACCATTGTAGAAAGATTACTAATATACTCAGAATACCAATGAACTAAGAATTCAAAGCGTACAACTAGTAAAAAAAGTTCTATAGTATTTCTGTTTCATGGAAGTAGCGGTTAAATAGTACTAGGTCTAGGGAGTGTGAAGTACCCATTGTACTCACAAACCAACCGTTCAGTATTGTTTTCCTTAAGCACCTAAGAAACAAAGTACAAAATGCATAGAAAATACCTGTTGTAGGTCCTCCTAGTACGATCTTGTTTATGGACCCTGTCGTTAGCAAAAAAAGTATGTCAATGGAAGTCCTCAAAGTATCCTTACAGAATAGAAGTGCCTAACCACAACTAGCAAGTACTACTTGTCTACATGCGGTGCAAATGGTGCATCATGTGTGGGCTTTTAGAAGGGCAGAGAATACAATACATAGCCTCTAATTATCTAATAGAGAACATGTACAAGTGGTATTGTACATAGAATTCAGGGAATGAACAGAATCACATGAACTAGATAAGAAGTAGAAACCCTGAAAGCACAAACCACACGAAGTAGAAACCCTGAAAGCAGAATTCACACGATTTGAATCACATATCCACAGCCTCGGTTGAAACCCGAACTTACCAATTGCTAGTAGCTTGGACCTAGCTAGGTCTATTCTGTCCTTCATAATTCTCTTCCTCTCTTCAGCCAACCCGAGCGTTAATTCCCTTTGTGATAGCTCTGCATCAGGCTCTCCCCAACCAAAGCTTCGATGCCACGCTGGATGAGACAACTTGAAGTAGCCCTCAGCCATACACTTGCAATTTCGAGAAAAAACAACTGAAGCACAAAAGGGATGATACAAATGCTTGCAGGAGGATAATACAATGTCACTCTGAGGAAATGGGAATGAACACCAACTGCAAGTAGTGATTCTAATAAACTTGCTATCATCCCAGAAATCACGTGATGGCGAAGGAGGGTCCTCGGGAGAGTACACCATTGGCCATGGTAAGCAGTTCAAAGTACTCCTTCCAGCCGTCAGCTGAAATTTCTCCGCTGCTAGAGCATCGAATTGCAGCTGGCTCGTTTCCAAGCTTCTTGTCAATGACGCCATGGTAGCTTCAGCCTTCCCGAGCTCCACTCTTGCGGCTTTCACCTTAGCAGCCTCCTCCTCCATCTGCTCTTGTATTCCTTCCATCTTTATTGTTTCCTTGAATGTGTCTTTGCCTGATTCCTGAAGTGTCTTGATGAATGCCTTCTTATGCACCTCCTGCTTCTGTAAGGAAAGCAAGCCCCAATCAGATTGCTTGCAATTCAGCGAACATTCCTCAAGCCTCTGTCTTGCCTCCTTCTTCAAGCCCCGAAGGTGTTGCTGCTCCAAATGAATTGCCTCCATCAGCTGTCGCACTTCTAGCAGGCGCTCGTCAAGAACCTCCTTTTTCAGAACCAAACCTGTAAGCGCCCCTCCAGCAGTCTCTTGCACGCAAACCCCTGAAGCCATCCCGGACTCCTTGCCCGCACCATCGCAATCACCCGTGGAGACAGCCGTGGAGAGACGTCGCGACTTCATTGCGTTTTCCCTCTCCTGAGAGCCATCGAGCAGGGCCCTCTTCTTCCCGCTGCTTTCCTCCTCCCCCTCGGTCTTCACCCTGAATCCGCGCCACTCCTTGCCTCGCACATCCAACTTTTTCTTCCCCTCCGCAGTGATGGACGCAGCCACGGCTTTCTTCAATTCTTCGAGCTTTTGTCGGTCCAAGGTGTATCGACTGCGCTGCCTCTTGTTAGTCTCCTCCCCAAACGCACACCAGTTCACCCTACCGCAACCTTCTTTGTACTCAAGCGCCACCCCTTCTGCAAACCGGATTGTAACAAGATTTGGTGTTTCATCCTCTCCATGCTGATAGAGGATTGGGTGCAAATACCTCACTCTCTGTACAACCTCTTGCACATCGCAATCACCCCACGCATACCCAGCCCGACCCGATTCCCCGTATGGCTTCCCAAAGAGTTTCCTCAAAGGCTCAGCAGGGACAGTGTTCTTGCAAAAGTGATGAGGGTTCTCGCCTTCGTCCTCAAGTGCAAACTCCGTCTTGAAATCAATCTTCTTCAGCTGTCGGGGAGGCTTCTTCAATCGCGCGATTTCGTCCTCGACGTCCTCAACAGACCTAAACACCTTGAGCGATCGATCCTTCCCCTTCCCCTTCGTCTTTGCAGTAGTTCTCTCACCCCGGCCTGCAGCTCCCTCAACTCCCCCTCATTGCCGCTTGGCACACCCGATCTCCCCGAACGCGCCGGTAAGCTGGCGGACTTCGACCGCTGCTCTTCAGACTTCAAAGGAGCTTCTCCGACGCTCCCAGAATCCCAATTCCCCTCCTTCGCTTGCGCACCTCGGTGGTTCTCTTCCTCAATTGCTGAAACTACAGCGCCTTCTTCGGGGCTTCCTAATGCGCGCTTCCCCTCCAGCCCTTGTGCATCCTCGAGGTCCTCGTTCTCCACAACTCCCACCTTCTGTTTTGGGCGCACACGCCCCATTCCGATACTCCCTTGCAACTACCACCCTAAACCCACAATACCGAAACCAGACTCTCGAACCAGCCCGCAGCAATGCAGCCCAAGTTTACAAACCAAACTGGCGCGAAGGCAAGACAGAGAATGCTCCTCCAACGAGAGAGACGACGGTGACCCGGGATCACCAGTCGCTCTGCTTTGAGACTACTAGGGTAACCGGTGGGCAGCGGTTACCTAAACCTGCAGAACTGGTCATCTAAGTAGATGTGACACATAGGCTCCAATCCCTCACCTAAACTTTCACATTCTGAAATGATGATTTCTGCAAAAGATCAAGTCCATTTCCTAAAAAGTTTTTAATGGTGGCCCAATTTAATCAAAAAATGACACTCAGAAAATAAAAAATAGAGATCACAAATATAAAAATGAAGATTAAAAATAAAAAAAATTAAGATGAAAAATTAGAAAATGAAAATAAAAGGAAATAATATGAAGATCAAAAATTAAAAAATCAAGATCAAAAATCAGAAAATGAAAATAAAAGGAAATAATATGAAGATCAAAAATTAAAAAATCAAGATCAAAAAATAGAAAATGAACATCAAGAATAAAAAAATGAATATAAGAAAAACAAATAAGAAAACGAAAAATAACAAAAGAAAGTCAGAAATTAGAAAATGAAGATCAGAAACACAGAAATGAAGATCAAGAATACAAAAATGAAGATCAACAACAAAAATGAAGATTGAAAATCAAAAAATGACTACGTCAAAATCAAAAAACGCCAATGTTAAAAAAATCAAATAAGGAAGATGAAAAATCAAAAAATGAAGATCAAAAATTAAAAAAAATTAGATGAACAATAATAAATGAAGAACAAATTTCAAAAAATGAAGATAAAAATTCAAAAAATTTAAAATAGTACACCTACACTACTAACAAATAATATTAAACTTGAGAGATTGCATTGATTTATATACCTTACATATGAGAGTTTGAAGTTTATCAAATTCCCCAATTAGTGAAACTAAGTTCTATAATTAGTGAAAGTGAAGTGAATTCAAAATATAAATGAATTCTATGAAAGGGCCTGGTAATAAATATACTATTAAATTTAGAATTCATTAAAATTTAGAATTCACTTAGTTCCACTAAAATTGTAGAAGTCTCAAAACTTCAAATTCTCATGTGTAAAGTATATAAATGAATGCAAGCTCGTAGGTTAAATATTATTTGTTAGAAGTATAGAAGTATATGAATTTTTGATCTTCACTTTTGGTTATTTGTTTATCATTTTTTTTTTCTCATCTTCATTTTTAAATTTTTGATCTTCCTTTTTTTGATCTGCAATCTTCTCTTTTGGATTTTTGACTAAACAATAAGACCAATTGGACCCAATCTCTGGTTTTTAAATAATCTTCAATCTATGATACTCAATCTTCAATCTATGATCTTTAATTTTTAGTCTATGATTTTTGATCTTCAATCTTGATTTTTAATCTTCAATCTATGATTTTTAATCTTCAATATATGATTTTCTTTCTTCAATCTATGATTTTAATTCTTCAATCTATGATTTCTATTCTTTTTATTAACATGTACCTTATAAACAAAAAAAAATTACTAATGAATAAATCCCTCTATTAATATAGGCTATATTGAAATTCCTTAAATTTGTTTTGATTTTTAATTTTCATAAATTAGATCTGATGGACCAGGGCGCTTGGGAGGAGATCTAACGGTGGAGGTGCTGGGGGGAAGTAGAGAATATTTCGACATTGTGAGGTTTAATTACAGTTGAAATCCAAGGCCACGAAGTTTAATTCTCATCTGACGGACTGGACACCTGGAGAGGAGATCCAACGGTGGAAGCACTTGGGGAAGTACAAAACACATCATAATTGAAAAGTTTGTTGAACAGTCCCCAGAACAGAGTGGACACTGCTTTATTCGTATTGTAGGGGATTCTTACATACCCATGCTCATGTGGTGGATTTTAGCCCTAGATCAATCCAACTGTTTGTCAGAGACAAAGAACCGCAATTAATTAACTCATTTCTCTCAAATATGTCGCTCCATGGCTGTTGCATAAGGTGGATCAAAGTTAATTAGCCTGCGAGAACTTCACTCCCATATGCCAGACTTTCAATCACATCTTCTAATGGCCATGCTTTCAATTCAATTTCAACCCTCAATCAATCCAGCTGTTTGGGAGTGACAAAGTTGAGCGATTAACTAACTAATCTGCAACATATATGTCGAAACCTGGGGCATGGGACGCTGGATCAAACTTAATCAGCCTGCCAGAACTTCAATTCCATTTGCTTAGGTTCAGGGATCTCATTGGCACATAATTCTAGACCAATATCGACGGCCGAGATCAGTTCTGTAGAAGTACCTTTTGCACTATTTTGTACATTGGGTTCTAAACTGTACAAAGGGATTTTGCCAAAACTGCTTGAGTCTAGCATACTTACACCCTGATCACCATTGACCCCAGGAGGAACTTGCGCTCGATCATACAAAGCGTCTCATTCGCATCTGCAATCCACTCCTGTTCTTTAGACATGTCGACCGTGCGACTACACAAGGGTCTAAATACCCTGCCGACCCTCATGATGCAAGTCCGGACATCTCTACTCATGTCCACATTACCCAACATTGATTGGAGTATCTGCAGCAACATTGGTTTGAGATCAGACGGTTACCCCGTAAGACGGAGTCCTTATGACGCGCTGGATCTATACAAGAGTTTTACGACATAATAGCATACACAGAATTCAGAAATCCTGAAAGTAGTCGAAGCGCAGAGCGAAGATAATCGAGAATACCTGTTGCATGAAAACGTGAAAATCGTGGGATTTGAGGAATTTGAGCCTTCCCTTCGAAACTCTTTTGTGAATTGCACCAGCAAAATTTGATGGCACCTTGGTTGAACCAATCACGCCAAGCATGTCAAACCTCGCTTGCAAAAGGAGAACATAAGGTGCGTGTGGCATGAAAAGGCGGCTATCGGGACCCTGTGCAGGCCTCAACCATAGGTCAGGTTTGACTCCCATGTCTTTAAAGTCCCAGCGTCCTTGTGGATAATCTGTATCCCCAAATAAAGTCTTTATTATGTTCTCACAAAGGTTTTTCTCGCAATGCATGACGTCTAGAGTGTGTCTAATGAACAAGTCTTGCACCACATTGAACACTACATGAAAGCCGACAAATAACTTCTGTAACCTCGGGATGTAAGGGTTTAGGAGACGCTGGTTTACACAACCTTGCGTTACATTGCGCTTCATATGACAGTGGTTGATTAGGACAAATGTTAAACGACGTCAAACAGGACGTACTTGAAATATGGAATTGTACGTCACCTGGTGGTTACAATTACGCTATTGAATATAAGTTTCCCTCACAATGCGTTTATAATGACAAAAGAATGAACAGCATTTTACGTCATAGTGCATTATTATAGATAGAAGGTGACACAGCTTTACGTTACGTTACAGGTAAATTGCGAGATTCATAGCCGTGATTTGGGTCACATACCTTCCAGTACGGCACGGTGAAGAGCACTGAGAGTCTCTTTACTCCGTGCGTCTTCATAGGATCGCGTGGACCCTTAGGCTTGCCTCCGAGGCAATGTACGCCTCCCATTCTTGTGCAAACCGCTGGACGTTAGTGCCACTTAGCCTCGAACAGGAACAACCTTTTTCTTCAAGTCCGTTGAATCGCAAATCAATGCGGAAGTCGTGACCCTCCGGTAGACGTTGACGTGCACCTACGTAGACTATCTTGTCTTTCTTGGGTCCACTCGCGCTTTTGGAAACAATGCTAGGACCGCATACTAAGCAGGCCTTGTAGCCTTTAGTTTGTTGTCCAGAAATCAAGCCATAAGCGGGGAAATCCAAGGTTGTCCACAATAACAGGTCACAGAGAGTAAAGGTCCTGTCTGGGCCATCTACAGAAGCGTCTACGGCTGGTACGCCTTTCCAGAGGGCATTTAATTCCTCCACTACGAGCACAATGAAAGCATCTATATTCTTCTCTGTTAGTGACTCCTTGCCCGAAATTAAAATGCCCATCATGATAAAAAAGCGTTTCGTGAGTAACCACGGCGGGAGGATGTAAATAACCAACAGGACAAACCACGTCGAATGTGAGGTGCTCCGAACTGAAAAGGAGTTCATGCCATCAAGAGATAGCCCCATTTGGACATTTCGCAACTCTGCTTGGAATATTGTATCTATGTTTCCAATGTGTTTCCATGCTAGGCTATCAATGACAATCTTCATTCGGATTTCCCTGTCCTCGACTATGCCCACCTCCCGCTCTGAATGCCATTTCATTAGCTTTGCAAACGTAGGAGACGTGAACATGCGCCTCAATCTGGGAATGAGGGGCAAGTGGCGGACAACCTTCATCGGCGTTGTCTTTGTACCTACATACAGAGTATAGTAACTCCAGGGCCTCTACGGTGCTATGTACAAACTGTGTGTCTCCGATGTCCTCGTGATGCATCACCTCATCACCATGCGCTGTCTCCTCTAACTCTTCGGCGGTAGGGGGTAGCTTGTATGGTAGCGGCGAGCGGCGAGCGGAGAGCGGCGAGCGGAGATTTGGTGAGCGACGAGCAGAAAATAGAGGTCTAAGTCTAAAAACAGTAATATTATTACTAAAAATAAAAACTATTATTAGCAAATTCGAATATTCTCAGAATATTATTAGAATATTCTGAGAATATTACTATTTTTGGTAATAATTATGACCCTATAACCGTGGACTGGAATTCACTATTTCTAATAATTTTCAATCCAGGTCTTCTGTCCCTTTCTTTAATGTTAAAATGATCGAATAACTGAATTTCGAATCCTAGGTCATTTTCTTCACATTACTACATTTCTACTTCAATTCTTTGTTTAATTATTTGAATCAACTACTCTTCCGACATTCATCAATTCTATCCATCTTTTAAATTCCAATACTAACTGTCGTTTTATAATCTCTAGTAAATGTGTTACAGTGTTGATGCTAATCGGCACTTAATCTTCCATTTTTTGGTGTTCAATTTTCTCTAATGTATATATTAATTTTATTGATTTTTCATTTGTGTTATTCCCTTATCGGTTTTATTTTTTAATACTAGTTACGGTTCGTATTAATGCATAATCTAGAAGTTGCATTTATTATCTTATATTTATTATTTTTTTCTTTTTTTTAACATTTTATCTTTTAACTCTATCTTATCATTTATTCTTTTTATCTTTAATCGTTTTTTAATTATTTTCAACTTTCATACCTTTTATCTTTTCATTGTTTTTATTTTGTTTTATCATTAATTTTAGTTTATTTTACACTGTTTTCTTTTTTTTCTTCAATTTATATACATAAATATATATATATATATATATATATATGTAATCATTTTTATCTTTTTTGATTTCCAATTTTTTTAATCATTTTTTTTTTTTTCATTTGTCCTCTAATTTACTATCTTCTAAGTCTTTACCTTTTCATTTTTTATCTTTTATCTTTTGAAAGTGCTTCGACTTCACTCTCAATTGATGGTTTAGGGTATTTTGTCTACAAATTAATCAAAACACTGATGACAAACCTACTCATGCCATGGAGTGTTATAATATTTAAACCTTCGTATAGATCCCACTATTCAAGGGCGCCGAGCTTCTACCTCCTCAATATTTAAGTAGTGGCAGTAGAAGCTCTCATCCTCTTTGTTCGTGCTCTTCTTGAATCAAGTTCCAAGAAGAGCGTGTTGTGATATGGAAGTTGCCGGGGAAATCACTATCTCACTTGGTGATGTCCTTGGCCCATTTCATCCGTATGAGGAGGTCGAGGGGGAACAGGAGTTGAATGGGTGCAATGAAGGGCATTCTGAAAATGATGGCGTGGAAGCAAAAATAGATGTGATAGGAGACATAGTGGCTCTAGAAGAGCCACGCGTTCTCGTAGTTCCCCAGGAGGAACCGATTGTCTCTTTGGCACCTCATGCATACTCCAAGGTCGGGAAGATTCCACCGGGGACTTATTCTAGGGAGGCATTACGTGGAAAGAGTGAAGCTATTCCATTGTTGAAACGTCCCCGCCTACGACAAGTGGCAATTGGGGAACGAACAATGAATGTCAATGTAGCTTGTCATGTAGTGCAGGAGGTAGTTCGTGATTGTGCTGAAAATGCGAAGGGGATACCTAAACGCATTAAGTTCAAGGAATAAAATCTATATTTAAAGGTATTCATGGAGTGAGTACAGTCCAATTGTGCGTTGATATATATAACAAATGCCACTTGTTGAAATGAATGCTATTGTAACACAATGTAATAAATGTGAACGACAAAACCTTTATATTGAAATAGGCAATACGAGATTTGTATTGCTGACTCAATACAAGGAAAAATTCAATCACCTCGGCCTAAGTATCCGCATGAACCACTGTCCACTATGCATACTTGAGACCATAATAGTATAGTGCCTCCTATTTTCTGGCCAAGGGGTGTGTCAAGATTCCGCTCTCTAGGACTAGCTTGACTTCGTTGAAACTAAAGGTAGGCGCATGGATGAAAAGCTCGGCCTCCGGATTACGGTTGCAGACCTTTAAAAGGATGTAATAAATATGTTTACAGTATGAAAACTGTATCTTACCTCGAAACTTAGTCATTGTCTTCCTGAATGCTGGACAAGTGCAACTCGGGTAAGAGGTGATGGTGATGTTGTACTGTGTGATGTTTGGAGCAACGCCCGAATCCAGCCCGATGATGCAACCATGGCCTGGATGAGGTATCATGGTGATGGAGCGGAGGCGAGCCTTGAGGGACTGAGAGGAGCCCATGGAGAGTCGCTGCGCCGGGTTAGGTCGAGTTGCTGTGCGTTTGACCATCTTCCCATCTTGCTTACCACGGTAGCGGTCAGCCTCTGCCGGAATCGGCAACGAGGCAAGGTTTGCAGGAGGCGGAGCAGACGAGAAGAGACGTCTTGGAGAGACTGGCTTCTTCGGCGGGAGTTGGAACCCTGCGGCTTCAAGGGCGAGGATCTCATTGAGCTTCAGATTAGTACCTAGTTTTACGGGCCACACCTCTGGAATCGGCGGCACTTCGAGGTCCTTGGAGTAGTGTGCAACCCACTTGCGCCTTGTGTCTTTCACGCAGCGCTCAATATCATCGGAGCAGAAGAAAAACTCTGTCCTCTCAACCGTATTCCTGCGATAGTTTGTCCAAACTCCGGTGTAGGTCGGTGCAGCAGTGAAGTTTGGGCCCCTGACAATTCTCTCAGTGCACTTCTTTTTTGTACCAGCTCTTTGGGCCCAGCAGCACTTTGCAGAAGCTTTGTGAAGTCTTGCAATGTGCCACTCCTTCACATCAACCTTGGTTTCTTCAACAGCGTTGACATGGCGAACGCCGACCTCGTTCACAGGAGACGTTGGGGGCGAGTAAGCTTCTTGGGCGGGAGATTCTTGGGCCTCTTCTTCTTCAGAATCGTCCTCGACGATGATGGGCAGCTGGACAGTGCGAGCTCAAACGTTGCGTCCAACACCTCTAGGACGTGAGAAGTTAACCTTGTCTGGTCGGTGTGACTCCTCGTCAGCTCTGATGGGAACGTCCGCCTTACGCTTCTGTGATCCAAACACCTCTGCTCCGGCCAGGACAGGCTCACGCGTGCAGAACTCATCTGCACCAGGCATATTCAGCATGGGATCTTTAAGGACTTTAGGATTTCCTGTTTTCTTTGCCAAGAAATCTGCCATTCAAAGCTTGAGTTCCTTCTTCGAAGGTCCAGTTCCGCCTACATCTCCTTTCAGGAACTGGTAGTAGTTTACAACCTGCAGAAAGCCCCGAACGTAATCGTCCACAGTCGCAACATAGAGGTCGTTGCCGTTGTTGCCTGATGCTTGTAGCCACTTATTGTGAACTGTTTCGGCGAGGTTACAGGTCGGCATCTCTGTGAGTTCTTCTTCAGTAAATTTCTGCAGTTTGAGCAGTTACAATAGTTAGGATCAATTATAGAAGTGATGTCGATTAGATTTACCTCAACAGAAAACAAGTACAGCAGCAGGGTTAAGTAGCATCATACCGCAGACATGAATCCACCCCATTGACGATAGCGGTGGTGCCAGAATGCGAGCCAAGTCCCCAGATTGGTTAGGGCCTTCTCTCCCAGGACCCCAGTAGATATCCACCAAGCCTGCAACGCGTGATAAAGAGTGTCCGCCTCTGTCAAAGTCGTTGCTGTCCTATACTGGTTGCACATCTTCTTGTGCTGTTCCCGGAGCTCTTCGGGGAAGTACTTGTCAGTGTACTGGACCATGTTCTGGGTCCAGTGGAACAAGCATGACCTTTCCCGATCCTCCATTTTGTCTTCTTTGTTGCCGTTTCCGTAGAGAATACGCACCGCATTCCAATTTGCTTGTGCATTGTCCGCCATGAATCCTTTGAAGTTTGGCGCTGCAACGCCATTCCTCTCCATAACGTTGTTTAGGTTCTTCCAGAAGACCAGCTGAGCCTCGGTGTCCTCGGATTGCATGTCGCAACTTGCAATCGTCATCACGCGGCAGTAGGTGGCGTCATATACATGGCAAGCCATCGTGGACCAATCCCGTACACGCTTCACGTGGTCGAACATAATCCAAGCATTGTCAAGATCCCCACCAGGTTGCATTCTGGTGACTAAGTCGACACCACAACCCGGCCCAACTTCTGACATCTTGAAGACGAAGACCTTCTCTCTGTTTGCTCCTTGGCCCGGGAACTTGTTCTCCTGGACGAAGGCCCACAAACTGATCCCACGGAGTTTGGTGATGGCGTCCATCACTCCGTACCTTCCAATTCGCTTGAACGTCATCACCTTGTTGCGGATATTTGGGGAAGCCATGTCCTTGCACCGGTCAAGTACAGGAATGAGCTCCTCCATGCTGAGCTTCTTCGGTGGAGCGTCCTCAGGCTGTAGGAGGTAGTTGCCAATCAGGACCTTGCTGGCCTCCAAGACAACGGCGCTCTTCGTAGCTCGGGGAGTATTCTCCACCTGTTCTTCAATCAAGCTATTGATCTCCTCCTTAGTGTCTCTATAGTCTCCAACCTTCACTGGATGATTATGTGTTCCCTGATGGATACATGCCCTAGTCTGGTTGGATTTACCTAGAACATAATAAATCTTGGCTCCGCATGTAGCGATGCATGCAGGAGGTTCTTTACATACCTTGCAGACAAGTGTTGCATCCGCTGGGGGTGGCTGATTCACTGTAAAAGCTTGGAGGGTACTACCCTCAAACTCAGTCTCGTTTACCTCAACGATTCGAGGTCGACGGTTGAGAAATTCACATTCTTTGTTGACGCAGCGCAGCCAACCAACGCAGCTGGAGTAGCGGAACGACAGGCCGAACTCATTTGTGATGTTGGTAGTGATTGTCTTCGTCCAGATGTGGCCGTCGTAACGCTTGTCCATCCCCTTCATAGCCTTCGCTTGCGTCTTCTTAGCCCCGTCACCAACTGGGGGGAGCTCGAAGATGACATTGTTGTTGAAGACTGCAGGTAAGTACTCCACCTTCTCTTGTCAAACTAAGGAGAAATCTATTCTCTTCAGTATATTTTTCCTCCCGGATCTCTCTGCAAGTATCCTAATGAGTGGCAGGACATTGACAGTCTCCTCCTTTGATGTCTCGGAGGTACTGGCACATTTGTCTGGTAGTGTATGTGGCGTGCTACAAACTACAGTCTCTCTAGGCAAAGCAGGTGATGCTTTCAGTGGACTACTCTCCTCATCTGAGGAGAGGGAGATGACTAGTGTTACATCAGGAGTGTCCAAGCCAGGCTCTAACTTGACCTTCACATCACGAGGCAGAGGAGTCTAAACAGTAGATGATCTACGTGGAGTTAGAATCTCAGTAGACGCCTGCATCTGGGACTCTGTAAGACCATAAACTTTGTATCTACCAGGATAAAGGTTCCAGAACCTGTTATCATCATCATCTTTCTCAGAAACCTGATCTAGCGTACGTGTAATCTCATTTGTCTCATCATCATAAATCTCTTCCTCTAAACAGACAGTCTCCTCTCTGAAGTGAAATCTGAGGCTAAGGCGTTGTGCCGTCACAAGGGCCAAGCCATCCTCATCTACACGTACTGTGAGTGGAATTCCAACCCCATGAGCTCTGAGGACGGCCATGCCTAACACTCTGTCTGCAGGGAGATGTGCCATTCTTTGCAGAACGTCTTGATGTTACAAGAAGGCCACTAGAGGGAGATGTATAACTTGAGAGGAATAGTTCATTGTTGTAGCTCTATTTATCTAGGAGTCTCTAACCATTCGTTACATCTAAACGACGCTAATTTCACATTCATAGATGTAAAGCAAGACCAATTTTAGCTGTAAACAGATATGAAGCTGTCAGATGCTAACTGATCTTTAATGAGTCGTTATAATTCATTGAGGACATTCTATTTAATAAAGACTGTTTTATTTTAAGAAACGGGCCGTCAAGGAGATTACTAAAATCTTGTTCTAGTACTGTCTTTTGTTTTATTGTTTTACAAATAGAATTAGACTTATGCTACCTCTGCCCACGATCTACACGATCAATACTGCATTGAATTGGCATGGGCCCTACTACTACTATAGTGCAGTGGCATAGACATCTTCCTCGTCTTATGAAGAAGTAAGCGATTGTATCAAGACATGTGAGCCCTTGTTGTGTTAGGATAGTAGGATGCTTTCGTATAGAGGTTCTTGATATGCAGGCCCCAGTGAAGGCCAAGAAACGAAGAAGAGGTAGTCACTTTAGTACGAAAAGAGCGTTAATGGCTAGTCAGATGGCGAGAGAGAAGAAGAAGAGAACCGAGACTTTAGAAATTGCAGGACTGGCAAAGGTTTTAGATTACTCGTCTGCTGCAGAGACACCTTTAGTTGTTGTACCAGAGGATATTACCAAGCAGTACAAGAGGGGTGCTGGAAAACACGCGAAGAAGACAACTGCTGTTCAAGAAACCCAGAAGGACTCGCCAAAGGTATGTTATTGAAATTTTAATTTCTTTGTTACGAGATTGCTATAATCTTTTTCGATTCCAGTATTTATTTGAACAATTTTACGAAACTCTTAGCAATCGCCCAAAGACTCATGAAGTTGGTGATTCGGGCGAAGCCTAAAATGATAAGTCAATGAGTTCTTGGCAGAGATGTCCTATCAGTTGATTTGACGTTTTACGTTTGTATGATTGCTTGTGTTGCACAATGGTTTGATTATAATCAGTACCAAAGCCGCCACGACAAGGCTACTCTATCCAAAGCTCTAGCCCAGCCATCGCCTATCTCTTAGTAAACCTAACTCGTTCTTCTTTTCTTCTTGCCGTCTCCCTGTTTTTCTCCCTTTGCGGTCTTCAAGTTCTTCGTCTCCCCTCGCGGTTTTCTTCTACTTCTTCTCCCCTCGCGGTTTTCTTCTACTCCTTCTGCCCTCGCGGTGTTCTTCTTCTTCTTTTCCCCTTGCGGTTTTCTTCTACTCCTTCTGCCCTCGCGGTGTTCTTCGACTTCTTCTCCATTCGCGGTCTCCTTGTCCTTCTTCTCTCCTCGTGTATCGCTCTTTCCTATCTGCGGACAGTAAGGTGACCTACAATCAAGAAGTACTATCTGCGGGTCATTTAGGTTTTATGTAGAGTTCTTTTAAGTTATTCGATTTAAGTCCTAATCATTTCTATTGACGATGCAGGAGATGGAGACCCAGTCTGGACAGAGGACTCCAACGTCGCAGGGTATGATGCCATATTTAACTATTTCTGGACTATTCATTGAGTTATGGACTGTAGATCGTCCAGAAAAAGCCAAGGAAAATGAAAGGGGCTTAGTAAAACCATGCCCTACTGTTATGAATAGTGAATTATTTGAATGATTGGATCAGGAGATCTTCCGATATAGAGTTGTTCCAAGACGAGGGAAAAGTGTGGACTAAGTAATGTATAGAACATTGTATGATTTGCAAGTCCATGGATCAGGAGATCTTCCGATATAGTGCCGTTCCGGAAGAACAAATGTATGGACAAAGTAATGTAATGAATAATGTGTGTTTTGCAAAACCATGGATCAGGAGATTTCCCGTTATAGGTGTCTTCCGGAAGAACAACAGCCATCTCACAATTGCACGAGTGAAATGGTATGGACAAACTAAGTAATATAACATTACAAATAATACACATAGACCGATGATGGTGAAATAGTCATTTACATTACAAAAACAAGTTACATGAATATGAGGTATTGTCATGAAAGTCATTCGAATGGACGGTGCCATATTATTACCACTAATACATCGTGGTACACAAGGCCACTGGATTGTAACCAACTCACTGCATGTACTGTCTATTGTTCTACTCTACTGGTGTACCATTGCCTAAGTGATCTCCTACACAATTCCCCATCCATGGGAGTTTTCTGAAGGAACTCAGTAACGGAGTCATAATGAACCAAATCCATAATGAATGGAAGTAAGGCTGTGCCGACGTCTGGTATGACGTTTCGCGGATTAGGTAGGTGCATTTCACCCTTCCAAGGAGTCGGGAAATAGCAGGAATGATTTCCATTCATTACATTCTTCCATTCACAGTCATCTACCATGAGAACTTTACCCGGTTTGCAAAACCTGCGAGTTTTTTTATCCATACGAAGTCGTTGCAGGAACTTCTGGAAGAATGGATAAGGCTTCTGTCGAACACACTTGTCTTGACCATACACAAAAATTAACTGCGATCTAAGCTCCACTGGAAGCAGATGCGCTAAGACAAGGTCCAAGCGGGATGGGGGCATACATGACCATATTCCGACATGGAAGTCTTCAAGAAGCTTTCGAAAGAACGGTCGAATTCCAGGACGGCAAATGACATTCCCTAAGTCCAGCAACGGCGGGCTGAATCCTTTATAATCCTCGAAGCACAGGACGCCATTAACCGAGAGAACTATCGCCTTCTCCACAGTTGAAATAAAAACATCAGGACATTTCTACATCTGAGACTAAACATCGAGGGATCTCCCGATGTTTGTAAATGACGAATTCGCTAACATAGTTCATCGGGGGATATCTCGATGGCGCCTCCCAACGCCATGGCACACAGAGGTGGTCAGACGATGACTTGAAAGAGTATTACCACAGCAAAGCGATTTTAAAACAAAACAAATTCAAAGTTCCAGAACTCCATTGCGTTCAGTAAGACAAATGCAAATTTTCAGGAACTCGGTTAGTTTCATTCTGCTATCAAACATGAGGGAGCTACAGCTTCATTACATGGTCATGTGAGAGAATGTATGTGTTGACAATGAAGAACTCTGAATAAAATGAGTGTTCCATAATCCAAAGTCATTTGCACTAAACTACAATCTTCGCTTCATTACATGGTCATGTGAGAGAATGTATGTATTGACAATAAAGAACTGTGAATAAAATGAGTGTTCCAAAATCCAGAGTCATTTGTACTAAGCTACACCGCCCTCAATATCTTCAGTGCCAAGTCCGACGACCGGTCCATGGGGAACTGACCAAACGGAAGCGGGGCCCGTTTCACATACTCTGGGACAGCTTCCCCTGAGCTGAATAGACCCTCCAGCCACGGTTTCAGTGTCATCGTAAGATACCTATCACCACCATCCCCGGACCAGGTTGGGGGGTGGACAGCGTTATGAGGGTCGTTGAGAAGGTTCTTCTGTGGACTATCATCCACTAGTAGGACTTTCTCAACGGACTCCAATACCAGGAACTTAGGTAAGACACGGAGATCCTTTAGAAAGAACGGCTTGTCTGGTTTTGACGACTCCACGTATGACGAACGTGTGCATTCGTTCAGGCTAAGAACCTGCACATCTGGCAGCTGTAAGGAGGTGCCCTGAAGAACAACAGGAAGAGTTTCAGGTATATTCCTAGGCGCGATGCTGGTCCAAAAGGCTACCGTTGCCTGAGTATGAAGCCAATTCAGGAATTCCTGGCATCCAGGTCTGAGCATTATAGGGCGCTTTTTTCCCTTGACAAAAATCCCACGGTGAACGAGAACCCCGTTTAAGTCTAGTACAACCGAATACCTTCGACCGGGTACCTTTCCGATCACCTTTGCTGGAACGGAGGATGAGAGAGGGGGCCCTGGAAAATGCAACCAAAAAAAGTCTCATCAGAATTCAGCATCGGGAGATCCCTCGATAAAGATGTCCACTGTGAACAGGTGTGATCAACATTCAGCATCGGGAGATCCCTCGATATAGATGTCCACTGTGAACAGGTGTGATCAACATTCAGCATCGGGAGATCCCTCGATATAGATGTCCACTGAAAAAATGTCATAGTAGATCCAAGCATCGGGAGATCCCTCGATGCACATGTTTACTGAATTCCTCAAGCATCTACAGGAGACACTACACGTTCTACATATGTCCAATCTGAGGACATTAGAACTATCAGTCCTACAATTAGAGTCCGACTAGATACCTTTCGCACTGTCGTCCAAATTCGGATCTTCGGCTTCCGATGAAATGCCAACCGTTTTAGACGTCGGAATCTGGTAAAGGTTTTTTTTCAAAGTCATTAGTAAATGGGATTTTATCATTATAGTCCTTGTAAACGAACTCGTGAGCCTGTCTAACTGCTTCAAGATGCTTAGCCTTGCGAGAGGGTGGGGTGTAATTCCCTCGCTGGGATATGTGATCCCTTACCTGTTCGTCCAGACTAGCACGAGCTCCTGCTGGAGTGCTTTTTCCCTTAGGCTCTCTCTCAGCACCGGAACCTTTTCCCTTCCCCTTGACCCCCGTTCCGGTGCTAGGCCCAGACTTACCCTTTCCTCGTGTGGCCGGGGGGCCGGATGTTGTTCCCAACGGAAGTTCCGGCGGAAGGGATCGTTGCAAACGCTTCTCCAGCACAAGTGAGCGACATTCACGATCTGTGTCCTTAGATTTCTCCACCTCGACTACATCTACCTCAGTGGATACCTCCGTAGGTGCGTTGTCTGGGAGCCCTTCATATAAATCCTCGGTAGACTCCTCCACTTCCGCGTCGTTGTCTTTGACCTCCTCACATGCCTTCACATCGTCGCACACCAGGGCTTCCGCGTCGCACGACGTCTTCTCCGGGCTGAACGCGTCTAAATCCTTCAGAGTGTCGTCAACAACATCTTCGTTCATGTCAGGAGCCACGGGGGGAGACTGATGAGTCTCCCCGGGAGATGTAATCCGTGGGAGAGGAGGCGGGGGGCTGGATGGGAGAGGAGGCGGGGGGCTGCAAGGGATCACATAAGGAGTGACGGACAGCGAACTCTGAGGACCGCACTCCTCAGGTACGGGGGGGTGTTGGTTTGGAATTGGTGCACTGCCTTCTGTCATCGGGATATCTCCCGATGGTGGGATGCACGGTTCATGCTGACTATCAGCTACTCCTCCCTCCGTCTCCTGCTCTTGAGGAGGAGAAATCCTTCCCGGGTCCACAGCATCCCTATCCGTCCCCTCCGAATCCCTGTGAACTCCCGCGTCCTCCTCTCCTGCTGGTGCGGATTCATTCATTCGCGGAACCGCAGCGAAGTTCTGGACATTAAAGTCCAAGTCATCCAGCCCGTCAGCACCCTCTCCCACGTCTTCTGCGCCACCTTCAGGTTCCGTAGTCTGAGTCTGGTGATCCACAGGTAATATCCTCATATCCAGCAGCGACCGAGCTACGTCCTTCGTGTTTCCCGACACGGTGGCAACATCGCTTCGTGGCGTCAAGGACTCCCCCACGTGAGAATCGTCAACGGTGTGATTCCTCGACGCAGCTCCACCATAAACGCGCCCGGAGTTCAGCAGTCCCTGGAATATGAGCGCAGGTAACCATTAGCGGTAAGAAAAGCTGCAGTGGAGTAGAAATTGGGTTCCAGTATATGGTACAGGAATACTACAATGCCTTCGAAGTTGATCCGAGGAGCAGTGCTAAGCAATCAAAAGAGAGGTGCCTTGCTCACAAGAGTAGGGAATTTAGTCGTGAGGGGGATGTTACATGGAATGAAATAATTGGTCGGGAGAGGAATAGCGTTTTCCAGAAATTTAAATTCCTCATTTTCCATAATGGTATGCAATTTATGATGCTTACAGAATGGTACAGTTTCTTACAGAACCCCTACACGAGGGTAGTAATCATGCTAGATTTCGCCACTCGATAAAACAACATGGAATCCCAAATTAGGGAAGCCTGCCTAAGGTCAAGAACCTACCGAGGTGCAAGCCGTCTCCTCCTCGTCGGAGTTGGATTCGGAATCACCAGGCGGCGATTGCTCGCGGGCATCTTCATCAGCAGGCACACCATCTTCATTATCACCCTCTCCACCGCCTGCCTCATCATCACCATCGTCACCAGCATCATCGTTTACCAATTCATCTGGGTCAACTGCGTCCTTGTAAAGTATGTCCCATATCTGCTTCGACGTCTTCTTCGCGTGTTTCTCATCATCGTCACAGAAGACAACTTCGAGGACCATGGCTTCGTTTTCCTGTAGACATGCAGGCGATATGAACATGTATAAAATGCGAACAGCAGACTGTAACCAAATGTCACGTTCAATTTCATTGCGTAAGGGTTCAGAAGTGCCGGGAAATGTGGACAGAAGTGCATGATTTATCGGGGGATCCCTCGATGATTTGAGAACCCCTTAAGCCTAGATTTTTAAGACGTTATCCGTCCATCGAGGGATCCCCCGATAAATCTTGTATCCGTGAGGACATATCCGGAAACACTGAGGCTGAGAACAGAGAAGGACTTCTGACTTAGATTCTATATACGTGAGTGAACGAGTGCATATATCGCGAGTACTATAAGTGGAGGACATCTGCATAATAAGTCTCAAGAACAACAGTGAATTCGCACAAGTATGAACTAAAGTGGAAGCATTCGAGTCAGTGAAAGAGAAATATCTAATATGACTTCAACATTCGAAGGGTGCAGACAGAGTACTTACAAGTCCAAGGAGGGTGAAGTGAGCCCCGCCGTTGACGTTTACGAGCACCATGTTATCTTTAATGTGCTGCTGAAAGATAGTAGAAAGGGCGGCCACCTTAATCGTTGGTCGACCAGGTCGTCTCCATTGCTGGATGGTTTCCGTAATGTCTTTGGCCAGGTACACTGCGTCGAATGGCCTCTTGCCCGCAAAGAAATCCCCGAAGCATTCCTTCGGAGACTGCGTTGGCGAATAAGCGAAGCAGAAAATCATGTAGACAACGTATGAAGAACCCAGCTCCGGTTCGGGAAATCCGTCCTCGCGGGAAGGGACGTAGTGGACCACATGCCAGTTCCACAACCTCCTCTTCGCTGTCCTCGTGCGCGTATCGATGTGCAGTAGTGTCGCATGGAATCCCGCCGCATCTGTGAAGACAACTGCTCCTGAGCGAACAAAGACCTGCGTGCTGTTAAGTTCCTGCCCCAATAGAGGATCGAATATCCGAGACAGGACGTTCTCCTGTAGCACCTGAGCTTTCACTGGCATGTCAGCGATCGCATCAAACCCGAAGTACATGAATATGTGTGGTTTTGCCCCTCCTCTCCAACTATACACTTCTTCACTTCGCAAAATAACAGAAATCTCGGGCCTACTCCGGTCCGTAACCACGCACTTATACTTCTGATTGAACCCCTTCTGGATGTGCGATAAGTGACTTGCTTGCTCTTGTACCATGTTGTGAACGTCCCACATCACCTTAACGAAGTCAGGCACGTCCGCAGGATCACAGGTCTTGTTGAGGTTCCTGTTTCGGTCGTCCAGCCACTTCTTCCCCGAAGCCGTTGCATACGCCTTATCGAGCCAGCTCTCCAGCTCCGCGCGAGTGATGTTCTTCACGTCGGCAAACTCGTCCCATTCATGTGCAGGATACATTACGTATGTGCTCTTACGGCTTGGAAGCTCCCAACCCATATAGTTGTTCATCAACTCGTTCTTCATACATCTGATCAGTCTTTCCCTATTCCCTGCTGTTTGAAGGGACGGTAATCTCGCCACTTTATCACCTTTGGTGGCCTTCGATCCCTTCACAGATATTTCTTTCTTCTCCACGAGGTCAGCAAGGTGATGGATATCCTCTGAGCGCAGGCCGTATAGTGGTTTCAAATCGTTCTGGACAAATGGCTTCCGCTTGAGGTCATAGTTCGTCTGCACATTCCCTTGCGCATCTGGGAGCTTCCCCTTCATGTACTGTTTCTCAATCTCCACCCACCGGTCAACCGCCGTATCGTCTTCAAGAAACAGTAGCGGTATCTTGCAGTCCCTTAGCTCTGATTCCTTCACGTTTGTGAAGATCGATGCCAGAGCTTGAGTGAATTGCTGCGTACCACACGTTGGGAGAGGGTTAGTAGAGCTCTCCGACAAAGGAAGTTGCCATCAGGGGATCGCCCGATGATGGGAAGTACGAGGAATACTCTAAGGGGCCACGGACATTTCTACAACTCGGATCATCGGGGGATCTCTTGATGACTTTGATACATATATACAGACATACGACTAAGATCATCGAAGGATCGCCCGATGATTGGAAGTACGAGGAATACTCTAAGGGGCCACATACATATCTACAACTCGGATCATCGGGGGATCTCTCGATGACTTTGATACATATATACAGATATACAACTAAGATCATCGGGGGATCTCTCGATGAGGAGGGGAATACAGACTTACCAGAAACTCTATAGGGTGCTGCCGTCCCTGTAAGGCTGGCATCGGGCACTTCAACTCTTTCCACTTGATTCTGGCGTGGAGCACTTGCATCATGAATGTGTGCTCCTTCTGTGGCCCGGCCATATCCTGGTTCAGGACCCGTGAGAGGAGCATGAGCTTGATGTGCTCAGGCTTGGGTGCCCACACTGGGATGATTGAGAACTTAGACGCCTTGTCTTTGTCAGCCCCAGCAATTTCCCCACTCTCAACGAGATCTCGGTAACACTGAACCGTATGCTGGCCCCCAATGATGAAGAATGGAGTGGAGCTGTTGATCTGATTCTTCTCCGGAGGTTTACTGAAAAACTCTACTTTTTTATCCGGTCCATAAGGTCCCTTCTTCAGTGGAAGTACAGTGATTTCTCTATCTGTTCCACTGTACCTCGGAGCGATGCGCGCCTAATTCGTCAAGGCTTTTAGCCTGTCCGGAACAAGTCCTCGGTAGACGATTGAACCTGGAGGGGCCCTGTGCAGCTTTGAGAAGTGCACAGTTATTGGCGCATCATTCTCATCCTTGAGCCTCTCGTGGCCCCACTTGTACAGTGGTTCAAACGCCTTGCTGTACAGGTTCTTCATCTCCGTCTGCTTGGTCTTGTCCAGCTTCTCAATATCCGAAGCTGACATTGTCACACACTGCTGTAGAGTGAGCTTGTCATCACCCTTTCCCTTCTTGCCCTTCCCTGTGTCCGGCACCGCAGTTTCCCCGTCATTGATCAAGGAAGATTTCCTTTTTGTGCCCCGCGTCTTCGTAGGAGTAGTCGCAGTCGGAGTCTTCGATGGAACAGGAGCAGCAGCTTCAACCTCACTTCGCGCCTCATCAATTAGGTTCCACTGGTTTTCAATTTGTGCCGGAGTCCACTTCGCCTTATCCTCCGGCAGGTACATCAAGCCCTTGGCACTGAGGGATGCACACTGATTCAGGCTGAGCTTGCCGAGGTCGAGGATCAGTCCATAAGTTACACTCCGATCGGACTTCGGCATCTTCTCCTCCACCACAATGATAGCTGTCCCCACATCAAGGCCCTTCAGTTCGAGAACGTTCAATCCAATCGGGGAATGGATCCGCCCTTCACAGGTGAGATGGGGGACAATGACGGCCATGCCTCCTGCCGTATCCTTCCACGACATGGCCCATTCGGTGACGTTCTTATCGCAGCGGTAAACTGCGCACGGATTTGATTCTCCGACGTGATTGTAGCTATGGATCCAGTGATCGACAAAGGGGAACAGCTTCACGGGCTTGAAGTCCAATGGTGGCTCCATTATCTGTTCATTCCTGCAGAACAGACATACATCACTGTTGGTCAAATCCCTGCTCCAAATCAGTTAACATTTGTAGAAACAATTATCTCACAGTACCATTGAAAAAATCAGAGGCGCGAAAGGGCACTGAGGTCATCGGGAGATCCCCCGATGTTCTGCCATACCTACAGGATGAGATGGGATACCAACACATCGAGGGATCCCCCGATGGACCAACGATATGACACCTAATCAAAATAGCGCTGTCCATACAGTTCATTGTCCTCGGTGAGCTTACCTGGTTATAAGTTTATGTTTTATTAATATGGTTTGTACTGAGTGGGTCATCGAGAGATCCCCCGATGTTCTGCCATACCCACAGGATGGGAAGGGGATTTGAAGACATCGAGGGATCCCCCGATGGACCAAGGACATGTGCAGAGTGGTCATCGGGAGATCCCCCGATGGCTTGCCGTCCCCACAGGCTGGTAAGGGGATAGTGACGCATCAATGGTAATTTCAAGTGAAAAAGGTCATCGGGAGATCCCCCGATGGCATGCCGTTCCGAGAGAGTGGAAAGGGATACTGACGCATCGAGAGATCCCCCGATGGACCAAGGTTATGTGCAGAGTGGTTATCGGGAGATCCCCCGATGGCATGCCGTTCCGGAAGAGTGGAAAGGGATACTGACGCATCGAGAGATCCCCCGATGGACCAAAGACATTATTATCGCATCAACGGATATCACTGAAGTTTTTTACAGTGTCCGTACAGTTTATTTTGTTGGAAAAGGTTCTCAGTTCCGTACAGTTTATGTTCAAACCTTAGTGTTTACAGTATATAAGAGGTGGAGCTGCTTTTTAAGCCGGACTGGGACGTAGGCATTTCGAGATGTGATAAAGGAAAAATGTCACTAAGCTCAGAATTTGAGATTAAGAAAAAAACTTACGGGTCCTCCCAGACTCTTGCGGTCCCGGGCCCTCTGGATGAACTCCCTGCCATAGCTGCCTCCAAACTCTGCACGGCGATGGCACGATGCACGGGAAATTGCAAACAAAAAATGAGAATGAGAAATAAAAGAACAGTTTAGAGGAGCAAACACTGTGACGAATTTTAAGTTCACCTCATTCTACTCGTTCCGACAATGCAAGTAACCATACCAACGCATACGATAATAACAATTATGCAAGAGATTGGCAAGTGCAAACACAAAAGAGGAGACACAAACCCAATTGACCAAGGAATGTGCGCAAGAAATACCTGCGAGTACAGTCGCAGGTGGAAAACCCCCGATCCGCTGCTTCGTCTTCCTTCTCAAATCCCGCTCCGACGATCCGAGTTCCTTGTCCGCCTCGATCGACAGAGAAAGCTCCGCCTCGATCGACAGAGAATGCCACTCCCAAACACCTCTCAAATGCCGAAAAAAACACCTCTCACTCGCCTCTCAAACACCTCTCAATCGCCCTAAATCGAGAGGAAAAGAATTACTCGCCCTAAACAATAGAACCAACTCTCAATCGCCCTAATCCTCCCTCGCAAATCGACACACGGAAGCGAATTTCCACGACGACCTAAGCCCCTCGACAGAGAATGTTGTGGAAACCGAAGCGAACAGAGGCGGGAGAGGAGCGACCTACAGGAAGGTGGCGCCAAAGCGAGGTAGAGCGGAAAAACACTCGAGCGACGCCGTCTTTGCACTGTACAGTGGAGAACTTAGTACCATATTAAAAAAGAAAATGGGTTAGCACGTTCTTGGAGGAGAACGACGTACATTAAAGTGCACCAATCTCTGGCTCATGAGTGCATGCAGTCAATTGAAGTGACCCCTTGATATTAATTGGAAATTAATGAACGATGGGAAATGAACAAAGAAAATAGAAAATTAAATTGGATATTCAGAATAACGACAAAAAAAAAATATAAAATAGAATGAAGTGAATAAAAGAGTTTAATGGGATAACTTTTAAAAGTAATTGAGAATTAAAAATTTAAAAAAATTAAAAAAACTAAAAATAAAAAATAAGAAATCAAATATAAAAGAGAACCGAATGAAATATAAACGAGAAGGAATTACATTCAATAAGAATTAAAAGAAAACTCATAATAGGAAATAATGATATCACGGGCATAAAAGAAAACGCACATTGAAAAATAAAAGATAAATAAATGATAGATAAAAGAGAAGCGAATGCAAATGGTGGAATAGAGAATGCCATGTTAAAAGAGACGGCAATTAACTTAAAAAGAAAAATGAAATTAAAAACAACTAATATGGAGTACGCCTTTCGAGATTTCATGAATTAGGTAGATCCTCAAGAGATTTATGTCACATACTAGAAGATGCAATAATAGATACTCCCAGATAAATAAACCTGGAGCTCGAAGAACCTATATGGAGTTTCCCTTATAGGTTGCCCTACCGTCATCCACATGGTACCGCGCATGGATTATAACTCTAACATTCTCAAAAAACCACCATTAACTTTTTTTATATATATAATTTTCATTTGAATACCTTAAATAGTGGCAACCACTACTGATTTATTGCAAGATATAAATCATCCTCACGTTTTCATACTTGATAAATGAGACTCATAGTAGTCTATCCATATTTGATGATTATTAAATCATTATTTTTAAAAAGAAAATGGTGCAAGTCATTTTTCTTTGAAATTACTTTCACGCGAACTGTTAAGTCATTCATTTTACCCTTATATTATCTTCTTAAAATTTCCCGTCATAAATAAGAGTACCATGTTATCAGAAAATGACCCGTTAAAAATTAAAATCAATGATAACAAAGGTTAGGTGATATAAAGATACCTTAATTACAATATAGCATTTTTATACAACGTTACTTTGACGCTTTTTAAAGAAAATACTTACATGTGTGACTTAATTACATAAACCATTCACATCATAATTGAGATTGAATTCAATTTTTACTTTGTGATGCACCGTATTTAAAATACCAACACACTAAATCCCTAGAAAATTACTTGAAAGAGTCACGATTAAAAATTCACGTTTTGAAGAGTCACGTTTTGAAGAGTCACTCATTTTCAGAAACGTGAAAGGTCACAGGAATGAATATAAAAAAGTAATGAATATAAAAATAAAAAAAAATAAAAAACATTTGAATGGTGTGTAAATGCAAAATGGGGGCAAATTTTGGTGATGCTTGTCATTTACTTCAAGACACTATAAATTAAATTGACCAATACTTTTCATCAGAATAAAAAATTACCAATACTTTTCATCTGAATAAAAAAAAATGAGTTCCTTATCCTGTTTAGTTTTCATTGGAACTCACATTGGGTTGGCAACCTCAACCCCATTCACAGTACACATTAAGGGACATGGTTCTCCAACTCCATGTGAGTTATTGGAGCCATCATGGTGAATTCTTCTTAAGGTAAGAAAGAGCAAGTTTACCAAACCTTATGGGGTTAACAATATGGAGACTGAACCGCACTATCTATCTTTAAAGTAACTTCCTATAAAAATTTATTCACTTCCTCACTACCCGTATCAGGTTAATACAAATAAAATACAAAAAGGGTCAGTAATATTTAATTCGCAATTCTTACAAATATTGATATTACCAATCAGTGATTCTGATATAACTAAAATTATTATTACATAATGAAAAGTATATTTTTAAATTGCAGTATCTATGTACATGCTTGTATATGAATTCTGAATTACCAAAATCTTCAAAATTGCATGGAATATATTTGGAATAGAATTCTAATTCATAATTAAACTAACAAGTTGTAGAAGAATAATATGATGATAACATTTGCGTAAATATGTTCCCAATTATAGTATAGTAAATAAATTTTCATTGCTAATAGTGTATTTATATTTGATGCATTCGTAATATAATTACAAAACTATTTCGAATATATTTGTATATCATTTTTAGATTTGAGTATACTTGAATATAGATTATTATTCTCGTTTCATAATCAATAACTAAAAATAAATTTGGAAAAGAATATATTAGTACCTTAGTATACTATACTATATTATTATATTATAATTAAATTATGTTCCTAACATGTACTTTAGGAATATGATGATTATATTTACGTAAATATGTTTCCAATTTGCGTATATGAAATTCATTATCATTGCAAGTGGTGTATTTGAATTTGATGCTTCGGCAAATAACTACAAATTATTATTACAAAATTGGAAGAAGCATTATTGAATTGATGCAAAATGGGGGCAAATTTTGGTGATGCTTGTCAGTTACTTCAAGACACCATAAATTAAATTGACCCTTACGAGATTTATGTGACTTCAAAAAAAAAAAAAAAAAAAAACATTTGAATGGTGTGTAAATGCAAAATGGGGGCAAATTTTGGTGATGCTTGTCATTTACTTCAAGACACCATAAATTAAATTGACCCTTACGAGATTTATGTGACTTCAAAAAAAAAAAAAAAAACATTTGAATGGTGTGTAAATGCAAAATGGGGGCAAATTTTGGTGATGCTTGTCATTTACTTCAAGACACCATAAATTAAATTGACCCTTACGAGACTTATGTGATTACAGAAAAAAAAATAAAAAAATATGTGAATGGTGTGTAAATTAGATAGTCCCTCCAAAGTTTTATGTGACCTCGAAAATTCTAAAATAGAGAAACCACTAACCCTAAACCGTAACCCTTAAACCCTGATCCCTGAAACCCTGAACCCTGAAACCCTGAACCCTGAACCCTCAAGCTTGAACTCAGAAATGGCCTATTACGCCAGCACTCCCATGAAAAGTGTGGGAACAGAAACGTGGCTTAAAGGTCGTGGTACGTGACTCTAATAAATCATGCCCTGGTGTGGCTATCTACGTAACAGATCTAGACATATAAATACATCTTGGTCCTTCGTAGAGAGCGACTATAGTACAGTAGTGGACCAGGTGATGATATGGACACTCCTACAGAAGTAGGGGGGACAGATCGAGATTCGCTGCATCATGAAATGGAAACCACCCTCACGAAAGTACTGCTGGATGGTTTATGCATCATGACATGTATGTTCCCTTCAAATTCAAACCTGAAGGGCTCGATCTTGTTTCCCCCTTCTGAATTGGCGGGGATTCTCCGTTTGAATTCTCTGCTGGACCGCCATCTCCTGATTCATTCACATCAATTCAGAGCAGTCTCCTCAGAGTTGTTTCATTAGCGCGTTTCAGAGTACCAGTTTCCTGCAACATAGCATGTCGTAGACGGGTTGTAGAACCTTGGACTGGTGGTAGAACCTGAGATTAGAGGGTTGCGGGGGACCGAGGATGGGATTGAGGTGCCGGAGAATCATTCGAGGAGGCGGAGGGAGCATCTGCTCGGGTGTTTAGAGCGGCCGATTACATTCGCAGGGAGCGCAGGTATGATCTCGGTCTTTCCTTGGAAGATCTTTTGTCAATCGGGTTTATTTCATTGCTCTTGAATGGTGTGTTCTATCTCCTGTACACGTTACATGTGCTGATCATGTGATCCATCGCGGAATCCCCTATTGTAAGTAGAATTGTTCATGTAGTTCTCCGCGGATTATGTAGAATTTGAAAAGGTATCGGGGAATTTCTAGTTAAGATCAACCCTTGCATGTTGCATATTGGTGGAATGAACTGCACTTATGTGATTTCCGTGTTGTTGTAGAAATTATTCTGTACGGACAGGAATCTCACTGTACGGACAGGGGGTGGCGAGGTGGAGGCTGCTTCTTCGTGGACCCAACTACACTCATCGGGAGATCCCTCGATGCTGCTTTGGAGATCATAATCGAGAGACACTCATCGGGAGATCCCCCGATCCTATAGAAGTTAGACCCTCATCGAGAGATCCCCCGATACTTCTTTGGAGATCCTCATCGAGAGACCCCCATCGGGAGATCCCCCGATCCTAAAGGATTTAGACCATAATCGAGAGATCCCTCGATACTTCATTGGAGATCCTCATCGGGAGATCCCCCGATCCTATCGAATTTAGACCCTCATCGGGAGATCCCTCGATCCAATAGAATTTAGACCCGCATCGAGAGATCCCCCAATACTTCTTTGGCTCTCGTGAAAATGGACTCTGAGAGTGACAGTGACGGTCCCCAGATGCCGTCTGTGGGTCCTTCCCGTCACGACTTCTCTCAGGAATCAACTGCTCGCTCAGATGAGCTTCGACCCGGGCAGTCTGTGAAGCTTGTCGTCCCCCGTTTCGGAGATGTTGGAATCGGATCTGTTGTCGACGTTAATCCTTCTGGGCAGTGGCTTGGGGTTTGCATTCCACCTGGCTCTTCAGAATTTATTCTTGTGCGACCATCAAGCATCGTGTCGGACGCAGAGGACCTCTTCCTCGAACCACGCCAGAGAGGCTGCATCGTTTTGAGGGATGCTTTGAATCGAACAGTCCTCTGGAGAGCTGGTGATGCGATTGCATTGTTGCAGGATCCTCGTACGAACGATGTTGAATACGTTCGTCAACAATCCTGGATTGGTCTGGAAGTTCAGAAAGTGGACCTTGCGGGTGCGGTTATAGCCTCCGGTAGAGTGTTCTGCTCAGAACCGGAGGAGTATTTCCGAGACGGAAGATTGGGCGAGGGATACATTGGAGTGACAATCCTCGACGTCTTTGTCGGGGACACTGATGCCATAATGAGTAATGAGCGTTGGTTGATATCTGAATGCAAATTCCCGAACGGCCCTTCTCTTCGGTCAACAGTAGAGCACTTCTCCCGAATCCCAATGGAGGTAGATCCACAGGAGCACCTTGGAGGCAGACGGAAGGCACCTTACCGGTTTATAGTGCGGAAACCTAAAACGCATGAAAAACGTTTGCTGTACAATACGAAGACAGCGGATGCGGAAGTGAGGAAGGTTAGCTCCGAACGATGCTGCTCGAAGCATTGCTGTCAGACATTTCCCCAGGAGCTCACGCTAATAGTGCGTAAGAAATTCTATTCGAAATCCTTTCAGGGAAGACGGGAATACGGGATTGCGGCGGGTGGACAGATGCATTCAGTCAACGGTGACCGTAGGAGGAAGTACTTGACGCTGCATGGTTTGGAAGTTTGCGCAACTGCGTGGTATCTTATTCACGGAGTTCCCAAGTCAACTTTTCATAGCTATGTCCAACGATACAACGAAGGGGTTCTATCAACAGCGCATGGAAACAAGGGCTACAAGCGACCGAGGATCGGAACAGTTCAAGTCATGGGTACTATTGCTGCTATTGTAGACGAGAATGCAGATCAGATGCCCCATTAAATGCGAGGAATCGGAAATGGACGAGTGGACACTCTGAAATATCTTCCAGCAGGCAACAACTGGAAGCGGGTGATGGCTGACGCCAATGAGGTATGAGTCCTTGTCATGCATTTCTTGTAGTGTCATTGCATCGGGAGATCTCCCGATAGAGGTTACTTTCGTATTGACAGTCAGTTCTCTGTCTTATAGAATCGTTGCACTCTACCTACGTCATGCAATATAGAACTCTTTTTCTCGTCTTCGGTGATTTGTCTGAATTTGTCGTCTAATACTTCGAGCTTGTTTGCTTGCGTGCGTCGCTTTCTTTTCCTCACCAGCCATTTGAACGTACCGGTGCTTTGCAGACAAATGTTTCATTAGGTCTGCCTACAGTGAGCCAGTCTACAATTAGTAGAATTAGAAGTTCACTCTTCAACAATATCGCAATCAAACCGGTTGGAAGTTCTTTTGCGAAATGCTCAACATGTGACCAACTTCAAGAATTCATTCTGAAGTCAGCCAACGGAAGTCCAGAATATGTTGACTTCGTGAAGCAACGGGAGGAGCATCTTGCTCACCAAGCCTCTTGTCGTCGTCTGTATGGTGCATGGCGCGAAGAATCAAAGCGCAATCCCAGCGAGATTCTGTGCATCATTCATGACAAGATGGATACTGCAAAAACCGCCCTTCCCCGGATGCGGGTTACAACAAAGGCTACTCAAGGTTTGGGCCAACTTCCCATGAACGTCACTGGTATGGTTTCACATGGGCACGGGGATGGCGCCTATGCACATTACTGTCCTCAATGTTGGCCAGGAGATTCTAACGCCACAATATCGTCGTTGGCGAGGCTGTTCCGTCGACTGGAAGGCCCCTCATTTCGGGAGTCTGGGAAACTATTTGAGTACCCCCCGCAAAACTCACTGTTCGAGACATTGTTGAGGGGGAAGTCTAGGTGCCTCGACATTTTACCGCGTATCGAGGGATCCCCCGATGTCCCAGGGTCGAAACCTTTACCGAGGAAGTTATACCTTCAACTGGATAACTCCGCCAAAGATAACAAGAACCAATATCTCATGGCGTTTCTCTCCCTGCTGACTGCACGGGGTGTTTTCAAGGAAATTCAGGCTGGATTTCTACTAGTGGGTCATACGCACGAAGATATTGACGCTTATTTTAGCCATTTGTCGAAGGCATTAAAAAGCAAGAATACGTTCGTTCTAGCGGATCTAATGAAGGCCTTCATGCAGTCCCAGGAGTTGTCATTCATGCCGGAGTTCATTCAAGAGGTTGCAGACTTCAAGTCTTTCATCAAAGGCTATCAAAGTAGTGGTGCAGCACGCCTTATTGGACTTGGAGAGATGCACCTTTTCAAGTTCTATGTGGACAATGATGGTTGGCCGGTTATGAGGTACAAGAAGTCAGCCGTCAACCCACAATGGCTACCCCTCAACAGACCCCCTATTCGATTGTGGAATGAAAACATGGATGGCGGCCCAAAACTTCCTCACGGCTCACCGAAGCCGGTTCCGTTCAAACCTATGTGGGGAAGTGAGGTTCCTAAATCTACTGGGAATCAGGTGAAGGCGAGAGAGACCGCAGCCAAAGCTACTGAGAACAAGAAATTCATGAAGTGCGGACTCCAAAAGTACATTGAGTACTGGAAAAATGGAATGGCAAAATGCGAGGGATTTGCAGCAGCGTTTGGGCCTTATGTTGACTACTGGACTCGTTTGTTGTCTGAGCTTGATAAGCCTTTGCCAGTGACAAATCCTCATTTGTTAGAAGGTTTCTAGCCAAGCCATGACTGGAGGGACGTATCCAACAGAGTACCGCGCCCAAGATTTTTATAATTTTTACTGGAGGATGTGACTCCTGAGGATGAGAAACCAGAAGCGTATTGTGGCCCAGCAAACCAAGCTCCGGAGAGTCCTTTCAATCCGTGACGTGATATTCGGCCTGGCAGCTGGGTTCGTTTGAGACCTGAAGATCCACTCATTTGTCCTATATGGCAGGGAAGAGCAGCGACTGCTGTATGCAGAGAGGAAGGCCATGTAAACCATGGGAAATTTTTAATTTAGTTTTGGGAACCTCGTAGCGCGGAAAGAGACCTTGCATTGAAATACCGTAACTGTTGGTCTGCTAAGTGGGTAGTAGAGACGCGTGCTCCGGAGTGGGTCTCTGTTGGTGCAGCTCTGTTTCAAAATTGGTCAAAAATCAAGGACCCGTCCACTAGAACCATTCCTAAGAAATCTATGGAGGCTGCTTTAGCAAACTTAGAGAGAGCTAACGCAGTTGATCCATGATCCTCTATGCCACTTAGGCACGACAGACGGTCATCCCTCGATGATTACATCTGAGTCACCTGTCTTCCTCATTCTCTATTAAAGAAATAAGAGTCATCACTGCTTGACCGTTTCTCATCCCCATGTAATATCATCCTTCCTCGTCTCAATGATGTTTGTTTCTGAGATTTGTGACACTTTAAGAACCATGACGATCATGACTGCGCAACGTGGAGACTGGTTGTGGAAGCAGATGGAGTAGTGGGAAACTGGAGGAAGGAAGTAGAAGCTTTCAAAACAAGGGGGGAAGGAGAGAAACTGCAGATTCATACGCCCAGTTCATTTGGTGTCGATAAACTTGAACTCCGGGCGTTCTGTTCAGGAGCGACTTTGGCAGCGGCAGTAGAAAGCAACGCAAGTTCCCGAGCAGGTGAGAGCAATGCACACATGCAGGGGCCATGGCCAATCGACTTTAGTTTTTAGTTGAAATTCTCTTCTTTGCGTTTTTGGTTGTGTTGCGTATCGACTCTGTTGGGTTCTTGAGCAATTAGCAACACGAGTCATTGAGATTAGCTGGTGTATTAGTTTGAGCAGATACGGGGGGCATGTAATTAGGTTTTGGTCCACTGGAGTCGTCGTTTTCCTAATACATATGGACATACAATGTGGACAGCCTGATCCCACTGTATGTTGTTGCATTTGTCGATCGAGTACTTTTGTTGAGGTGGAAATTTGGCTAAGTGCTGCGATGAACTTGTAGAAAAAAGGATTTGCTGTTTAGGGTTCAGGGTTTAGGGCTCTGGAGGTGGATTTACATTCATATACATCATGTGTTTCAGTTGAAGGGTTTGAGATAACATATCTTGTCATCAGTTTTTTAGTTTCTTTGAAGTGTGTTGTGGTTATTGGTTCTTTCGGATCTGGTTTTATGAACTTCATGTGGGTCTAGAATTTTCTAATTTTTTTCTCTTGAATTTTTTTTTCCACAGTTCCCAGGTATGGAACAGGATCCGACTCTCACGAAGGGGAAGATGATGATGATTGAGGATGGTTCAACCTCCCAGAGGGAAGTCCAGAATATGGTCTTCAATGGAGATTGCGAGAAACCAGAACTTCCAGTCTGGAGAGATTCAGCAGCAAGGAGAGGTGGAGAGTTTCAATTCATGAAAGATGCACCTCTCAACCTGCCATGCCTACGACATTGGCTGAAGGATCTGAAGACATTTCAAGAGACAACAAAGTATGAAGTTCCTGATTATGACAAAGTTTCTGCGATGAATTGTGAAGGATGGGATGGAACTTGGAGCTCCATTGCTTTGAGGCAATTTGTGGCCGTTGCAAATGCAACTGGGGTGATGCACCCTCCAAGGAACAAGAAGAACCAACTCGACTACATGAGGAATCAGGTCCTTTCCATCATGAAGCACCTGGAAGAGACAATGGAGATAGAAGGGGCAATGGAGACAGAGCCAGCTCCAGCTCCAACAGTGCCAACTCCGACAATGGCAACTCTGAAAGCGACTGGATAGTCTTTCGCCAAATATCAAGCCGCCATCAACAAAATGGAAGAAAACCTCAAGAAAATGGAAGAAAACCGCAAGGATTTGTAAGTGTGGTGGATGCCTTACGAGGAGGATTTTACTTCTGATGTAGCGGATATGTTGTAGTCAGAGACTTCAGGTGCCATTGAGGCAGGTTTTGTAGTTCTATGTTTCAGCGGACACGTAGGAGATTTTGTGTAAAAACATTCCTACTGTTCTCGTTCTCTGGACAATTCTGTTTAAGTCCATTCTCACAGACTTTAGTTGCCATTGAGCCCGGTTTAGAATTTTGACTAGATGACATGAAGTACTCGTAATTGTAAATTCTCAATCTGTAATGGTGGTTGTATGAGCACGGTTACACCTATTTGTTAAATAGGTTTGAATGTGTGAATATCGCAATGCACTGGATCCGCAGGACGTAATTGACCGATTTCAAAATTAAAATAAATGAATTCCTCAGAAAACATAAACCAACATCGCACAGAAAATAACGCCCTAAACCAAAACTGTTTACAGTTTTTTGATCGGAGATCCTATATGCTGTTTAGGTACGACATCGGGAGATCCCTCGATGATTACGTCTGAGTAAATAAGTCCTAGTCCTAATGATGCAAATGATGAGTAAGCTAGTCCGAGTCGGCTACCAGCCCAGTAGGGGAGTAGGGGCTACTAGACTAGGTCGACGTTGGCAATTAGTCGTCCAGAAAACCCTAGAGAAGTGGATTACTAGAACGTTTACCAGTTTACTAGACGAACTCGTCGGCTGTCCAGTGTAGAAGAAGGTCGCATACTGTAGAAGCAGGTCGCATACCGTAGAAGTTAGTCGCATATTGTCCAATATTTTGTCGTTATGGTGAGGCGGGGTAGCAATGTGAGACCACTGGGTTATCAGGAGTCACCGGCTGACCTCGAGGAGCTCCGGCCATGGTATAGGGCGGTGGTCGCCCGTTCTCGCAACACCGCCATTCCAGAGTTCAGATACATCACACGCCTTCTGCAGCCAGGTGCGCGGTGGTTTTGGAGTATTGCTCAAACCATTGAGTTGTTGGAGATCTCTGACGCGTCCGGCATCGCCTTCCCACTGACGTTCGAGGAGTCCGAGGAGTCCGAGGAGTCCGAGGAGTCCGAGGAGTCCGGGAGTGTTGGCAGTGTGCACTTCAGCCACACAGGGGAAATGTCAACGCAAACCATGTCAACTTCAGGGTGGCTCCGCCTTGTTGACGAAGCTTACGACATCTCGGGGGGTGATGGAAGTCGGTGCTCTGGCCAAGATCAGTGGTGCGGAGGGAACGCAAGCCCGCAGTCCACGTATTCGTCGTTTGGATCCGTGCATCCATCTGTCGATACTGGGTGTAGTGTTGTCCGAGCCAAGTCTACTGCGAAGGACTGATCGTCTGTGGGTCCTTCCCGTCTGTGGGTCATTCCCGTCTATGGGTCCTTCCCGTCAGATGTTTACAGTTTTTTGATCGGAGATCGTATATGCTGTTTAGGTACGACATCGGGAGATCCCTCGATGATTACGTCTGAGTCACCTGGCTTCCTCATTCTCTATTAAAGAACGCCCTCCTCATGTTCCCATAGTAATAGATTACGTTCGCTGTATGTCTTGCGCAGAATTCCATTGCCTGATGCTCAGTTCGTGGTGATTGTCAAGAGGATGAGTCCGTGCTTTAGACCTGCACTTCTCGGTTTTAATCCCTGAACTTCATACCATCTGATCCTGTTTTCCTCTTTGCTTCTGAACTTGCAGGCATTTTCCACATGTTTAACTTCTTCCTGCTAATCAGCTCAGATATCGGAAGGGGACTTTAGCAAGTAGTTAGCAAGACCGTTATATCTTACGATGTTTGGTAACCATAGATGTAAAAACAGATCACTTTCATCTTTTTGTATCTCTTGTCGAAGGTGTCCCCCGTGTGGGTTGTGAACTACTTTTTGAATGGAATGCCTTCAAAACAGAGTTGCTTTGAATAATAAACAGAGTTTCATTTGATGCTTTCATATTTGTATATTTCGTATTCTAAGATTTCCATGGTTTGGAATAAATTTAGTAGCAGCAAATCTAGAATAGTTTCAAAACTGCTTCACATTATAATATGTCGGTCATGTTTGATATTGGGGTATTGCGTGAAAAATACTTCTGAGGCCGCAAGCCTTGTACCTGATTGTATGTTTGCCATGTGATATCCATGGTTCTACTCTGACATCGCGGGATCCCCCGATGAATGGTAGAGTACTTCCGAGCCCACATCTCTTCCTCTCTTCCGTTGGTCACTGTTGATGCAGTGGTGTATGCAACTTCGTCGTGGATCATCGATCCGACGTGTAGAACCATTCCCAAGATAGCCATGGAATCTGCGTTAGCAAATGTATTGGGAGACAATGTTTCTGATCGGAGACCATATGTGCTGTTTAGGTACGACATCGGGAGATCCCACGATGAGTCCGTCTGAGTTAATTCTCTTCCTGAGATAATTCTCTTCCTTCTGATCGGAGATCCTATGTGCCCCCATCTGGTCTATTCATTTGTATTACCGTAATCCCAATGTATGTATATCTCGGTCAAGTTGGGTGCTGGGGATCCCGTGATGAATATTCTAGAGCCGAAATCTCTTCTGTTTTCCGTTCCTTGCTCGCAATGTACGTATAATTATCTGGGTCAGGTTTGCTATCAAGGGATCTCGTGACACATACTCTGGAGCCCAAATGTCCTCTGCTCTTTAATATCTCGCTCGCAATTTACTTATATCTTGGTCAAGTTCGGTGTCGAGAGATCGCGTGATGAATACTTCCCGTCCACGACGGTTCTTCCCATACATTGTTACATTTATGCTCTAAATTTGAGGACCAATTATCGGGTGATTACTTAATTCTGGACTCTGGACAGTCCAGAAATAGTTAAATATGGCATTACGGAAGAAGAAGATGATGCGAGCCGCGGTTCCAAGGAGCCATAGTCGGAAAGTGGTGGAGCTATCTACCGCAACCCTCAGGACGACGACGAGGTTGAGATGGAGGAACTCAAAGGGGATGGAGACGGCGAAGACGATGAAGCCGAGGAGGGTGAGAAGGAGGATACAACACCCGAAGGTTCGTTTTTCTGTCACCCTCTTCGTTATAGTTTTTGCTCACATCCCCTTGGTAGGCTGCACCATTTGAGCCCGAATAACGATGCTGGTACCGGCGTCGCCTTTTAGGGTTCCCTCGCTTCTGAACCCTAAAATGCGACGCCGGTACCGGCATCGGCTTTTGTGCCCAAATTGGTTTCGCCTTCTATGGCGGTGCCGATATCGGCTTCACCTCTCGGTGTGTCCTCAAGGGTGTCGTCGGTACCGGCGGGGATCAGGGCAGGGATCAGTTTGAGACCCGAATGCGATGCCGGTACCGGCGGCACCATTCTGGGCACATTCTCCTTGCCGGAAGGGCCCTAAGATCCTGACGCCGGTACCGGCGTCGCTTTTGGGCAGTCAACTGCGTCAGTCTCCCTGGTCTCGGGCTGATGCCTAACTGTTTTTTTTCAGATGTTTAGATCGATGTTAGGTTGGGTTTACGATGGTGCACATGGTCATTTTAAGATTGCTCGGCACTAACACTAATTCTTACCTTGTGCAGTACCATTGACCGAGCGCGAGGTGAACCAGGTTCTGCATGAGTTAGTTGCGAGCCAGACAGTCAACACCGCGTCGAGGTTGGAGAGATTGCGATGGCAACCAAAGAACAAAGGCCGCCTCTTCATTCCTCTGTGCCGTATGATTTCGTTGCCGGTGGTAAGGCCGTACTTGAAGAATGATGTATCGACTCTGCAGGTTCATTTCGTAAGAGATGGTTACATGGAGGGAAACGGGTATTTTTTCGTGGCACTGGAGGATAACCACGGACACACATCGGAGGTCACACCTGCTATTGAAGAATCTTGGTCGAAAGAATGGAGAGAGGTGAATGAAGATTTCGAAGCGACCCTGCTTGCAGACGATGATCTCAAGGTCTTTTCAAAGAAGATGTTTATGGTATGGGATGGAAACCACAGGTTGCAGGCTTGGTTGCCGATTATTGAGCAATTTCATGCTGGTGACATTAATTGGCATTACCGAGTTGAGAGCGTTGTCCTCGACCCAAAGGGTGAAATTCCATCGGTGCTCACAGCCCTTCACGAAGTGAACTGGTAAGGAGCGATCTGATTTTTTCTTCAAGTGATAGTACACAATTTGTCGCAATTTAGTACACAGTTTTATGACTTTGTTTGATTTGAACATGCAGGAGAAATCAGAAATCGCATGTCTCTACCAACCTTGTGCACAGGCTTTATCGGTTACAGAACATCGCTCCTCAGCCTGTGGAGTATTTCGAAGGGCTTGTTTCTCGGTCTGTCATCGATGCTGCAAAGAAAAAGCAGTCTGGAAAGAATCGGACCTGGTATACGCTGTCTGTAGAAGCCCTGAATGCGGTCTTGCATCAGGTGCGAAGATTCACCCTGTTTTCTTACCTAGTTTAAATCCACGCTCTTATTATGACTTAAAACTTGATTTTATTTTTTGTTATAATCTTGCTTGCAGCACGAGATCGGGGAGGCAGCTCACGCTGCCCAACAGCGTTATCAGTTGGCTAATCTCAACCCGAGCCAATGGACCGAACGCTTAGCAGATGAATGGGTCACAAAGGCGGTCCAGAGGGTGGAGGATAAACTAGCCGGGGAATTGAGGAAAATGTTGCCAATCGCTTACCCGAAGCACTCCTCCAAATTTCTTGAAGAAATCAAACTCCATTATGAGAAGGCAGATGATAAGCCGGAGATGCAGCAGGAGAAGCTCTGGATGTTGGCGACCTCTGCCATGCCAGCAAGCATGATGGTCAAGTGGCTCCAGCGATGGAACTCCTCGGAGGCAATCAGGGTTGCCCACAAGTTTCCGAAAATTGGATTCTCGGATGCGGTTTTCCTGCCTTGGCTACATAAGGCTACCTAGTGGGCTCAAGTTAGTATCTCTCAAATTACTGTTTCTGGCTCTTTAGCATCCTTAGGTACCCGCGTAAATATTGGTACGCCCTTTTCTTATGTTTTGTCTGTTTTTTCCATTTGCGTGACTGCTAGCAAGGTGCTTCAAAAGCACCGCCGGTACCGGCGGTGCTCTCAGAGCAACCCTGCAGTCGACAAGCAGGTTGCTTCGACAACCTGCTCGTAACTGCCCGTGTGCTCTGAGAGCACCGCCGGTACCGGCGGTGCCTCCTGAGCGCCTCCACAGTCTCAGAGAGAGCTAATAGGACAGCCTTCTCTGAGACTGTGGAGGTGCTTCAAAAGCACCGCCGGTACCGGCGATGCTATCAGAGCATTCGAGCAGCCAACGAGCAGGCTGTTTTTTAACCTCCTCGTTGACTGCCTAGGTGCCTAAAAGCACCGCCGGTACCGGCGGTGCCTCCGAAGCACGTCCACGGTCTCAGAGAAGGCTGTCCTGTTAGCTCTCTCTGAGACTGTGGAGGTGCTCAGGAGGCACCGCCGGTACCGGCGGTGCTTTTGAAGCACCTCCACAGTCTTAGAGAAGGCTTCAAGAAGGCCTTCTTTGTGACTTGGAAGTTGCTTCAAATGCACCGCCGGTACCGGCGTTGCTCTCAGAGTACCTGGGCAGTCAACAAGGTGGTACGTTCGAAGACTAACTCGTTGACAGGCGGGTGGTCTGAAAGCACCGCCGGTACCGGCGTTGCTTTCAGGGCTCCATTGCAGTCGACGAGCTGGTCTTCTTAGGAAACTGCTTGTTGATTTTTGGGTACTCAGAGGGCATCGCCGGTACCCGCGGATCGTTTGGAGCAGCCTAATTTGACTGACTTCTGTGCTCACAAGCACCGCCGGTACCGGCATTGTATTTAACATGGTTTGTTGACATAATAGAGATGGTCTATGTGTTGCAGTTGGCGATTGAGGCCGAGGAGCTTTTCAAGGGAGTGATTACGGATCTCGGGGTTCAGGTCGACTACGCACCGGTTAATGGTGACCCAATCGACAACATCTTTGACTACGTTGAGGCAATGAGATGTCAGCTCTGGGATACTGCTTTTTTCAGAGAGTTGAATGGAGACCTTGTCCATAAGAACAAGAAGTCAGACCAGCAGCCGAATTTTCAACCCGCGGTTCGAAGAATCTTGTATCGGTACTTCAAGTACATTCTTCTGCCTAGAAAGGCGATCTCGAAGGTACCCCCCTTCTTCCCGAATTACTTAGATGTTGACAGCGCCGAATGCATGTATACAGCTGCGATTCTGAAGGCATGGGAACCACAACATTACGAAAGATGTGGCTGGTACTTGGATTGCCCTCCGAAGAAATGTCCGGCTTTTGACATCGCACTGAGGGACTCCATTCAGCCCGAACTTGCCAAGATACCAAAGGCACCTCCAGTTGCTGCTTCTCAGGCTTCTCCTACTCCTCCGGCAGTTGGATCTTCAAGGGGAAAGGGCGGAGCGAAAGCAAGAAGGAATCGTAAGAGGAAGGCCGAGGATGAGGTAAAGGACCAAGCCGAAGAGGAGGAGGACATTCCAGCCACTACAGCTGCAGCCAACAAGAAGGTCGAGCCCGGACCAGCAGAGTCACATCCGAGTGCAGGCACCCCCGACAGACCAAGGAAGAAATTGCTGCTCGGCCCATCTTCAAAGGATGACTCTGAGGAGTTGACACCTCCATCAGTTAAAGCAATGTCAGCAAGCCAGGCTGTCACCGCAGCAGTGCCAAATTCTCAAGTCCTGATTCTTGACGAATCGTTTCATTCCATGGTTCAAGTCAGAGACAAGACCGGCCAGTTTCCTCCCTCATTCGAAGCCATGGTGTCTTTCCTCAAGAGGGTGAGACATCATTTGAATCATCTCTGTATTTCAAATATGTTTTCTGTTATTATTTATCTTCTTAATGATATTCTTGTAATTTCAGGTTAGATCGAGTGGGAAGTTTTACTTCGCTGGAAAGCTGAAGGAGAAGCCAGCTGTGGACCTGGTCATCGCTGATTACCTCGACGGTTTAGTTGTTCCGGGTGATTCACCCCGCCCTGGAGGAGTCCCCAATTGGAACAGTAAGGTTCCAGACTTCTTGAAGTGTGTGATTGGCTTCTGCGGTCAGTACCTACATGATGACGGTGCCCTACTTCTCTTCTACCCTGACTGCAGCAAGATCAGAAAGGAAGTCTGTGCTTTTTTGAACAACAACAATCTGCAAGTGAAGACCGAGTGGCTCGTCTACAATTCGCTACATATGACCCACCCATCGGACGCCTCTAAGATGGTACCATACTTTGCATTAGTCATTGATCGTATTGTTTGCTTTAGTCTACGGTATGTGCTTGTGGCGAAGCTAGGCTCGCCCAACTCCGTTCACCAAGCCTCGAGGCGGCGCAGAGGCGTCGCCGGTTACGGAGGTGCTTTTCTAGCCCGTAAGTCTCCAATGCAGCATGGCTGCATGTCCCTTGGAGATATGGTGCTTGAAAGGCACCGCCGGTACCGGCGATGCCTTTACTGCCCCTTCCTGGACATGGCAGTGGTTGATCTGCAGCCCCTCGGCAACCAGCGCTATGGCCAGGCCGAGGCAGCAAAGGCATCGCCGGTACCGGCGATGCCTTTCATGCAATTTCTTCGTGCTTGCGAATAGCAACTGCAATAACAAAGAAGGTGCATGAAGGGCATAGCCGGTACCGGCGATGCCCCTTGGAGAACCTCTCAGCTTCTAATTGCATGTCGATCATTGGCAAGCCGAGGACCGGCGGAACCTACGAGGCCTTCAAACCCCTTGTTCAGAACTGATAATTATATCTCATTGCTCTTGTGCAGACTCTGAAGTCCAAGGCCCTTCTACTCGTGCGTTCGTATGCTACGGCAACGGACCGCAAACCTAGGGATTTCATCATTGCAACTCCGCCAGAGTTCAAGAAGATAAACCTGGCCAGAGACGATGTCATTCCAAATATTCTTATAGAGGACCCGACACTCAAGCGACAGGGAAACATATACTGGAGGGGTCCAAAAGAAAAGGCAGTGTCGCTTATGAAGCTTTTCATAGGGGGCCTGAGTCCAGTGGATGGTCTCGTTGTTGATCTAACAGTTGGTACAGGTCAGAGGAGTATTCTTTGTGTTATTTTATTGTAAACAGATTCTTTTTTTTCATCTCCACTACTGACGTTATGAGATGACTGTACGCAGGTGCTTCGATATTGGCAGCCCAGGCATATAATCGGGCCATCTTGGCCTTGGAAGGCGACAAGGAAATCTTCAAACAGGTGCTTCAGCCGCTCATGGCGTCGTCATCGACAGCGGTGGGGAAGGATGTGCCTCAGACTCAAGAACTTTCAGACGACGACGATAATCTTCCACCTGAACAAGGAACTATTAGTCTATGTGAGTAAGTTCTATTTCTTTATCTGCATGTCTTTGTATGTCTTGATACTTTTATGGTAAGTTGATGCAAAAACTGGTAATTAAGTTTTTAACAAGTTGATTTATTATGCAGTCGACGACTGACCATTACAAAAGATTGGAGATATTATCGGTCCCCTACCTCATCAGACATGCAACTTCCATATTTCATCGAGGACCAAGCTCAAGCCTTAGCTGAATACTCATCGCATAGTTCTAGTGCATCTCATAGTCCTCGTTCAAAATACGATCCTACAAGATGTCGTTTTATAGATCACAGTGCAGTTGAAAGTGAGGACGAGTTTATTCCTTGAACATCTCTGACATTGGAATCGTATTCTTTGAAGCAGCTTCTATTACCTCTAACTTTTTATTACATTTCTGCGGCCATTACCTTTGCTATATCATTCATGACATCTCATTGAACTACACGCACTCTCAACTCATTTCAGACTTGTAATGAATGATTCAGTTCAATTCAGTTGTTTATATTCCCGCGGCTTACACATACTACATATGATTGAATGACTAAATAAATGTCATTATCGAAACATTGGTATTTCCTACCCTTCTGAACTTATCATCCCATTGACCTTATAAAAACACCTTTAATAATAAGGTATTATGATATGAGGCTACGTAAAATCCTCTACTAGTCCCATTGTTTGTCAAAACAATGAATTTAAACTTCTCATGACATGTCCCTACTGCTTCTCTTTCCCGCGAACTCCCCTAAGTACATCAGAGAAACCACTGCAGTCATTTAGTTGCTGCCGGTCAAGCTCTCCGCCGAATTGAGCAACCCATTCACCGGTAAGATGTATGGGAGACATGGCTAGATGCTCATCCTTACACACCCTACATCTGTAATTCCCTCCTGCAATCAACTCGGCTGCACAAGGAGGATGCAAAAAACATCCGCAAGAGGACAGTACTGCAGCTTTCCATATAAAACCAAGTTCGCAGTACGCACAGGTATCCTTACTTGCAAATCCCAAAGGTGGAATGGAAGAAGCCTCTGGGTATGAGAAAACTCGAGGTGTCTTTAATGTTAGCATGCTCCCTCTCGCCTTCTCAACACTTTCCTCGGCCAACTTCAAAGCTGCCAAAGCTGCATCGTGAGCGTTTGAGTTCAACTGGACCTCAGCATTAAGTTTGACAATTTCGCTCTGGAGCTCGGCGTCAGCATCCCTAATGCTTTGCAACTGCAAAGATATGACCTCCATTTCTTTAGTCAAGTCCTTATACCCTTGCGCTCCACCTCCCTGTAGAAGAGTCCTCCGTTTCTCTTTCTGCAAAGCACTAAGTTTAGCACAAAGCGCATCTTCCTCTGCATCCGCATCCATATCTTCCATCTTCTTTACAGCTTCGGCGAGTTTCTCATTAGAAACGTTCAGTTCCAGAGAAGCTCGTCTAACATCCTCTCTGCGGGCCTGCTCTTCTGCCTGCGCTGCTAAAAGTGACACAAGACCCGAATCCCCTCCTTTTGCACCCTCTTTTTGTACTGACAGTTCTTCGATTATCTTGCAGAGGCCTTCAACCTGGCAGCGGGTTGCGATTGGTCCCAACTTCGAAGGATTGCGCTTTGCGTTCTTCAGCCAAGCCTTGTGTCAATCAAGTGCCTCCACACACCAATTCAGTGGCTTACTATAAACGAAGGTTGCAAAACACGCCTTCAAGAATCTCAAAGGAAATTTGTTGTTATCAGGTTTGTTACCATACACCTTGAAAAAGTGATGCCTAAACACCTTCAGCTGCTCCATATTTTCGCACCTCCCCAATTCGTATCGTCCTTTCGATGCTCCCTCCTTCCAAACCGCTGTTACTTCCTCGTCCTTGATGAAAGCGTAGACTTTGGAGACGTCTCGTATGAGTGGACCCTGATCGCACAGCCCCACGACAACTGCGAAGAACTCACGACCATATTCAGCAGATCGACCCATTAGCATGGGGGCGGCCAGCACCATCCTTTGTCGCAAAGTGTCCTCTAGTCCGTCTAAGTCAAACGGCTGATCAAACTCCTCTGCAGAGTAGAGTGTCTCACTCTGTCCTACATCACCCTGGTTTGTTACATTGTCTTCCCCACTACCACTATCAAGCGCATCACTGATAACCATAGAAGGACCAGCATTTCTAGGTCTATGCGAGCGACCTCCTCTCCTTCTCTTCCCTGTCATACTTAACACACGGCAAGAGAAACAGCAAATCTTACGCTCTTTCTTACTCTCTGCTACTGTTATCCTTAAAACACACGGCAACTCCCAACATTGCTCACTGACCAAGTTTGGTAAACCCTTTGTATGTTATGGTTCTGAACAGAACCGTTACTTGATATTTATGACATCACATGGTCTGTGTGTCCCACTTAAGAAAACGCATTGAAGCCCCTTAAGACGTCACAATCACCATCATGAGTAAGTGAACACTCCTAAGCCGTGAACCTCAAAGCGTTAACTGAAACAGCACTTGTCTGCATCCTTTCATCTAAAAATCGTTTACACTGTATTTATTATCATCGCTCAGACATGGTAAATCATATCGTCGAATCTATGAAATACTTACAAAAAAATTGCAGTAATATACATTGCAGAGAAGCCAACGTGTTGTTATCAACTTAAAGTTTCCTTTGTTGCTAAGCAAAAAATTTGATAGCTTCTGCCTGAACACTAGTTCTAATAGTGTTCAAGTAGAATTATATTAGAAGATGATATAAAAGGATAAGGAATGAATCACAGTTTTTTATAAGTTCAATTAAAATATTAGAAATGCCTCTTTCTTCACAAAAGTTTAAAGGTCCAAGTGCTCTAGTTTTGGACGCTTTGGTGGTTGATCGTCATCGTCAGGTTCTCTTGTCCGCTTTCGTATTGGAACCCAGTCGAATCGTTTTTCCCAAATTGATGCCCTTTGTCCGCATCCAACTCGGTCCAGCCATATCCCTTCATTATCTGCTTTCTATGCGCAATCTATACAGTCGATAGGCATTGAAACGTGGTTCACTAGTGGAGGTTTCCATATTTTAACATCTCTACGATATGCCATACTCCCCAGGTCTTTAAACTTGCATATCCAAGGCGAACTGAGTAAACGCTTGTCGGTTTGTAGATTTACGGATATGTAAAAAAATCCTTCGGAAATGTGTGCTCGAAGCCGTCCTGGAATTTTCACAGTATTCATTGGGGCATTCATAACTCCAAATGTAAGCAGTAATTCATCATCGAGATCATTGAAAATTGACACTCTATACTCTTTCAGAAATTCGTGGTGGTCCTCGTCCTCCTTCCATTGCTTAAAAAGCTTGTACTGATGTCTACCGCTAAAAGGATGGAACTGAGAAACATACAGACCATCTCGTTCAATATTCCATCGACACAAATATGTATCAGGGCTGGGACCTTGTTCACAGACTGGACAATTGTCATCGTTGAAATTTGCATCTTCGTGCTGCATAAGACGAGCATGTGGATGCTCCCAGATGCACATGTAATTTATCACATATTTTATGGCACAATTCCATTCGCGGATTTCGTATTCAAAATCACAAAACAAATTATCTTCAAAATCGAGAAGACCGCGGCCAACTTCTATAGATGCATGAGCTTTGATTTGATCAAACACGACGTTTTGCTTTATTGGCACACCACGATCATATTGCTTTTCGAAGCAATCTAGCCATACCCTCTTGTGCATATTATTTGTAATTTCAACTGGTGACAATACATTCTGTATAATTTCCTCATCAAATGACTGTACTTGTCGGAAAATTGTCAAAACTAAGATATACATTAGTGCAGAAACGTGTTTAAGTCTATGATTTTCCATGCTTTAAAATAAAAATGAAAGTTAATTGATTTCTAATATAGATTATGAGATTCAAAAATGAAAGGCTCGAAGTTATTTTCTTCAAATGTTGACAAAAGATGTTCTGCAATGAGCGTCCACTTCAATCACATATGATAACTTTTCAGTAACTGTTAAACCTTTTGACTAACGAAAAAGGTTTTTACATAGCAGTTATTTCTTTCATAGTTATCCAGTATGGAATCTGGATACATGAAAATGCAAGCGATCTTTCAAATCTTGAAGACACTGAATTGTGACCAAACTGAGCTGTTAATGGTTTTCTAGTATTGGATTTGAAGTATGATATATCCATTAAAAGATTTCGATAGATAAGAATTGCAATCATGTAATTAGCCCGAATGCACATATAATTCAAAGGCTCAATATATTCAGAGATCACTACTCATATACACCAGTATTGCATTTACGAATTCTTAAGCACATCATTCTCATCTATGATTAGGAGAGACCCAAATACCATCACGAGGAACGACTTTCTCTCCCGGCTCCACCCACATTGCTTTATTTCTATTGTCAATGAGAAATGACCTTAATTGATCTAACTCAATGCAACTAAGTTCAGCAAATGACGCTTTCTCTAATCTGTCATTGCCAATTGGATGTGCTAATATCCAGGAGCTCTTAAAAATATTCCAGTTCACGTTGAAGCGAAACGCTTCATAGTCTCTCTTCGGCGTCCAGTGTCCCTCCGAGTTTGTATCGTAATCCCATCTTGCAAGTCTGAGGCAAGCGTACTCTGGGCTGTTGTCGATCTCACGTCTCCATAGCTTCGACACTCCACGAGCACTCTGCATGTCCTCGAACGTGATCACTACTGGAGGACTCCAACCTTGAGTTGTACCAACACAGACTGATTCCCAAAGGTCTGGTCCATCTGCCATCCGCCGAAGCAGATTCTGAAGAATTGTTTCACAAGCAACAACTTCAAAGGAATTGCTCATCCTCTCAAACCTTCCCTATGGATTGAAAGAGTCCAGACTATTTTGGTTGATGACTATAATCAAGCAGTCCCTAAACCTGTATGGTTTATATGGAATTGCGAGTGTAAAAAAAGGTAGAATAAATCTTATCTGTAGTCGATGGAATTATCAGTAATGACAAGAAACTTTAGAGAGGATAAATTTTTGACTTAGCAATACAATTATTCCACACAGTTTTCAAGTAATCCTAAGAACATTTCAAAGCCCTTCTTTACATTCAAGAGTGAATTACAATCATCTCTGCACTCTTATTCAAATGCAGATGAAGCACGACTATTATTCAAATTTATGTTTTATCTTAAAAAATCGACTGCCTCTTTGTTTACCGTTTCTATCGTATCAGAGACAGTATCAGAATAATAGATTCCCTATTTTCAATCGGAAAGGTATATGTAATAGAAGAAGATTTAGGCTTGTTAAAAGCTGTAGAACCCTAAACAGAGGGCATGACGTCATCATGACGTCAGCCCTAATTATACAATGTCACCCTAAACCTAGAAAAAAAAATTAAATGAGGTTAAGAATTCCACGGAGTTACACACTCTTACTAAAAATATTCTAAAAATATAACCCCATCTTTTAAAATTTCCCACGGTCATAGGGTGTTTTATTTAATTAAATGGGTGTTCAAATATCAAATTTCTGCTCTCAAATCTGCGCTCGCCGCTCTCCGCTCACCGCTCGCCGCACGCATGCTAACTTTCCCCTTCGGCGGTACACAGGGCGTCCTCAAACAGTTTGTGGACGTCGTGCTGGCCATTTTGATCGAAGTCTGGATCTTCATCTTCACGTACAGGATTTTGAAAATCCACTTTGGGCCCGCTTTAATTATCTACAATCCAATCCTCGTCACTGTAGTACCACGCTCCATCCTCCGGGTACCCTCTTGGACGATCTCCTCCAATCATAGAGCGGAATGGAAATGGATCGCGTTTGTAAGAATTTAGATTCGTCATTATTGCGGCACTGGTGTAACGGTGGCCTCCACGACAGAGCTTGCATGGGCATGACCACCTTCTTATAGAGACCTCTCTGCTTGCAGCAAATTCAAGCTCATGACGGTGAATGATCTCCTCAGTCGATCTCCACTTGCGTTATCTAATTGGAAACACCATTTTTGCACAGATGCCCTTCTGAAAGGTTGGGATGCCGCCTTCATACAGCTAATGGTGTTCAAACGCATGTGTAGATTATGTTAAACCCCGTCTAAAGTGACAGAAGAAAGCGTTTTAGAAGGCTTTACATGCCGTTTCAAGTGACATTAACCTGATCTCACGGATACAATATAGAAGCTTATATCGCTTTTCAAGTGACGCCACATGACGTCTTTGTAGATGTTACATTATCTTACAACACGTTTTCGATGACGCAAAACTATGTGGCACATATCACCTAGTCAAATCTTATATCCAAAGACATATTTAGATATCCGGGGCTTCGTAAACAATGATACGGATTCTGCCACTAATGCCACTCATTGTTTAAACATTTTGGTAGCCTTGCTACCGCCCATGAGCAGTACTATTTGCGTCGTCAACAGCGAAGTCTAGTCTCTCCTAGCCCTGGTGATGTTCAAGACTGATTGCAATTTCAGCTGCGGGCACGGTTGAAGATGTAGGTCGCGGTAAGCGCTTAGGCAAACGCGACACGTACATCTTTCTGTCCCCAACGGCACTAGCATATGGATTGACCGCGCATCGGTTTGTTCTTGGAGGAATCTGCCTCATCATTTTTGGCTTCCTACAGAAACTTGCGATCCTCGAAATGTTTCTCAAACTGCAAAGCTCAGAATATGGGCCTGGTCGCGTAGGATTCAAGGTGACCATGTTTGCCGCTTCACTAATCACGGCCTCTTCTCTTTCAGTGGGAATCAAGTAGTCATCTAGGTTTGAAAGGATATTGATCACGTCGCACTCTTCGGCACTCGGAATTCAAACTTCACTCTCCATTTCTACCATCCCCATACTGCTTATATCTTGTGGACATTTGAGACACCTCACCGTTTTGTGGTCGGCCATAACCTGAAGCTTATGTCCCGTTTCAAGCGACGGCATGTGATGTCTTAGTACCATTACATTATGTTAGGATGCGTTTCCAATGACGCGAAATAATGACGGAGGTATGATGAGTTAGATCATAAAACCAAAGCAATGACATAAAGTAATGTTGGTTACATGTTCATCAAATAACGGCGCAAGAAAATGGAAAGTGGGGTTGCTGCCTGGAGATAGGGAGTCCGGTTTAGGGTGCGTCTCCAAAAATGCAGTCTCAGTGATCCAAATCCTTGTTTTCAAAACAAACAATGTATCAATGTAGGAAACCGTAATTCGAAGCAATCACTATTAAGATGACAAAGATGAAAAACAATTAAGATGACAAAGATGGCTTCTAGGTTTAATGCATGCATTCAGACTCGTTCAACCATCGCTACCACGCTAGTCCATTTCAAAAGGAAATCCGGAGATAAGCGAAGTGGCAATTTTGTGTTTTATCGCGTTAACTATAACGTTACGTTGCGTTATGCATGACGGTTGATCATGTTCTATCACGTCAACAATGACGGTACAATGCGTAGAATTGCGTCACCTATGACAGTAGATGATGTTATGTTGCGTTAACAATGACGACAATACAGAAAACGATGAGGAAATCCCAAAGTGAGATTGTCACCTATGGCTTTGATTCACAGCGCGGAGGGTCTTCTGTCCTTGAGTTGTCCTCCTCTTCCTCTTTTGGTTTCCACCCCAAATATTTAACCGTAGTTGAAATAGTCACACAGATATATAATACTACTCTAGGATGATTGAGATATGAGAAGTGCACATTCCACACGTGCTTATAGCTGTGTGATCGTACAAAGTCATTGTACAAACGGTATCTGGAATCAAGTGAATAGATTGCATATACACATGGAACCTGCAACCAAGTTACTAGATTGCATGTACGTTTAGATTTCCGTCAATTATCAGTGCCTTGTATAGCTCTAGAAGCTAGTTCAGTACGCATCAATAGAAAGTAGTGCTTTCTGTTTTGTCTCCTAAACTTCCAATTCAATCATCTCCAACGTTTGCAACAATATTTTCACGCAGGTGAGAGATCTGCACCACTTGAACAAATCCTGATGATAAAACTCGTAGGTTCTCTATGAGGGTTACTTTTTCAGTACAGTGTCTAACCGCGACATCCCTTTCCTCCCACTTGTTATTGTGAAAGGGTCTTACCTATGATCGGTGCCTTGGAGAACACGTGCTTCCTCCCTTCCTCAGTCACAAGAGAGTCTCTTCGCGTTTCTAAGATAGTGTTGTTGTTATCGCCTCGCTGCTCCGAGTTACGTGTCGTGGTCTTCAAGTGGACATGGACAAACACGTTGTTTTTAGTTGGTTGGCCGAGGTGCACCTTAGAAAACAGACACATGGTGTTAAGCTTCCGAATGTCCCATCCCTTGCAATGTTTGTATAGTTTTCTAACGAGTTCTGTTGGAGTGATTTTTGTTACCAGGAGGTGCTTTCACTTGGAAACGCATCCAACATCCATTTCGCCGACTTCTTACGTCTTCATCATGACGCCACGAGCATCCGCGGATCATCTCCCGCGCATCCGAATCTCATTGACGATGACACTGTGGAGGATGTCACGGAAGACAACGGAGACTCTCGTCCCTGGTCTTACTCATACAGAACCTCGGATGAGTCTTCAATAATACGGACTCACTTGGATGCACCGTCAGATGTTTTCGTGAGTGCCAACCAAGGATCATGTACCCCACTGAACTAGATGTTGGTTGCGAGGTGAGCACAATCTGGTACAGTACAGAGGATCATACCTTGGTGATAGTTTTTTTGGGCACAAAAACAGTTTTCCACTTCATCTGAATCCAAGATATTGACGTTCTGGGATTTGCCTTGTATAATTAAGTAACTTAGGCATAAACAGATATATCACGGTGTCACTCTTCTATGTCATAGACTTTCGGTTTAATATGAGTTCCGCTAAGGCTAATTTTTTGCATCTTCATCTTATATTATTAATTTACCTCCTTTGCTCGTGATGCACTTTGCTATGCAACGACGTCATTTTGCGTATAAATCATGCTCATAGAACGTCTTGCATGACAATCGACCATGTTCTATCGCGTTAAAAGTGACGTGACACCAATTGGGGTTGACTGTATGTCACGTTTAAGATGACATGTGATCGGCATTTCTGGTGTGGCAGTGGTGAGCGGTGAGCAGAAAATTTCACCGCCGGCCACCAAAATTTTGTGAAAGAGGACCTATTTCCGCAGAACCAGGGGGCAAGAGAAATAGGATTGTACCCCTCATGAACATATTTGTAGATTTGAATATCCAATCCGACACGTGCCAAATTAGGAGGGTACCTCTCCTGAATATGTTCGTGGATTTGAATATCTGATCCGACACATGCCAAAATTGAACTAGAAATTGGTGGAAAGCACTTCAGTCTTGAGATCAAAAGTGGCACTTGATGGAGAGGGTAGAGAAGGAAACTAATGTTTGGGTTCCCAACGTGGACGAATGTGAGGTTATTGACATCCTCTCAAACTTGGGTGACTATTTAATGGTGAGTAAATATGTAGGTTCTACTGTGGATAGAGCTGAAATCATGCATGATAATTCCGTGGTTCCTCCTAGAGTTGGATCATACTGCGAGCTTCGCACTATCGGAGTACTTCCAAAGATTTCAAGTCCGTCGTGAAAACCGAAGAGCTTCACTTTAAGCCACCCAAAGAAAGTCTAAAATGTGTCAAATCCATACGGAGGAGCGGTTGGGGACCGAAAGATGTACGTGTCACTGCTTCGTAAGCCTTTTGTGCGACCCAATGTGCCTGCGTCGATGGAGATTGAGATTGCAATCAACCTTCAAGATCATGAGGGCAGGGGGAGGCTAGATTTCTTGGAAGAGTACACAGAGAACGGCAAAGTTGAGCAGTAGCGTATAGGGTAGCGTATATAAATGACTGCTGTGGTGAGGCCTTGTAATAGACTTGGAAAGCTTCAAGTTATCACGAGAATAGGTTACAATGAGTGATGACATCTTCGCAATGTCTTGTTAGATTCCCAAATGGCCGGACTGTGACGATTTGTAAAGGCTTGGTCCTTCCTAAACAACTGTGTTAAGGCATTAAAGAAAATGTTCTCCATTATATCCCCTCATATTTCCTTCAAGAATATATCATATGCCACCGTTAGAACTTGGGAAGGACTTGGAGGAGGTGGTCAGGGGGCAACCACGACATGGATGAGTGGCCTAAACCCATTGTAGGATCCGACAGCCACATTCGGGGACTTGTCCAATTGAGGTACTGCTGACATGGGAACAAAGCTATAGTGGCATGGGAATCCGACAGCCGGGTTACTACAGTATCCAATGCAGATGATACCTAGTCAGATATTAGTGAAGATTTGAGTATTGCCCGCATGGGTGTCGGTTCGCATCGGGGACAAAGAATTCATCATGCACGGCTGCCTAAAGTGCGGAATGGTCAGGGGTGATGCCGAGATTGCTGTCGATTCGGTTGATTTTTAGAAGCGTTATAAGACATACAATGCAATGTGCAAACCTCAGATATAAGAGGTGATGCTGATTTCAAAGTGATTATATATGTATTAAAGGATCAAAATGAGAACAATACATTGATTCTCGCAAAGCCTATTGCGAATCTGCGATCAGTTCACGCAGTCTACTTCCTTCTTGTGTACTCTAGAACGTAGGTGATAATTTGATGTCTCTCTGGTAGAAGACCCGTACCATATGATAAAACCAGGTTCATGCTTTATGTCCATGGGACACTCTCTGCTTACGGCTATGCCACAGTGACTTAGTGTGCCACGTACTACGGAGGACAATAAAGGAGTGTTGCAACAATAGATGTCAAAGAGGAACTTCCTTCGCCACCTCCGTAATAGACTGCAGACTTGGACCAATCACAGAACCATCACAAATCTAGCGTTTGCCATTTCGTTTCCATAGAGATATCATGTGCAGCGTAGGGCACTGCATCGATGGGTTGTCAACAATGTTAAGAACCTATAGCCCTAAATACAGGTCCTGGTGGTAGGTGTCCCTCCAGAAATCAACTCTGAGAAACGTTCATGGGTCAGGTGGGGAGGGCTGCGCAAAACACAACGTGACGCTATTGCCGTCCGGGACGAACCCCACTTGACTCAGTTGATGGAAGGTGGTGGACTCACTTGGAGGAATATGAGGTGTCATGATTCGATGGAAGGTGCTTCCTAAAAACCATGGCTAGGTGATCAGACGAAGAGCATGATGCACCTCATCCTCTTTGGAGCGTCCACGGAATGGAAAAATTGATCATCATAGAGCACACTGCATGTAAACACCTTTAATAGCCACGTCTTGAAATTCTAAGACCATTCCTCAGCGGACTGATAGAGTGAAAACTCAATCTTGGCCTGGGCGGAGGGCTTGGGAAATACTATATTCCCGATCTGCGGATCCATCATGGAGCTGGTGTCTAACATAATACGCAATCTACGGCCTAGGCTAAAACAGATTGGTTTCTTTGCGCGGTCCATTGGCATCAGGTGGGAATGATCCAACAATCTTCAATAACCTCATATATAGAGATCAGCTCACAGGCAGTATGAGTGAGCTGTCAGCAATTACGAAACTGTTGTAATGGTGTACGGTGAAATGGAGCGGTGAATCATCGTCCGAGAAATTTGGCGGTGCTTTGGATATATTAATCACCATGGAATTACCAAAAAATCTACTTCTAGGCGTTAAGTTCCTAGTTTCCTGTTCTAGGTTAAAGACCTGCACCTAGGTTCTAGGGATCCTGCACATTGGATCCTAGATCAGATCAATGTTGTGGCTGCAGTAATACAGTATGATAATTACGGTGATATCAGATACCTGCAGAGTTCCATCATCTAGACGGCCCTTTGCTCTCAACAATCATTATTATTTACTACTTCAAGAGGGCTGTTGGTAGACAGGAAATACTCATGACTATCGTCAGTGGCAAAATCCGAACCCGCCGTCCATCACATACCTATGCAACGAGGGTCAACTGAGGCCACCCACGACATTGGTGAGGGGCCAAAACCCACTAACGGATCCGACAATCACTTTCGAGAGGAGGTCGACATCGGGGTACTGCGGCCTAGCGTTAAGAGCTGGAGTGGCATTGAAACCCGACAGCCGAGTTGGAGTGGCACCCCGGCTGGCATACACCCGGCCCATTATTAATGTACACTGGGGTTGAAGTATTACGGCCGCCGGTTCCATGAATTAGACAGCCCATTCAGGGTGGTACGTTGCTAGATGAATGATATATTGCTGGGACAGTGCTAGATGAGTGATAATTTTCCGTCTGACCCGGTAGCCATGTAAACCAATACGACAGCGTAAGTGCAATATGAGTAAGAAGGCATATTTCACACAGAATATAGATATATTTAAGAAGCTGAAATGTATGTCATACATCGATGCATGCATTGACGGTCGCGAATCTGAGATTTGCAGATAATGAGTAGTGCCTTCTCCCTTATTCTAGAACGTAGATAGTATAATGATGCCGTTAAGGTAGACGACTCTAAAGTTCGAGCGGACCAAATTCATGATTCGCATCCACGGGAGTTGGGATAGGAGATTGAAGTGGCAACAATGATCCTTAGAATGTTACGAGCTCAAGAAGGCCGCTCTCGAGGATCGTCTTCACTTTGTTGAAGCTGAGGGTTGGAGCATGGATGTAGGAGTCTCGATGCATTTCAACGTTGCATATAGCATTGTAGATGTAGTAAAGATGCTTGCAAGGGACCCAAGGAGGACGTTTCCCAAGGGACTTGACGGACATCTCCTTGAAGTTGGGGCAAGTGCATCCGGGCTCGGGACCAACTGTGATCTTGTACAAGTTTGACTCGGAAACAGTCTCAGAGACAAGGCTGATTATGCAACCAAAGTTAGGTGTTGGTATCATTGTCACAGATTGGATATGAACCGTGAGTAGAAGCGACGACGCCTAGTTGATCTTGTGCTCGGTTCGAGGAACCCAGTTACAGCGACAAATCTTGTGACCGCCTCGCGCCGTGGGATACACTCGAGGAGCATCGGGTACAACCAAGTGAGAGAGTTCAAACCGTGGCCGCTCTCGAATACTCCCGTCGCCGTCATGGAAAACTCGTTGAGACGGTAGTTCCTCACGTTGAGGTAGTCTAAACCCAGCAGCCTCTAGGTCCAAAATCTCTCTCTTTATCAGGCGAGTTCCAGGCTTCACGGGCCAGATGAGTTGAGGAGGGGCCATGCTTGAGATCCAATTCCGCTTCGTGCCCATGACGCATCTCTGAATGTCGTCGTTATAGAAGCAGAACTGCATCCATTTCTGACGATCCTTCCTGACTTCGGTAAAGGTGCCCCAATAGCATGGCACAACCGTTGTCTTCCCTCCTCGTACGAGCATGGCCTTGCACTTCTTGTTGGTCTTTGCCTGCTGTACAAGAGATGCCTTTGCACAGCCCTTCAGAAGCTTGACAAGATGCCACTTACTGTTGTCCACGTCCGTCTCCTCCACTGCATTTACGTGTTGACGAGTCGTATTCTCGTCGGGGCTTTGGACGGGCGAAGAGGGTGTGTCCATTAGTACAGGATCGGCTTCCACCCGAGCACGCGTCTTCCTAGTGGTCACCCGTGGTTGTGAAAAGTTTACTTTGTTGTCTCTGTGAGAATTGTATTCGGATCCGATTGGTTGATCCACCTTCCGCTTTGTTGAGCCAAAGACCTCTTCGCCTTCTCGGTGGGGCTAACGGTAGAGCATTTGTGGAGCGTTGTGGAAGTGTTCCATGGCATCAGCAGGACGTTTGGAAATGCCGGAATTCTGAGCCCGTCGTAAACGAGGCTCGGCTTTGCACGGTCCTTTACCTGGGTTTTCTCCTCTGAGGTAGGCGCTATAGTTTGTGCACTGTATGAAGCCCCGGACATAGTCGTCCACTGTGGCCGTGTAGAGGCTCATTCCACGGTTGCCAGACATCTGAAGCCATATATTATGGACAATCTCAGAGAGGTTGCACGACACATCTCGTCCTTCTCAGCGTCTGTGAGGTTTTGCATTCGGAGAGAATTCAAAGAACTGAGCAAGCTTTGCTTTCAGTGGCAGCAAGGATTACAAATAAAATGACAAGTTTAGCGCACGAGTACTCACTAATTGCATGTAACCGCCCCACTGCCGGTACCGATAGTGGCAAAAGCAAAGCCATTGCTCCAGCTGTTTGAGTCCTCCCATGTCTTTGCATCATGATATTGCTTGCACAAAGCGTAATGTTGCCTCTGGAGATCGTGACCTCAAATGTGAGCCTCCGTATACTTCTTCAATGAACTTGCCCAGTGAAATTGGCAAGTACGCTCACGGTCGGGCATCGGATCGTCCGCGTTTCCGTTCGCATAGATTACACGAACAAGGTTCCAATTAGCTTGTGCGCTGTCCGCCATGAAGCCTTTGAAGTTGACATTGTTCACCTTGTGCTTTGCCATTACCCCGTTCAGACCCCGTCAGAGCAAACTCTGCGCCCGCGCGTCCTTGGACTGCATATCGCATACTCCAATAGTCATAACACGGCAGTATTGGGAGTCATATACATGACACGCCATTGTTGACCAATCCTTTGTTCACCTTACATGATCAAACATGATCCATGCTTCTTCCAAATCTCCGCCAGGCTGCATCCCCTTCACCAGATCAACCCCTGACCCTAGCCCCCTCTTCAACATCTTGAACACAAAGACCTTCTCGCCCTCCGCCCCCTGTCCCGGAAATTTATTCTCATGTATAAACTCCCATTTGCTGCAACCTCGCAGCTCGGCTATCCCGTCCATTACTCCCTTGTTGCCGATGGATCTGAAGGTCATGACGTTGTTATTGAGGCCTGACCTGCTAAGAGGATAATACAGCCTGAACGCCTGATCCAGCTCATCATCCGGAAGATATTTACGCACTTCGCCGGGTTGGGCAAGAAAGAGGTCACTCAAGAAGTCCTTGCTACTTTCAAAGCTATAGCAGAGGTTTTGCATTCAAGATTCTGACCAACATGCGACTCGACGAGGTTGAGGATCTTCTGTTTGCTTAACCTGCACTTAGTGCATCCTACGGGATGGTCGTGCGTGCTGATCTGGATGTACGCACGGGTCATGTCAGCCCCCTCTAGCACGTAGTATATTCTAGCAGGGCATGGGGCAAGGCATTGCGGAGGAGTCTTGCAGATCTTACACACGAGCATAGATTTTGCAGGGGGATCACAATTACCTGAAAGGGAGTCAGCGACACTCTATCCCACTGAGCCTGGTTGACCTCGCTTAGACGGTTCTTCCCTCGTTTGCGAAAGTCGCAATGGTCATTGTAGTATCAGAGATGCACTGCACAAATGGAGTACCGAAATGTAAACCCTGAGTCGTTGGAAATATTGGACATCATATTCTTACACCACAGCTGTCTGTCGTACTTCTTGTACATTCCTGCCATTGATTTTGCCATCGATGGAGTTGCAGCACGGGGCGCGGGAGGAAGCTCAAATAGCACATCGCCATTGAATTTGCCCAGAAGAAAGGGAACCCGCTCTGTCTTGAGCTTACTGAAGTTCAGCTTTGACAATGCGTTCTTAGCGCCGGAGCGTGAACCTAGGCGTTTGAGATAAGAGACGACACTCGAGCTGCCTATGTATGACTTCTGCGTCGGAATAGGGTGCACTTGCGATGTTCTAAACAAATCGTCTGATTCACTGAGATCTGTTCTACCACTGGATCTAACTTCTTGGCCTCAGTACCAGGACCTGCATCCACGGTTGAAGTCATTGAGCGCCCTAGTGTAAGTATCTCAGTCGATGCTGCCCATCGGTCTAGAGTTAGTCCTCTAGCAACATACTTTCTAACCTCCCGAAGTCACTCTCTCCCTTCACTAGTCCTGCTGGGCATTTGATAAACCGTGTGAACCAAATGCCTGCCATCATCGACAACCTCTTCCTCCAGATGGATGCTCTCCAGCTCAAGGTTGTATCTGACGCTTAGAAGACCAGTGCTAACCGATCCGACTCCCTCGGCATTACATGGAACATGGAGAGGAACTTCGTGCCCTTCAGCGCGAATTTAGGCCATGGTCGAGAGAAATCAGGATTAAACTATGGAGAGGCGACAGATGGTGAGTCCCATATACAGACTGCGCTTAGAGCGTGGTCTTGAAGGAACTACATTCAGGGGGATTCCGAGCGCATCACTACCAAAATATAGGTGAACGAAATCGGTTAGGGACTTATGAAGGAGGACAATTATTTATATTAGAAGGACTTATGAAGAAGGTGATTTTTAATCACGCTGCGCTTTTTACTAGGAGCCGTCAAAGCAGATGTCATAAATGCAATTTGTGATGTTGGCACATAGTGAAATTTTACCACATCCAGTATTTGGCATTCTGTCGTCTCATTCTTCTATCCGAGTGGAGTAATGTCCTCACTTCTCTCGTTCCATACCTTTGGTCTCAGACTAAAATGAGCGGAGTCGTCGACTGGGTTGACAGGTCTCACCGTCAACAATGCCTAAGTCACGCTGCACGGGGGAGTTGAGCTACACATGCGAAAGGGAAGAGGTCGACAGAGAAGAGGGGGTTGAAACTGACGGATAGGAAGCACAGCAGTAGTAAGCAAAGTAATAGTGAGCTCAGTAAGGGAACCCGTTCCGTCACATCTGTTCTTGCGGACCCTCGATGTGATGTAGGGGGCTGTCCGAGCTCAAACACTCGGGAATCCACCACCGAAGTAAGCAGCAACTATCGCTCAGAAGGACAAGTGGCGATTGCCGTTTCGACCGGGGTGGTGCATGACCTCCACGCTGTTGTGGTGAATGAGAGACCTCATTCAAATGTAAGCTTCCCTGCATGACTTCTTGGTACGTTCTTCACAAGTGGTTCTTGGCAGAGTTGGGATTTAGGAATAGAGAGAATGGGTGTCTTTGTAAATTCAGGATTGTTTGGACAGCTTCTATTCATGATAGCTTAGTGATACGCGTTAGCGGAAACCTACAGTGATGTGACTAGGACCCTTCGAAAGTACCCATGATCATGAAATGGTAAGTGCGAAACGCGGCTTCCGGTGATGTGATGTTAATGGTTTTTTAAGAATCATGGTTTTGAGTATAGTCATCATTGTTTGGTGGGTAATAGTACGCGGCAGCCTCTAGTGTTACTGCATTCAATCATGGTTGGTGGAAGTCATCATTGAGGGTTGGTGGCAAGAACGATAGTCTCGCGGTTAGGGTTGGAAACGATAGCCGCCAGATCGCTAAGGTGTAGTTGTGAAGCTATTGCTGGCTAGTTAGGAGCATAAATGGCGAGGAGGAGCCCGTGAGCTATCCATAGATAAGGGTTTGGGTGAGACGAAAGAGTGAGGAGAACCTTTGAGTGTGATAAGAGAAACATGTCTCCATTGTTCTAGGGTTGTGTCAAGCTTGAGGGCGGTTGCACGGTTCTATTGGTCGAGCGACTTGAATTGTTGTTAGCTCTGTAGCATGCAAGGTTATGGAACATTAGGAGATACTTAGGTTTAGGCATATCCTTACGGAGGACACAGTGTGCATACATCCAGGGTGGAGGGATTGCATTGTTGTAGGGTACTGGTGATCCCTTGTTGGTGGGTATTGGTGATCAACTGCTGCATTGTTGGTTTCAAGGTCTGAGCGCTCCGTTGAGCAGCGTTCCGAAACGACTTTGTGGTGCATGCAAAAGTAATGGAGGTAACCAAAATGGTGGCGTCGCGGATATAGGGAGGAAGAGATGAGTTAGGGTTTATCACTATTTAGGGTTCCTGGCATGTTGTTTCGAGAGTTGATGTTCTATTCATCGGCGTTTTTGGCTGTACCCGAGTGTCTGTGCAGGGAACGATCACCTACTCTGCTGGTATCGTTGACGAGAACGCGGCCACTGTCAACGGCGTGTTGCAAGACTCACAGAAGGGATCATGTCGGGACGAGTATGTAGAGAGCTCACAACCACAGATCCTTGGTGTTGGTGGTCAAGTAGCCACCGACGTCTATATGGAGGACTTTGCAGATAGGGACGATCATGCGGAATCGGATAACCCACATGAGAGCATGTTTCCAACACGGGAGAAAGAGCCCAAAGAACCCGACGACAAGAACAATGCCGACGCGGACGTTGCAACAGGCGAAGGTGAGGCCGAGGTTGCAACAGGCGAAGGTGAGGCTGAGGTTGCGACAGGCTAGGTGCTGAAGCTTTGATTAGCATGTCGGTCGAGGTAGGAACGGGGGAGGGTGCTGCTGCGGTCAATGCTCAACCTGCGAGGCGAGTTGGGGTTAGCGAAGCACAAAGACAGATCCGTTCTGAAATGCAGCCGGATCCCTATTCGGCACTTTTAAGAATGAGGCATAAACCAGACAGGTTGTCATTGATTAAGATACCTCTATGTCGTTTAATGCCATGTGATTTAATGGACCCGCTATGCTTAGTGATGTTCAGAAATTGCAAGCCGAGTTCTCCAATGGGATAAGGCTCGGCTCAGGGGCATTCTACGTTGCGGCTACGTTGCATGTGGGTGATGAATCATAATAATGTGACCGAAGAGATGAAGTCTTCCTGGTGTTCAGTGTGGCATACCTTGAACAACATGTTCGAGGCGGAGCTATTGAAACACGAGGAAACTCGGGATCTGAGCGGGAAGATGTTCTACATCTTTGATGGTAATCATCAAACAAGGGCGTGGCGTGATTTTATCGGGATCAAATACCCAGATGACTATGACTAGGCGAAAGCGAATGGGAGACCGGATTGCATACTGTTGGAGGTGAAGGACAATCGCGAAGCGCTAGTGATAGCTATGCACCCGATCAACAAGTAAGATCTTTGAGTTTCAGTTTGTTCCATCTTTATGCATTACAGGGTGCTCACTTTGTTCATATTCATATCCTCACTAATTTCTCTCCCATTGGAGAGCTAACGAGGAAGCGTTCATCAAAGAGAGACTGCCTCCACACTGCACAAGATTCAAACCTATGGAACCATGACCGCTAATGAATTAGAGAAGAGTGGTATATTGCCCCTAGATCTCATGGCCCGAACGAAGGCAGTTTCAAAAAGGTCGTGGCATACCATGCCGCAGGACGTCTTTGTGTCCTTTCTTGACACGATCAGTACTTCAGAACTTTTGAATTCCGAAGATGATGAATGGTTCATTGAGGTATAGATAGGAATATTGACATGTCGATTTACTACGTGGACACTCGCCCGAGTCGATGACGACGCAATGCAGCTCTAGATAACAGACCACTCAGACAAAGACACAACAGCTGAGATAAAAAATGTTGTCGAGAGAGAACAACCAAAGATGCGAAGGATAAGCTAAAAAGCATGTTCAATAAGGAGCAGTCGGTTGCAAACTCCGCGCATGAAAGACCGTTTCATGCAAAGGAATATCTCCAAATTTGGGCATGGGTCTCGTAAAACTTGGACCTCGAAGTTGCCTGGTCGGATCCAACATTCGTATTTTTCTTCAAGTAATATCGTGGTATTGTCTGTCCCTCAAATTTTATTGATGAAAATCTCTGATGTCCAGTGAGGTATGTCTTCGAATTGGGGCACGGGTCTCGTAAAACTTGGACCTGGAAGTTGCTTTGTCGGATCCGACATTTGAATTTCTGTTCAAGTAATATCCAGGTATTGTCAGTCCCTCAAATTTTATTGTTAAAAATCTCTGTTGTCCAGTGAGGTATGTATGTGAATATGGGCACGGCTCTTGTAAAACTTGGACCTCGAAGTTGCTTTGTCAGATCCAAAGTTTGTATTTTTGTTCAAGTAATATCGTGGTATTGTCTGTCCCTCAAATTTTATTGTTGAAAATCACTGTTGTCCAGTGAGGTATGTCTCCGAATTTGGGCAAGGGTCTCGTAAAACTTAGATCAAGAGGTTGCTCTGTCGGATCAGACATTCGTATCTTTGTTCAAGTAATATGGTGGTATTATCCGTCTCTCAAATAATTGTTGAAAATCTCTGTTGTCTAGTGAAGTATGTCTCCAGATTATGGCACGGGTCTCGTAAAACTTGGACCTGAAAGTTGCTCTGTCGGATCCGACATTCGTATTTTTGGTCAAGTATAATCGTGGTATTGTCTATCCCTCAAATTCTATTGTTGAAAATCTCTATTGTCCAGTGAGGTATGTCTCCGAATAAGGGCAGTGGTCTCGTAAAACTTGGACATCGAACTTGCTTTGTTCGATCCGTCATTCGTATTTTTGTTCAAGTATTATCATGGTATTGTCTGTCCCTCAAATTTTATTGTGGAAAATCTTTGTTGTCTAGTGAGGTATGTCTCCAAATTTTGGCAGGGGTCTTGTAAAACTTGGACCAGGAAGTTGCTCTGTCGGATCCGACAGTCGTATTTTTGTTCAAGTAATATCGTGGTATTATTTGTCCCTTAAATATTATTGTTGAAAATCTTTGTTGTTCAGTGATGTATGTCTCCAAATATAGGCAATGGTCTCGTAAAACTTGGACTTGGAAGTTGCTCTGTCGGATCCGATATTCCTATTTTTGTTCAAGTAATATCTTGGTGTTATCTATTCCTCATAATTTATTGTGGAATATCTCTGTTGTCAAGTGAGGTATGTCTTCGAGTTTGGGTAGGGCTCTCGTAGTACTTGGACCTGGAAATTGCTCAGTTGGTGCCGACATTCGTATTTTTGTTCAAGTATTATTGTGGTATTGTCTGTCCCTCAAATTTTATTATTCAAAATCTCTGTTGTCCTGTGAGGTATGTCTCCGAATTCGGGCACGTTTCTCTTAAAACTTGGACCAAGGAGCTCCTCTATCGGGTCCGACATTCGTATTTTTATTCAAGTAATACGGTGGCATTGTCTGTCCCTCAAATTTTATTGTGGAAAATTGCTGTTGTCATGTGAGGTATGTCTCCAAATTTGGGCAGGGGTCTCGTAAAACTTGGACCTCGAAGTTGCTCTGTTGGATCCGACATTCGAAGTTATGTTCAAATAATATCGTGGTATTATCTGTCCTTCATATTTTAATGTTGAAAATCTCTGTTGTCTAGTGAAGTATGTCTCCAAAAGTTTGGCAAGGGTCTTGAAAAACTAGGACCTCGAAGTTGCTCTATCGGATCCGACATTTGTATTTTTGTTCAGGTACTATCGTGGTATTGTCTATCCCTCAAATTTTATTGTTGAAAATTTCTGTTGTCCAGTGAGGTATGTCTTCGAATATGGGCAGGGGTCTCGTAAAACTTGGACCTGGAAGTTGCTCTGTCAGGTCCGACATTCGTATTCTTATTCAAGTAATATCGTGGTATTGTTTGTCCCTCAAATTTGTTTGTGGAAAATCTCTGTTGCCCAGTGAGGTATGTCTCCGAATTTGGGCAGGGGTCTCGTAAAACTTGGACCAGGAAGTTGCTCTGTCGGATCCGACAGTCATATTTTTGTTCAAGAAATATTGTAGTATTGTCTGTCCCTCAAATTTTATTGTTGAAAATCTCTGTTGTCCAGTGAGGTTTGTCTCCGAATATGGGCAGGGGTCTCGTAAAACTTGGACTTGGAAGTAGCTCTGTCGGATCGCAAATTCGTATTTTTGTTTAAGTAATGTGGTGGTATTTTCTGTCCCTCAAGTTTTATTGTTGAAAATCTCTGTTGTCTAATGAGGTATGTCTCCTGATTATAGCACGGGTCTCGTAGTACTTGGACCTGGAAATTGCTCAGCCGGAACGGACATTCGTATTTTTGTTCAAGCAATATTGTGGTATTCTCTGTCCCTCAAGTTTTATTGTTGAAAATCTCTGTTGTCGAGTAAGGTATGTCTCCCAATTTGGGCAGTGGTCTCGTAAAACATGGACCTGGAAGTTGCTCTGTCAGATTCGACATTCGTATTTTTGTTCAAGTAATATCGTGGTATAGTCTGTCGCCAGAGTTGTTTAAATAGACGTCGGACCTGGCTCTAGACGTCTGGACGTCTATCCCGGACGTCCCTTGGCCGGGACGTGGCGTCCCCGACGCTCGATAATTACGTTGCGATAATAATTTTCCTACACGAGGGGGGTAAAAACATCTCCCAACCGTCCGATTGGCCTATCTTGACACCACGCTCCATCTCGGCAATCAGATCGCGGGGAGGAATGCAAAGACGACTGCGTAGTCGTCGGAGACGGCCGCACATCGATCCAACGGCCAAGATGCGGCCGTATTGGCTCATCGCGAGCTGTCTGCTATGATCGGCCCTCCTCGGCCTTCCGATCCGGCAGCCGTCGCTGTGGCTAATCGCCGAGACGGCCACGTGGACGGCCGCGGGATCCAACGGCCCGCGGTCGGCCGCGGCGATTGGGCGTTCCCCAATGGCCCCCGGCCGCCATGGTCGGCTTGGGAGGGCCGTCCGATCTTGCGGCTGTCTCCGTGGTCGGCCACGGGGACGGCCACGAGATCCGACGGCCGTCCGCGTGGCTGACCGCGTGGTCGCCTGGCTCCATCCCCTGACGCCGCCGTACGATCGGACGGCCGGTGCCTTCAGGCGGAGTCGCGCACGATCCGACAGCCGCGGGGGCCGTAGATCCGACGGGCGCGGGGACGGCCGTGGGGACGGCCGCGAGGTCTGCTTTGCCTATATAAGGGGAAGCCGCCTCTTCATTTTTTATCTTTTTTCTTTCATTTCGAGTGAGGCCAATTGCTACTACTCGGGGATTCGCTCCTTCTCCGTTGGTCGATCTCACCGGGAGGAAAGGGGTCTTTTATTTGGGGGGGGGGGGGGGGGGACTTTTCGAATTTTTAAACGATTTTTTTCAAAACCTTTTTAGTTTCAATTGCTCTGATTCCTCTTTGTGGGAATTGAGGGTTTATTTGGAGTTGCGTATTCGATTGCTTGAAGCCTTGAAGGCTTTCCACGATGCCGAAGAACGAGAAGTAGAAGAATGTGGGGGAATGGGTGGACAAATATGATGACAAACCGAGCTTACGTTGCAAGGATTTCGTTCCGGCATTCATCGTGGATTTTTACGAGCGGAACACCCTTCATTGAACAGTTGTTACGTTCGGTATGAGGAAGATGGGCCCAAGAAATTCAAGTCAGAGATGGAGCAAAAGATTATGGATCGTTTGATGCATCCGCACTGGCATTCAGAGAGACAGAAGCCTGGTTACCTTCATTTCGTGTCACAGCGTGCACATGATGCGTTATGGAATGCTCGTGACGTTGTGTCTAAGTATGCAAGGGAGCAAAGCGAGGGAGTCGAGGCCTTCAAGGATGTTATTTCAAAGGCAGATTGCTTCCAGAGACTAATGGCGCCCCTAAGCTTAAGAAAGCATCGACGTTGCTCTATTAAATGGTGGGATTCTCCAATTGGGAGGGAGACGGCGGCCGACCTACATAGACGGCATTTAACTATCTTGGCAGACTTTGCAATTTTCTATTACTTGGACAAGGAAGTTCAGAGGGGTGGTTATGCTACCATACGTAGGGTTTGTATCGAGGGAAACCCGGAAATCCCACCATTCTGGGAGTTTCCTGAGAAACGGCCGCTCAATTGGTCTATGAGGCCGGATTTGGCACGTGTGGACCACAACAACGAATCTCTTGCGATAAGGATTCCCCATCCTGGTGTCCTCTGCTTCATGGCCATTCATCAGAGGGAACATGTCGGATTCATGTACTGGTGGAACGGTGGAACCCTTCGAGCTATGCTACGGAGGGACAATGAGGCCCTGGATGATCTCCACATCCACTACATCTTCAATAGGAATCCAGAGGACAGTCCGATTCAAGGAAAGCGTCTCCGACTTTTCCGAAGTAAGCGTACAGAGCTTGCTTGGGCATTGTGTAACATCATAGATGCTGTGCACAAATATGGTTACCTCCGCAATGACTTGTCACCGGACAACATCCTACTTCACTTTCCGGAAGATGAGTCCAAGATCTACATCAGGGTTTGTGATTCGGGCTTGATGACAAAGATAGAGGAGAACAGAAGGTCGCCTTGGATTCTTGAGAGTGCCCATCAGATGGAGGAGACTATGAGGAGGCGATACTGGGTGGATCCTCGCGTGGTATACGTACACAAGGAAAGCCAAGATATTAGAATCGTTCCAGATTTGACGGCTGCATCGGAGGATTTCGCAACTGCAAAGATTGCGGCAAAGATCAACGGCGGCAACATGTGCACGGCATACCACGAAGCGGAGCTAGTAGAAACACGGCATTTCGAGAGTATCGGAGACCTCGCTACAGTTTTCGAAGGTTATCTTGATAAAGTTTGCCAAAACAATAGGGGAAGGATAGGTGGACCTGAACATCTTGTTAACCGTTTCAGAGATACACACAACAGGCCCACTCCCAACGAGCACTACGGCGTGGGGTCCTGATATGGAGAGGCATATCCAACTTTTTGAATTTCTATAATTTCATAATGTTTTTTTTCTTACCAGACGGTGGGCATAGCTCTCAGTAGTGAATAGTTGTATTTAGATTCTAAACTATGATGAGATGTTGGAATCTCAATTTTTGTACATCGGTCAATATTTTGTTTATAAATTTTATTTGCATTTGGTTCAAATCTGGTCTCGTGTACTGAGATTGGTCTATTTCTGCCGCTCGTACTCTTTGGAAAAAGGATTTGCTCCACACATCCATCTAAAACTCAATAGTCTCAATTCTAATTATGAAAATGATGTGATATGTGAATTGTACCATTATGCTTTGTACGTTTTACTCTTAGAAATATTGGCAAGCGTATACTGAAGTTCTTTTTGTGAAGACAAAAGCGTAAGGGCCGCATAACATGATTGCTCATAATCCTCGGTACAAACAAATAGCTTAAGTATAAATATGCATCCCTCAAAAAGGATCATTCACGATATTCTTATTAATTTAGCAAAAAATATGTTTGAAAATTATTGTGCATACTTGTCTTGAGATTTAGAATATTCAACCGGTCGTAACCCATGTCAATGGTAAGTTGTCATTTGAAAAATAGTGATATTGATATTAATGTGCACTTAGAATACCGTCAGGAGAAGATTAAAAAGACAAATTCATTTCAAATGTCAAGACAACTACAATATAGAAGACAACACAACTACACTCTATTCCACTAATTCTATCTATTCCATTTGCAATATGTGGCACGTGCCAATTTTCTTGAGTCCGTACATCTTAAACCTCCACCTACAAAACTACAAACTACGTACACACTATGCTTGCATCTGTAACTTTATGCTGTAAATTTGTAATATGCGATGTCCACATTAAAGACTCGGTACGCTCCGATGCTGTAGAAAGTACTACCATGCACCCCATTCTAATAGTCTCCCCTCCACCCTAATCCATTGTAGTCATATGGATGATAATAGTTCCCATCATTGGGGAGTTTGCTTGGACCTCCTCGATCGTACGTTTCTTGTGGCCCGTGCCCTGTAGAATTTGTCGAGGCTCTCAAAAGTCTCTCTCTCTCCTCCATCAATCTTCGATTATCCCGTCTAAGGTGAAACACATGATTCTCCATTTGTTGTACATAATTTTTCCTTGTCTGCTCCAACTCTCATTCTTCCTCAAAATAGCTATCTCTTACAACTCGACCGGGAGGGTATCCAAAAGGAGGAGGTGGTACTCCGTCATCGGGATGAATTACGTTGCGGTTTTCTCCGCTATTGTGATCAGTACCGTCTTTGTGATAATCTAGAGGTGGAGGAAATATTCCAGGCGGAGTCTGTGAAGATGATCTGTAATCATCTTTTGCAAAAAGGGCAAATGGGGTAGCATGACCACCATATCCGCGGTATGGAGGGGGCGTTCCATAATGATCACGTCCTAGTCTCTGCGCAACTCCTTCGCGATCTAGGGAATAACTGTGAGGTACCTCTCTTGCAGGTGTTTGATGGCGCGGACTAGCACTCCTTAGAGGACTCGGTATTTCCGACCAGCCGTCGTAATAGTATCTTGATCCCGTTGCATAATCCGGCCAAGGACTTCCCCCAAAGGTGCCATACACATCCAACGCGAAGTCAGAGGTTATGGGCACTCCTTCGGGTTTCCCGTAGCCATGGCCTCGTTCGTGGGGTCCCACGTCTTAATAATCTCGCCAATAGTGTCCCACGTGGGCAGAGCATTGTCCATACTCCTCATGGTTGGTATGTGATGACTCTCTGCCACGACGCCCTCTGCGATTCCTGGGATTTTTGTTTGAGCAACGTCCTCGATAGTTGTCATCATCATCATAGCTTAGACGACGTCTCTCCTGTTCTTCATCATTATATTCGATGGCTAGAGTTTGTATTTCAGCATCTTGTGCTGGTGGACTCCGACGGTTTGAAATATGTAGTGGAGGACAATCGCTATGTCCAACCCAGGCTGTGTCAAGATCCATGCTTTCTCTGTTCATTCTATCTGTCCTCAGGCCCGAGATTGTGTGCCAGTCGACCCTCTTGTGTAAGACTATCTCCGCCCACACCATTGCCATATTCGAATACAACATAATATGACGTCGGGAGTTTTGGATTTGTGCTGCTTGAAAAATCTCGTTATATCTAATAGTGAAATGATTACTTTCACAATTGTCGACCCTGATCTCACCGCGTGTTGCATGTTTCTCCGCAGCCTCGGTACGTAGATGTACTGGGATCAACTTCATGAGGTGCTTCATCTTCACGTATTCCTTGCAAGTAACCATCCTCCATGGTGATGGCTCCTCCTCCCATCCAAACTCTGCTACGCAATCAGGATCATTTGTAGCGTATGGATCCTAGGGGTGTTTCTTTTTGGAGTCGAGGATCCTCCCTGGTCGTAACGAGGCATGGCAAATGTCAGGTAAGCGAGTACTTGTGAATACCGTGTATTGAACCAACCTTGTAACAACGGCTGTAACTTCTCCCCACTGTATAAAAGTTGATTTAATCTCGTATATATCTAGTGCATAAGGACCAAAACAAAACCCCGAACTCCTGCCAAAAAACTGTAGGTATGAAGCACTAGTTTGTTGGTTTCATAATAACCAACAAACGGTCCTGATAACCCTGAACACAATCCCACGATAACCTGTGGGGAAGTAGAAAAAGCTTGGAGGAACGCAACTGAGCTGAAGTAAATCCAGCACATGTAGCACGAGCACCCAAGTGAAAAAAAAGGATGCAGGGCCAGCATTTTATGCTGGCCCGAACCCCTAGACGGCCAGTTAGGTCAAACGGTGGCCCCCCTACAACCGTTGGATCTCGGCCGATGGAGAATCCAATGGCCGTAAGTGGTCCGTCGCGGGATCCATCGCGGCCATTCAGGATCACAGTCGCGACTGGTCATGCGGCCGCGAACGCTCTCGAAAGGGTGCCTCGGTGGACCGCCGCCCCGCAGTCGGGACGGCCGACCACGCGGACGGCCCCTCCAACCGCGGGTTCGGAGATAGCCGTCCCCGCGGTCGGGGGCCGTCGCCCGCAGCCGTAGGATCTTCTTGGCGGAGAAGATCCGACTGCCGAGGGCGACGGCCCCCCGTCCGCGCGGATGGCCGTGGGGGTGGGGGGGGGGAGGGGGGGGGGGAGGGTCCAAGAAACTCACCTCCCCTTGTGTTTTCTCTCCTCTCCTCCCCCCCTCTCCTCCCCTACTCTTCTCTCTCCTTCTCGTCCCAAACAATCCCACTTGGGATTGTTTGCAAAGCGTATCTGCTCCAAAATGGAAAATTCTGACATATCTCGGATATTGTGGGGAATGTCCTGAAGATCCTGTGATCGGGGAGGTGGGGTCGACGTTTAGAATTGGGATCCAATGAATTATGTGATATTTTGGTTCTTTGGGGGTCGATAACCCCCTAGGATCTACAAATAATGTGAACACGTTTATGAAGAAGAATATATATCCTATTGAATGGAAAGAACCGTAAACATTGTGGGTATACTAAAACATTTTGAACCGATTTTCATTTAAAGAAACCAAGTTACTCATGTTTTAGCAAATGGTAATAAATTAACATTTTATAATAACGAATCGGAAGAGTAAATGTCAACAACGAGATGATAAAAGGAACATCGTGGTCAAAATGCATTAAATGTAATTCACAGCATAAATTCATGTAAACACTTGGTTTTTCATGCGGTGCAGATTATGTTTACATAGTTAAGAGATTTGCATTTATATTTTACCGGTTTACCGTTTCATAAATCTCTTAGAAAAACAGATCCAGTTTCTTCTCGATTAGTGGTATACAATGAAATTTTTTACTTGAATTCTTTAACTCTAATTTTTTATGGAATGTTTTCTCCCACTTTTATTTCTTTAATTTTACATACTCCCGTGCTTTAGTATTTTGATAAAATAAAAAATAAACATAAATAGTAGTTTAGATTATGAGATAAGCTAGAGATAATAGTAAATTAAAAAAAAAGAAACATTCAATGTCTTGGAATAATGGAAATAAGGGGAGAAATAAAACTCAAATCATTGTTTTTATTACCAATTCTAATTTCTAACGCCCAGTTTAGAGTTTTATGAAATATAAAAACTCTTCTTGCACTTTTATGTCTTTTATTTTACACACTCCCATACCCAAGTATTCTGATAATATTAAAAAAACATAAATAGTAGTTCACATTATAAGATGAAAGAGGGATAATAATATAAAACAAAAAATTAAAATAAAACATTCAATTGTCATTGAATAATGGAAATTTGTGAACGAATAAAATTGAAATCATTGTTTTTATAAACAATTCTAGTTTCTCACGCCCAGAATTGAGTTGTAACTTATATGAAATATAATAAATAAATTAAAAAAGACATTTACATTATATACTATTGGAATATATGTTTATACATACACTTTAACATAAATAGAAATATAAAATTGGATTCCAACTTGTATAGTATATACGTACAAAAGTAATCACTAACTAATGACACAATGAGAAAATTAAACAAACACGATAATTCCTAGAGACATATAGTGTACCAAGGAAAAATTAAAAAGGCACGGCGTGAAATACTTGGAACTACAAGTACGGAAATAAAATTATTACACGGGAACGTATATTGATGGGACATAATTTTAGAAATAAATATATTATTAGGATACTAAAAATACTGATGAAAAATGTTTGGTGGGGTGGTATTGTTTCAAAATAGTAAGTAATTAAATTAATCAACAACACAAAGAATAAGAAGGTTGAGGATGGATATGAATATTAGAACTATAATGACGACGGTTGTAACATTAAAAAATTATATATTTTGCTATACTTGGGGAAGATTGTGAAGTAGAAGTATATTCATAAGTAAACAAATGAGTGAACCATCGAAATATTATAAGAAAAAAGTAGAGGTAGAGAGGGAAACTAACGAAATTATAATTATTAAAATAAATAGACGACGGCCATGACGTAGTGATACATGGGGAGTTCAAAACATATATATGAAAGAGGGGTACAATAGTCAATAAAAACTAAAGCAGTAGGGTAATAGAGTTGTGCGATGGGAGGTATAAAATTTAACAAATGGAGGAGTGCAAGAAATTATAAAGGAATGTTTAAATACCAAAATAAAGTGTGGTTGCTTGAGGGTTGCGATGTTATACGTAATTGAAGGGGTATATTGAAAGAGTGGCAGATGTAGAGATTTACAATGAAACAATGACCGGATTTAAATATTATGGTAATAAAATGTTTGAAAGGCCATGAACGTAACGAGGGGGATGAATATCACCTTCCAAAAAATTAAAATCAAGATAAAAGAGTAGTGGAATGGGTAGCAGAAGGAAAGAGAAACAAGAAAAAACAAGCTCGAATGATGGAGGACTCAGGAGCATGTGAAAGAACCAAATATAAATACATATTCAAGATCTAACGAATTTCAGTAAATGGAGAACGGGTATGGTGGAATAGTGCTAGAATTACTAAAATATTATTTAACATGGGTCATGGAGGAAATAAATTGAAATAGGAACGTTCGAAATGATATAAAAGAAAGAAATTCAACATGAACATTTTAGGAACTTCAAGGGATACAGTGGTAGATTAGACGAATTACACATAAAAAAAAAGGGCATAACATAGAGGGGAAAAAACATAGAGGAAAATAAAGAAAAAGTAAATGAAAAACATATTCGAGAGTGGAAATTGTGGAGAGGGAGGAACGTTAAAAGTACATAAAGAGATGGTAACCCGAATTAAATTGAGAATATGAAGCCATTTAGTGAAAGAATAGTAGAAGTATTTCTGTTTTTAAAAAAAATAAAAAAAAATCAAAGCGGAGAATATGAAGATGGAGGACTATTAAGATTAAATATTCTTAAACGGGTTTAATTGACTTGGATTTCAGCAGAGAACTTCTAGAATGGGATGGTAGACTGTATGAAATATATGGAAAAAAATAACGAAACGAAAGATTCCAATAAATGACACATACATTAAGTTGGTGGGAGTGTACGGAATAATGACTTGTTGAAGAATTTAGATGGTTTGCATACCATGAAGTCTTTAAATTCATGTTAACATTAAATGCTGTTCTGATTTTAATTGGTGAAAGAAATTAATTGTTTTAGTTTAATATGTGGTCGGAAGTTCTAACATTATATGTTTTTTGATTTTTTTTTGATTTTAAAAAGGGAGCGGCAAAGTTTTCCGCGGCCGAGGGCCGTCTCCGCGGCCTGGGGCCGTCTCCGCCAGGGGCTTTCCGCGGAGACGGCCCCTCGACCACGGCCGTGATCAAACGGCCCTTGCCTTGGAGACGGCCCCGATAAGACGGCCGCGGGCCGTCGCCGACGGGGCCGTCTTCGCGGCCGTCACCGCGCGGTCGGCCGCCATCAGACAACGACGGCCGCGGAGACGGCCACGATCAGACGGCCGGCAGCCGCTCCTTCGTGGGCCGTCTTCGCGGCCGTCCCCTCAGCGAGGGCCGCCATCGTTCGGCCGTCGCCAAGGACACGGCCGGATCGGACGGCCGCGGAGGCACGGACCCCCGCGGCCGTAACCATGGCCCCCGACCCGACGGCCCCCAACGGCCGTCGTCAGGATCGGGACGACGGCCATTGACCGCGGCCGTAGGGTCGGGGGCCGACGGCCCTAGGCTCGGGGGGACGGCCATAGGATTGGAGGCCGTCGCCATATATGGCGACGGCCGTCTCCATCTTCCTCACTTCACTCTCGTCAATAGTCCCCTTCGTACTGCTACAGTTTCTTAATTCAGTTGGGAGCTTGTTGGTACTAGGGGGTGAGGAGATGGGGTCCATTTTTATTGTGGGGGGGGGGGGGGGGGGAGTTTTTGAATTTTCTATATTCGTTATTTTGTAAACCGTCATTTATCAACTCCTTGTTTTCTTTAAAACAAAACCATAACGTTTTTGTTTAAAACGTGGTTATTATGGCGGATCCGCAACATGATGAGATTGGAGGAACCGGGAAGAAGAATAGGCCGAAGGGAGCATGCCACAACTTTTCGTGGGAGATGCTAGACAACAAAAACATCATAGCGGAAGAAGGCTGGGAATCTGTGGGGGACATTTACTGGACGCACAAGGAGTGCAAGACCTATGTGAAGATGTATCACATTGATAAGTTGTGGCCCCGAGAACAACACGATTTGAACACACGGAGTTTTACCTGCAAGCCCTGGTCATGCATGGATGACCATTTCTTGCATCGAGCATATGAGGTCTGGACTACTCTCTTTGAGCAACGTAAGCCTACCAAAGGCCATTTCAATTATACCATTTGTAGTATGGTATATGCCGAGCTAATATTGAAGCGGAAGATTAGTTGGTGTACGTACCCCACTACAAAAGACAGGCCGTTGCAAATTGGATGGATGATAAGAGACATTCCGGATTTATATCTGATCGATCCTTTGCAAGCAAAGAATGTCGTAGCGGAGTTCCGAAAGGGGCAGTGGCCACATCCGAAGAGTTTCCCCGAAGAATGAAGTAAAGAACTTACATAATGAAACTCCACATCGTCCAGAGGAAAGGAAGCCCGTTGCCATTTCCAATGTGATCGCTACGATGTTCCCTACTGCCACGGTAACCAATGTCCCTGTTATTCCTAGAGCAGACCTTGGGAATCACGCTGAAATCTTCCAACGATACAAAGGGCAAGGCAGCCGTGGATGAGGTGGAAGTTGAGGTGGACAATGACTGTTCAACACATCTTACGGCTGCGGAAGCTGGATGCTCCAACCCTCGTTCAGTGGATGATGGTCCAAGTTCCTTGCCAATAGTACAAGTGCCTACCGAAGAAGATAGCACAGAGGATGCAGTTCATTCCATTTCGGAGATTATGGAGCAAATGAAGTCAATGCCAAACAACGAATCATTGAAGGAGTTACTACATTTTAGCATCAAATGGACGGAGGTGTGCTCTGATGAACGGCGTGGGGGCTTGGAGAATACCACGGAGGGAGGCGATGTAGGAAAAACCACGTAGGAAGTGCAACAAATTCATAATGTGTTGAAGATTGCACACACCCTGAAAGAAGGGGCTTCCGTATTAGGCGCTATGGCACTAGATCTTCTAAACATGGCTCATGCATTTGGAAGTATCACTCCGGGCATGATACACAGTGCCCTCGGCTTTGAGACTTTGGTATCTTCCATTAAGCCTCTTCTGGAAGACCGTGTGCAATTAGGGGAAGAGAACGTGACGCTGAGTAAGGATTCAATGGAGGCAACACAACAAATCGAGAAATTGACAGAAAGGTTGGACAATGTGAAGAAGAGTTGGCGTGCACAATTGGAAGAGTGCGAAAAGTACCACCCGAAAGATAAGAAGAAAAGAAAAATAGAAGAAGTGAGGCCTAGGGTGAAGAAGGAAGCGGTGAAGGTGGAAGGAAAGGATCGTGTCATTGAAGTACTGAGCGATGATGAGGATTCCAATGACCTCGGCCTTTCTAAATTCTCAATAAGAGTGGAGATGGGGCCACACTAGGGATGGCGTCTCAAAAGTCTAAAAGGACATCTGGTCCAGTTCCATTGGACATTGGCTCTAGCCAACCAACACCAAGACATGAGGATAGAGGAAAAGGGCCAATGGATGATTAAAAAGAAGTAGACATTCTTTTACGGGATTTGGAGGTGGCTAGAAGGGAAAGAGACGAGGCCCGTACAGAACTGGAAAAGCTGAAGACCACTATACAGATGGTAGATGATACACCATCTTCCACAAGGGCATTATCATGGCTTGGTTGGGTCCACAAACTACGAGATAAGGAGACAATAGTCTCTAGAGCACAACAGGATATGAAGAAATGTGCAATTACTTCCATGGATGTTGAAGAAGCTATCCAATCATCTTTACAGAAGTATAACAAGGCAGCAGCCAAGGGCGGCGAGGATGCTACAAAAATCACGATATGGCGCAATGTAGGAGAAATGATGGAGCGCACATTACATAGTTCAGAAATGATGGAGCAAATATTTGAAGGAGACGTGTCCCATTTGTTAACAATATTTTGGGCCGGAAGGGGCCTTTGAGATGGGAAATTGTAATCACAAGTTCCACATAACCTGCATCGCGAAGGCTGCTTTAAACAACAACCAGTGTGTTATGTGCCGCTCCCCAATTAGTTCACATTTTTACGAGATGCTGGGACTACAACACGTATTGCCGCCTGGGCATGAGTTTGATCGGTGGAATTTACCACTAGACCAACTACCTAAGAAAGAGGTGAATTATTTTGATTGGGGCAAATCACTTGCTTCGAACCCGGAGACAATGACTCACCAACTATCTACGGCGGGCAATGCCGAATTGGACAATCTTTCATGGATGACACACGACTATGAGGTGAAGATGAGGGCACTTGAAATTTTGGATGCTAAGGAGCGAGAATTTTTTTGTAGGAACTTCGGTGGACATTGGAGTGTACATGGCAATCGCTTCTTCCGGTTTCCAAAACCGGAAGTTGTGGTAGATGCCAATGGTAAAAGAAGAGAAGTAGAACGGAACTATGGGCAACTTGATGAGTACAAGATGTACGACAAAACCCCGGTTGGGAGGGCACTTGTATTGAGCAAACTAGAAGAAGGCATTCGGCATCGTCGCACTTTTAGAGAGGAATCCTTCAAATATTCGGACCTAGACTACTGGGTGATCATTAAGAAGTCTGACGATGCCCTTCAGAAAATAGTTTGTGACTCGAGAAGGGCACTACGTGCGGAGGGCAATTCTTCTCGTTGGTCACGCGCTAGTATTGAGAAGATTGTGCAAGAAACAGTAGCCAAGATTGAGAAGGCAAAGGAGTTGTGGGACGGGAAGAATTCCAAGAAGCGCAATCGGGACGGTCCTTATGAAGATGACCCTGAATGGGGGGAAGATAATCGTCGTTCGTTGGAACGCGTGCAAGAAGAATATTATCGGAGGGTAAAAAACACATCCAAGCGAGCGACGCCAAACTCGGAGGTCAAATGCAAACAATGGACGTTGAGTACAGTATTTTCGTTGGACATGGTACCCGCATTACTACGGTTAATGTGACAATACACTGGGTGATAGTCGTATTTAGAGCAGTATATATATTGGTTGCGTAGCCGGATGTATGGACTTTACTCTACCTCTATATGTACTTGCAAAAATTACTTCTGGTTTTGATACAATTTCATTTATGTTTTCTCGGAGTTGCATTTGTGTTGAAAGAATTGTTAGTACTTAGATGCATCGAACTTCATATGTAGATTTTGTACATTCATTACGAGAAAGAAATTGCAAGAAGTACAATCAAAGTAAACATAAGTACGCAACGTGGAGGACAATATTGAAGAGGCAAGCACCACCGCTTAAATGTATATAATATGATAATGGTTTCTAGAAATGGACATTCATAAAAGAGTGGCATTCTAAGGTGGTGCACTGGAAATGCTGCCTTCTAACTATCGTGCGCAATCATGCCACATAATCGCTGTCGTCCTTCACTTCAGCCCCAGTAGGACCGGAAGAATCGTCTTCGTCATCGCCATTGCTCTCGCTTACCTTCTTCACCCTCCCCTTAGTCTTCTTCTTTGACTCAAATGGGTTCATGAATTTCTTTGGGCCATTCGCAACATCCAAAGGAGTTTTTGGCTTCCCAGGATTGAAAGCCAACACCTTCTGAGTCTTATCTTCAGCTTTCCGCTTGAACATGGCTCTAGCAGGGGGTTTTTCAGGAAATATGTCCGGTTTTCCCAAAGCCAACTTCTACCCAAAGAGATGCCCAATTGGTAGTCCGTCATCAGTAGAGAGAATGCTCGAGTCCGCTTGTTGATTCGGGCCAATCTCTTCCTACATTTCTCCGCTACTTCAACAACCTTAGCATCAGCCTTCATTTTTTTAGACAAGTCAACCAACCTCGTGGACGTTTCGAACCCACCAACTTGGACCCTAGTCTTTGCGGTTCCAAACAATGTCCGAGACGCACCCGGTACAGGTACGGGCACTTCCTCCTTTGTAGAGGGTGGAACCATTTCCTCCTTTATGCGGTTAAAGTCTGGAGAAACAACCTTAGAAGTATGAAGGGTGGGGTCTTCCTCTTTCTTTGCTACGACCAAACCTACGGTAGTATGAGATGATCCTCCCCGTAGAATCTTATCACTGTTTAGTAAACTGTCTCCATTCGGAAGGGAAGCAAGAGGAATCATATCCTCCTCGTTGGTACCTTCTTCTTCGACATCATCATACTCGAAAACACGCTCCATCAGCGCAGGAGAACAACAGGATTTCCCTTTCCATGAAACCTCGAGGTCGTCAACTGGGTTGTCATTAGGGGGGTCAATTGATAGATCGTCGAAGGGTAGATCAACATCAGACTCACTAGAGTAGTCAACGTCCTCGGTTTCCACGGCCTTCGGATCCTCCTTCCCCTCCAACTCCCCATGGAACCTCCCTAAGGCACTTAACTTGGACTAGGAAATTATCTTGGAATTTGTATACACAAGCACGAGGTCATTAGCCCTTTCCGGAAGTAAACGGTTTCGCTTCCTGTCGTGGACAAAGGAGTAGCTACTCCAATTCCGCTCGCATAAAGAAGAAGACAGGGGCTGAGCTAAAATCCTTTTTGCAATTGAAGAAATGAATTTACCAATGGATCCGTATATATCCCACCAACCAGAAGGCGGCAATTGTGACTTAGAGGAGTCACGTACATCACGAAACGGAGGATAAGCTTCACGAAATGCGAAGAACTCTTCAATAACCACTTCCTTCAATGTAGCAGGAGCCATCGACAACAAGACCTCCTTCGCCAATGCCATCGCATGAGTATCATTGTGAAGGTCCTCATCGTCAATAAGATAAGGGTTTAGAAGCGCAGCAACACACTGTAAGGGTGATTTGACCATGGCTTTATGCTCATAGAATGACTCCTCGCACAGATCAACATTGTCAGAGTCCAATTTGAGGGGCTCATGGCGTAAAGAGCGAACATGCTTCTCAAGGTTGCAGAGAACAACGTAGGCTTTACGTAATGCCGATTCTTTTGCATCAAACTCTCGTAGGGCATATACAACGGGACTCGTCATCGACTTGAAGTTTTCACATTGCTCCCAGAAAACCTCATCCAAGACAACCCTCTTAACATCACGTGAGATCTTTGCTTGGTCACGGGCAGATAAGGTCTTCTTTGTTTCCTAGTTTCTCCAGTGAGGATCCACAACGCTCTGCTCGAGTGCTCCTCTAACCTTCAGTAGACGCGAAATCATAATGTAGTGCCATGCAAACCTAGTCTGACTAGGCATCAGCAAGCTAAGTTTTGCCTCGTGCTTTTGATATACCGAGAGTGGCATTTGCCTTATCTTTATGAACTTAACCATAGTTTTTAGCCCGATCTAGTAGATCCTTGACCCACTAGATCTTACTCCAGTCCTCCAGCAAAAGGTCCATCGCATGGGCAGCACATCCTTGGACAAATATGGATGGATGGAGTGCTTGGACCAACTTTCCGGCATTAAGCATCACCTGAGCATTATCGTAGCATACTTGAATGATGTTCTGTTTTCCAACTTGTTGGATAAACTTCTCAATGACGGTCGCTATGAAGACGGCATCCTTCTCTTTCACACTCGTGTCAACGGCTCCCAAAAATAACTCACCAGCAGGAGATACCAGCATTGCATTTATTAGAGGGCGACTGCTGAACAGAAGTCCATCCATCGAGGGCCAACGTTCCCCCGTACTTCCTAACACTGGAAAAAGTCCTATCATTCAAGGAAGTCTCCAAATCAGTCCTTGCTTGGGTTAGTAAATTTGTTCGGAGATGGTGGAAAGATGGAGGTGTGTATGATCTCTTCATGTTGGACGTCTTCTTCACCGCGTCCTTGAAAGAGGCACTCCGAGCCACGTTAAACGGGATACTGTTCTCGTAAAAACATGTGGCCCATGCTTTGTCGCATTCCCGCCTCTGAGTCTCTTCGAAGCCCTCTTGAAGGGTAGATTGCCTCTTTGCCTTCAATGGAGGAAACTGTCCACTACCTTCCCCCAGAAGAGTGGAAATGGAAGGTAGACCCTCACCCAATAAGACGGGTTCATTCTTTGGAGTTGAAACCCTAGATTGAGCGCATGAGTCCACATCCATGGGAGTGTTCACTCTCGGGGATATATTGCCACAAGTCACGGAGGAAGTAATGTCGTCCGACATGAATATTCGGGAGTCGTTGGGGAATATGCCACCGCAATTCTTGAACAAGGATTGTATAGCGGGTGACAAATTAGTGCAACGACCTACACCACTAGTCCGTACCCCTAGAACTTTGTCATAGCCCAAATGACTGAGCATCCGCTCAATCCTATTTACGAAAGTGTTCTTGCATAGCATATAGTGAACCATCTCAATCTTCTTCTTCTCCGCATCAATCACATGAACTTTGGTATACCATGGTGAGTAAATTCTAGACGCGATTACTACACTTGATAGATCGCCCGAAAAACTACAAAAAATTGGGGTAACAAGTCCTTAAGAGAACTAGAGCCTCTGAAGAAGCTCCAATTCAACACACTTCTGAACGCCGCCGTTCACCATGCAACAGATACACACGTATATTAGTGCAACTAGTAGCACATGGAGTACAATTCAAAAGTGTAATGCCAACTTCGAGGAGGGTTCCTTTATATCCATCTTATGAAATGCCAGGGAGTAAGCCCTAAAAATCAAGGGAGGACGGCCGTTGAGGCCGTAAGTCAAGCGAGGGGCCGTCAGATCATGGGTTGTCACGGCCGTCGCCGCCGACGCCCCCCCCTCGACGCGGCCGCGGCAAGCCTCCCCTCCGCAGCGACGGAAGGGGCCGTCCTCAGGGACGCCCTTCCACCCCCCCCCCCCCCCCATCGCGGCGACGGCAAGGGGCCGTCGTTGGGGAAGGCCCCCCCCTCCGCGGCAACGGTAAGGGGCCGTCCTCGGCGAAGGCCGCCCCCCACTACTGCGACGGCAAGGGGCTGTCGCCAGGGATGTCCCCCCCACGGCGGCGACAACAAGGGGCCGTCGCCGACGACGGCAAGAGGCGGTCGCCGCGGACCGCCCCCCCCCCCCCCTCCGCGGCAACGGGCGCTCCCTCCCCCCGCAACCCCTCCCCCGCGTTCAAGGTGTGGTTTCACCCCGGGGTGAAACCTGTGCGGGTGTTTTTTTTCCCTAAGTAACAAAACGTCCGAGGGCGCTGGCGGATGTCCCCGGACGTCCCGAAGTCCCGAGCGTCCCCGATCTGTGTGACAACCCTGTCTGTCCCTGAAATTTTAATGTGGAAAATCTCTGTTGTCCAGTGAGGTATGTCTCCAATTTTGGGCAGGGGTCACTTAAAACTTGGACCTAGAAGTTGCTCTGTTGGATCCGACATTCGTATTTTTGTTCAAGTAATATCGTGGTATTATCTGTCCGTCAAATTTTATTGTGAAAATCTCTCTAGTCCACTGAGGTATGTCTCCAATTTTGGGCAAGGGTCTCGTAGTACTTGGACCTGGAAATTGCTCAGTCGGATCCGACATTCATATTTTTGTTCAAGTAATATCGTGGTATTATCTATCCGTCAAATTTGATTGTTGAAAATCTCTGTTGTCTAGTGAGGAATGTCTCTAATTTTGGGCAAGGGTCTCGTAGTACTTGGACGGCGAAGTTGCTCTGTCGGATCCGACATTCGTATTTTTGTTCAAGTAATATCGTGGTATTGTCTCTCCCTCAAATTTTATTGTTGAAAATCTCTGTTGTCCAGTGAGATATGTCCTCGAATTGGGGCAGGGGTCTCGTAAAACTTGGACCTGGAAATTGCTTTGTCGGATCCGAGATTCGTATTTTTGTTCAAGTAATATCGTGGTACCCTCATATCGTGAACATTTAAATTTCAAAAATTGTTGTTTCATTCAACGAATCTGGGGAGGCGTCTCCATTATCTCGGGACATGAAATTGTTCTGTCGGATCCGACTTATCATTTTTAGAGTTATTTATATTGGAGGTTTTGTACGTATCCGTTGTCCCTGGTGAGATCGCGAGGTCTCGGTTTTCAGCTATCGGATCCAGCAGACATAAATGTTTACCATCAATATGTGCGGTAGTGTATTGGATTGTATGGTTCCATGTATATTATCACCCAATTAATGGACAAATTTGCCTAATTTCATGATATTGACGTTGAAAACTAACTCTACATGCTAAAATTTGCGCATAAAGTGCAAGACTGGTGATGTTTTAACTACTATGAATCGTGCTGTAGAATCGGACAGAGGTTTTCGGGATAATTTAAAACTTGGGGGACGTCTTAAATTCAGGTTCTCGTGTCATCTAAGTCTGGTGTTTGGTAACGAGTATTCGAGAATTTTGTTAGGGGCCATCAGAAAGGTTGATCTCTAAACTGCTCTGTAAGACCCGACATCGGTTTTTTCGGTGCTCAAATGTTGTGGGGATGTTGTTTTATTCGGGATCCATGTCGTGTAAATTTGATAATCGGTGACAATTAACTGAGATTATTGTGAGGGGTCATCAAAAAGTTTGATCTCTAAACTGCTCTGGAGAATCCTTCCTTGACTTTTTTGGTGTTTTAATGTTGCGGGGATGTCATTTTCTTCGGGATCTATGTCGTGTAAGTTTGATGTCCGTTCACGACTTCTTGGCATAATTGTTTGGGAAGATGATTAAGTTGGATGGATTCGCAGATTAAAAACCACAATGACAAACATCCAAGGAAGATGGAGATGAGGTTTGAACAAGTAGCTTATGGTTGCCAGTGCTGAAGCATCACCAAAAGCAAAGGCAAAGTGGCTGAGGATGTGGAACGGGTCAGAAAGTTTGCGAAAGACATTAAATTTTCCCGTGACTCCGTGCTCGGAGAATGTGCTCGGCCCATGGCTTTCGAGAGCTGCCTTCTGGGCTAATGTAATAATCTCCTGCTTAGCTTCGTAAACGTCCACCTTCGTCACTTCGTTTTATATGGGAGATCTTATTTTTGAATCTGCCCTAATCTCTTTCTGTGGGCTAATTAAATCTACAATTTGAGGAATCTGCGGAAGCTGAGTGCGTTACTTGGCTTGAATCGATTCAAAAGGAAGAAGAGGCGTCAGAAACGGGCCCTACGGTAAGGCCAAAACGAGTCCCCATCGACACTTACGTGGAGAAGTGGCGAGTGCTCCTATAGAAGAAGGCTTACGGGGCATTCTTTACAGGTGCTAATCCTTACTCCAGATCACTTCCCTTTGCGTCCCAGGCTGGAACAGACATGGCTATGAAGAGGCTGGTCTATAGGTACTTTAAGCGGGAACTCATCCCAATTGGAGTGGTAGATGCGTACCCAGCAGCTTGGGAGAGCTGGAAGGAGACCAATAACTCGGAGTATATGTTTACAGTGAACCAAAGAAAGGTATACAACTTGCAGCACCTCAATAAGGGATGCTCGTACCTCGAGTGCCCAAAGACTATGGTCACTGAAGCGGAGAAGGCAATCAAAGAACAGCACACGAAGAAGAAGGATGGCGAAGAGGAGGTGTATGAGTTTGTTGAGGACATCCTCCCCCCAAATTTAGACATTCTAGCCGACTCAGATGCGCATGCTGTGTTCGTAGAGACGGGGGCTAGAGAAGTCAGCGCGCAAAAACGAAAGAGAGGTGGTCAGCCAAAGACGACGTCAAAGGAAACCAGTAAGGAGCCACCGCAAAGCAAGGAGCCATTGCAAAGAAAGAGGACGGCATAGAAGCCAGGGACTGAGAAGGCTGAGACAACAACACTGGAGAAGGTTGGCCTATCTCCAAGCATTGAGCAAATTCAAGGGGATATCAAAGGGCTTCCATGCTGTATTTGACTGGATGAAGGGCATAACAAATAAGTGGCCAAGATACATGAATGGCAAACTTGTTCGTGGAGGAGGTTATGCCGATCTCGTGATCGCGGATGTGCCGAAGAAGTTAAGCGTTCTAGGTGTTTCACTGCAACAAATCGACATTCTACAATAGAACAATCGAGACAAATGTTTCCTTGCAGGGGTTTTCGGCGTTGCTGGACATATTCAGCATGACAGCGGCGCTCTAATCGTCATTCACAGTGCTGACGATGGAGAAGTAGAAAAGGAAATAAGGGAGTGGTTCAAATATTTCCCATTTTCATATCACAAGTCCTGGTTAGAATACAATCGTGTGCGGCTCAGCTCTTCGAAGAAGAGCGGATCCACGACGAATTGTTTTCGGGTCCACCTTATTACCCATTCTACTCATTCGAAGTTCGAGTTTCGGACAGTACCGACAGAGTTTTGTAGGCATGGAATCGACATTGCCGAGGACGATGTAATTCAGAATTGGACAACGATAGCAACCTAGGCAATGAGGAATCGGGTACCTTGACGCGGATCAAGGGAGAAGGATCAGCTCTTCTTGGAGAGCTTGATTTGCGCCACGACTGATGAAGGGGACGTGGTCATCAACATTGCCGCCGCCACATGTGGGTTTTACTGCCGAATTGTCATGAATTTGCTTTGCTTAAGAAGAAGTACATGTTGGTACTTACTATACAGTGGATATGGATTGTAGGAGCATCAATCAAAGCCTGCCGGGATACTGGGCGCCACATCTTTGCATTAGAGGCAGACGAAGACATCTTCAACGATGTCTTCATGAATTTGAATTCTCTTGCTCCATCTAAGCAAGCAGTAGTACAGCCTACCACTGCAGAGAACACCTCCATGGAAGAGAAGACCACCTCAACGGATGCCGAGCCTCCTATCTCCACAAACTCATACATTGACAAAAAGAGATGAAGAAACTCGCGCTCGAGTAAGTAACTTTGCTCTGCTTAATTCCATCATATCCTCTGATCATCTCATTATAACTCATGTTGAGTGAAAGTCACTAATTTCATATGAGTGCAGGAAAACGAATGTGCAACCCCTTTCCGGCATAATCATGGAGTGTAGTTAGAATATTATTCCGTCGATAGTGATGCATCAAATTCCTGTTTATGCAGTGAACCAAGCGCAGTTGTTGTGCACAATGGACTCACCACCATCTACGATAGCGAGGACCAAACTATTCGACGGACGAGCTCAAAGGTTCCTAGATATTGAGGCAGAAGTAGAGCATACTAGCATCTCTGACCACTCGTGCTAGGCTCGGCAAATGACTTTATGGGATGTATTTATTTTTTTATGTGACATTAGGGGAAATATGGGGTTTGCAATGTAGCGTGCAAGCAGATTATTTGGAAAAATTTGTATTTGAATGCACATGTTATGCCGACAGCACTCACATGTCTTTATATACAAGCATTAGGGGAAATATGGGGTCTGCAATGGGCCTTTGGTCAGAATCCGTGCCTCAAAATATGGCCATGCCCGTGCACTTTACATGCTGGCACCAATGGTGCCAGCACGTTGCCAAATTGGCGTTTGGAGGGTCCAACCAATCGCTTGCAGCGAAGGCGTTGCCCACTGCTGTCACCTTATTGGACAATACGAGCAGTAATGCTTCTATATTAAAGTCACAAAAATTACGCTACATACATGTGTAAAATATTGCTTGACATCTGAACTGATCATTACAGATTATTTTGGGTTTGTGAGAGGCCGTGCAAGGGCTTAAGGGGCAGGGTAATCTCTATACAATTTTTGAAGTGGGCAAGCAACCAGCAAGGCTCGGGAAGTGATGATCGATCATGAGAAGGCTATGGTGTACCAACCATGCCTCAAGGTTTCCAAATTATAAAATCGGAGTCACCCAACGTGTGCAGTGACTGATACTATATAAAATTCCAAGGTCAACAAAGTGTACCCAAAACCGAGGAATTAGAATATTTTTTTGAGCTTTGTGTACCTCGCACTGTTTCTGCAAACTATTGTTTCTGGTTCATTTGTACCCAGGAAAAATAAGTATTCCAAAGACCAGCAAGGCAGTTTCAAGCGCAAAGGGGGTCTCTGAAAAGTGCGGTAGAACTGTCTCGTGGCATTCTCTAGCGCCAAAGTGAATGTTCTGGCGGGTGTGCGTGTTTCTGATTCTAGATCTGCTAATTAGGAAAATTACCGTTCCGTTGTAAGCAACGTCAAGTGCTGCAGCATGGCTTTCTCTGATGTCACAAACATATGTAGTTTGTATATTCCGCAGATTAAATTGCCAAGCAAGTGTGCACCACTAATCCGGAGAGGAAAGTCAATGGATACCTAAGCGTCGAGAAGTAGTTTTCCATTGAGGAGAGCACGGGGTGAGAGTAATATCGATCTGTGGGTGGATGGACGCATATGGCCTGCCGATCTTAGAACTGAGGAACCCCCATTTTTCAGGAGCACAAAGATTGTTTAGAGTTCCTCTGTGAAGGTGAGAATGGGATGCTTGGTTATACAAAACCCTTAAAAACAAGGAATAGTGTACACGAATTGGAGTCATGAGTCTCGACGTTGCAGGGTCTGGTCGCGGAGTATGAGGGACAGATTCAACATCTTCGAAATTTATGCATGCGGCTTGAATCCGAGGCCATCATCACGTTGGATGCAGCAGCCCAAGATGGGATAGACCGAAGAAACCTTTGCCTGGACATGGAAAGGCTCAAAGCAAGATGTGAGGAGCTTAGTGGAAATCTAGCCCGCAGCGAGCACCGCACCCATGCGAATGATATGGATCATCGTGAGAAAGTTGAGTCTATGGATACTGAGCTGTAGAGATGCAAACTGGAGTACCAAAATTTAGAGGAGAAGCTCCGTTCCATGGTTCGAACTCCCCGTGGATTCCACCAGAGGGTACACGGGAAATCGATGAAGAGCTTGGCCGATCTTGCAGGCGGTAGCGGCCATGTCAAGCAACTGAGGGCCCTTATAAGAGCCATGCTCGAGCCGGCAGTCGTGGCGGCAATTCGGAGCACTAACAAGGTGGCCGGTGGTAAGAAGAGAGTGGCCGGTGATTCTACGACGCAAGCAAAGACGGCGGCATGCTTGGCCAGTATCCTCATGCTTGCTGAAGCGGCGGCAATGGTGGAGCAGCCCAGGCTGTTCCAAGCAAAGGCAAGTGTAGTAAAGGATGTTATTAGGCAGATCGGGGATAGCATAGGTTCTGATAGCATGTTGGATGCATGCGACAGCGCTGGAGTGACGGTGAGAGCTTATGATGCGATATACAGGACGGTGAAGAATCGCATTGGAATGGTAGCACCAGATATAAAATCTGGTATTTTGCCGGCGCCACATCGACTAGGGTCGTTGAGAAAAGAAATGAACTTGAAGCTCCCACAATTCATTGGGGAATATTACCATATTGACGGACGCCGCACAATCCTAGAAGTGCGGGTGGGAGGAAAGGTGGTCACAACAGCAAAGGATGTTGTTCTAGATAGCAAAAACAATCTGTTCGTTGAGTTGGAAGTTGTACAACGGTCGATGGTTATGTTCTACGAAATGACGACGGAAGGTAACTTTCCATTCGTGTGCATGATCGGACTGAGTCAAACGTAAGCGATTATGTTATGATCGTAGTGTACTAGATTCAAGGTGAGCTATGACCGAGGTGTATGATATGTGCATGTTGTGCAGAGTGCAATGGCGGTCCACTGATCTTCGTGCTGAAGCTTGATGAAGCAGAGGTTCTACAGGGGAAGAAATTCGAGAGAGTGAGTCTGACCTTGATGAATCAAGCCTTCGATCCTAGCATCCAAAAAGACCATGAGAGATACTTCTCTGTACAATCCGAACAAGAGATATGGCCCATAGGATGTTTCCAAGTAGGGAAAGAGTCTTATGATGTGCTGAAGTGGGCATTTGAGAAGACTAGGTTCTCTAAGTTGATTGCAGCACAGATGGCGGGCCAACAACTTGTAGTGGAGGGAGTTGGCAGTTTTAATGTGGAGTGGCACCTAGCCGCTGATATGAAAACGATTAAGTGCATGTATGGGCTTCAGCACGGTCCCACATGCAAGATGACATGCATCTATTGTGAGCAAATCCATGAGGTATCAAAATCTTGCAGCAGCGCAGCAGCAGCAAGGGAATTCAGGCCACAGTGCAAGGGTAACTGGCAAGGTGGGCTTTTTGCTTCGAAGATCCCATCGAAGCCCGTCGATATTGAGACGCACCCACGGTGGAAACCTATTCTGCCCATTCCGCTATCTCACACTCATATATGTACCCTCCATGCCCAGGTTCGTATTATTGAGAAAATCTTGCACCTTCATTTCATGTTCATCTGGAACATGGAAGATACGAGGAGGAAAGCAGAGGCTATGGATTCCATTGAGAAGACTTTGTCAGCGATAGGGGTGGGGGGGGGCATCTGCCAGCTGAAGCAGGATAAGAAGAGGTCTAGAAAGAATGCAAATGTTGTCATGAAGCCTAGTTTGAATGGAAAGGTGGCTGCGAGGTTGTTCCGTCCAAGCACATGGTCCACGTATGACAAGGTGTGGAAAGAAGTGTGCATGTCAGAATTCAACAACCTCGAAGGGGGGCAAGGTCAACAAAATCGATGGCGGGTTTGGGAGGCACTGGAGGATTTACAGCCGTATCTCACAGGACTTGTGCTGACGTAGGGACAACGTGACTCTTGTAGGGCGAAGATAGATGCTTTTGGGAAGCCCTTCCTTACAGCATTTGGAGAAACCCACGTTACCCACTATATCGTAAGGGACAGTTCTAAATGCTGATCAACATGTGCTTTGGCGTCTTTAATATAGGAAGCTGCAATGGAGGTACGATGGTACCTGAGGCTCAGTTCACTACTTAGCTAGGCATGGCATGGCGCTAACTCCTAAATTCTTATATTTCTGTGTGCAGTACGTACTCGTAAAGCATGGACCATGGTTTGTTGAAATCTATGGCAGTTTGTCAGTCTGGTCCTGTCAAGGTATGAAAAAGTCGCATCATGCAGCAAAAGCAGCAACGCAAGGTCACACACAACATGGAGGGACAGCTGCTTGCAATAGCGTGATTGTTCAACAGTACCAATGGTGGTACCGCTGCATTCAGCATTGGTATATTAGAAAGGAGCAGAGGAGATTGGAAGAATCCCGGGCTATTCCAGTGGATCCAAGCGCCATAGCTGTGGCTGCAAGACGTCGGCATGCTTGGTGGGCCGCTGGAGCTGTTGAAGCTTCGGAAGTGTGGCGTCAAAGTCGTCATAGAGATGGGAATCGCTGGGTGGCTCCAAATAGTGGTTCTACAAAGGTGGCTCACACTGATCCAAATAGTGCAGGCATCGATGAAATTCCTTGAGGAATAAGCAATGGGGCAGCAAAGACGCGCAGAACCCAGCCTGGCCGTGAAGAGGATTCCTAGGCCACAATTGATACAGGTCAGTGGGAGAATGAACATGTCACCGACATAACAGAGTTGTAGTTTGACTTGATCTGGAGGTGCCTGCTTTGCTATGGAGCATGCGTCCTGCCATACAATGTTTGCCATATCGTAAGTCTGCAATGTGAGCCACATTGTCCCAGAATTCTTGTACGGTCATTTTGAGTATGGAAAAAAGGTTCAAACTTGATGCTTTTTAAATTTGACTATTATTTCAAAGTGCATCAGAGTATTGTGAGAAAGTGTGCCCGAGCACTGAGCAGCATTATCAACTGCATGTTTAATGTATTTTTAATTAATCACGGAAATTTAAATTTTGAGTAAGCAATAAGTGAATAATGATGCAATCCCACCTCAGTAAAAAACCTAACTACCACAAAATCATCCATTTTAAACAACACTCAAGAATATTAAAACAACTTGTCCTGATTGACCTTCATTGGATGAATGTGCACTCCTCACGAGAGTATTGCAAATTTCACGTTAAAGCACATATAGTTTCTTGTCTTCTTCATTGTTTATAGTACTGTAATATGGATTCATATATATCCCATTGCAGATTTGTTGGTAGTGGAAGTTTCTCATTACCCTCATGATGCTGAAGCAAATGATTTCCTTACATCTATATAAAACAGGACGGTAGAAACTAGAAACAATGAACTAATTTGAGGGCCACGCTATTTTAATTAGTTATACAAATCCTCTATTCAAAATCTTAACAATTTTGAATAGACATAATACATGAATTTCAGTATGGACACAGTCGTAAACCCTGCCCACCTGCAAATTCAATGTGGATAATAATAAATTCTGGCAAGATTAACCCCTAAGTGCCCAGGAAAGCCAAAATGGCTTTATGCTATTTTGGGCAGCCTAGATGAAGACGTTAAAAGTAATATTTTTCCTAAATTTTTTACCGGATACTCCCTTCCCCAAATACCATCTTAGTAGTTACATTCATCAAGTGTGAAAGAATCTCCAGAGTAGAGACTCAAGGGAAACATCCAAAGCCTCCTTGCTGAAGCAAATTGGAAATAATTGAAAAAGAATCTATAATTTTCAGATTCATTAATTTGGAAGTTTAATCTTAACAAAGCACCATTGTTATGATAAAAGGTTAATAATGATGATGGATTGACCCTTTGACCCTTTAACGCTCCAACTCCAAATTCTGGACGTTGGATGACTTTCACCGACGCTATTTTTGAGCGGTTGGATGCTTTTCATCCATTTTGATTTTTTCTTGAATTCTTGTGTTAGTTACTACCATTTCCACGGTGTGGATCTTCAAGATAAGACTTTGTGATTTTTTGAAAAATCATAGAATTGATTTATGTCAAGTTTTATCCCTAGTTCAAAAAGTGAGATCTTAAATACGATTTTCCAGAATAAGTGGAATTAAATAATGGAAATTATACCATCACATAGTACATGTTAATCTAAATTCATAACAATTATTATCAATAGGAAATTGTTTACTTGGGATTTTTAATTGAATTTTTTTTTTTAAAAATTGCAAAACTAGTTTTAAAATATTAATGACATTTTTAATAAATCTAAACATATAGATGTGATCTCCACATTGAGAATTAAAAGTTTTGCTTGTATATCCACTCGATTTTTGTGAATCATCAAAAAATTTATTATACATTTTCGAAACCAATGATGGATTGGGACCTTAAAGATTTAAACAAAAGTTTCTAGAAAAAAAAAGGAGGTAAAGTTGAAATACAGTTCCCAAAAACAGTGAGCACGATTCAATAACGGGTTGAATACGAAAGAATCCATAAAACATGTGAGTTTTGTGTCAGGATCTTGTAGCACCAAAACTGTAGTCAAAGATTAAAGGATAACAAAACTGAAGTAAATGACTTGACCTTAATAAAGAAAATAAAAATAAAAACCAAAAAAATGGCTGGGAAAAAACTTTGGAAAGGACGATAAGGTACGAAAACATTTTTGTAAACAGAGATACAGAACACAACCAAGAATGGTGTAAGAAGATAAAATCTTAATAAAAACTAAGGAAAAATCATCAAACGAATTAGTTCAAGTGTAGGACCAGCGAATAAGGTTTTTGCTTCTTCAGAAGACTATTATGTTATTTTGTTTGAGTGGTGACAACTGTTTCTAGCGCTCTTTACTGCAATGAAGTCTTATCTGTTCCCCTTCACATTCATCAAAGATGTAGTAACCCGCTGAATTCCGTATCCTGGTCTATCGTTACAGAGTGGTAGAATCTGAACTGCCGTAGGAATTTCACGATTCTTTAGTCGTTCCTTTCCATTATCAGAGTGAATAATGTCACCTCTTGATCTGTTCTCGTTGCATAACAATGGGGAAACAAACAATGCGACGTGGGGATTTTGGCGGCAGCCAGATGTAGTGGAAGAATTGCAGTTGCAAATGCAGATGAACAAGAGCACAACAAGGCTACTATTTAACAACGGTCCACTATTTAACAATTCAACATCACCGACTATTGCATGTTCCGAAGGTGCTCTTGGTATCAGAGAATGTATGACAAACACAATAGGTAATTTAATATTCATATAAACCGTCTATTTCAAATTAGGGTAGTTTAAGCTAGGACATGCGGCAATATGTCCCCAACTATAATGCAACTGTAACTAATCAATAACCATCGATCCTACCAATAACCAGCTAGAGTGCTAAGTACGGAAAGGTAAGCATGGATAGAGACGACACATGGAGATTGGTGAAGCTAGCCCTCGGCGATGTCTGGTAAGTAACTACCATGTCTTGATCAGCGTTGTGCAGAAGGAAGATCTCCAGGTGATCGCTCGAACAGTTTATGCGTATCTGAAGAACATGATATTGAAGTCTGGGCCAAGGCTTCCTTGCTGGGCAATGCATTGCCTTCCTTCGATAGTAAGAAGTCAGTACATTATGAATTCAGGTTCAGGGCCATATGCATGGTGACTGCAGCACCATTCCGTGCTCCCACAACATTCCTAAGATTCTGCATTGTGTCTTCGACCCACGCCTCCTGCTGGTCGTCAAGTTTGCCGTCGAATTGAGCTACCCACGCTGGGTGGAGGTCGCCACACATGAGGCATTGATAGAGGTTAGAGTCAATCAGTTGTGCCACACAGACATTGTGGAAGAGGCATCCGCTAGAATCGAGTATTGTTGCATTGGAGACAAAACCTTTGTTGCAGATTGAGCAGATATGAGTCATACGGTATACTAAAGCAGGTACGGAGTATGCGCTCGGGTACACAAAAACGGAGCGTGGGCACAGGATCAAATACTCCTGTTCACTCTTGAGCGGGCTCGCCTCCGCGGCAGCGACGTCAGCAAGGGCTTGATTATGAGCGGCAGTGGCATCTTGAAGGGGACCCGACTTGACCTCTAAAATTCGAGATCGCGCAATCATCTGCTCCTCTTGCATCAACGAGAGCCTCGCTCAAAGAAGCCGCGCCATTTCCGCGTGAACCTTGTACTCTGTTGCAATCCCCTCCCGGAACAAACGCGAGAGCTCCGTGTTTGCCGCATTGCATTCCAACTCCAGCCGACTATACTCTGCATCTGTAAAGGCATTCACAATGCCCAATGCCAAGTCGTGATCTCGCTGAAGCGTTTCCAACGCTGTTTGTGCTAGAGTTGCGGTTGCTCTGGCAGCCACTACTTCTCTAAGTGCACGATCTGCACTTCGTGGCATTATCTGGAGCTCTGGTGTGCCAGATGCCACTGAAGCCATCAGCTCGCAGAGACCTTCCACCTGCCGGCGCAACCCCACTGGTCCAAGCTTCTTCAAGTTCTTTAATGCGGTTGCAAAGCGCTTGCTTCGGCGCACCGTGGCCTTCGCCACCCAATTCACGTCCAAGCCATGGACAAATGTTGCATAAGCAGCCTTGAGAAAACGCATGGCAAAGTAGGCATTGTCAGGACATTTGCCATACACACGGTAGTTGTGCTGCAAGAAAAGCTAAGCCTGCTCCTTATCCAAGCAATTTGCAATCTCAAATCGATTCAGCTGCGAACCGAGGCGCCATACCTTCTTGATGTCAGACTCCAGAATATGTGGGTAAACCTTTAGAACATCATCTATCGTCGGGCCTCTGTCACACAACCCCACCTTGTCATGGAAAAACATGTTGTTGTATTCTGCATTGCGGCCCAGCAACATCGGTGCAGCTGCCACCATTCGTTCGCGCAGCGCCAATGGAATTGCTTCAAGGTCGAATGCCGCATCAAACTCGGAGTTCTCCACCTCGAAGGCAGGAGGGACTTCGACTAACTCGACATCTGGGCCCTTTGGAGTCGTTTCTCTATCTCCGCTGGTGGACTCTGGGAGTTCCTTCTGGACAGACTTACATGACTTGCAAGGTTGCGGACTTCTATGACCTTCGGTGGCTTCGGACCTTTGTTTCTTGTGCTTCTTCTCTAACCCCTTCATGTTTCCCATGGCAGCGTGATACTGTCTAACCTATGCGGTGGAGATTAAACAACAGAGACGGACCTACACTGTGATCATGTTACAAGCACATATGGTGGGACGATTGCGGGCGGATGAAAGCAACAACTACGAAACCATGAGCACAAAGCGAGAAGACACAAATTACATATAGCAAAGTGGGCTGTGAAACGCGCAGGCAAAAGAGTATTCAGGCATTGTAGAGCTCCAAGTACACCGTTAGTGGCCAAGGATTTCGAAGTCATGATTCTGATTACGGTTACTTGGACAGGGAAGAGGCGGCCGATAAGAAAAATAATCACAGCTGTACAGTTACTGTCACCTCGCCTCCCATTGACATCGACGCTTTGCTACATTGGACTAGTTTATCATTCAACAATGACTTCAGCTATGTGAGTTACGCACGGCCTCCGCCGTCAAATGTAATTTGAAAAGCATGAGGTTGGATGTGACGTGACACAGATACTACATACTTGTTATCATGTGTTACAGCAGCACTAGAAGCTTAGATAATACAGTTTATTTAAAATCCTAAGTCACTTAAGCAAAATATCCGCATATTCAAATATGCGCATTCTTGAATCGTTGTGGGAAGACCACAAAATGATATGGTACTGCCTATATAAGTAATATGGAGTGCCTGTAGCCATGCCATAACTAATATGAAAAACATTTTATAATCATGAATAAAATCTTTAATTGTCATAATAAATTGGGTCTTTTGAAAAATGAAGCTTGCGCAATCTAATCCATAGATAATGTCAATGGAACTCTTAGAAAATCGTATCAGGGAGGCCCAAAAAATATTTGATGATTTTTGGATGCGCATCATTCTCTGATTTCTCTAATGCAGCACAATTATTGTCATGCATAACAAATTGTTTCAAATTAAGGAAAATGAAGGGTAGCACGTCCAAAATACTAGGCCTAATATGTGCACATTCATAATTATTTGTGATGGTTTTCATCCAATTCAAAATTTTCATCTACGTAAACATTTCCATCTAAGAAGGTTGCTAATTTGAAAAAAATGGCAAGGTGAAGCAATCTTTTAAATATGGATGATAAATAGATGGATGAAAAATCAAGCTTCCGGTTCTCTCAAATTGTACCAAGTTTTTCATCTCAAATTGTGACAACAAGAACTAAACCCGATATAATTCAAAGAAAAATGGATGATAAATAGATGATACATTGATGGATGATAAATTGAGTTTCATATTTTCAAACTATATCAAACCTGACCCTAAACTACTATGCATAGAACTAAATCCAATAAAATTCAAATTGAAATAAAATGCAAGAGCAAGGCAATGTGAAAAGGAAAATCTTTAATTGTTGAAATTAAAAAGAAACTTCGAGGTGAAGTAATCAATCAATATCTAGATGATAAATGGATGGATGAAGAATAAAGTTTCACGTTCACATCAAAGTGAACTAATCTTGACCCTCAAATAGAGTGCACATAATTAAACCCAAATGAGATAAAAATAAAAAATTTTAAAAAATAAAAAATAAAAAATAAAAATAAAAAATAAAAAATAAATAAAAACAATAGAAGCAAGGTAAGGTGAAAAACAATATCTTTAATGGTTAAAATTTAAAAGAAATGGCAAGGCGAAGTAATCAATCAAAGGATGGATGATAAAAGGATGGATGATAAATAGATGGATGATAAATGGAAGGATGAAAAATTAAGTTTCATATTCACATTATAGTGAACTACTCTTGACCCTCAAATAGTCTGCACTTAAGTAAAACTAAATAAAATAAAAAATTAAATTTAAAAAAAAAAAAAAAAACAACAAAAGTAAGGCAAGGTGAAAAAAAATATATTTAATTGTTGAAATTAAAAACTTTGTAGAGAAGTAATCAATCAATATTTGGATGATAAATAGAGGGATGAAAAACTGCAACTTCAGATTCACATCACAGGGAACTAATCTTGACCTTCAAATAGTGTGCACATAAGTAAAACTAAATGATTTTTAATTTTTTATTTAATTTAATTTGATTTTTTTTTTAAAATAACAGCAAAAGCAAGGTAAGGTGAAAAACAATATCTTTAATTGTTGAAATTTAATAGAAATGGTAAGATGAAGTAATCAATAGGGAGATGGATGATAAATGGAAGGATGAAAAATAGAGTTTCCAATTCACATAAAAGTAAACTAATCTTGACCCTGAAATATTGTGCACATAACTAAACCCAAATGAAATAAAAAAACTAAACAAACATAAGCAAGGTTAGGTGAAAAAGAATATCTTTAATTGCTAAAAATAAAAATAAACTTCATGGTCAAGTAATCTTTTGTGGATGGATAATCAATCGATGGATGATAGAATGGAGAAATGAAAAACTACAGCTTCAGATTCACATCACAGTGAAGTAATCTTGACCCTCAAATAGAGTACACATAACTAAATCCAAATGCAATAAAAAATAAAAAATAAAAGAAAAAAAGAAAAAGAACAACAACAGAAGCAAGGCAAGGTGAAAAAAAATATATTTAATCATTGGAATTAAAAAGGAACCCGAAGGTGAAGTAATCTTTGAAGGAAGGATGATAAATGGATGGATGAAAATAAACCAAGTTTCGGGTTCACTTCGAACTGTACCAATCACGACCTTCAAATAGTGTGCACAGAACTAAATCCAATATAATTCAAATAAAAAAAAATACTGAAGTAAGGCAAGGTGAAAAAGAATATCTTTAATTGTTGAAATTTTGAAAGAGAAGGCATGGTGACCTAATCCATCAATGGATGAATGATAAATGGAAGGATGATAAATTGAGTTCGAGGTTCACATCAAACTAAACTAATCTTGACCTTCAAAGAGTGTGCACAGAAAAATCAAGTAATAAAAAATACTAAAGCAAGGCAACGTGGAAAACAATATCTGTAATTATTGAAATTTAAAAAGAACTTGAAATTGTCAAATATAACAAGGTCATTTATACTTCCCTACTCCTCATAGATATTCCAATGTTTGAATACTTTTCTGCGGCTTTAGATTTTAGGCAGCTTATTAACTCGTAACAGGAGATTGGGTACGTTTTGGCTTTCTAGATATGTAAGCTTATTTCCAGTTTTCAAGGTTTCATCTTGCTGAGGTCAGTAGTTTCTAAAAATGTTCTCAACCTATTCGAGGAATTTCCAGTGAATGCCAAGTACATGTATTCTCTTACAAATAATGAAACTTAGCCTACATAAATTTAATTTCCACGCTACATTTATTACAACGTACATCACTTCCTCGTTGGTTCATGTAAAGTGCAATTATGCAGATGACATTTTCTGTCATTTCAAATTGATTGGAGCCCGTTAGTTGGAGCCCGTTAGTTGGAGCCCGTTAGTTCAACCAACGGGCTTTTTTCTTGCAAATCTCCTTGGAAATTTAAACCAAGACATTAAAAACTAGGGATATTGGCACAATTGTTTTCAAACTTGCTCATAAAAAATAATTTGCATGAAGGTCAAAAAAGAGTAATGAATTTCTCAAATTTTGAAATAATAACTTAAAATAGGCTTATGTACAAGATCATATGGTTGAAAGACTAAAATAAATAAATATTTGGTAGTAACCCTCAGGAGTATATAGAGGTAGAAAATTGTAGTTTTGAGGTTTCAAGCTCCCAAAAACAAAAGGATCTTTAGGAGTTAAGTTAAATAATTCAAAATAAAAAAATACATCAGTTATAGTCTAAGGTACATTAATTTTTTATAATGAATATATATTTTAGTAGGTAGAGTGAATACTTCTACCACCTAAATAATGTTTATGGTTGTTCTTCTACATGAGTAGTACCAAATTCTATAATCTTGGTAAGAAAAAAATACCTTAGGTACCTTACTACCTTCTAATAAATGATGAGTGAATTTTTATTCATAGGATATATCAACGTAATCATGTTCTATTAAATAGTGGATTGCGATACAAAGCAAATATCTTGATGAATAATAATCCTAACTTTTCATTGGCTGATTATTATATTTATTAAGGGTTAATCACCAACTTAGACGCCATCCTTGTATTAAGATGTACTACTGTTCTATTAAATTCAATTTAGAGAGGCCAAAAAATGAAACAAGACTTTTTGATGAAATTACAAATGTAGAAAATATAATTTACTGAAAAATACAAACGCATATACAGGTGGTTGTAGAGAAATATGCATGCATGTATATATCTTCTCATACACTTGTGTGTGTGCACTGTACTAGTTGTCCTCCATTTTGATTTATATCCCTTCACGTGTGATGCGTAGTCCACTACCATGCGTACTCATGCACTCTTCTTGTTCATTAGCGCCGTCAGGGTCCCTAGTTCGAGTACACCGTGCTTGTAAGTTATCATGTCCAGTTGACTATTGTGCGTCATGGAGTGCCACAGCCAGTGCATCTCACATTCCGACAGATGCAACTAATGTCCTTGTAGCTATTGGAGTTCGTCACATTTGCTACTATTTTCCAATCTCCATGACCCTGTCTTATTCGTGGTGCGTATCCAGATAATACAAACTCTATAATATAGTCCACACTCCAGGACTTCTGAAATTCATCAAAGACGGCACAACCAAGGCATAAAATAAGGGAAGACCCAGAGGACAATGTCCAAAGTATCATGACTTGTAGACATCCGAGGTCGTGGATCTACATTATTTAAAAATGGAAACCACTATCACCGCATCCAGCAGTGGTGAGCAGTGCACCCTTACAATTAGCTTGATCAAATTCAAGCATCCCTTCGTTCAGTGAAAGTGGCATCTGTGAAACTGATTTCTACCGCATGAAGCCATAGCAAGTTACGCATGAATTTTAGATCTTGCTGAAGCATTGTTTGTCAAGCGTAGTCTTTGTTCACGATTGTAAAGTTGTTTTCTGCACATTCTAGCTCGTGGGAGGGGTACGTATCCGTTGCAGTCTTGCAGAACACACTCTCTAGGTTCGGAATGAGCCGCACGATGAGCCGGAAGGAGAAGGCCGCTGGCAAGCGACGTGCTATTCCTGAGTCATCGACTGATACCAACGACAAAGTTTTCCAACGATTGTAGCGGCCATTGCGGCCAACGAAGGCCGTGGAGGATCTTCACTCCAATCACCTCACCATCTGACGGGAGCCTTTTGATCTTCGGAAGCTTCCGCAGACTATGACTCTAGAGTTGTTGAAGCAAGCACCCTTCCTCTTGGGCGCTGAGAATGCGAAATACAACAAGCACTTTTTTGAGAAAGTCGGTGGTCTCTGTGCTAAAGGGGTTCCATTTGAAAGTTTGATGAAGGACGAGCATGGTATGCCACTTGATGATTTGCTTGCTAAATATCCTCTGAACAAGCATGGAAACCGTCACTCCTTGCGTTTGATGACAGATTGTGACGCAGCAAGAGACGCTTTGCACATGTACCAGAGAGTGTATGGTGGAACGCATCCTGACAATGGCGAATTTGGCACAGCTTTCATTCGAGGTCTTGTCCTATTCTATCAACGACAAACGCAAGTGGACTGGGCCGATTATGCAGCAAACTTGGCAAAGAAGCGGGTGCAGAATCCGCTTGTCAATCCACAGAAATTCACGCCGCCATGTTTGAGGGAGTAGATCCAAGCTATGATAAACTTGTTCCAGCATTATCTTCGGACCGCTTATGCAGAACGGGAGGATGCGACATCACAGTTGAGGCGCGGGAATTTGCCAGTCACGCCATCTGAATTTCCGGCAAGGCAGCAAGGGTCTGCGGATCCCACGGAAAGTAGTCCTCCTGCACGGAAAGAGGTGCGTGCAGAGGCAACGAGAGCAATCCTCCAAGGTTCAGCCGCTGGTAGCAAGGCAGTGCGGCAGCAGCGATCTAGCGCTCTACGGACTTCTCCATTGTGTCCCATTGTGGAAGCGGTTGCAAGTGCGCCTTCACCGAACGCAAGACCGGACAAGCTCCAAGCACTAAAAGAGAAGAGACGGAAGACAGAGAAAAAGCTCTTCACCGTGATCAAGCACCTGGCGGATGCAGAAAAGGAACTTGAACTTCTAGACACCAAGCAGACAGAACTTTCTATTTTGAAGATTCCAACTGGGAGGTCATGGTGTCGTTACGAGCCAGTACGAAACATTGCGCGCCGCTATTAGAGGAGAGTTCTCAACTGGAGGAAGGTATGCGAGCAAAGACAGCAATCGCTAACACCATCTCAGAGTCCATTGCTAATGTTCAAAAACAGATGGCGGAGCTGCAAGATCGCATTCAGCTTCTACGGCGGACCACGAAGGAGCTGCAAGACGAGGTGGAGGTCATCACCGCAGACATCGATGTGGTCATTGTCGACAGCAGCAACATTCGTCCGAAGCAACTCCTAGCATGCCTCCCTGTAGCATGGATGAAGTCGGTGAAAGTAGAACCAGCTGTGCCATGTGTTCTCTGCGGTCGATTTTGGATGGACAATGCTTTTGTTTCTCTTCCGTGTGGATGCTTGCTGCATCCTTTTTGCATTTTCAAAGTAGTCCTGTCGAAGGATCCGCGTTGACCGTTTTGCAGTCATGCACCTGGTGGGCTATGGAGAGGCCAGTGGGGATTTAGTACCGACGACGTCGACATGCGTAGCGCAATTTGTGCTTGCGGAACCGGCATGGACGAAGAAGGTTGGTTGAAGCCTCTGGATGTAGTAAGTGCGTGCGTGAAGGTGGAGGACGCGCTGAATTCTTTGATCCAAGAAGAGACTCAGAAACTTGGTGCGAGGAAATGTCTCCATGAAGCGGACAGTTTATGCTTTGAGAAGCCTCTCCCCAAACGTGCACATCCAGACTCAACATGCGAGCCAAAAGTGGATCCGGTCTCCACAGCAGAGCGTGAAGAAATACGTTCAATCGGAGCTAAAGCAGCACTGGAGGCTGAGACCTTGCTGTAGCAGGGAATCTAGATTGGGGACCTCATAGTGTACCGAACATGTAGAAACACGCACTTTGTGTCTCCAATGCCATGTGGTAGATATGTGCTCCGGTGATGCAGATATACTTGTATCAAAAATCCACTGACATTCCGATGACCATGCATAACTGTAACGACATTTTACACTGTAACGACATGTTTCTTGACCAGGCTATATTATAATATATTTTTGTTTTGTTAATGTGCGCATGTAAATCCCTCGAGGCTGTCTATTCCCCCCTATCATCTATGCATGTGTTTCATTAAATGGAATGATGTTTCTTTCACCTTAAAACCCTTCACCCCTAAAATTATGTTATGCATATGTAGTGTGATCACTGGTTTACACATGTATATGAGCATTCAAGACTGGAAGATGATGTTGTGCTGTTCAATCTTTTAGTGAAAGACCATGTCAGTACTATAAATGGTATATTTTTTCCCAAATTTTTTTGAGTAATTAAGAGCAACTCTACCACCGCCTATATATGCTGCAAATATGTATAAGTAGGCACAAAAGACCTCGGGGAGGCAACTCCAAGTTATTATAAGAAGATTTATTATATCTTATTTTTCAAAATACAATGACTTTATTAATTATGATTATGATGATGTATAGTTCATTAGAAAATAGACGTTGAAAGCTTTCAGCATATGTATTGTGTGTTTCAAAATTGTTTATCTATAATTGGATATGATATATAATAAATGTAAAATAAGAAGTTTTATTATGCATATTTTAAGACATATTATAAATTTTATTATAAACATAATAAAACAAAATTATAATAAGGGCATAATAAATGCATAATAAGGTTCTTCACACACATCTATATATCCCACTTAGAATTTCTATGATGTATTCGTGTGCTACAGTTTGTTTAGTTGTTAAATTTTTATCGTGCAAGTTATAATAAAGCATTTAATAAGATTGTATTTATTTTAAATTTTGATTCCGTCAAAGGAAGCATACTATACGTTATTATAAACGGAATAAGTAGTCTAAATTGACTTATTATCCCACACAACCGTGCCCATAATAAGTGAGTTGCCTCCCGAGGCAAAAGACTCTATAGAATACGCATAGTGATTCCAATTTTATTTCTGTCATGTTTCACAGTTCTCCTCATCTTTGGGCTCGTCTTTTGATTTTTGGTTGTTTATCGAAGATTATCCCTTCAAGGTTCTAATCCATCGTTGATATCAGAAATGTGTTATAAAATGTTTCACCATTCACAAACATCGACTAGAGAAAAACCATCACTAATCTTAAAGCTGCTATCATAACCAAAACCATGAGTATGTACAAATAAAAAACACTGCATGTGATATATATTCATCACAGATTACAAGCCACAAAATCATGTGATATTTGTTTTGCAGAGGTTTTCTCTATTTAAAATTGTTTTAAGAAACACTCTAAATATTAGCATATCTAAAAATCACATGTGCTGAGGTGGTGCTCTCTTGTTCTTCCTCACAGTGGAATAAAATTGCTCCATTTGTTTCAAATAAAAAAAATTTAAAAAATCACATGTGCTTCTATTTATTTAGTTCTTCTCAAGTTCTTTGGGTACTACAATGTCATCATTGCCACTCAATGTGATTCTTGTATTATCCATCCCTTTTGTTGTTTTAAGTAATATTATAATAATTAGCCTATCTAATTATCACATGTTTTTTTTTTTTTTTTTTTTTTTTTTTAAAGTTCATTTCAGTACTGTGGGGAGTGCAATGTCAACATTGCCACTCTATCCTCCTTGTATTATACATCTATTTCTTTGTTTGAAGAGAACTTCTAATTATTATCCTTTCTAATTATGATAATGTAGATCTGAAACTATGTAGATTCCGGAATAACATAGATTTTAGATTGACAAAAACTTCTTGAGAACATCAAAATTGTCATAATAAACTTCAAATTCTACTAGGAGAACTCTGGATCTAAGCTCGAACTCTGGATCTAAGCTCAAACTCTAGATCTAAGCTCAGGAGCGTAGACAATCATATTAAAATCTAATTACAGGCAACCTATGCGAAACGTCCATCCCGAAGCTTGTTCATCAGACGTATCAAACCCCTTTGATGATCCACCCGAAGTGTCCACAAACTTTATGTACCTCGTAGCAACAACATGGGCGTACGCCGCTGGCAGCACATTGATGTCAATCACGTCCTTGTTCTCTTTCTCAGGATCCCCTTCTTCCACCGGCATATGTTCAGCTGGATCTTCTGGCCGTTCCTACTGAGAGACGTAGAGATTGTGTTCATGTGAGATGGAGAAGTTTCACGTTCTGAATTACACATCTAAAATACAACATCTTTTGGAAAAAATGATGATGTAGATCAAAGTAACACAACCAACGAGTTGTTGGTAGCTTCATCTCACCTTCAAGCGACGGTAATGCTCCTGTGCAGCTTCCTTGGCAGTCCAGGCTGACCAGAATGAAGCACTCAAGATTGTGCCCACGGCCATCAACCGCAGAAACACCTCTGCTATGTCGACTAGAGTTCTCCTCGGGGAGTAGAGCAGCTTTTGCACTGAAATCCACCAGCAACAGAGATGATTAACATCCCCAAGAAATATACCAATAAACTCCGAAGAAATGCCTATCCTCTGTAATCAATGCTACAACTGAATAAAAATTACTTCGTAATCATGTAGTAGCGGCAAAGTGCCCATCGCATAAGAATTCAGCATTTGTCAATCCTAACAACCAACCTTCACTAGAATGTGAATATACCTTCTTCATTGAGATTTAAAGCATCCTCTAGATTGTTTCCAGCCACCTTTGGTAACATGACAGATCGAATGGTGATATCCTGGAAGGTGTCGTTATCAGAGCATACCATCTTGTACAGTTCTGCACGTACATTGAAACTATGCTCAGACAAATGCATAACCTATGCAAGATGCCTATCATATCCTTCGACTCAACTATTCTCTTTTTAATACCCGGCATGATGGGCATAATTTTCAATCAGTGCACCAGCTTCTCATAGTGATCAGGTGCAGATACAATGGTTAGTTCAAGTTTGGGAAATCTCACAAAACAACCATCAAATAACAAATCTCGGGAGCCTGAGAATACACAAAAAAGGAGTAGTTCAAATAGAAAACAAGTGTCAAAATAACTATCATTGATTGCATCCATAACAAATGGTAAAGGAGAAATCAGAGGACCCTACACGGAGGAAGGGACAGAGGAGAGAACCTTGTTTGTCATTCACGACCAGGAGAGCAACCGCCCCCTGAGCCACTCTTGCCTTAGTTGTGAAATCATAGTTCCCTCGTCTAACGAGGGCTGCAAATCTGACAAGCTGAAAATGCACACACTTGGCTTCAGAATTACTCCAGCTCACAAGACACGGGCAACAAAAAGAAATATTGTAATCCGAAGTGCCATCTAAAACAGCAGACAAAGATTTCTTCGTCAACTTTAGGCTGTCAGGGCTTACCAACAACTCTTTGAATTGATCATTGCAAATTCCCATGTGTGGACATCAGTCAAAACAATGTCCACAAAGAACCCCTTGCATGCTCACGTGACGAAGACTTACTGTCTTGTTAGAATCAGTGCATCCGTCCTCAGGATCCAGCTTTGCCAGGGGGCCATTGTGAGCTTCTTGTTCATGGTCCGTGATGAGCGTGCCAAATCTTGCACCCACATAAAACAGAGGTGATATAAGACAACGTACTTTGATTCATGCAGTGCTTCTGAAACCTTTTGCTAGCAACCGGATAGACTGTAGGGGGCGAAGCCAAGTAGAAAAGTCTACGCGCGGGGTGCCATCATCACCCCTTTCTTGTTCATGGCGTGAAACTTGCTCGTTCAATTTAACATAACCTTCATCTTCATCATAAGTCCCTTGAATATATGTGACCTGCAAACTCAACAACAACAACTAAAACCATGAAAAAGAATACAACCGCTCGCTCTCTTGCCACATCTACGCTGCCCCAACTCCCGCCTTCCAATCCAAAACCCCAGTAAACCCAAATTTTTAACCCAGCAAGAGGATACAAGAGAAAACATAACCAACAAATATATCTAAAACCAAAATCCAGGAAGAAGGAAAAGGAGAGAAACCAGCGTGAGATACGTACCCACAACGACGTGATGATGGATTTGAGGACCATAAACCCTGCCCAGCTTGTTGTTTATTGCAGAGACTGCGGTGAAGGCCACAGTGAGCAGAATTTGGGATTCAAAAGCTTGATCGCAAGAAGACGACAAGACAAAGGCGAAGGGTTTGCACCAATAAGAGTTGCGTCAGAAACCAGAGGAGCGCACGGGCCAAGGTGCAGCAAAACGATCGGGCATCTCTATAGCCCGGAGCTCTCACCATGGGATTTCGTTGCTGCGGGATGCGAGCCCAAAGGAGTCACCGCACTCAGAACCGCCTTCGTTACTGCGGTTTGTAGATTTGAGTTTCTGATATGTAGGGGTGCCGTAGATGGTGTTGGTTTGGGGGTCCGAAGACAATTTTGGGTGTGCGTGGGTTCAACCCTAAGCGAGGTCGTTCACTTCGGAGAAGGGTATGATTTCTGGAGTTTCATACTTTAGGCAGTGGAGGAGGAAAGTGAAGTTATTCGATGTAGGTGGTCACTGTATTTTGACTCGGTGATTGAAAATAAGGTGAAAGTGATTCACAAAATTCTTTTTTCAAATTGAAGCAAACTTTTTTTCTCAATATATACGGACATTTTGTTTAATTGGTAAATCAACTTTTATCTAAAAAGTGAATGCTACCTTATGTTAGAATTTTCTTTCTTTTAATCTGTCCACTGCTTTCCAAGATTCTCAAGTCCCAATTTTAAATTTTCAACGGCTAATTTCCAACTTTCTAGTTTATTGTTAAGAAATGACTATAGTTTCTTTATTAATCCAACATACATTAATTCAAGTGTTCGACACTTAGCAACTTTGGATTTAGAACAAATTTGTTTAAATTTTTAGAATTTGTTTTCATAATATTTGCATGGAAAGTTAATTTATTTATTTTAAAATATTTGACAGGTGCCTTCAATCAAATGTTGTATTATAAAAATAAAGTGGAAAGAAATATTACATAACTTTCTTCTAGTAAAAAATAGAAGCACAATAATCTGTATGAATTTAGTGTTTTTTTAAAATATAATCTAAAGATTGAGCTTAGTGTGTGTTCACTACTTGGTCATTTCAAACTAGAGTTGTTTCCAATGATTTTATAGTCATCTAGTTGGCAGTTTATGTATTCAAGAATTACCATTAAATAATAGAACCCATTCAAATGAATGATGTAATCTCACATTTTGGACACTATTAGCTTATAGATCATAATTTATATTCTTCTACTAAGCTCACGTGCTAAAGAATTGATGCCACCAAAGTCTACAAAAAATCTTTATAGTTTTGAAAATAATTTAAATTATTATAATTTAATAAAACTTTGAATTAATATACTTCTCTACATAATATGCCATTGCCACAAAACAATTCTCCACAATTCCATAATTCAACTTCTAAATCATCATGACAAGTTTCAATATTGAAAATTGGCTTGAAATCTTGTAACAATCATAGACATGTAAATTTCATATGAAGTGCATATAAAACTAGGTATAAATTTTAAAATCTATTAAGCATTTATGTATGGACAACACACAATTATAATATTGGATATATATGAAAATGATAGTTACCAATAACCTATGCAATTGGTATAAATATCATATGCATTATTATTAATCAGGATAATAGAACATTACCTTTATTGCTTTATTGTAAGAAATGCATGTAATTTGATGTAAAATTTGTATGATTTTAGAAGGTATCATAGACATGTAATTTTCATATGAAGTGCATATGTAATTAGGTGTATATTTCACATATACTAAACAACATAAAATTTCTACAAATCTGATGTGAAGGGGGAAGAGATTCCAGTATGAAATTTGTATGACCTCTGTATACTGCTGAACTTCATACAAAGTGCATGCGCAATTTAGGAGAACCATTTTTCCTGATGTATCCCTGAAACCTCTCATCCTTCAAGGGATTTACTACATACTCCAAACACATTACTAACTACAAGACGCGTCACATACCCTATACCCCTCACCGACTCAAAACCCCCCATCCTATTCTCAAAGCCGTCACAATATTCCAGAAGTGACACCCTCCATATCACCTCCACAACCTAAATGTCAGTTCCTTTTAAATGATCAAATCCACAAGTTTGACTCTATTGAACATAATCATAGACCACTGAAAATTGCCTCACTCTTACATATTTCAGAAATCCTAGTGAAATGTTCAATGTTGTGTCCAAAAGGGGATTGCATGAAGTTGTGGATGAGAGATTGAAATAGATCATAGATTAGATTTATTTGGAAGAATTTAGTTTAAAGGAATTTAAAACCATGAGTGGTTTAACCCCTAAAAATTTATGAAAGCCAGAATAGCTTTTTGCGATTCTGGGCATCTCAGATAAAGAGGTTAAATTAATATTTTTACCTAAGATTTTTACTGGATGATCTCTATACTGCAAAGTGTATGTGGTAAAATTTATCAAGGCTAAATTCCAATTTAAAGACATTCATCTAGAAATTTTAGTTTTCAAGTCCAAAATGGAAAACTTAAAATAAGGCTTTTTAAATTAAAAAAATCTTGAAATATATTCACAACCAAATCACCACTCAAATTCCAAAGAGACCCAAGTCAAAAAATATACCAGTTTTACAAGGGCCGCACCCAAAAATTACATAGACAAACTTCAAATTTTTAAATTACTTCTTTCAGAATTATACAGAATCTTAGATTTGGAAATTTTTTGTAGATAATTTAGCCCAAAAATCAAAAATTAATAAAGGCATCTAACCACCGTTTAGACTTTTCTAAAACCAAGTATACGTAAAGTCATACATGTTTTACTATATCAACGTTTTTAGACCCGCTTCTAGAAAATAATTTTTACAAAGGTCCTAAAATAGGAATGAGTCTCTAAAATTTTGTATGGAGGTACCAAACTTGATTACCTACATTGAAGAAAATATAAGCAAAAAGTATGGTGTAAAAATCTGCACCTCTTCCTTTGCATCATTTTGACTATGTCATTCAAGCAATGCCCAAAAAAAGGTTTGCTGCAACTTTGAATGTTATTTTCTCAAAGATGGTAAACATCCAACGGCTCAAAATTTTATTAGTACTTTTAAATCAGGTAAAGTACAATATATTACGGTTGGATGTCTGAAAAAAACAATTGAGCTTGGTCCGAACCGTTGTTTCTACATGGTGGTTAGAAATGGCTGTTTTGGGTATTGGAACCTCCAGATTCAGCTGGATTTTTATGGATTAAAGTTGGTGTTTGGATTTTTCATCTCACATATCCATACAATTGATGATAATAAATTAAAAAATACAAATACATTCTTTGAAGACTATATTTATTGTAATTGTGAATCAATTAACATATTAATACAAAGCTTTGAAAGGGCACTAAATAGTTTCATTTTTAAAATTTAATGTCATTTTAACAAAGCAAAAGTTATTTTTTTGGCCAATCTATGAATCTATTATAATAAAATTATATAATCATTTAAAAAAACCGAAACCTTATATTGTCAATACATACAATATTTATTCGAAATCATTTTTAACGAATGATAAGCATTTGCAACCCTTCTGACTTAGTATTGATGGCATGAAAACACAAATTTGAAGGTGAAATAGTTTTAGTGGAAATGATTGTAGAGCCTGGTGAACAAAGACCAATGATCAACAAGATTGGTAGAAGCTCAGAAACATAGATTTATAAAGCAGTGAATGACTCTAGTATGGCATAGAATAGCTTACATAGAATCATTGCAAATTGGTTGGGCATTAAAACCTAATTTCAAACTGTTGAATGAGCCCATTCTAAAAAACCAAATATCGATCATAAAATCAAGAGAAGAAATTGGCGACCAAAAATAAAAATTGAGGTTTACAATTATAGTAGTATTGAGTCTTGAGGTTGAAGGCTTTGATAAATGAATAGATCAATAGAATGGAGGGCCTAGTGGAGCAGTGGAGAAACAAGATGAGAAAATTGAAATGGAAGTTGCATCATGAATGAATGATTGATTTGTATAATACAGTCATAAATAATTAGTTTTACTTTGTACTTGTGGCACCGACTGCATCAGGAGCTATTATTTTCTGTTCATTTGAAATTCGATTCTTAATTCTATCTCGTTATGCAAATTACATAATGTAATTTGCATGAAAGTTGCGTTCTAGTGGCAAAAACTTTACTTGAATAAATAACCACCAAGATTAACTATCCAATAGTTGAAATTACGTCAAATTGGTGCATATTATTTAAGCCATGAACATGGAAGGCAAGCCCAAAATTTCTCCATACTGTATGCACCAAGTTAGTTTTCACAGGTGACAATTGATTTGGTCTACAAACTTATTCTCAAATATTTAAAAATAATGCTTTTGAAACATGAATTGCAAAAAGCTCTATTAAATTCATACTTTAGTGTACCTCATTATATTGATTTAAAAGTTTGTCACAATTCTATATTTTTTGAGGTAACTTCAAAGATCTGGTTTCACAATCACACCACAATTGCTGTCAAATGCCAGTTAACACTCCGCATTGGTCCAGCCTCTATGACACAGGCTCAGTGCATGATAGAATTGCAATTGTGTAGCAATTCAAGAGACTATTCATGAGTCAATGTGTACATGCAACATACCGGTGGAGTGTTCAACCTGACTCGCGAGATCGAATACGCAATCCATTCAAGAAGATTGAATTCCTAGGGATTGTTAAAAATAAGCCTCCAAGTCTACACTATATAACTAGAGGTGTTTAAGTTCTCCTTAAGTAACTGTGCTTCTTCAATGCAATCTTTGTTTGTAAGCATAGTTTTAATAGGAATTTGTAATTTGTGGCATTCACATAACTCATGCAAGGGTTTCTTTCAAGGTTAGATGGAAAGTTTTTCGTTTTCCGGTTCATTTTCTCACCACCCTTATCTTCATTTGGCACATGCTTTGCACGTCTGTCATTAATGCAGTTTTACAACAAATTCAATATACGTCAAAACATTGTGGAGGTGCTCAAGTATTTTTGGAGTTTACCAAGTCATCAAAACTATTGGAGAAAGGTGCTTTTATCATTATTTTTATTTCTTCCAGATTGTTTTCTGTAGTTGCTGGATGTTCTAGGGCTATGTTGTTTATTCAATTTATTTATTTTCAAAGGTGTTTGATGTATTGTGTCATCTAAATTCTAAGGCTCTTTTCTTCAAACTGGTTGCTATGAAACAGGAGAAGCGGTCGTATTTGAAGTTTTGAATCTACTTATAAATGACAGTATCTATCTTCTGGATGAAAGCCTAAAGAAAATATCCGAACTTGAAGAAATAGAAGTGCAAGTGGGTGAAGAACAGCCCAAGAAAGACATGAGAGAGAACGACATTACCATCAACAAGGACATGTACAGCATCGTGTCTCTAGCTTTTGAGCCAACATACTATTCCTCAGTGTGGTCGGCATTTCTTATTAGTTCTCTTACATACCTGTTCGTTCTTTTTGGTGTGGCTAAGACACAAAATGGTTGGGTGAATTGTGGAATGCTTTTACATGATGTTGGTAAATGAAGATGTTAAAATGGTCCTGTACACATCTACAGAGAAAACTACACCTGTCTTACTCCCGAAAGTGGTGTGTTCACCATTCTCTCACACTGTTTTTTATAATCACTTCTAGTATGGGTTCTCTGAATAGATACATATATGCCTCCTATGCATAGTGAGCTTTCGGGACAAGAGTGAAAATGTTACATTAATAAAAATGTAACATTATTGAATAGTACAGTCTTTCCGTGCATGACTGAATGTATATTATTAGAAAAAAAATACATTTATGTTGAACTAGGCAATGAAACATTTTAAATCATTTCAAAAAATTAGGAAATTGCATTTGTAAATAATTTATACATGAATGAAATATCTTTCTCCCAAGATTGAAATCCTAGGGATTGTTAAAAATAAGCCTCTAAGTCTACACTATATAACTAAGTGATTTCGCAGTGTATTGTCCTCTATCTCATAAGCTAGTGATCTTCCGTTTCCTTGTGTTGGATTCTTGATACACAAAAATTTGTGTTTAATGCATCTGATCGGCCAAATACAGGAATCATCAAATGGAACGAAGATATTTTTTTTAATCACATTCATATATGTGATTGGATCCACGACATCTGTCTCATGAAAGCAGACATGTTGGTATTAATCTGCCGAGAAGTAGGTTTCAATGTGCATGTTATGGTCATGGCTGAAGATTTCTCTTATCTTGGCTTTGTACGGAGTACCACCAGCTTCGTCATTTTCTACCACCACATCATCACCTACTGCGTAGTGAAATTTTTTTTCACTAGACAAGCCTTGTATATAAGTATGTAAGGGGAGTGTGTAGTATCTATTCCTTCCAAACGATGTCTTAAGTAAGACCAAATCGTATCCAAAGCTTGTTCATAGTTGTTGTTCATAGGACTAATGACTATTTCCTTTGATGTTGCAATAGCAGAACAAAATGAATCAGATGCTTGATAAAATAGCTTCCACAAATGTCTTGCTTTTTTTGTAGATGATGTTTTCAGACAGTAGTTCATATGCCACCGTGGACATTGCAGGATGTGAGTATGTCTAATTCGTTGTGGTTACATAATAGCATCATGAACTTCGTTGAGAGCTCGTTCCCTCGTATCCAGCCCGTCAGCTTCCTTTGCAATACAGAGTTGAATTTTATGAAATACCTTCCTTGCGGTATACTTAGCAAATGTCGCTTCCACATTTTTCTGATTAGTCTTGATGTTGTTGTATCTCTTAACCTCCCTCTCGTACGGAAAACACCAATACACGTCGGAATGGTTGAATCGTACTATGTCTTCTAAAATGTGGGCAGCGCCAGCCACGTGCTCTGATGGTCTTCCATTTGGCCCATCCAGTTCTTCTGAAAGAATATGCCACTTCTCTAATAGCTGACTAACAAAATCCAAGTCTTCTACCCTCCAACCTTTATTTCGAGTCCAGTTGAAGAAGAAATGAGCTATATCAACAAGCAAACGCCCAATCATGCTACGCCTCTTCGAAAATTGATATTTTTTCAACGCCAATTTGTGTAGAATAAAAGGTAACATCCACATCACAAAAAGCTGACATTCTTCCGCAATGTAGGTTTTGTGATCATTAATGGGATCATCGGGCCACTGACCCTGCTTTAATTTGGAAGTACGGGCTTTCGTAATAGAGGCGCAAGTGGCATCTACAAGTTCTAGGAAGATTTTTGATTTCGGATGTTCACAGATATCTTCGAAGAACTTTATGATGTAATTTTTAAACATGTTAAGATTGAAAACGTGCATAACATCGTACACTAAGTCCCAAGAAATGTCAAATCTGTATAAGTGATATAGTCGCCATAGATGTGAATCTCCAGAGACACCAGATTCCATGCTGTATTCCTCTCTGGCCGCCTTGTCATTCTGGAGCCTTGTCAAATAATTTACACTGTGACTTAATTCCTTAGCAGTGCGCCTCATAAGGGGGGGGGGGTGGGTAAATTGATTTTCATTATCGCCATAAACGTACCGACCATCAACCAACTCCAAATGCATCTTACATCTTTGACAAGCCGATTTTCCAGAGGATTTCAGATTTGAAATCTTGCACTGAGCTGGATGATCCCCGGTCAGCAACATCAATACTGCCCTTACATTCACGGTCTCGCAACGAGGCAAGAGGTTGCTGATCCTGCACGTAGGATAGTTGTATCTACACTCCATTCCATCCACGAACAAGGTCTCCAATTCTTCAATGAAAGGCCTTGTGAAAGCCATAATGTTTTTCCTCATACGTTCAGCAACATAGGGTTGATTCTCACTTAGAGGGATAAACAACACTGGCAGTAGTGATAAACTTGATGACCTGCCTGCATTGAGTACATTGGCCTCCATAACCCAACAACCGCGTTGTTTTTTCTCCGACACTTCAGACCCGTTCCAATGCCTTGCAAGACCTAAATTTTGGGGGTCGCCCATAACCACCTTTTAGGGTGCCACTATCTGCCTCCGACATTGTTTACACATGAATTTGTAACTCTGTGACTGTGCGTCCCAATGTTGTGGAGTGCGTAAGAATTTGCATTTCATCGGAAATGCACAGTATGCCCTACGACACTTTGTGTTTGGACAAATTTCGGGGAGTTCCCACTCAACCTCCGGGTTCCAAAAGTCTTGGACTTCTCTAATTTTTTCACCATGCCACACTTCTATGATAGTTGGAGGAGCCTCATGCACATTCAACCACTCCAGATGCGCCCTCTACATGGTCAACAGTTCATGACACAAAGTCCTGGAAGCCATTGAACTTGATAGTTGGTCCCCAATGCTGAGATAGTCGAATGATATCATTTTGAATCTTGAGTGGTTGCAATGTGGACATGTTTTTATATACACGGGACACGTCTGCATATCATTTGGTGGATTGCAGGTACATGCTACATATTGGCTGCCATCATAACCATCTTCCTCGGCTGGTGGCAGAATGAAGGATTCGTGAGAGTCTTTTCTCGTACCGAGGCACATTCTCCACTTCTTGGGTTGCACTAGTCTCCACCTTTTATATAATCAAAGCAATGTTTGGAAAGTTGAAGGGATGGAAGCAGGCCCCTCCAAGCTACCGTTCCAATCCTCAGGCATCGCCTTAATCAACGGGGCCAACTTATCTTCAAGGGAAACTCCTGGATGATCATCTGCTGTGCCCGATAAGCCTTAGAAAATATGACGTAGAGTCCAATCTTGGCACTCCACTGGAACGCCTCTTTTGTCCCACTCCGCTTGGATTTTTATGACCAAATCTTTCATTTTTTTAAGTAAATACTCCCTCCGATCTTCCATCTCGTCAACGGGCACATACTCGGGCTCGAGCTCGGGTTCAGGGGCTTCATCATGTGGAGGTGTCTCAGCTTGTTCAAAAATTTGAGGTTGGTCATCCAATTCTGGCCCTACTTCAGCATCCCTCTCTCTTTGTAAATCAATGTCTCTTCTGTGATGTGTTTGCCGAGTCCGTTGATCCACCATTCTGAATCCACGCCATCCACTATTAGCAACACATCTGGAACACCTACACTTCACCTCCCTATTGCGACATGGACAGATAGGTCGCGCCATTAAGAAGAGAAATGATTTGCTAAAATGAAATATGTATGTAGGATGGGAATCTCTCGCTCAATGAAGCTATAACTCAATAGGGCTCTCCACCTTAATAAAAAACTTCCACCACTATTTAATTTAAAAAAGAAAACCCATTCATATATATTTGGAAATATATGGAAATATATTTTCCACTTATAAAATATATGGAAATATGAACTTCCACTCCTTCATTTATAACAAATTTAAAAGTGAAAGTAGAAAGTTGGAATTAAAATAACAAATTTAAAAGTAATAGCAGAGAAAGTAAAATTGAAAGTAGAGAAGGTGAAATTAAAAGTACCGAAGAGCACACATTAAAGAACAATACTTACAAGATTGCAAAAAATGTGTCTTCATGATGAAACGGACATGCACAGAGCAACGCTGCAATATAAACTCTGAATCTAGAGGAAGTGAAAATGTAAAAGGCAACTTTAGCCGAGGCTAACAGGCATGAGATTCGCCCCCTTTGTAAATTCAACTTTAGCCGGGGCTATTGCGAACTAAACATTAGCAGGGGCTTAAGTATTGTGTATTAGCCCCCCCAGGCACTTTAGCCCCAGGCACTTTAGCCCCCCCAGGCACTTTAGCACATTAGCAACTTTAGGTTAATTTCTCGAGACGATCACATGTGAGATGGTGATATTCGTGGACTAACGCTAGTTTGTGGATGATTGATCTCATTCACTCATATAGTCGATTCATATTGGACCTGAATTTGAAGATAGTGTGATCCAGGTGCTTTGGAATGTCGGCTGAAGAAAATTAATCCTTGTTACCGGAATGGAGTCGGCTTCGACAATGCATTGTCCTGATGTATGGATGTGGAATCAGAAATGGCGCCGTTCCATCAGAGACATTACGTGGAGGTCGGACTAGGGAGGTGGAAGGGGAACAAACCTAGTGTGTTATGAAGAATGCAGTCTTTATTACAGAGCCATACCCATCAACCACCGACTCTAGTACATCTGCATTTCGAACAATTCCAAGGTCGGAAGGGGCTTCTGTTTTGGAGTTAATGACACCAGTTTTCGTAGGATTGATTTCATGGACACTACGATTAAAACCGTAAATAGGAAATGACTTTGTTTTGCTCGGTAGCGTGGCTTTGGACCGCAACTGTTATGTGGTCGACATGTTTCGGAACATTGTTTTACCATGCATAAATATAACATTGATTACTAAAGCACCGATTACCTTCGATTGCTTGAAACAGCCGACCACCTTTCTCTCAGATGGCACGGTATGACCTGTAGCGGTAGCATTGCATGTTTACAAATTTTGTGCATCCAGCCATGCACATTTATCCATTTCAATACGCACAATTAATACAATTTGCCAATTAATCCAAACAACGTCATTGACCAAAGACGCATATAATTCGGCGGGAAATTTCGTCGTCGTTGCCAATGGTGGTCAACGAATCATTTCACTGGACCACATGTAAGCCTGCAAAGGACGGCTCAGGGGACAATTCGACTTCCCGAACCACGTCCCAAAGCATTAAAGAAAGATTACAACCTGTAATACAAGAGAGATGGTGGAAAAACGAACAACGTAAACGCCATTGAAATCTACTAAAGAAGTCCAATGTAAAGAGGGAACTAAGCGCAGTAAACGGAAATCCTTAAGTCGAGGTCAGCGTTGCACAAACCAAGCCCTGACTATAATCCTTGCCCTCGTCTTAATGACATTCGCTAATTCTGTTCCCTTCCGCGGCGGTCACGCGAGACAGGGCCCACGGCGCGGGACCCTGCTTTCGCTCCAAAATTCTTTCCGTCGCTCCATCCTCTCGTGAACCGTGCCCGGGCTCCGGATGCCACGTCGGGCACCGTCTCGAAGCCCTCCCTGCCACGTCCGCATCCTCCACCTTGTCTTGTCTCGGAACCCAGAAAGACGAGACACCCCATGCATGGGCTGTCTCGGGAGACAAGCTCATGGCACCATGGCCCATGGGCATGCATGGATATTTTCATCCATCCGAGACGGACAGAATTTGTCACGTCTTGTCGAATGACCTTCATGGTTTTAGGTCATGATGTTTCATTTTCGTGGGTGTCACTTCTGCTTTTAGTCTGTCTAGTCGGAGCTGTTTTGGATGTTGAGGTTATGATGGAATTTTGTGGGTGGAGATCATGCGTCGTCTCTTGCAGCCTTTTCCTCGATTTTGATTTCTGAGGTTTTGTAGGTGTGATGATGGCATCTCTCCCTGCTCTGTGTATAAATTGCCAGCCTCGTGGAAAATCGGACTCATTTTCTGCCATTGCCTGAGGAGAGATGCGAGAGTTGTCTCGAGGCAAGGTGAAAGTGTTGCCTCGAGAGGAGGTTCGAGGGTTTTGTTGAGCGCGTTGTCAAAGTTTGCTCATTTCTCTCCCGATTTCTCTCCCTTTCCTTCTCCGTTGTCTCGCACCATTGTTGGATGTGGTCCGCTTAGTGTTTGTGAGGCGGAGAGTGTTGTGAGAGAGGCGTTTTCTGGGAGAACTGAGGAGTCGAAGTCTATTGCTGGAGCCGCGATCCAAGACTTAGTGCGATTTGCGCAGAGGAGGAATTCAGAGGCAATTTCACAAAGACAATCGAGGTATGTATACGTTCATCATGTTCTCTGAGTTTGTTTGTTATGGTGGTCCAAAGAGATGAGAGCAACTTTGTTGCGGAGTTTGTCGCAGAGATAAGTTTCTGATTTAGTAGTCGTACATCACGACGTTCTGGGGTTTAGGGTTTAGGATAGACGTGTCTCGTGGAATAGTCTTCAGATTGTTCCTGTCTGTGGTCGTTGTGGGTGGGCTCGCTGTTAATGTCAATATGAATTGAGGACGACGATGTCGCCCCCATTACAATGGTGTCTTGCGGTGGAATTGGGAGGGAGTTTTTGAGGATACCATTTTTGTGCATAGAATCTTCATATCTGTCCCGATATGTCGTTCAAGTTTTGCCGAGACAAGGATCCGTCGTAGAGGCTGCTTACTGTGGTCCACAGCATTCGCCGAATTTGATGTGCACTGTTTTTACTTCGCATGCTGTCTCGCCCATGTATCTTTGTCTTGGAAGGCCTTATAAACTTCACAATCCGCCTGTGTTTGTTTCAGGTTTAGGTTCGACCAAGATGGCCCCCGAGTATAGGAGGAACCTCGAGATCACGGACAACAGCGTCACGGAGGTCCACGAAAGCGACAAGAAGCTGTTCACCGAACACTACACCTAGGAGGAGTATACAAATTTGCTCTTGGAGTGTCATAGCCCGCAGGTGATGTTAGGAGGTCGATTGTTCTGCTGCAAGCACAAATGCCGTGGCAAGAATGGGGAGCCAATGTGTGCTCAGAAGGCGCGTCTGAATACTCATAAGTGGCATGAGTGCCCCCTAAATGTCGACGCCAACGCTAGGGTCATCCCGGAGAAGATGTACCCGAATCTCCTCGAGAAGAACGTGACCACTGATAAGCTGCAAGCGGGTGTCTTGCCCCAGAAGTTGGTGAGGGACTACGTCAACGAGACACAAGCTATGTTGCGTCGAGGTGAGCCGGTAAATACCAACAAGGCGTCCCTGCGATTCGTGGTCAAACTGGTAAATTGCCGAAGAAGCAGTCAAAGAAACCCGTGAAGACCGAGACAAAACGAGTCAAAGATAGGTTGGCTACAAGGGCGATGACTACGGTGCTTAGCAGTTCAGACTCCAAGACAGATCCAGACAGTGACTTCGAGGCGTTGGACTCGCCTGTGGTGGAGAGAGGACCCCTCAATAGGCCTTCGTTTATTGCCAATCCCGAGACGGCACCGACGCCACCTATTGTATCTATCATCCTCTTACCTCCCCGGCGAGACACATCTGCAAGCAAAGACGATGCCACAGGATCTATATCGGATAACTTTATCCTTGTTCCTTGGGCAAGGTTCCCTCCTTGACCACCCGTTTGTGGACAAGATTTGAGTACAAAGGCGTGGAAGGAGGTAAAGGAACCCGAGGAGAGAGAGTTTGGCGCTCGGAAAAACAAACGCAAGACAACCTCGGCACAGAAGTTCCCAGCGGCAAGGAGCGAGACAAACACGATGGCCTTGAAGCGAACGAAACCATCGGAGAGCAAACTGCCATCCCCAACCCGGGCCGAGACACCTGTCTTGGTTACGCCCGTCTCGAGTCCCACTGTCGACACAAAGGACACTGGAGCAGAGGCTATGGTGGTCACGAGGCCCCAATGGAGGTCCCCTTGAGCCCAACGTCCGCCTTAATGCAAGACAAGGAGAAGGTTGTGGAGGAAGCTCGAGAGGCAGCGGAGTCTCTATTCACACTAAGTCCAATTCGCCAGCCCGAGACACGCTTGGAACACACGGGGCTCACCATCCTAATGGATTACGGGCTTTTTGGAGAGGAGAGGGAGTTCCACACGTGGGACATGGGAACTCTTTGGACCAAACTGGGGGAGTTTTTGAAGAAGGAGGGGCGCGAGACAATCATCACGCTTACCTACTTCCGATTCCAGAAGTTGAATCAAAAGGTATGACATCTCTTCCCGTAAGTTTCCAAATTATTTATTTAATTATAACTTGTTCTTGTCGTTAATATGTTTCAAGATTTTCATTTCTATTCCTCTATCTTTCATACTTGTCTCACACTTCAATCTGTAACTCACGGTTGCTAACGATGAAGGACTGCCATACTCTAAATTGTAGAACTCTCTATATTCCGAGAGGGATAGCGGTCTAGCGGCGGATCTTTCTGAAGTCTTGGACACCGGGGAAATGTCGGAGACAGAGCTCGACCGTCTCGCGAACGCATCCATAGACTACTACGTCAATGTCCACGACTGGAAGAAACACGAGGAGGTGTAGATGCCCAACGCCTTCATAATGCCAGTCTGAAGGAGAAATTCATCTCGGGTAGGGTTGCAGCATGGGTGGAGTCCATGGCTGGAGAGTTGGAGGAAGTGTCATGGGGTTGGAATCCCTTGTACCACATATGCTGGAAGAACCCCGCTGTCTCTGAGAGGCTACCTCCCATGCCCTGGAAGCACAACGAAATAGAGGCGCGAGACGTGGTCACGGCACTTGGTACAAGACGGACCTTGCCAGTCGGAGCAGGTCTGGAGCCCAAGATCATTCACGTTTTCCTCCTCGTCCACAATATACGGTACAGGTCAGTATAGTGTGCTTGCCATTTTTTGTTTTTTTTCATCCTGAGCTACTTTTTCCAATTCAAGCTCAGTTAAAAAAAAAACCGTCTCAGGTCCCTCATATTTTCCTTGTGCTTTGGTATACTAGCTATGTGGACCCACTACAAGGGGCGCTGGACTGAAGTGTCCAAGAGAAGTTGTCTCTGCCGAGAGCTCTAGACACAGCCAGGTAACTTGTTGAAGCCGCCGGAAGTACACTATTTGGTGGTGATCTAGTCGCCGAGACAAAGATGTCAGACGCCATTCTAGCAGCATGCACGTCCCTCGAGAGCGGTGTCTTGGAGGCAACGTAGACATGGCTCCTGACAGTCCAGGCACGCGCACTAGAAGACTTTGCAGCTTCCGAAACGAAGTCCTACATGGTGGCGTTGCAGGTGACGGCTCCTGTCTCAGAAGAGGATTTCCCTGACTGCTTGAAGATTTTGCAACAAGCAATAAGTCAATGAGAGGACCTAGATCTCCGTTAGATCCTTTTTGCGGATGGTGAGTTCATATCCGACGCAATGGCCATGTTTTGATGTCTTCTAGTAAGAATGTCTCGGAAACCATTCAGCCGTTCCGAAGCTAACGGGGTGGACTCTGTATGCAGGGCCGGAGTGGGTTTCTGGTTTATGCAGTGCGTTGTCAGTGCGCACTTTCTGAAATGGTCGCTCAAGACCGGTGGTCCGCAGCCGAGACGTCTGTCGACGGGCTGTTGTGAGACAGAATGGTTTATGGCCACTTGAACGTTCGTGGTCACCAGATACCTGTCGATGAACCTGCACAAGACTCGGAAGGGATTGAGCCAGCGAGCCCTTCATCCCCAGACCACGTCGACATGTATGAAGAAGTGAACCTGGCCTCCGTGGATTCGCCTCGCCGGGAACCAGAGCCCGCGAAAGGAGACTGCCTCATTCGAGACGGTGGCAGCCGCGAAACCCAGAGGTGAGTGTCCCGGAACATGGACCCAAGAATTGCGAGACGGGTTGAGTTCTCTGCCATTGGGCGATGGCATTCCCTGTGCATCCCAGATGGACTGTCTCGGATTCTCGCAATTACTTTCTTGCACACCCACTCATTATACAGTGTCCAGAGGGACATTCATTAACGAGGGTTGCAATATTGAGTCTTTACTAGACACAGTGGCGGCGTCCGAGACAGTGGTTGAGGAGGACAACGAGCCCGAGTCGGACGAGGGACAGCCCTCTGGCTTTGGGTCAGCACAGAAAGGCTTGAAGATTTGAGACCTCGACACCGACTCGCATGTACCGCCGAGTAAAATCAGACCCGAGACTCAGTGGATTTTTAAATTCATGGACCGAGCCAGGCCAGTTCCGAACACAATGGAGCCCCCGAAGGATTACAAGACGGAGCTTGTCTCGAAGGGAGTCAAATGGATTGGAAGGCGGTGCTTGGGTTCTTGATGATTCCATTCCACGTTGGCTGCTTCAAGTAAGTTCTTAAGTTCGTGAATGGTATGTTTTATTAGTTGTGGTATGTTTAGGATTGTTGTGTCCCTGTTTTTTATTCTTGGATATGTATTGCGGTGTCCCAAAAGCACATTCGTCTAGCGCTCTCCATGTCGTATCCTGCCTCGGATCTAACATGATTACTGTCTTGTATTTCAAGCACGGGGATATGGACGACACTGAATACGGGGATTACATCATCTACTTCGGTGACGACCCACAAATTGCCGTGAAGATCCCCGTCCAGGTCCAAGAGTGGGAGTGCGTACTGAGACCACGTGCGTGCATGATTGGGCCATTCGTGGACTTACTCCTTCGGCTCTTGGTTAAGCGATCGCCAAACAACTTCGCGAGACAAAACGTAGTGGCAGAATCCAATATCAATATTGTCTTGACCGCTCATATCCTAGAGTGCAATGAGGACTGGGAATGGCTGGGAAGTTTTGGTATCCGCTTGCTCTCAGATTGCATTGGCGAGGAGAACACGTTGGTGATTCCTTATGGCGATAAGGATCACTGGACTCTGTTTGTTGTGGAGGAAGCCACGACCTATCACCTTGGATCGCTCCTCCACATACACGACACGGAGGCCAGAGACAACTTCGTGATCTTGGTGCACATTGTGTGGGCGAGCTCTTAGGGAATTGTTCCAGGCTCGCAGAACTGGTGGAAGTTAGTGTCTCGCGGATGTGTCTCGCTAAAGGCTCCCAACCAGAAGGACTCATGGGAGTGCGGTTACGCGATGAGTTTCCAATTCTGGTAGTACATGGTCATCCGTGGATCTGCTTGTCGTTTCCCTAAGCCTGCGGAGAAAGTGAGGAAGAAACAATGGGTGAAATGGAGTGGGCAGCAAATTGCAATTGTGGTTCATTGAGCAGGTGTACATCGGGACAGCCCAAGCCGATGACAGATTCCCGAAACCAAGAATCTGCAAGACTTCTTTGCAGGATTTGCCAAACTTGATGGAGGTGGATATCGTTGTCCCGGACTACATCGTACTTAAAGGCGGGGTCCAGGTGTACGGTATTTTGCCTGTGATGAGACAGACCAGGTACACCGTGGATGCGTTCCACATCCGTCAACCACTAGCACTAGCTTCCGAGGAGGACAAAGACACAAAGAAGAGGCTCGGAAGCGGCACTAAGTCCAGGAAGTCTAAGCGTGAGATGTTCGAGAAGATGCTCCAGTCTCCTTCAGACTCATCGACACGACGGCTGTAGAGTGTATAATTTTGAGAGGGAGACAGGCAGGAGTTTTGTACATGATTGCGGGGTATAGATTACCAGTTTTGGGGATGGGAGCAAGACATAGACGTGTAGAGATGTTATGCACAATTAAAGGACACAATTACAGTGTCTAGATGATTGGAATAGTCCGAGACAGTCCAAAGAAGGGGAGGGACTGTCTCGCCTCTCGTTTGTAGTAGACTCGCTGTAAGTAGTTGGGAGCTCACTGTCTCGGATGTGGGATGCTTAGCTTACAGGGGTTGCTAGAGAGGAAAGAAAGAATTCTTTTGTACAAAATATTCCACAAGAAACCGTGTGACGTTTAATTAAGAAACAAAAGCTTCTTTTACATATGGTACTTGTGTACATTGCGCATGAAAGAGTATTGACAATTCTAACACACTCGTGAAAATTTCTAACCAAGACAGAACTTCAACAAAAGAAGACGGTACATCACAATCTAGGGCTATAGTTTACCAAATGCTGACGGTCCCAACATCCTCCTTGACCTAGTGAGGTTCCAAGGGATGAGACACATGCCAATGTATGTGGGGGGCTCATAGTCGACCCCGTCTCGTCTCGAAACTGTTGGTCGTTGGAAGTGCCTGCGAAGGTATTGTCTCGGTTTAAGGTAGACATCCACATGATTTTGTTTGGCACATGTCATTCTCCGAGACGATGATGTTCTACCATATGCTGCCTCCAAAAACAATTGCTCGAGTACCTCTAAAGCGTCGGCCTTTAATGCTTGGAGATCACTGCATTCTGTGGCACCCAAGACAAGCCCTTGGATGTACTCCCGGGATTGGATCTTCCCTCTTATTAAAGACGTTAAAGTTCAGGGACTCCATTCTACAAACCCAAGTTGTAGGCCAAACGCGAACTACAAAGACTGGAACACCGTAACTGTGAATCCCACCCAACATCGCCAGAAACAAATGAAAGTATGAGTGGTGGCGGGTAAACTTAAAGGTAGGGGTCCCGCTGTCTCAATCCGAGACACAACTACGGTTGGTCTCCGGATAGCTTTACAAGACGGGTGTGTGGGGTCACTCCTGCGTGGGTCTGGGCAGACGTCCGACGCGTCCCTTGTCGAGAAAATCTCTATTCTGTTTCAGCGAGTTCGGCTTGTTCGGGTCATTCCTCTCAAATCTTGGCGAGCCTCGCTCAGTTGGATGAAATAGACCGACTAGAATCCTTGTTTCCATGGCAGCATGTCTCGTATTCATCTCTATCAATTCTACCGCCAAATGCTTCTGAATGACGTAGTGTCTCGCACCTCATTCCGTGATTTCTCTTCCCGTTTGGTCTATAATACGCTTCATTCTGGCCACCTCGTCTTCTTGTCTTGGTGGAGGGTCGTTCGCGGGCACTTCCTGTGTCTCGCTGTTGGCATTCCAGTTTTGGGGCACATCCTCCGACAGTGCGATTTCAGTCTCGCTCGGAATTTCCGGTCCTTGAGGGTTAAGGAGAGCCAAGACACTGCCTAGCTTAATACCGTATAGTGTCCCGCAGACCTTCACAATCGTTCCGTCGGCGAGGTCAGGCCTAATTATCCAAAGAACCTTCAGCTGATGTTTACAAAGATTTCCTTTCTAGGCTTACACACATTCGCAAACAGCCCACTCGGTATCGGGGTTGTACACGGCGTATATAATGTGGGCTTGCTTGGACGACGTTACTATGGTAGGGTCACGGGGTCAAGACGGCAGCGAGAGAGAGGAGTCCAGGATCTTGTTCGGCGAGATAATGGAGTTTCTAAATATTTGCTTTGCCTTCTTCTTGGTAATGAAGCCGTTCTCCTTCATGCACTGATTGTAGTCATATTTTGTTACGACGTCGTTTGTGAGGTTGTGAATCAGCCAATCAAGATTCCTTCCATCCAACTGACTCTTCTCGGCCTTCAAAGTGGCCTTTATGTGACCATGATACGACTCAATCCCTGCGTTAGTGTCTTGCCCAGCATGCGGTATGTGCCTGTTCCTTGTCACCCACATTTTGGGCTTTATCATCCAGTACTTTTCAATGGACACCAATGTCTTCTGTCTTGCAAACCTACCCTTCACATAGTCCAAGACACACAACTTGGAATCGGGAGACTCCTCGATGTACATGAGCGCTCCCATTTCCCTCAGCGCCCACGCTCTCGTGATTATTCCTTTTATTTTTGCACATACGTTCTTTTGCCAGGCCCGCCTCACATGCCAGAGGCATAAGAATACTTGAATCTTGGGCCATACTAACCTGTGAAACGCACGAGACATCATCGAGGGACAAAAATCAAAATATCGTTAGCATAAAGGCAAATCAGTAGAGAGTCTAAGGGACGCTAAATCACAAGACAGCTTGTAGGTCAGTAATCACGAGACGATACGCAGTACGAAACATCAAAAGACGGAAATGAGTGCCATAATGAAGGAGACATGTGAGAGTCATCCATATGACGAGACACTTCGTCTCGTATGTAAGAAACAGAGCGATTTCATTTTCTGCGATGCATATGAGGATCGAAGCGTCGTAGAGGGAGAGTGGAGCACATACACTAAGGCGTTTATCTCAGCCAATGCATCATCGACAATGAATGCATTCGTTAGCCACACTGGCATCTTCGAAACTACCTTTTGCTTGATTGCGGTAAGCCAGGAGTGATGTCTTTCTCTTTTGCGGACTACGCGATAATGAAAGCAATCGGGACTCCATTCCGCCACTTGTTGAATACCATCAGAGTGTACAAAGGATACTGCAAGAGCGAGACAAATGTCAATGTCTCGGAAAAGGAAATGAGTACGGAACAAGACGAGGTGAAAATGTATGGGCCTCACCTTCCAATGATTTGTTCCTAACATAGCGTCCATCCAGACAATACTTTTGTAGCCGTGCTGTAGCATCATCTTGAACTAGAAGTCGTTCTGGATCTTGATGACAAACGGCAAATTTGCAGTTGTAAGAGTTACCGAGACAGGGCCTTTCCTAACGAGATGATAGAAAAAAACATCGTCCGAGTGAGCCTCCACCCACATCTTCACGGATTTAGCATCATTGTATCTCTTTGGAACTCTGTTTTCCTCAATTCCTTAGCGATGTTTCAAACATCCCACTCTTGTAGAAAGTGACATTGTTTAGGCGGAACACCCTCGGCTACGAGGCACATCACCTCGGCATGGTGAGTAGAAAGAATTTTGTTACTAAAAACGCCAAACCGAAGGCTTGACAGTACCCAATTTCGGAGCTCCACCGGAATTTGTTTTTCGAAACGACCACGCTCGCCGAGTAGGACGTTGCCGTGGACAACTAGCGATGTAGAATTTTTGTGTCTCAGGTTATAGTATACAATCTCGACAATGTCTTGGAGATAATAGAGCTGCTTCACCTGGAATCTGCACACGCATCCTCTCTTAATGCTCATTCCATTCGGAGCAGCGCCAATTCTGGGCCTCCCCTTTCCACACCCGTTGGGAATCAACTTGCCCTTAACGTTGTATTTTGGTTTCTTCGTCTCCATTTCTGGAGTAATTGTGAGGACCTTGTCGGACAAGTCCTTCGGCCCGTACTGGCACTCTTACATGTGCCGGAAATACAATACCAAATTAGCGAACCGTCATCGACTGTCTCAGAACCGATTTTGAAAATGCTGTCTCGTGATCGAAGAACATCGAGACGCGGTCATCAGGTATATACAGACACGAGAACATACAAAACGTTACTGGTTAGGATTTGGTCTCGGAAATGAATTAACCAGATTGTATGAAGACCAGTGTTGTGTCTCGGCTCCTGACCAGGCGGCTTCCCCTTGGGTCATTTTAAGAATCTTGTCTTGACATCGGACCATTGTTTGCTTTCGCCTTCAATAAACTCCTCCACTCTTTCCCACGGAATGTAAGCAACATGATATCTTTTCTACGAGACATCACCCTCGAATCGCCCGATTCCAAGCCTGGACTCCGGGACGCTCTGTCTACAGTATTCGACAACATAAGGATACAAGTTCGGTGGCCGGAAGTCCCACTTGATATCTTTGAACATGAAGGGACCGCGAGGTGGGAACTGTATCGCGTCTCGATATCCCTGCAGAATGTGAACGTTCTTCTGCATGTAGACTGTCTTCCATGGTCCTATCCAGGAGGTGTCTACCTCCACCTTCACATCGTCAAGATGAGAAGCCACGGTCGCTCCATTGTCTCGCAAAAGATCGTCCTTTAGGATTCGTCTCGCGACGTCATCCTGCAAGGTCTCTATCCTGACTGCACCTATGGAAGCATTACGCGTCACGCACCACAACAGATCCCGCTTGTCCCGCAAACAACTGCGGTATGTTCCGATGCAACGCCTGTAGACACCTTCGGTCTTGCGTTCACGGATTCAACGTTGAGACGGCCGACGAGACGAGTGGTATTGGAGGATGCATTGCGGGAACATGCAAGACACAGGGACGGCACCGAAACGGCTCCGCTGTAGACAGACACCGATGCCACTCGCCTGGACCTGGCAAGACAGCGGATAATTCTAGAATTTGAAATCCACCTTTTCCGATAGAGCACTCGGAGACAACAAACTCCCGCCTGGGAATCGCGAGCGGGAAACCAATACAATACTTAGTTTACGTCTCAGCCCTGCGAGAGGGAAGCCCCGGAAAAATACGAAAATCTCCATGCATGCCCATAGGCCATGGTGCCATGAGCCTGTCTCGCAAGACAGCTCATGCATGGGGTGCAGCGCTTTTATTTTTGGCTTTTTGGAGCCATTTTGCACTTGGAATTTAGCGTGGGCAAAATTACTTTGGCAGTAAATTGGACATTTTCCACATGGGATTGCCACGTGGGCGCTTGGAGGGTGGCTTGGGTCGCCAGCTAGGCGTCTTGTAGGGTTGGCTGAGGGTTAGGGTTGCGTGATGAAGCTCTCCTCTGCCGCCGTCTTCGGGCTCATATTGCCAAGTTGCTCGGCTTTCAATGCAGCATTCTTCATTTATGCGCTCCATATCGCCCGTACCTGCATCATTTGCTGAACTTTCTTCGCCACTTAATGTTAATCCCCGTTGCCACATTGCCACATTGCCACATTGCACACTTCTCAAGTTCTCATTGCCACATTGTACTGCAATTCGCAAATCGATTTGGTTGTTTTCGAACCTGCCGTCATGGGATCAATGGGAATCCGTCTCTGCCGTCATGGAGTGCTGCGTGATTTTGAGATAAGTTCCCTTTTGATGCATTTTGTATACAAACTGTGCAGTTGGTGGCATAATGCATTGGTCCTTCCTGTCTGTTTGACGACGTATTGCTTTTGTGAATCGGGTTTCCTCCAAATTGCGAATCGTTGATTGTGCTTCATTGCTGAGTTCTAATTTTTGCGATTTGCCGAGACTGACATCGGGTTGCATTGTTGAGGGGCGGGGGGGATTGGCTTGTATTGTTGAGGGGCAGGGGGATCTATTGAGGTCGTCGGTTTTGGGAGTTTGTTGTGATCGAGGATGGCTTCCTCCGATGGCTTCCTCCGATGACGGCGGCGGTAGCGATTTGGAGCCCGCTGCGTTGCGGGCGGCGTTGGCAGCAAAGCAGGCAAAGAGAAAGGCGCAGCAATTGGCAAAGGAGGCTTTGGCTGCTGCGTGGGAAGAGAAGAAGTTGAACTCCGTTATGGTGGCGGCTGCAAAGCGGAAAGCAGCTCAGCGCACAACAATGACAAGCTACTTTCAGAGTGAGTGGGGCGGAGCCGAAGAACCCTTGCGATGTAGCACGTTTCAGGAGAAGTGCAAGGCCCAAGACAATTACCCTGATGATGACGAAGCAGCGGAGATGATGCTGGCAATGTGATCTGAGCGCAGCGTGTCTTTTGACACAACGCACATTGCTGTTACTTCAGGCTCCTCCTCTGGCTCAGGTGATACCTTCGTCTTGAGCTCGAAGTCACCCATTGTTCCTCTCTTGTCAACCTCCGAGGACAGCCACAATAGCGGCCTGAAGGAGAGCTCGGATGCGACAGAGGTTGAAGACAATGAAGGGGACTTGCCATCGAAGGAGAGGGTGGCCATGCTCAAGTAGAAGGCTGAACAGCGAAGAGTAGAGTCGAGAAGCGCTATGACCGTCACAGAAAATTCCTGAGTGAGTCGGCTGCCAAATTGCCGTGGGCTGAGGGGATAATGGCGTCTGATGGGATCTTGCATATGGTGAAGTGCAAGGCATGTAGTGCATTCGATCGCAAGCCCTGCATCATGGCTCTGAAATCTGATACATTATTCAAGCATGACGGGAAGCGCACAGCAAAGAAGGACATGCCTCAATTTTGGGTGAAGAAAGGTGAAAGCTACAGTGCCAGAGAGTGCCGGCATAAAAAAAAACATGCGCCTGTATGTTGCGAGGCCGCCAGCCACTGTCCTGGAGCAAGTAAATCACTGCACCACGATAGAGGCCAAAAAAAAAACGTGCCTAGTTTGCCACTCTGTTCCAGATCCTTCGTGATGGCCGCCCCATGGTTGATTATGAGCACCGTCTAGGTTTGTACAAGCTCTTGGGAGTGCCTGATTGTCCGATTGCTCACTGGTGTGATAACAGTGGTTGGGTCATGGCGAGTTACATGTACAAAGTTGTCCTCGAAGAGATTAGCAAGCTTGTACAAGCTGCTCGTTTCATTGCACTCACGGTTGATGAGGTCACTAGTGTTGATAATGGGTCGTTTTTGTCTTTCCATGCCTACGTTGTGAAGGATTGGGTCAGAGTTCCCCTGCTTTTGTCATTGCAACGAATCAATTGTTCATCTGATGCTAAAAATTTGACCAGATTGATCATGGAGGCCGTCACTAGTGCTGGTGGGTTGGATTCAGAGATGTTGGCCAGAAAACTATTGAGTTTTGGTGCAGATGGTGCTGCCACGTTACAGGGGTGTCGGACTGGTGTAACTACTCAGGTGAGAGACAAATATGCTCCATTTTCGCATGGTGTGCATTGTGTTGCACATCCCTGCAATCTGGCTTACAAGGCCTTGTCGAAGCTTGGAATTTTCTCTTCTATAGAGCAGCTCTTGCACTGTACCCACGCATATTTCAACAAGAGTCCAAAACGCCTTTGCGAATTCAAACAATTGGCGGAATTAACGGAAACAAAAGGGCTCCGCATGCTGCGTATTGTGGAAACCCATTGGGTTAGTCTCATAGATCCGTTGAGAAGACTCTTATCTGAATGCCGGACTCTCATCTACAAGATGACTGCTGATCTTGAAGAGAACAACAAGGCCGAGGTTAGTTTCTGCAATCTTCCTTTACATTAATTTTTTTTTGTTTTTTATTTTTTTTAAAGTTTTTACATGGAATAATCTCTCCCCCTGCTATTCAGTTTCGTCTTGAGTCATCCCAGATCTGTGTTAAGTCTGAATCTTTCATTTTCCCTTTTTTTTTTTTAAATTCTTTTTTCAAAAGTTGCTTGCACTAACCTCTCTTGCTGCCTCACCATTTCAGGTGCAATCATCTCTGTGCGATGTGGAGCTCGGTTTTGGCTGAGTTCCATTTTGTTTTTTTTATTTTTTTATTTAATGAATTCTCTCGTTGCCTCGCCCTTTCAGTTAATCTCAGATCTATGTGTATTGTTTATGTCTCATTTTCCCATTTCGTTTTTGTTTTTTATTTTGTTTATTTATTTTTTAATTCAATGAATTCTCTCGCTGCCTCGCCCTTTCAGTAACAGTCATCTATTTTTATTGTTTATCTCTCATTTTCTCATTTCGTTTTTGTTTTTTATTTTGTATTTATTTTTTTCATGCAGCATTCTTAGCTTGCAAGCTTTGGTCGTTTCAGATTGAGTTATTGCCGTGGAGTCTGAGTACCTGCGGTCCTGCATCATGTGCTCAGTTCCCCTTTTTCTTTGAAAAGCTCATGTTGGCGAGGTGTTCTCTTTTTTGTTTTGTGATTTCCTATTTTGCTCTGTCTAAATGACTGATCTTGCACTTGGTTTCAATGCAGGCATGTCTCGTCATGCTGCTGGACTCCTACGTTATGCTCGGCATGAGCTGCTTATTGCCGCTGCTTGAGGACATTGACGAGCTTGTGCAATTTGCCCAAAAGACAGATGTCTATATTTGCGATTTCGTGGCCGCTGTCAAGGTTTGCCAAGCCTCTTTGCATCGCATATACGAGGATCGTGCCATGGCCTTTAATTGCGATGACTTTTGGTCTTTCACGAACCTGGCTGAGCTGAGTCATGAGCAAATCCACCTCAAGTGGATAACCGATCTGAACGATGACTCAGCAGTCTTGGCATTTGTCTGCCACGGAGAATCAATCCAAGCTGAACGAAAAGGGGGCCCGGTGAATCGAGAGATGTGGTCTCAACTTCTGTCCATCGTCAAATCTGAATGTACAGGTTCGTTGTGGAAGTTTTGAGTTTCTGTATTGAGCTTCTCCATGCCGAATCGTTTTTTGTTTTGCTGAATTTGTTTCCTGAATTCTGCTAGGTTCTAACCGGTACCTCTGTGTAGGGGCTGCAAGTCTTGTCATTGTAGAGCTGGATGCTTGGTTTCCCTTGCAGCAAGTGATGAATGCTTTCAGCATTCTCTACCCCCAATACTGGTGTCAAGGTGATGCCGAGGAGCATTTTGACAAGCACCTACGATGCCTGCTGGACTATTTCGGACATGGCAAAATTCTGGGCGAGGGTGACAACAAGATCCTTGTCCCTGCTTTGATTAACCGAGACCTCCTGATGGCGGGGTGTAGCCTATTCAAAACCTCTATGAGAAGCAACTCCAGGTCGGCAATGTTGCCGCTTTATGACGTGAATCCATTAACTCGAGTGTGGAGGGTGTTGGATTCTAACAACTCTTTGACTCAGAGTTTCTGTGAATTCGTGAAGCTGGCTGAGATGGCGATGGTCCATGTCATTGGCTCAGCTGAAGATTAGAGAACCTTCTCGTCCCTGAATTTTCTGAAGTCAAAGTTAAGAAATAGTTTGGAGGAGTACCTGCAGATTGTGGTAGGAATGCACTCCCACCGTCTTTTTACCATTGAAAGCTTTCCTTACCAGAAAGTTTTTGATACTTGGTTTGTCACAGGTGAGCGGGGCCGTTACTTGGCTCACGCCTAGGTAGTTGGTTGCTAGTTGCAACTCTCCAGACTCAGTAGTTCTTCTCAGGTTTGTTCAAACTTTTTTGTGAAACCTAACATGTTTCACCATGAATCTTATGGGCTTAGAGAGCTGTAGAAACCGGTTGTTGTAGATTTTGACATAGCCTAGTATTTGGTATAGGCCTGGCCTCTTTGTTTTTGTTATTTCCGTTGATCGTTTCAACTTCGATCACATCTTAGAACTTAATTGCAGTTCTTTCTGTGCCAATTCTAACAAACCCATGTTATGTGTTATCTTATTGCAGGGCTCATGGAAGCCTGGTTGTGTTCAATGTTCATGCTTACATGGTTATGCTTTGTATGAGTCTCATTTTCTAAACCTTTTAAACCTTTTCTGTTGCATCAATTTTGCCCAATGCTAACCCCCGAATTCAGTACTTAATGGTGACTGCTGTTTGTTACAGTTGAACACTTGGACTGATGCTAAGTTTTGGTTCCTGCTTGACTCTCACCTTGAATTGTTTCCAGGCTCTTGTGTATTCACCGCTCAATTTGCAAGTTCTCTTTGTCTACTTTCAGTTCAGTTCCATGTTTAATTTGGCGTATTATTTTTGCCTCTTTCTCACTGAGGCATTGGAGCCCTTTCTTTGTTTGTGCAGGTCAAGGTCAGATTAGGAGAATGTAAGTTCAGTTCCATGTTTAATTTGGCCTATTCTTTTGCCTCTTTCTCATTGAGGCATTGGAGCCCTTTCTTTGTTTGTGCAGGTCAAGGTCAGATTAGAAGAATGTGAGGCTGGGAGGTGTGGCACTAGAAAATTTGTGTGTGTAGCGAGTTTGCCATTCATATTGATGTGTAATATAACATGGTTTGCCATTTAAGCTCCAAAACAACGTGGTTAATCGCCCAAGTACATTCCAGTTTCACTCTAGTATCGCCTAGATGTATTCAGACTTTACACAAAATTTGCCATTTGATATAAAGAATTGTAAATGAATATCGCCATACTTTTGCACTTCCACGAGCATTTTATTCGCCTTTTTTACTACTTTAAAAATAGAATTTCGCCTATGCGACCATTATTTGAAACTGAAAAAAAACCGCTGATGGGGTGTCTCCTCTTTCTGGGTTCCAAGACGAGACAAGGTGCAGGATGCGGACGTGGCAGGGAGGGCTTCAAGACGAGGTCCGACGTGGCATCCGGAGCTCGGGCACGGTTCGCGAGAGGGATGGAGCGTCGATAAGAATTTTGGAGCGAAAGAAGGGTCTTGCGCCGTGGGCCTTGTCTCGCGTGATCGACCCGAAAGAGAACAGAAATAGAGATCGTCATTAAGACGAGGGCGAGGATTATAGTCAAGGCAAACCAAGTCGAATTTTCCCATTCAACGTCAGATCACAATGAATTGCCATCACACATTAGGTATTCTATAATGCTGAAGACTATAGGATTATGGTGTTTTCTACGAGGCCCACTTTTGTTTCTTGTGACCCGGAGGACTCAGAATTTCACGGAAAATGGCAACCAGCCTCATGACCTCCGAAGCGTGACATACATGTTGCCAGGGTCACCTTTATACTATTTCGGGCCGTGAGGAACAAGTGGTATTCTAGTAGTGCACTATGATGTCCCTCCTGAAATAAGTGGCGCCAAGGTTTGTGATTCCACAAATGCAATACTGCAACGCCTTTCTCATCTTAGTGAAGGTCTATTTGAAGCTACGGCAACATTGGCAACAACTCTTGCATTCCAAACTCAAGATGCTACTGATTTTTACGAACTTTTAAGCGAGCTTGACAACACCATTTCCCCGGAGAATCGCTACTCCACTATCTCTGAGGATCATCCACGTCCTCCTTTTTTCTCTCCACGTCCACAAGTTAATCCATCTGGTGAATTCTAGTCACTAGTAAAGCCCCAATCATAATTTGGTGGGGCTTTTTAATTATATGTCACAGTCGATACATAGTAAGAAGTCATTTCTGATCTTTCACAATCATGATGGTTTCCCATCTGTGGGGAGGTCCACACTAGACTCCCCACTACCTTTCCCATCTAGACGCAGTGATATGGGACAAGGGAGTGATGAGCAATGTTTGCCTCATCATTACTTGATCTCCAGGAGACTTTCTCAATTTTCAGAGATCTTCCTCCTACCTTCTTAATTTGAGCGCTGTCTCCATAGATCGTACTCTTTGTTCTTTCCTTGTGTGCACATCAATAGTGGTTGCTGGAGGAAAGGTGGGGACATTCACTCCGCTGATCGACTTTTCACCGTCTGTTGCTCACACCCGATGAAGATGAAGAAAAAAAATCTTGTCTACCACTGTGAGCCTTGGGCCTGTTCTCATATGGGAAAGCTAATGATTTCCTACCTAAAATAACAAAGAGTCAGATGTCACGTAGGAATGTGTCAAGTGGGGAAAATTACCCATTTCCCACATGAATGTAATGCAGGAATTGAGCATTTCCCACATAATTTCCTCCATGACGAGATTTCCAAGTTTCTTCATCGACTGTAGATTTAGGAAAAAATTAAATTTTCAAATCCACGGCAAAATCCACATAGAAATATACATTTCTACAAATCCTCATGTAGAAAATGTTCCTTTAAGGTAAATTGCATCATTTTTAAAAATTTCATAGAATCATCATATATTCATAGATTTTGGTGGTTTCTAGAAGCCATAGATATATATGAAAAATCTGTATGTTTTGTATTCAAAAACCATAGATTTGTATATCCAGCAGTGAGTTTGGAAGAATTCAGAATCCGTAGATTTGAAGTTTCCACAATGTTGATTTGGTATACTTGAATCTATTCTATTTCAACTATCTATCTGCATATTTCTACATCTCCACGTGTACATGTTGATGCTACGTCCTCAATTGGAAGCAATTTGCCAAGACCTAATGCGTATGCAATCTTCTCATGGTAGTAAAGGTTTCCTATATTTATCATTCTTCTGCATAACCAATAAAAAGAGAGTAATAATATAAAGAAGAGAGAATAATACCTCACTGAAACTCAGGTTCATGTAAGATAGGCAACAACACAACAAAATGAGAACCTTAACACAATCAATTTCAAAAAATAGGTCGAGAATAAATGCAATTTACAACAACCAGTCTCATACGCTTGCAAAGTAGTTGAGCAAATACCTCATTGGCATTCATGTTCGTTTGAGGGAGCACACTAACTAATATCCATCAAACTCTCGGAGAACCCTTTTTTAGCATGTAGAACAATGTACATGTTCTACATATAGAACCCTGAAATTACAAATGCGGGGTTCTATAGTCTTTTTTTAGAATTGTTTTTAGCAGATTTAGGTTCTACAACCCAAATTTAGTCAGAGAACCCCTCCCGTGGACCGTGGGACCAATAACCTGCAAGTTGGAAGGTTCTACATGGGCCCACCCAGGAAGTTAAATGGGTATTAGTTAATGTACCACTCGTCTTAGTGCCACTGCCAGTTTGCCAAGCAACAAGTGAAAAATGATCGGTCAGCTTTCTTGACCTACTTCAACAGCCGCTTTTACAATAGCACCGCCATATTTCTTGTCCAAACCATATTTCATGTTCACCTATCTCAACCATAGAAATTGATGTGCAGTCAGTAGCACGCTTAAGAACTTTAGATTGAGATCCAAAGCAGAAACTACTGCGTCTTTAAGCGACTTCTAGGTGTTTCATCACATAACAGGTACTGCAAGAATAACTAACTCCCTCAGGAATTCATGCTAATTCTAGAATTTCCAGTGGAAAGTTCAAAAAACAACCCAAGAATGTTGATCAGAGCGCCTCACTAAGAATTTCCAGGGATGAAAATAAAAAATGTATGATAATTGTGCAACTATTGAATACAATGAAAATCCATTAAAAGAATAAAAAATCATTTTATTACTAAGAAACATACCTTTTCAAGAAAGCTCTCCAAGTACAAGTGCTCTCTAGATACAACTACTGATTTCCATTCTTCAAAGGGGGAGGATTAACCCCTTGAGCATGTTGGGTGAAAACAGCGCCCTTCTATACGGGGCATATTCTACGAAGAAGCTTGTGTACAGGAGCAGTTTTAGTGAATTATGTTGACATTTTTATGTTGAAATTTTTAATTTAGGTTCATGGTGAATCCAGGGAGACAGCTGTGCAATTACATTTTCAATGTGGTGTAACTATAAATTTAGAGAAATTCAACAGTAGGAGGGGGTCCCATGGGCTGTGGAATGAGTATATGTATTGTCAAAACGCAATTACACGAGTCAGAAAGAAGTCTGAATAGTATCTGGCGATGTTTGACGCAGGCAGTGTGACTGCTTGTGAGAAGTTCCTACTCTATAGAGTAACTGCGGTAACCAGTTTCACAAAAAAAGGTTGTGGCTTGTCGAGAGGGTGGGCAAGTGAAAGGCCGCCACGCAGTCCAGGGCGTCTAGCACCGCCGAGTCCAGGGACAGCGGCCCTCAACTACCGCCGAGCCCCTCCACGCACTGTCAACCGTAACCACAAGCCGTTGCCTGCAAAGGAAGGTGATCAATATTTACAAAGAGGGGATGCAAATCAAAATACACACAAGCAGGTGTGCTTCACAAAGTCTAAATCTCGAAATGGATCCTCACACAGTAGACCAAGAACCACTGAATTCGATAGAATCTGCTCGGGAAGTCAAGGGGGGGAAGTGCCTTTCCTACTGTGTATCGCAGGGACCGGTTTTCTTGAAGATCAGAGTGTCCCCTAGCTTGAGGTGGTTCATCTTGCGGAATTCGTACCATCCTTGAGTGAAAAGGCAGTGAGTTTCCCGCGGAGTCACAAAGAGGTCAGTCTGTACAATGCTCTCCTTGACCGGGCCTATGAGGCAATAGAGGTGGCCGTCAAACTTTTCCTCACCCTCAACTTGCCAATATGCCATGGAGATATCTTGTGGGGGGAAATTACGACATCAGTATCACGGGAGGGGAGATGGGAATGGATCTGGAAGTTGGCAAAAAAAAAATTCAATGAAGAGGGGTTGCGATTCAGGGACTTACAAGATTGGCGGATCTCTCGAGGAGGCTGTGGGTCCTCTTCAAGGTCTTCTTGAACTAGGGTGGGGGGGGATCACGTGCTTCTCTGACTTTGACCTTGGCAGGGATCTTCTATGCAACCTGCCGGGGCTTCTTGCCGTCAATGTGGTAGTCCTCGGCCAGCTGCTTGCCCTTGGTGTTGCGGCCCTTGGCCAGCTGCTTCCCCTTGGGGTTCTGCTTGCCCTTGCCCTCGGCAAGCTGCTTGCCCTTGCCCTCGGCCACTTCACCCACGCCCTCGGCCAGCTGCTTGCCCTTTTTGCGGGAGGTGTTGCAGCCTTCCCCCTCCTCTATGGAGCCTCTTTTCGCCTTAGGATCGACTTGTTCTGTCTCCGTTTCAATGTAGCCATTGCGGTGCACAGTGACCACCAGACAGGTGTCGTCCACCATCTCGAAGATGAGGAGGTCGCCGACACCGAGGTCCTGGTCGGTCAAGAACTTGGCCCAGTCGCCGCGGACAGACACCCATGAGTAGGGGGCTCGTCCCGGTTCGAAGCGGCGCAGCTGGAGCCTCTACTCCTCTCTGCTGGAAATCGACGTCACCAAGGTTATAGAGTCGGAGAAGGGGAAACCGGTGCGCGCTGTGAAGGCCTTCGGGATCCCTTGCGCTCAACCCACCCCCCCACATCAACAGCCTCACGAACCATCAGCAAACGGAATTGAGCAAAGAAAGGAGAAGAGGTGAGCATACCAGGTTATGAAGGTCCCCGGGCAACCTCACGGAGACACGGAAGTAAAAAGCTCGGGCCTTGTCCAGTTCCTAAATCACGGCGCCATGCAGGTCGTCCAGCACCTCAGCCTACTGGCGATTACCCATGGCGAACCTAATGGACAACTCCCAAACTCACACGGCAGAGCTTAGAGTGTTAGACAAGGCGAATTACAGATAGTCAGGAGCGAAAGAGCAACGAGGGAAGAGGAGTGAACAAGGGAAATAGACGGGGGGTTTAGGGTAAGCTTATCGTCGTCCTACCGGATGAAGGTCCAAGCAATGGTGAGGGCCGCCCCACGTAATGGTGAAGCTCCGGTGGCGGGGACTAACATGTCCCATTGTCATCATGGGTGCACGGAGCACCCAGCACGCAGCACCCAGCACCTAGCACCCAGCACTAGGGACGTCAGAATCTGCAGCTGTGGGTCGAGGGCTGAGATAGCGAGCACAGAGGCTAGGGGGGGGGGAGTGAATAGTGTTGTGCATGGCATGAAAAGTGCCATGCACGGCATGAATTCAAGAGTCAGAGGGGGAAGAAAACATGTGGACCTTGAAAGAAAAGAAAAAAAAGAAGTAGAAGGGGAGGGACAGGGAAGGGGTGGAAGGGAGAGAGAAGACGAGGGAAGGGGAGACAGAGTGGGCATACGGGGTGGAGGGGGGGGGGGGGAGGGAGACAAGGCGAAATGAAAAAAAATGAAAAAAAAACAACGAAGGGGAGGGACAAGGAAGGGGGGGGGGAGGCAAGGCAAAATGAAAAAAGAAGATTAGAATGCCGAGGGCCAGTACAGAAGTTAGTCACTAAAAAAATGTGACAGAGCAGATCAATCACCCTGCACTAACCAACTTCTACATGAGACTACGAAAAGAGAAGCGCACGGTTTCGGCTAAGGGGAAATGATAGCATTGCCATTGAAGAGTGGACCATGTTTAGATCCTTCCGATGAGGCCAAAGCCGACGGCAGCTCCACCCCTCGCTCAAAATGGGAAAAAGGGGGTAGTAGTCGCAGTGTGAGCCTGGGTCCCCTCAGCAACTGTGGCGAGTTGCTGGTGCTCGTCCTCGAATGTCCATGCCGCACAGCAAATGTCGATACAAGCCTGCATCTCCCCACGCCGCCACCTGCAAAGCCCGCAGTCGGTCCCGTATCCCGCCCACCTCAAACAGAAATGCAGAAGTGAGGACAAGTTAGAATCCGGTCCGACTGAGGCGCTCATGAATCATGTGGTAGCAGGATTGACGACACATGCAGCGATTCCCACAGGCCGGGCAATACAATCGCCCAACCGCGCCACATTCGATACACTTTTGTTTTAACATAGACTGCCAGTGGGAGTGAACAGGTGCAGCACGCCTCTGCCGTGGAGGAAGGCGGGCAACTGCGCGAGGCCTCCTCTGCAACCAGTCGGCAACCAGATGCTTTCCAACAGCAATGTTAAATTGCATGTGTGTCTTCACCCTCAATTCAAGACTCTCCATCCGCGCACAGTAGACAACATCGGAATTGACCATACTTTGGTCGATAATGAAAAAAAAAGCTTGTGCCACCATTTGTGGCTCTTGAGCTGGGATGAGTAGTTCGATCGAATCTGGTCCGTAACGTCTACACCTCTCATATACTCTTGGTACTGGGTGAGGATTGGAGAGGAAGGGACCAGTAAATGCCCCCTCATGCCTTTGTCCCTACGACGAACAGTCACTCCCGGTTCCCATGGACTCGAAGTTGTACTGAGTAGAGTGACAAGACTTTTGTCTTGCCACGACACCACCGCCATCTGCCTATGGTCATGGGTGCAAATAAGCATGGAGCCCCGCTCGGCTTCCTTCGACTCTCGATACAGGCCATTAGGCAGATTTTTACTCGAACGGCGGATAGTCCCAGTAGCCCACATGCCGAGGGCCATGAGTTCGTCGAAGAGATTCACGCTACCAAACAGGTTGTCTATGACCAGACAGTGCCACCTGCGCTCGAGACCTGCAATCATTCGCATGACAACATGATATCCTACGCCGTGCAGTCCAAGGCCAGTGCCCTCACCGAGGTAGACCTCGATGATAGAAACAAACCTAGACTTTGAGCTAGCTAACACCCAACACTTGATGCCAAACCTGATGGGTTTATCTGGCATGAATTGCCGGATAAAACAATACCCCCCCTTGTACGGGATCACACACTCGTCCACTCTAATCTCCCGTTCCACGTTGTAGATTTCTTTAGACACCTTCACGAACATGTCCACTATCCACCTGGTTTTTGCTAACCTGTCAAACTGCTTCAACCTCTCATCTCTGACCACCCCCCGGTTGTCTACTAGGTGCAGACACCTCAGCAGCTCCTCTCATCTACAACGACTCATCACACTAGAAATAAGGCTACAGTAAATGAATCCTTCCGTGCGCATTGAGTAGTGCTTCACGGAGGGAAGTCTCTTCATCCTCATGAGTATACACACTCCTAGCCAGGCACGAAGCTTGGTAACGGACACATCTTTCCACTTCGGCCCCCCCTTCGTGATTACATCACCAGGCACCCCGCTGCCCTCCCTCGCGAACCTATTTGTCTCATCCACTATTCGACCATGAGTCTCGAGGGTCCAATAGTGATCAAAAAGTTCATTCGGTTTGGGCTAGGAGTTTGATGCATACCTGTAGCCGGGAGTAGGACCGCAAAAATTGTCCCTGCTCCCTAAGAGGGAGACCGTATCCGCATGCCAGGATTCTACACGGTAGAAAGCGTGCAGCTGGCCCATGTCGAGATGTGGTGGCCTGAAAGAGTGCAAACTGTGGCACAAGCCGTCAATATCCAGGGGACAGTGGGATCTAGGGGAAACTAAATCGTAACAGTGTTCCTCCCTGTCCAGTTCCCCCTCCGAGCTGCTGAGCACGTCTTCGTGTTCAGGTATCCACTCCTCACCCGAGGAGATTTTAGCCTCACACGGCAGAGCTGCGGCACCGTCATCGCCCATCACCCAACTAACATCCTCTTCCATGTACTTGGGGAGAGTGGTACTCACCTGTAGGAAGACAGTCCGAGCTGTAGAATCCTGCGTACCATCAGCTCCTTCGACGTCTGAGGGCTCGCTGTATTCCTCTATAGGGCGTCTCCCGAACCTCCCGGAAACAATATTATTCTCCCCTGCGCCTTCTGTGCCCCCCTATACCCTGCTCCCATTCCCACCGCCGGGGCCTTGGCCCTGATGCTCCGCAAAAATTGTCCATGCTCCTAAATTCTTCTTGCGCTTACTCCAATTGTAACCCATCCCTCCCTCGCTCCCCTGAGCTCGCACTCCTGGTCCAAGCGCCATGCGCACATCGCATGCTGGGAAGTGCAGAGACTACTTGAACCCCCCCACATCACAAATCACCATCTTCCTTGCCGTTACAGCGTCTACGTACTCCGCAACAACATCCCCCTGTGTCCAAGACGGAGTCTGTCCACTGTGGAATGAGTACTCAGACAGGAATCTATTTGGTATAAGAACGGCCCTTCCCCCATGCTGGACATTCCAATTCCCCGGCCGTGGTATCTCCTCTCGCACCACCTCACGTACTGATCCATGCACCCCCGTCCCCTCAAACCGTCTCACCTCCAGAGGTGTTGTGGCAGTCCAATTGGGCTCCCCAAAGACATGCTCGTCGAACTCCAACTTCATCGTCCCCATACTGTCAGCAGTCTGCTTTGACACTTCTGCCATGTAACTATGTAGAGTCTCCCAGATTTTCGCATCGGCATCAACCTTTTCCGTGAGTTGGAATTCCAAAGTCCTCCTCGCCCTCGTTGTCAATCCGATTGCTGCGCTCGATCTGATCTCGGTTGGTGGCTGCCAACCCTTTGGCTTCCGTGGCCTCCCCATCTTACCCTTGCACCTCTCCTCCTTCAACTGCTTTTGGGTTTTGCGCCCTCCACCCACCCCATCCCCCACCCCCCCCAAACACCTACTCAGTCAGAATACTACAGCTCGGCTGTTCAACATAAAAACCAGTATGACATTAGCATTCCAATTCGACGGAATTTAGAAGGTCATCAAAGTCAGTCACTCACCTCTGCGACGCACCTCTGCTTCTGCAGGCTCCTCCCCTCGAACTTCGTCCTCGTCCTCCACATGCCCGATCACTTCATGTGCCTTGTCAACGACTTTTGCAGCCACTTCACCCACGCCCTTCCTTTTTCTGCTTCTCTTCGGCTTCTGACTTCCCCCCATCGCTTGCTGACCACCCTCGCCTCTATCGTGCTCACATAGAGGTTTTTTGCCTCTTGGTCCACGGGGCTTTCGCACATTCGACGCCCTCGTCTTCACTTCTGGTTCGGGGAAGAGAACAACCCCTGCAGCTTCGGCCTCCACTTCACTCCGACCTTCTGGAACCACTTGCTTGTCTTTCCTCAGTCCCCTCGTCTTCTTTGCTGGTTCGGCCAACCCAACCACCCCTGGAGTTGGAACCGCAGCCTGTTTCCCCTTCCCCCAAGCTCTCCTTGCCTTTGTCTCCCCCTCCGCCTCGACCCTGACTTCTCCCTGACTAATCTCCTGCACACCCTGTCCCTGGCAAGAATGAATTCAACACCGAGGAAGCCCTAAACCATCAGCGTGTTGAATTGCATAAATGTCACATGGAGAATTCACCGAACTCCCTCACTGCCCACGTAATTCAGACCATAATTCACATCCGATTTGAACACAATGCGAGAATCCAAAAATTCACATCATAAACCCTAAAACCACATACCTGATGGGGAAACAGAAACAGTCCCACCATATCCTCTGTCACCCTCGCCATGGTGTGGGCAGGTGGTGCCAACGCCCCTACCAGCAAGGACTCCCATGACTGTATGGACTGCGCCCTAGCGCGTTGTTTCATCGTTTGCTTCTCCCCGCCCCCCATGGCTCGGGAAAATGTGTGTATTGAGCAACGTCCTCACGAACTCAGGAAACCGCCTCCTCTCCTTCCAGCCAAGCAATCTCGCTGCGTGGCGATACCAAAGATAGCGATTGCGCTCTTCTTCCAAAAAACTGCCCCCTCCGATTCCACGTCTTCGGTCGCTGCTCCAGCTGCAGTCGCTGAGCTTGGAGGAGATCAATCACCCTGCTCACTGTGCTCTTTCTGCGCCCCTGTTCCCTCATCCAATCCCGAAGAGCTTGAACCGAACTCTCCCGATCCAGACCCTCACCCTCTCGCACCTCCCCGGCATTTCCCATGAAGAACCGGGGCATCAGCAACCATTGCACCCCTTTTTGAAATTACCACAGGTGGCTTCCCCGATTTGAGATCCTGGCACAACACTCACACAGTAGGGTCGGATTAGCAATAATTTTCCCCCCTTGAAGATGTGGCCCTGACACTCAACAGCCATTGCGTTCCTTCACTCCCCCCTGCCGTCAATCGGTCGAGCAAAATTGAAAATCAAAGCCCTCGTCTAAAACCTCAAAAATCGATTCTCTTCTCTTGAAAGCAAAAACCCCTGCGGCTCATGGATCAAATGTTGCAAGCCCTTCCATTAGTAGAGTAAGCTAACCGCTCTGTGACCTCTAGGGCCGGTCATCGTACTGAAATGGTGTACGCGTTGTCACTCTATATCCACGCGTAGAATAACTGCATGCCTTTCAGCGTTTCACCCGCGAATACACAGAATACCACCCTTTGGGGGGTCCAAAGGGCCACCCTGATTTTTTAATATTTCAAAAAAATAATATCCATGATCCTTACGACAATGCTCACAAGTTTCTCTTTACAACAATATGCAAATACACGCTGTAAGCAGGTGCAAACAGACAAATACAGCAAACTGCAGTCCAATAGGACCTCCAACATGCTCAAGGGGTTAATGATGCCCATCTTAAATCTTACATCTTGCCAGGAAGAAAACAAAATAGTACAAAAATAAGCAGAAAGCTTCAACCCTGTTTCCCTCAAAAATCAACTGCAAACGAGGCATCACCAGGTACTGTCGTAGTGTCCAATATCTTAGAGCATCCTTAGTGATCACCAAAACACCATGTTAACCACGGCACATGTGTGATCAAATCTATTAAAACACGACTCCTACAAACCTTAATCCTTGCAGCGATCCAAACCCTAAAACCAATTTTATCATAAGCAAGTTTACATTCAAGAGATCTATGACTTGGGAAGTGACCATATGTAGACATTTTACTAATCTTCCTTCCTTTCATAGAATTTCCCATCTAAGGTTTCTATCTAATGAAATTTCAATCTGAGACTTTCTATTTGAAACCCTAGACTATGTCCATTTCACACATGCACGAGTTTTTGATGTGAGGTGGTTGCCTACCAAGCAATGGAATGAGAAAAATGCAGTGCATGAGGGTACTTACTTGGATCTGGCGAAGGAGAAACGGTGCAGGGTAGGAAGAAAGCGGCAGCTTCAAGAGTGAGCCCTAAACCTTGAAATCAAGCATGAGACAAGGAAGTTCACGTTCAGCACAAGTGAGATATGGATCAAGTTGGGAGAGTGATGGCATGTGAGGGTATTAACTTACTAATCAGTGTCGTTGCGAAGATTTTGTTTGCGAGGTTGCGGAATCTGTGCTGTGTGTGGAGATTTGTGAAATGGATTCTGTGTGTTGCCTTGGAAAGGGGTTCTCATTTGACTTGGTTACCGTATTTGGAGAGGTGGAGAACAAGAGCTGTAGATTTACTCAATGCCACCTGAAATGAACAGATTTGGTAGATTTGCAATTTCTGGTTTAGGTTAAATTGGGTTATGACAACACTTTACAACTAATCCATCTTGGAATCATACCAAGGGGTTATTGCTACATGTTTGAACTCTTTGAATTATGCGATCATGTGTCAGAAGAGTATTATATATAATTCCAAAAAAATAAAATAAAATTAGTGTAAATAATATAGGGGTATTGTGTGCTTGCATTTTAGGAGGGACTAATTTTGCGAATTAAATGATGTTATGGATTCTTCACTCTTAAGTATAAATAATTTAATTCTAGTGAGGTTTACTTCATTAGATCTATGTTTTAGAAAATTGTGACTATAATTAAAAATGTTGATCTATGGGAATTCCGAATCATGTAACAATTGGCTACAATTTGTATATTATGAATTCTCAATCAAAGTTATTTAGAATTTTGAAAGAATTTTACAATTTGCATTTGAAATTCAAAAATAAAAGCTTTAAAAACATTTTTTCACATCAAGTAAAAAATTATCATAAAATGTTTTCCTTCTTAATTGTCTTTATTATTCACCCAACCAACTTTACACAGCTAGGGATATCAAATATTCATCCTATGTAAATAACTATGCCGCAATATGTTCTTTTTTGAGGTTTTAAGTTTTCATTAAAATGTTTTTATTACATTTTTAAAAGTGTTTAAATGCACATAAACAACAATTCTATGGTAAAAAATTACAATAAAAATAACATATACTAAGAGATGTCAATGATCTACTAACTTAGGTATTGATATTTTGGACTTTAAAGAGGCACCAAAATTCATGAAATTATTATTTTGAGAATTCATTTATGAGATTAGATAGATTTTTCACAGCTTTACAACATGAAAAAAAATGGATGAAAATTTGTCATTTGGATGACAGTTATGGAACTTGGAAAAATGAAAACGACCAGTTTTTGGTTGTTTAGGCGTTTAGGAGTTAAATTTAGATTCTTCTATGGTTTATTTGATAACTCCAAATTCAAAAAACAAAAAGATAAAATTAATAATACTCGTTCAGACAACCTAAAAGGTCAATTTGCAATGGAGTTGATGTAAATTGAGGCAAAGAACGTGAATCGACCCACTATAGGCTTCCTCGGCAATAAAGGATTTGGGGAGCACCAATATTAGAAAGATTGTCAAGTTTTCCTCACTTTAGAGTGGTCTTATGTATTGTCCCACTTGAGGGGCTATCATGTAATCCTTCACTTTTTATTACAGCTTTATGAACCTAATTGATGAAATCTTTTTAAAAAATAAGACATTTTTCCCCAATTGTGGAGTTGTTAAATTTTTATCCATGGTCTTTGCAAAGGCCAAATGTGAACGGGCCTTAAACCAGCCAAAAGTGAGATGTCTAATAGCTCGGCACATAAAAGTTTCATATGTTCTCTTGGTCTTTATAGTGAGTCTTAGTATGGCTTACAAGAAAGTTACAAAAAATAACGCAAACTACTTCATAAGCTACTAGTTTGAAGACAAATGAGAGCTAAAACTTGTGTATAACAAAGAAGGTTCTTAAAAGAGTTCTTCAGACAAAGTTTTTTTGAAGGAGTTGTTGGTTCTCAATGAACGACAAATGATTTCTTTGAATTCTTCTTATGTATACAATTAGCTCGCTCTTGGCTCTTGTTTTAAAAGGTTTGAATTGAAGTGAGATTTTCATAGAGGTGCTATACTTTGACAATTTATTTTTATGTTAATACATGCTTCAAATCACTCATACAAAGAGGGGATGCAAAGTATTGAATTAAATGTTAATAAGAAAGAGTCTCATTTGTGGCCTTTGATAAACGAGGTTCAAAGCATCAACCTTTCAACTTTCTTTTTGCACTAGAAAGGTTTCTTTTTCTTTTTCTTTTTCAACTTCAATAATTGCCTCTTATGCAATTTAATGAAGGAATCACCAAATAACCTTCTAGAAAAGTTGTTGTCTGAAATTTGTTATTTTTTGTTTTTTTATTATTTTGGGCTCTTTCTGTGCTTGTATCTCAAGGTTTGGATTTTGTAGGATTTTTTTCTCAAAACAAAGGTGTTACATGTTTTGAGAGATGATTAATTTTATATATATATATTATCCCCTGTGTCCCATTCAATATGTCTTGTAGGTTCTTTAGAGCCAAATTCTATGGGATAAAAAGAACTTATAATACATATTCAATGGAACAAAGGCCGTATTAAATTTTAGATGTTGTTGGTCTGTGCTTTTATGAAGTTCTCTTAGTATTCATGTAGAAGTCTTATATATCATTGAAGCCTTTGCATAAATTTTGAATTGTTTGGCAAGGTACTCAAGCGTGGCTTTTTGAAAATGCAATTGCAATTGGCAACACCTTTTACGAAATGTGCATGCCAATGTCTATGTCATATGTATTTTGGAGTGCGAACTTACACAGTACTTTTAGACATCCATTTCAGATGCTCATATCATATGAAATACCCACATTACTACTTCAATAAATATAAGTATCCAATGATTATCTTCTATATTATCAGTGTTTGAATTTGAAAGGACTTTTTTGAGAAAGGACTTTCTTCTTCTCTATTAAGAAATTGGTTGATATACTTAAATTAAAAATTCAAGAAGGATATTCATAATTTTTTCAATAAAAATTTAATAGCTGATTTGGAGCATTCCCAAATTGGTGACTAGAGAAACTAAGTGTAGCAAGGCAAGAGAAGATGAGTAGTTAAATTTAACACCCCTTTCAATCTGCACCCTTAATATAAAGTTTATCCCATATTACTCTAGATGCCAAACTTTTTCACACCATGATGACAAAAATTCAAAAGCTCTTCATACCAAAAAGATCTACAGATGTCAATTCTTTCCAGAATACGCGGTTTAAATCTTCTAAAACTTACGTTCAGTGAATAAGACAATGGGTTTTGGTGGGAGTTGGGTAGAAATTAGGTAAGTGGCAATTAAAGGCTCATAGAAATGTTGGCAAGTTGACCGCCTCTCTTTGAGATAGCATTTTGAAAAAATAACATGATTATTCTTCCTAAATATATCAAGTTTTACCATATATTACAAAAGTCCTAATAGTACTATTTAATAACATGACATTCTCTTTCATATACTTGATTTGACTATACATACAATCATGCACAAGAATATTCTAATTAATTTGTTGGAAGAGTTACAACATATTTATCTTGCTATCTTGAAATTTTTTCCCTTTTGTAAGAAATAAACGTAAGAAAACAATTTTTTGGAACTCACGTAATAATACTCAACACATTTGATGTTTTCCATTTCAAATCTACATCTGCGTCAACACTTCCAAACTTTTTATCAATTTATTTTTTATAACTTGGGCAAATCTCAAAGCACTTGATATTCCAAGGTCTAGTTTGCATTGCCTCTAACGTTGGCTGGTGCCAGGATCTAGTTAGTATGGAAAATAAGAGATTCACCTTCCACTAGAAATCATTTCAAACATAATGAACTTCAAGAACATAAAATCAGGTTAACTCTGTACTGTACATGCAAGCTCAGATGCCTCCTACTGTAGGATGCAGTCACTGAGAGTGGCTGCACTGGATGGCCTTCCGCGCCTCATTGCCCCTGGAGAACGCGATCTAGGTCAATTAATCCTAAAACGCCGGGCCTATGGCTGCAACCTCAGAGCCTCATAGCTAAGCAATCAATTTGTTGCCGATTTCCAGGAAGAAATGCTTGAAACTTTTTGTGTTTATTTTTCACAGATAAGAGTGCATTTCCTCTACAACTATCCAAAAAAAAATTATTAAAAAAAAAATTAAAATATGATTTTTATAAGAAATTTTTAATGAAAAGTGAAGAAAAATTCATATCAAATACAAAATTAGTTCGAAAATGATGAGAATTCCACCATGAGTGCACATTATAGAAACAAACATTATGGTGTAAATTGTTTACCGTGCACATCTATGATTAGAATTTAGAGGACATTAAAAATCCACCCAAACTTCAAATTCTTATAAAATATTCAATTTTGCAAAATTTTCCAAAATTCCGATTACAGTAGAAACTAGACTAGCTCACCTTTGTATTGTTAATTGGGCTCAAACTTCCAAAACACCATTTTTAAGAAGAAATTTCAGATTATGAGAAACGAGCGAAATCAAGGTTGTCACGGACGTCCGGGACGCTCGGGACGTCGGGACATCCGCCAGTGCCCGAGGACGTCCTGTGACTTAGGAAAAAAAATCACCCGAACAGGTTTCACCCCGGGGTGAAACCAGATCTTGAACGCGGGGGTGGGTTGCGGGCGGAGGGAGAGGTTGTCGCCGCGGGTGGGAGGGCCGTCAGCCGCGACGGGATGGGGCCGTCGCCGCGGAGGGAGGGCCGTCGTCGGCGACGGCCCCTTGCCGTCGTCGCGGAGGGGAGGCTTGCTGCGGCCGCGTGGGGGGGGGCTGTCGGCAGCGACGGCCATGACAACCCATGATCCGACGGCCCTCCGCTTGACTTACGGCCGCTACGGCCGTCCTCCCTTGATTTTTAGTGCTTACTCCCTTCCATTCCTTCGGACGGGTATAAAAGACCCCTCCTGGAAGTTGGCATTACACTTCTGAATTGTACTCCATGTACTACTAGTTGCACTAATATACGTGTGTATCTGTTGCATGGTGAACGGCGGCGTTCAAAAGTGTGTTGAATTGAAGCTTCTTCGGAGGCTCTAGTTCTCTTAAGGACTTGTTACCCCGATTTTTTGAAGTTTTTCCGGGCGATCTATCAAGTGTAGCAATGGCGTCTAGAATTTACTCACCATGGTATACCAAAGTTCATGTGATCGATGCGGAGAAGAAGAAGACTGAGATGGTTCAATGTATGCTATGCAAGAACACTTTCGCTAAGAGGATTGAGCGGATGCTGAGTCATTTGGGCTATGACAAAGTTGTAGGGGTACGGACTAGTGGTGTAGGTCGTTGCACTAATTTGTCACCCGCTATACAGTCCTTGTTCAAGAATTGCGGTGGCAGATTCCCCAACGACTCCAGAATATTCATGTCGAAGCAGAGTACTTCCCTTGTGACTTGTGGCAATATATCCTTGAGAGTGAACACTCCCATGGATGTGGACTCATGCGCTCAATCTAGGGTTTCAACTCCGAAGAATGAACCCGTCTTATTGGGTGAGGGTCTACCTTCCATTTCCACTCTTCTGGGGGAAGGTAGTGGACAGTTTCCTCCATTGAAGGCAAAGAGGCAATCTACCCTTCAAGAGGGCTTCGAAGAGACTCAGAGGCGGGAATGCGACAAAGCATGGGCCACATGTTTTTACGAGAACAGTATCCCGTTTAACGTGGCTCGGAGTGCCTCTTTCAAGGACGCGGTGTTGAAGACGTCCAACATGAAGAGATCATACACACCTCCATCTTTCCACCATCTCTGAACAAATTTACTAACCCAAGCAAGGACTGATTTGGAGACTTCCTTGAATGATAGGACTTTTTCCAGTGATAGGAAGTACGGGGGAACGTTGGCCCTCGATGGATGGACTTCTGTTCAGCAGTCGCCCTCTAATAAATGCAATGCTGGTATCTCCCGCCGGTGAGCTATTCTTGGAAGCCGTTGACACGAGTGGGAATGAGAAGGATGCCGTCTACGTAGCGACCGTCATTGAGAAGTTTATCCAACAAGTTGGAGAACACAACATCATTCAAGTATGCTATGATAATGCTCCGGTGATGCATAATGCCAGAAAGTTGGTCCAAGCACTCTATCCCCGGGTTGTCATAATAGACGTACGGGCCATAAAATTGTCGTGTAGTCACGTGACGGACGTGACAGACGCTAATCGGACGGGCTCCCCCGCGCGAGCAAAATTACTGTCCTCACAGTTTACTACTATTTACCATGGGTGGCGCCCGTCGTCGTGTCCGCGTGCGTATTTGCGCCTGCTTGCGCCTGTCAGCTTGGTTGATCGCGCCTGTCGTCTCTCTCGCGCGCCCATGGTGATCGCGCCCAATTACCCTCGCCCGATGAGGGTCGCTTGCGGCCGTTGTCTATCTCGCGCGCGCGAATTGATCGAGGCGTTTACCCTCGCCTGATCAGGGTCGCCCGCGCCCGTAGCATTGGATCAATCTACTCGCGCCTATTCCAGCTTAAGCGCGCCCACACTGTCGCCCCCGTGAGTATAAAATGCCACCCCCCTTCACTGATTCGCACCCTCCGCCCCCCCCCCCCCCCCCCCCCCCCCCCCCACTTTGTGCATTTTGCCTTCAACGGCCCAAGGGTAGCTGATTGCTTAGTGTTACGGTGGGTTTCACAACAATCGTTGTACCGTCCAACATGAATTCTAACGCATGCAATTGGCAATCAAATCAAGTCGAACATGAGTTTAACGAATGGTGCCACCCCACTGGGCGCTGCACAGCGAACGGAGACAATTATTTGGTCAATGCTGGAGCGACTTCGGAAACTGATCGAGTTGTTCGAGGATTGGATCTCTTGCCGTGACAAATTGGTGGCCTACGCAGAGAATGGACGCCCTCTGCCTCCAACCATTGAAGAGCAGTTGGCAACCCAAGCAACTGTCGAAGAACTTGACTGTGAGATTAGTGATATCATCAAAGAACTAAAGAAGGAGATGGCAATACTTTGTGTCCCCAATATTGTCTCTAGTGCTCAAACAAACCATTTCGTTACGCACTTGAAAGACCTAGAGGCCCGGTACCTAGAGTGCATGGCATTGTAATTGACATTACAATGAAGTGATAAATTTTCAAAATAAATAAAGTATTTTTTTCAACCGTGAATTTGGAAGTTCTCTTTGGTTTACTCTGATTTTTAACAGTGTTCTACTTTGTGGTGGCGCCCGTTATCGGATACGCGCGCGCTCGTCCTGGACCAATGCTTGCATCCGTCCGTCCAGCGATCGCGCCCGACAGTCGCGCTTGTGCAATTCCGATCGCGCCCGATCAATATCCGCGCGCCCGCGACGACATCTGCGCGCGCGCCCCTTTGGTACCTAGACGACGCCCGCTCGCGCCCGATGAAGACCGGGTCGATACCCGCACGCGCGCGGTGAAACCCGCTTGCGCCCGTCACATACCCGCTATGGGAACCCCTCGCGCCCGTTGATACCCGCGCGACCGCAGAGGTATACACGGCCGAAACCCCGCCTTCGGTGCCCGCCCGCGCCCGTGGGGTCTCGGCTCGCGCCCATAGCAGGATGCTCGCGCCCGTTCCCTGGCGCGCGTGACTATAAAAGGGCGATCCGCCCCCTCATTTTGCACTCCCCCCCTTTGAGCACCTCGCCTTCAACGGCCTCTGGGTAGTTGATTGCATGGTACTCAGGTGGGTTCCAGCACTCTGACACGTGTCCGAGCTTTAGTTCTCCAGAACTCTATGGTGGTTGTGTGGTACATTTGAAAATACTCTGAATGTTCATAATTTGTAAATGTGATTGAGGTTTTGAGGTAGTCGTAGGCTTTTAATTTTGCACTTTTGGAAGACTTCGAAGAACGATCTACCTTGAGCAGATATGGAACAGCAACACCGACTCCGCCCACGGAGGCAGAACAGAGGAAAAAGCAAAAGGATGCAGGACGGAAAAGGCATGGAAACCTCCAACCTAAGAGGGTTCACGTCTTAATGAATCCTGCAAAGTTGGCATTTAGAGGGTGGGAAGCCGCAGCGCAACCGTGGAGTCTAGCCACGTGTGAGGAATTCATTGAATGGTGCGACATTTGGAAGTTTTTCTTGTTGCATCGCCATGATAATTATCGTACTTTCAAACAAGGCGAATATGAAATGGTGCAAGAACCGTCAGTTTGGGAGGCGGTGTTTGGAGGTGTACCAGGTTCTATACGGACAACCGATCAACAAAAGAAACGAGGTTCCGCTCTTTATCTGTAGAATGGTATATGCTTGGTAATGCTTCATAGGCAGGTGGATTGGAGGACCATACAAACGACTCCTAGCGTCCAGCGGCGTCTACGAGAGATGGTGATACCTACAGGGGTCCTAAGATTTCCAAATCATGACTAGGCATACTTGGATGATCCCGAGGATCCTGAGCCTGTTCAGTGGAGTGACTCAGAACCGGATAATGATTTTGATGGGACGGTAAAATGTCCCGCTCAGTTGCAAACAAAAGCAGCGGCTAATGCTAGACTTACACGGTTGAAAAAGAAGGATCCTGAGTTGGCTGCGTGTTTGTCGACGAGGAATCGTGCACCGCCAGCAAATCCTACTAGGGTGGGTATTGCTCATCAGGCAGCTCTAGCAATCGTTGGGGGCCCAAGCAATGTTGATGTTATTCCTCCTATATTGATTCCACAGATTGCGGGCCCGAGCAATGTTGATGTAGCTCCTCCTGTATTGAATCCACACATTGCCGGCTCGAGCAATGTAATGGAAGATGATGTTGCTAGGTTTGCAATTGAGTTGGAGGCTACATTAATCGGGGATGATGCCCAAGGCCAGCAAGGCAACGCAATGCGTAACGAGCTGGAAGAAAAAATGCGTTAATTTCTGAGATGGAGAAGACTATCCTGAATTTGTACGACGAAGCTGATAGGATGAATGAGATTATCCGGAAGCAGAATGAAGAGATTTCGCATATATTTAATCTGCGAGGAGTCCGATTAACGTACCCAAGGTGAGCCAGGTTCCAATCCCTGGTAGCCCTGGAATAAACGAGGAAGACGTGAATGCCATCCTTGAATCGGCCATGCACGGTCTCATGGAAGATACCCTGGTCCGAGTTCCCCGTAAGCCAATCATCCCATTCGCATCATCAAGTCAAGTGATGTGCCCCCCCCCCCCCCCCCCCCCTGCGGCAAATCATGTTCGTGGATTCTCAAGAGATGGAGGACTCTTTGGGATTTCAATAGTAAGCGGTACCCACTGTCTCCAAATTGCAAGCTACAAACGGGATGCTCAAAACGTATCTGATCCAGATGAGCAGATAGTACTTCCAATGGAAGATTGCATGCATTCTAAACGTTGACCGTCACAGACAGATGTACAGTGAGTTCAAGAGGATTGACCACGACTTCCTCAAGCTTAACTTCAAGAGGGATTTCGTACTTACCTTTAGGGCAGATCCAGATGAAATGTTCCTTGACAACATACCGATGATTGGTAGGAAAAAAAATTGGACGCAGTTGGAGTGGGAGTACGAGACCGCCAAATCCAATGAGAAGATCTCTGAGAATAGTAATATACAGCCAAGATTGCTCTGGCCTAATCCACAGAAGTATGTGTTGGATGGAACCAAGTGTCCCGTTTGTTGCAATCCATTTGGGCCAGAGGGGGGCTGATCATTGGGATCCTGTCAGTGCATGTATCATCCACAATGCTTGATTTCCCATGCCATGATACGTCAGTGGTGTGCAGTATGTAAGGCCCCCTTACACAAGCGTTTTTATGAGCAGTTCGGCTTAGCGACCTGGATGCCACCACATTGGGAGCAAAATAAGGAAAATACTCCTGAGTTTCCGGACAAGTGGGGTGAGGACTTGATTTGGAATTGGCTAATAGGAATGCACCAGACCTATGCTAAAGAAATGAGCGCGCAGTGGAGGTGGGACGAGGATCCTTCGGAAATTGTAAGGATCTGCTACGAACTCATCAGGGACGGGAGAGACGACAAACTCGAGGGAAGGAGGAATTTCTTCTACCAAGTGCTATGAGGGTACTAGGATGTTCATACCAATACATTCCAGTACGGCGCCCATCCTCTTGGATTTACGTGGAATTCCAAAGGAAAGCTGGTTGGGGATGAGCACAAGGAGTTGCAAGATATGAACGAAGAGGAGTTCCAGATCGCTAATGACTTACAAGCCGCGGAATCTGAATGGGATACCTTGTTCAAGGCTCAAGCCGTGGATTTCCTATGCGCGCAACATACTCCGGAGACCCTAACAGTGCTCCGTCGAATGCGCGACAGCAACTTCATGGAAGCAATGCTTGGAGGAGATGGCATAGCGGAGAGAACCCGTTCTGCGAAGCGGAAACTCATCGCTAGCGATGGGGCAGAAAGTAGTGCAGCGGGGAGCTCTCGTGCACGACACGATGAGGGTGGATCGATTTCCTCAGCACCGGGCACATGACGTCATGGAGATCCATGAGTGAAGACCACGTTTTGTAAAAAGATATCGGAATATAAATACATGTAGAAGGCATAGGGAATTGGATAGGTTTAGGATTACATTCACATGTTTAATGTTTGTTATACTCAAACAATGGATGTTAATTTTCTTCCGGGAATCATTGTCGTGGTTCCCAAGACGCTTTTATTCACCCTACATTGGTCTCCCGTTTTTTGATTGCCAAACATGTTGTCCAATCCGTCCATTGTCTCTTCTCCTTCCATCGTATGATAAATGCATAAATAACTCTAGTACATATCAAAATGTTTTGCATGGTAAGTGGATTTAAGTCGCGGCAAGAAAATTTAATTTATGGTAAGTGTATTTAAGGTATGGATTTGATTTTATGTAACGTGGATTTGAACTGTGGACCCGCCCGCATGCACACGCGCGTTTGCGAGCGCCCCTAGTGTGTGTGCCCGCGCACGCGTACACTAGTCCCGCGCGAGAGTGAACACATGAACCCGCCTGTACGCGCGCGTGCGAATTGCTTGCGCCCGTCGAACCAACAGCGCGCGCACGGATACCGAATCGTGGGAACTCATTCTCCATCCCCCCACAATTTCTCTCGCGTTCTGCTCCTGCCCGATGTTGCACACGCCCGCCTGCTCGCGCCCGTCATTGCACACGCGCGAGCACTGCAACCCTATCATGCAACTAATTTCTCCACTTGAACTCCCTCTTTCCATTTGCACGCGCCCGTACGCGCTCGCACCTGCGAGTGCTCGCGCCCGTTTTGCACGTGCCCGAGCACTCCAACAAGAACACTGAAATAATTTTTCTTATTCCACCACTCCCCCATCCTATCACCTTGTTTTTATTTGATACTCCTACACTCTTTAATTTGTTTTTTTTTTTCCCTTCTTAGAACACTACGCTTTCATTTAATTCCCTCTCTCATTTCGTCCATTCATTTTTCTAATTCCACCACTCCCCCATCTATCTCCTTGTTTTTATTTAATACTCCTACACTCTTTAATTTGTATTTTTCCTCTCGTGGTTAACATGCGCCAAACTGTTTGCGCCCAACGACTCGCGCGCGACTGCTCGTGCCCGTCCCCAACTACGCCGCGTGCGCGCCCTCGTGGTTTTGACTGGATTAACGCGGTAACTTGAAAAATTTATCCCATAGTTATAGTTAACTCTGCCCGAGGTTAGCTTAAAACGACTTTCCTTCCACTGGGAGGGCAGACACATAAAGAGCCACTGGACCACGTGCTCCAGTTCTTAGACATGTGTGAATGGGGTGGGTAGTCCTCTGGCTTCTCTCATGTGACACAATCTGAAATCTAAATAGGATCCCTCTTATTTTGTGTAGATGTTCACGTGTTTGTAGTTCACACACTTTAATTTTTTGAAATTTTATTCATTTTTCCCTCTCATTGTTATTTCTTCTCAGTGAATTGAGCGTGCAAAATCGATCTCGCCTGGTGTGCGCCCGCCCGCTTCGTCCCCTCTAGGCTCACGCGCGCACCCGTCCTCCAGCGCTTGCGCCCGCATGCGCCCGCCCATGCCCGTCTTCCCTCGCGCGCGCGATCCGCCACGCAACCTGCAATCGCGCACACCCACCTGCGCCCACTCGTTCGCTTCGGAGCGCGCCCACCCGTTGGATCGCGCCCGTCCGGACAATTTACGCCCGGCCGAGGGCGACAATATATGAATTGCCCTCTTGATTTGACATCCACCTTACCTCCTTGCGTGTTTCATGTCCTGGGTCTCCTTGAGGGCTCCTTGCTTGAAATTGTTAGCTTGGGGAGACACTTGGTTTGGGTTGGGGGAATGTAAAAATTCTTCTCTCCATAAATCAATGTGTCAAGCATTTTTCAAACACACTAAGTTATATCAGATTATAATCTTTTGGTACTACTGGTCCTATTAGTCCAAAGACTTCCCTAATCATTCACTATGGATCCGGTTGAAGCGATTGAACCGGTTGAAGTGGTTGCTCCGGCTAGAGCCATTCCGAGACTCGGTAGGAGAGAGTGGGCACCATGGTTTACGGTCAAGCTCAAGGAAGGGTCACTGTCAATTAAGGAAGCCCAATGTGTGTATTGCAGGACCAAGCTTTCGTATGTAAAGTCTAAACCCTTCAGCATTATGATTGGGATCAGCCCAATCTCTCGAGGGTTTGCCAAAAGGCACCTACCGTAGTGAAGAGGAAGTTTCAGTTTTGCGGTGGAAAGATTCCCGGCCCTTTGACACAGGAGGAGATGGATGGTATGAGGCCAACATACCCCGCGTCAGTTCAACGTCCGTGTTCTAGTGCTTCCACACACGGCACTCTGTACGGTGGATCCGAACCCTCGTACAATGATATTGAAGAGGACCGAAATGTCTCCAGTGCTGCACCTAGTAGGGCCGGTTGGAATACCACTAGGAGCTTGCTGCAACAGGACATGAGTGAAGCACTCCAGATCTCCAAGCGAAAGGAGCTGGACATGTTGTGGTCATCCTTCTTTTACGAAGTCATCGTCGCATTCAACGTGGCCAAGCACCCAGCATTTATAAAGGCGGTGAGCACAACGTCGGCTGCCAGATTTGACTACAATCCTTCTTCCTATAACGCGATGCGAACAACGCACATCAAGGAAAAAAAGAAGCAAATCAAGGCAAAGGTTGATGAACGTACGAAAACGTCAACCGAGTTATACGGGGCTACCATTTGCTTTGATGGTTGGGATAATGTGAATCGCCGACCGTTGATGAATGTCATGCTAGTATGTCCGGCAGGCGATGTATTTCTTGGGTCTGTTGATACGATTGGCGAGAAGAAGTCAATGGGATACATTGCGGGGGAGATGAAGAAGTATATTCGAGAAATTGGCCCTCAGAATGTTGTCCAAATTTGTACGGACAATGCAAGCAACATGCTTGGCGCCATGGATAATATCCTAGAGTATCGTAACATGTACAAGCAGGGATGTTGTGCCCATATTCTAGATCTTCTTATGGAGGACTGGGGCAAGGAACGCTTTGTAAAGGATTTGGTCGCCAAAACTAAACACGTGTGTCATTACATTCGGAGACATTATGTTCCTATGGCCCTTTTCCGCAAATTTGAATCCATGTTGGCCTTGGTGGTTCCCGCTGAAACCAGATTAGCTTGTAACTATCTGATGATAGCGCGCCTTATGGAGGTTAAATTTTCTTTGGAGCAAGTGGTCATGGCATCGGAGTGGTTTGAGTATGTCGACGGTCTATTCAATCAAACCGAGGGGGTGTGTTATCATGCACGCGCAAACCTAGTGCGTCAAACAATCCGTGATGATGGATTCTGGCATCAGTGTGACAACTTCAAGCACCTGGTGAAACCAGCCCTGCTAGCTGTGAGAACGTTCGATGGAAACCAGCCCGCAATGGGAAAGGCATGGGTTACAATGAGCAACCTAAAGGATCACGTGTACAGTCTCCGAGAAGACCCTTGCTTTTTCCCACTGGACATGGCAACAAGGCTGGAGAGACGATTCAGCCATAGATGGGACATGATGCACACCGATCTTCATTATGCCGCGGCGCTCTTGAACCCTTGGACTAAATGGCATCGCGGCCTACAAGCCCTAGGAGAAGCGAAGGCGGCACTGGACCGGGTGTTTCGTCAGGTGGGTGGGCAAATGAAAATTCCATTTGCCAAACTCGTGGTAGAGATTACCCAATCCGACGAAGAACGTGGCCCTTACAGCCCCAAAGTGACCATCGATATTGCAATAGCGAATCTAGAATCCCATCAATGGTCGCAAAGGATTGAGGGGGGGCCCTTGGCAATCATTGCGAAGCGCATTTTATCTTAGGTCTGCTTCGCCTCATCGTGTGAACGGAATTGGAGCATGTATTCGTTTGTTTACAAGAAGGTACGCAACGGCCTGGGGGTAGAGAAGTCTGAGGCCTTGGTGTACATTTATACGAACAACAGACTCCTCCGTGAATGCGCAAAGCCCAACCCCCTCAGATGGTACGAGAACAATGCATGGTCAGAGGAGTGAGATCCGGAGAGAGATCCAAGCGAAGAGGATGGAGATGACAACGATCATTACATACTAGTTGACGTGAGGATGATGACGTCTGGGGACATGATAACGACAACGTTAACACAAATGGGCACAACGACGATAATGGCAACGGGGGTGATGACGCTAACCGCAACAATCCTCGTGACCGCAACAACCACGATGATAACGGTGATGCGTACGACTTCAACAATGACCGGAATATAACCAAGGAAACCTGGACATGAACATCTACGGAGACGAATTACCCACACTCCTGGTATTTGATGAAGCGGCTAATGCAGAAGGAAGAGACGCAGGTGACGAAGGAGATGCTATTCCAGTCCATATCAATCCCGAGGACAATGACGGGGTTGCGGATGATTCATCCAGCGAGGACCATCTTGGCAACGATATCCATGCTGGCAATGATGACGAGGACAATGACGAAGGGGGTGATGGAAGTCATGGACGGGCTGCAGATGGACCTCATTGGACGGGTCTCGTTAGTGGGGAGGGCAATTGGGGAACAAGTTCGGCACAAGGAGACTCAAGCTTGCTTCAAGAGATTCCTCTTGCTCAGGAGAGATGGACCGTTCACGCAATCCCTGCACAAACTATGCCTCCATCGCAACCCACTAGTATTGGGGGTAATGGAGCAGATACAATTGTGGATGGAGGCTTGGCTCGGAGGCCCACGGGTTCAATGGGCGCAAAAATAGCTAGACTCCTTAGATCATCTGCAGCAGCGAGGCCTCCACTCCATCGAGCTAGTGGTAGTCGACATGGTGCCTTTACCGTCAACCAAGACGCCGTGGCGCCAGCTATAGACGACGCCATATAGAGTGTGGCCCAGCGTGGTGCAAAGAAGTCCACAGACAAGGTTGTTAGGAAACCGCCGTCACAAGAACCCACTGGGAGAACACAAAAGGCAAGCAAAAGAAGAGGAGCTCACCCACTCCCATTTTGTAGAGGATACACTGAAGGTGGGCCATCTACTAGAACTGGGGTTGTTTGCACACGCGGAATCAATGTAGATGGCATCACAACCATTCGTTATGGAAGGAAGATGAGGCCTATGAAGCGCCTGGTAAGTGCCAGAGATGGCAATAGAGGGGAAATTTCCACTCAAGAACGCAATATTACATCGGAGGTGGAAGGAGAGGAACAAGCTCCATTGGTCGGTGCTCCTGAGGATGAAGGTGACAACAAGCACTCAGACGAGGAAGACCCGGATTGCGATGAGGTGCCAAATGACGGGGATGTGATAATCCGGCACGAATTGGGGCCCACTTTGGCTCGGAAAAGACAACCTTCACGCAAGAAAAAGACTTGCAAGACAAGGAGAGAGTAGACTATGGTTACTTTTTTAGCGCGTGAAGTAGCAGTAACTCTAACCATAAAATCTACCGGCTAAATCCCCAAAAAAAATACCATGTTATTCTTAAGGTTTTTTTTTTTTGCTAGTACCTTCTTATTACGTAGACATATACTGTTACTTAGAGACAAACTAGTTCAGTATCTCACACTCAAAGGAATTGTATGGTTGTGCTTTGTATTAATTTTTGAGCGCTAAATGCGGTTAATATATTGCTGATGAGTCATTGACCAGTGATTTTTTTTGTATTCTCTTCAATATATGAGTATACCCTGGTTGAAACCGTATGTAACGCTGCGTATCAAGGCGTGTGCACATGGACGGGCCCATATAGGAAGGCGGGCGAGTGCGCGGAAAAGGGCGCGTGCACGGTCACGGGTACGTAAAACAAGCAGGCGCGTGCAGGGTTACGGGCGCGAGCACGCGGGCACAGGCGCCTGCAGCGTCGTCGGGCGCGCCCGATCTGGGCTGACAGGCGCGCAGTCGGGCACAAGCGCACAGACGCGGGCACGGGCGCGGGCAGTCTCCCCGGGCGCGTGCAAACAAGGCGGACGGGCGCGTGTGGAGTCCGTGTTCGGGCGCCTGTGGAGGCCCTGTACGCGCGCGTGTACGCGCTTACGGGCGCGATCATCCGAAGGGAGCATAAAAGGCTCCCCTTAACCCTTATTTTCTACTTTTCAAAGTCTCCTCTTCCAGGTGGCTCCTTGTCCTAGCTCGTGACTCTACGTGCTCTGCTTGGAACTGCATGAAGTGGGATCAAACAGATTGGGTGGGGGGGAACTTTTGTTTTTTCTTTTTGGTGTCCAATTTATCATTCCAACTACGTCGCTTTCTCGTGGATCCGGGAAATGTCCCGCGTACTTAGATCTTGATGCTCTTGTAGATGAGGTATGCGATTGGAGCATGGCAAGTTGCACTTGCGAGACAACTCCTTCAAGGTATGGTTACCCAATTGCAGCGGAGCGTACGGCTGCCTTCAAGGAACGTGGTACTTTTGTCGCTCCGGAGTTGTGGTACACTTATGGTAAGCCGAATTCGGAGACCTCATTAAAAATTCTAAGTAGGAGACATCTATATACGCAGGCTGCGGATGCGTACTCGGTTGGAGTGGTAGCAAATATGATTTGGAAGGACGAGGACGACTTCGACCTTTTCAAGGATGCAGCGGGGAAGGCTAGATTTGCAGTGGTGTCGAAGGAGCTCACAAATCCCGATCCCAAGAACCGCTCCACCTTGCAGTTGGCCCATGCTACTCTAACATCCCATCCCTACAATTTCCAGATCCTGGAGTGTTGTTATCGCAAACATATTTAGAAGTATGCAAGTAGTGACAACAATGTGATATTCCTAGTTCTCCATAAGTGGGGACATTCTCTGTAAGTGGTTTACTGCCACAATTTTGCAATACTTTTCAATAAAGATTGCACATCTCAATTGCCCTCTCTTGAAATACATGCCCTCTCTTGTGATGTTGCCGAGGTCGCTCTTTCCCTTCTAACCTGCAGCGCTCGCCTCCGACCACCGGCGCCCAATGCAGCGCTCTCGCCCGAACGCACGCGCCCAATACTGTATGCGCCCGATCCAGGCTCGCGCCCACATGACCGCGCCCGATAAGTGTGATCGCGACCATCAACATGATCGTGCCCGTTTGCACGCGCATGCGCTCGGCCGAAATAACGCACGCGCCCTCGCTCTCCCACACTCCTGCACGCGCCCGTGACGGGGCGTTCGCGCGGATGCTCGCGCCCGTCATACTGCTCGCGCCCACATGCACTCGCCCGTAATCGCGCTTGCGCCCGCACTACTTCAGCGCTAGGTAAATTTGTTTTACCCTTACCGTGAGTCAACCGGTCAACGCCCTTATGTGACGAACACGGGGGTCTGTCATGTCACCATGACGGACTAACGGACTAACGGACTAACGGAAGGTCGGTCTATTATGACAACCATGCTCTATCCATCCATATTCGTCAAATGATGTGCTGCCCATGCGATGGACCTTTTGCTGGAGGACTAGAGTAAGATGAAGTGGGTCAAAGAGCTCCCAGATCGGGCTAAGAACTTGGTTAAGTTCATAAAGATAAGGCAAATGCCACTCTTGGTATTTCAAAAGCACAAGGCAAAACTTAGCTTTTTGATGCCTGGTCAGACTAGGTTATCATGGGAATGTGTTCAAGGTTATCAGCACCGTTTGTTGGTTATTATGAAACCAACAAACTAGTGCTTCATACCTACGGTTTTTTGGCAGGAGTTCGGGGTTTTGTTTTGGTCCTTATGCACTAGATATATACGAGATTAAATCAACTTTTATACAGTGGGGAGAAGTTACAGCCGTTGTTACAAGGTTGGTTCAATACACGGTATTCACAAGTACTCGCTTACCTGACATTTGCCATGCCTCGTTACGACCAGGGAGGATCCTCGACTCCAAAAAGAAACACCCCTAGGATCCATACGCTACAAATGATCCTGATTGCGTAGCAGAGTTTGGATGGGAGGAGGAGCCATCACCATGGAGGATGGTTACTTGCAAGGAATACGTGAAGATGAAGCACCTCATGAAGTTGATCCCAGTACATCTACGTACCGAGGCTGCGGAGAAACATGCAACACGCGGTGAGATCAGGGTCGACAATTGTGAAAGTAATCATTTCACTATTAGATATAACGAGATTTTTCAAGCAGCACAAATCCAAAACTCCCGACCTCATATTATGTTGTATTTGAATATGGCAATGGTGTGGGCGGACATAGTCTTACACAAGAGGGTCGACTGGCGCACAATCTCGGGCCTGAGGTCAGATAGAATGAACAGAGAAAGCATGGATCTTGACACAGCCTGGGTTGGACATAGCAATTGTCTTCCACTACATATTTCAAACCGTCGGAGTCCACCAGCACAAGATGCTGGAATACAAACTCTAGCCATCGAATATAATGATGAAGAACAGGAGAGACGTTGTTTAAGCAATGATAATGATGACAACTATCGAGGACGTCGCTCAAACAAAAATCCCAGGAATCGCAAAGGGCGTCGTGGCAAAGAGTTATCGCGTACCAACCATCAGGAGTATGGACAATGCTCTGCCCACGTGGGACACTATTGGCGAGATTATCAAGACGTGGGACCCCACGAACGAGGCCATGGCTACGGGAAACCCGAAGGAGTGCCCATAACCTCTGACTTCGCGTTGGATGTGTATGGCACCTTTGGGGGACGTCCTTGGCCGGATTATGCAACGGGATCAAGATACTATTACGACGGCTGGTCGGAAATACCGAGTCCCCTAAGGGGTGCTACTCCGTACCATCGAACACCTGCAAGAGAGGTACCTCATAGTTATTCCCTAGATCGCGAAGGAGTTGCGCAGAGACTAGGACGTGATCATTATGGAACGCCCCCTCCATACCGCGGATATGGTGGTCATGCTACCCCATTTGCCCTTTTTGCAAAAGATGATTACAGATCATCTTCACAGACTCCGCCTGGAATATTTCCTCCACCTCTAGATTATCACAAAGACGGTACTGATCACAATAGCGGAGAAAACCGCAACGTAATTCATCCCGATGACGGAGTACCACCTCCTCCTTTTGGATACCCTCCCGGTCGAGTTGTAAGAGATAGCTATTTTGAGGAAGAATGAGAGTTGGAGCAGACAAGGAAAAATTATGTACAACAAATGGAGAATCATGTGTTTCACCTTAGACGGGATAATCGAAGATTGATGGAGGAGAGAGAGAGACTTTTGAGAGCCTCGACAAATTCTACAGGGCACGGGCCACAAGAAACGTACGATCGAGGAGGTCCAAGCAAACTCCCCAATGATGGGAACTATTATCATCCATATGACTACAATGGATTAGGGTGGAGGGGAGACTATTAGAATGGGGTGCATGGTAGTACTTTCTACAGCATCGGAGCGTACCGAGTCTTTAATGTGGACATCGCATATTACAAATTTACAGCATAAAGTTACAGATGCAAGCATAGTGTGTACGTAGTTTGTAGTTTTGTAGGTGGAGGTTTAAGATGTACGGACTCAAGAAAATTGGCACGTGCCACATATTGCAAATGGAATAGATAGAATTAGTGGAATAGAGTGTAGTTGTGTTGTCTTCTATATTGTAGTTGTCTTGACATTTGAAATGAATTTGTCTTTTTAATCTTCTCCTGACGGTATTCTAAGTGCACATTAATATCAATATCACTATTTTTCAAATGACAACTTACCATTGACATGGGTTACGACCGGTTGAATATTCTAAATCTCAAGACAAGTATGCACAATAATTTTCAAACATATTTTTTGCTAAATTAATAAGAATATCGTGAATGATCCTTTTTGAGGGATGCATATTTATACTTAAGCTATTTGTTTGTACCGAGGATTATGAGCAATCATGTTATGCGGCCCTTACGCTTTTGTCTTCACAAAAAGAACTTCAGTATACGCTTGCCAATATTTCTAAGAGTAAAACGTACAAAGCATAATGGTACAATTCACATATCACATCATTTTCATAATTAGAATTGAGACTATTGAGTTTTAGCTGGATGTGTGGAGCAAATCCTTTTTCCAAAGAGTACGAGCGGCAGAAATAGACCAATCTCAGTACACGAGACCAGATTTGAACCAAATGCAAATAAAATTTATAAACAAAATATTGACCAATGTACAAAAATTGAGATTCCAACATCTCATCATAGTTTAGAATCTAATTACAACTATTCACTACTGAGAGCTATGCCCACCGTCTGGTAAGAAAAAAAACATTATGAAATTATAGAAATTCAAAAAGTTGGATATGCCTCTCCATATCAGGACCCCACGCGGTAGTGCTCGTTGGGAGTGGGCCTGTTGTGTGTATCTCTGAAACGGTTAACAAGATGTTCAGGTCCACCTATCCTTCCCCTATTGTTTTGGCAAACTTTATCAAGATAACCTTCGAAAACTGTAGCGAGGTCTCCGATACTCTCGAAATGCCGTGTTTCTACTAGCTCCGCTTCGTGGTATGCCGTGCACATGTTGCCGCCGTTGATCTTTGCTGCAATCTTTGCAGTTGCGAAATCCTCCGATGCAGCCGTCAAATCTGGAACGATTCTAATATCTTGGCTTTCCTTGTGTACGTATACCACGCGAGGATCCACCCAGTATCGCCTCCTCATAGTCTCCTCCATCTGATGGGCACTCTCAAGAATCCAAGGCGACCTTCTGTTCTCCTCTATCTTTGTCATCAAGCCCGAATCACAAACCCTGATGTAGATCTTGGACTCATCTTCCGGAAAGTGAAGTAGGATGTTGTCCGGTGACAAGTCATTGCGGAGGTAACCATATTTGTGCACAGCATCTATGATGTTACACAATGCCCAAGCAAGCTCTGTACGCTTACTTCGGAAAAGTCGGAGACGCTTTCCTTGAATCGGACTGTCCTCTGGATTCCTATTGAAGATGTAGTGGATGTGGAGATCATCCAGGGCGTCATTGTCCCTCCGTAGCATAGCTCGAAGGGTCCCACCGTTCCACCTGTACATGAATCCGACATGTTCCCTCTGATGAATGGCCATGAAGCAGAGGACACCAGGATGGGGAATCCTTATCGCAAGAGATTCGTTGTTGTGGTCCACACGTGCCAAATCCGGCCTCATAGACCAATTGAGCGGCCGTTTCTCAGGAAACTCCCAGAATGGTGGGATTTCCGGGTTTCCCTCGATACAAACCCTACGTATGGTAGCATAACCACCCCTCTGAACTTCCTTGTCCAAGTAATAGAAAATTGCAAAGTCTGCCAAGATAGTTAAATGCCGTCTATGTAGGTCGGCCGCCGTCTCCCTCCCAATTGGAGAATCCCATCATTTAATAGAGCAACGTCGATGCTTTCTTAAGCTTAGGGGCGCCATTAGTCTCTGGAAGCAATTTGCCTTTGAAATAACATCCTTGAAGGCCTCGACTCCCTCGCTTTGCTCCCTTGCATACTTAGACACAACGTCACGAGCATTCCATAACGCATCATGTGCACGCTATGACACAAAATGAAGGTAACCGGGCTTCTGTCTCTCCGAATGCCAGTGCGGATGCATCAAACGATCCATAATCTTTTGCTCCATCTCTGACTTGAATTTCTTGGGCCCATCTTCCTCATACCGAACGTAACAACTGTTCAATGAAGGGTGTTCCGCTCGTAAAAATCCACGATGAATGCCGTAATAAAATCCTTGCAACGTAAGCTCAGTTTGTCATCATATTTGTCCACCCATTCCCCCACATTCTTCTGCTTCTTGTTCTTTGGCATCGTGGAAAGCCTTCAAGGCTTCAAGCAATCGAATACGCAACTCCAAATAAACCCTCAATTCCCACAAAGATTAATCGGAGCAATTGAAATCCAAAAGGTTTTGAAAAAAATCGTTTAAAAATTTGAAAAGTCCCCCCCCCCCCCCCCTCGCCCAGATAAAGAGACCCCTCTCCCCCCAAGAGCACGGAATGTATTCCGGGAGAATGGACATTGAGGTTGGAGGAGAGAGTGACACCTCATCATACATTTCATGAAGTGGGGAGAATGGTAACTCAAGGTAACTTCTACTTGGATGAAGTAACTCTTCCTTGAGAATTCTTTCCCTGAGGTTTCTCAACTGTGACTCCCACTATTGGATCTTTAGCTTGGTTTACTTTGCTTTTCCATGAACTCTTAGTTTTACGCAGATTAAGAGGTACTGATTGGTAATCTGGTCCTAGAGTCCATGTTTTCTGTCTTTGGACTGACCTTTCCAAAGCTTGACTTTGCCTCGGATGTTTTCATCCGGCCTGGTCATTGGTTTACTTATCAATCCTCGGGATTGCTTTCTAGCGGGTTACTGGCTGTTGCGGGTTCTCTGCTTTTGGCCTCGTGCCTTGTTTCCTTTTCTCAAAACTAATCCCAGTGGGGATTTACAAGTCTAGTGGATGTAGAGCTTTGGGTGGAGCTCTAGAGGTTTGAGGTTCAATTTTTTAGATTTTAAAGTCAAACTAGATCATATCAGAGCAAAGTGAAAAAACATTCATACCTTGTTTTTTTGATGTCCTTGTAAATTCTTCGTCCCTTTTGCCTCTAATTGCAATTAGGTGTTCCACTTCATGATCCTTCCACTTGAAGGAAGCAAGATCATCATCTTCAAAATTCAATTTGGCCAAATGAATAACTTCTTTCATTTTTCTCTTCCTTAAAGCTTTTGCCTTCTTCTCTTTTGGTTCCGTCATCAGTTTTGCCTTCATTGATGTTGTTGCACGCCCTCTCTTCTTTAAAACAGCTACCTCTTCATTCCCAACATTATTAGTTGGGCTCCTCTCTTCATTAACAAGCGTTGTTGGTGCTTCAGCAATAGCTTCCTCTTCCTTCATCTGCATGAAAAAACTTCGGGACCCATTACGATTGAGAGTAACTTGATCTAAATTTGTGCCACTATAATGACCTCTTAACATCAACGGGTTGAAAAAATTCTTAGTATTCGATGAAGCAAAGGAAATAGGATTCAACAAAGACAATGAAGGAGATACTCCCTGAAATTGAGATTGCTGAAGTTGAGATTGTTCACTCTCATATATCTATGTTGAATTCTGACTCCGCGCTTGCAAAAATTCATGATCTTGAGAGTAACCACCTTCCATGATACAAAGTTTGAAGAAAAGAAAAAACTTCCCTACCCCTAAGGGTGGGTGGGCGGGACATCCCTTTATACGGCAACTTTTATCACCTTCCTCACCAAATTTCATTCTAAATTAGCCCATTCTCAATTCAAACTTATCAAATTCTGAATTTCAAGTTAGTCAAATAGTGCTTTACACCAAAGAATTCTCAATCAACTCACTACTTACAAATTAGTAGTTTATGATAAAACAAACCAAATAGTAGATAAAACAAACCAAATAGTAGATAAAAGTTTGTCTTAAAAGTGACTATAGAAGATCAAACACAAAATAGATCAAATTTTCAAAAATCTTCTCATCTCTTGAATGTTGGTGTAGTAAAGTAAGAAAAATCCAGAGGTAAAGGACCTCACCCAGGGTTGTTCACAAGACTTCCCCGTCCGAAATGCCATCCGCTCCGCTCGTCCGTCCGTTAGGGGTTAGGGGAGGTCCGTTTGATCGAGACTTAGGGTTGACCGTCCCAATCTTGTATATATTGAAGATTATCTTGCACATATTGAAGATATACACCTATTATTTTTTTCTAGGGGACCGGCACTATGTCCGATAAATGTCGGGGACCGACCGGTGCGTATGTCCGAAGTGCCGTCCGGTCTGCCAAATTAGGCCCATGTCCATCCGTTATGACAACCCTGACCTCACTTGTTCCCATAAATACAACCAAAACCACTGTTAGGATTATGTTTGTAGACAAGGTGTCAACAGCCCTTTACAGCTTGTTACTGCAGTCACAAGAAAAATCAAACTCTACATCAAACATACAAAATTAAAGGGAGAAATCAAAAAGTCTAATTGCAATCGTAAATTAGAGGACCTGACTAGTAGTTCTACCAGACTCAGCCATGTTGCACATTGCCTTAGCTCCACACCACCATATACCAAAACTCTATAAGCTCTAAAAATCTCTCACACACATGTAGCAAACTAGAATTACTTTCAAAGCAGACAAGTAAACAAATGGCAACGAAACTCCCATGATTTTAAATCCTCAAAGAAGTCTGTAGAGATTCATTTGTTTGTTATATGGACAATTTATGTAAATGAGCAGCCTGGGTTTCACTAATTTACACCTTAGTCAGCATATTATGCCATAATAAAGTGACTATGTAATTGCTTGCAAAGTTTTACAGGTAATTTGCAAATTTATTTTGCAAGCTTACATAAATAAAGAGTGCAATCTCTGTCTAAATCATTGTAATACAAACCTTATTTATTAGCCAAAAAATAAATTCTAAATTAAATACAGGTATAAGAGCTCTCCTATATTTCAAAAGAAAAAAATAAAAATAAAAATAAAAAATACTTCCAAAAATGGCAAAAAGCTACTCAAGACTGATGAGGAGCAAACAATGCATTGAAACAAGCATAAACTAGAAGACACGACACCCAAAGAGACATGACTTCTTTTAAGAAGAAGAAATAACAATGAATAGTAGTAGCCGTTTCCCTATGCTAGGTGAAAATTTGGCCGTTTGGAAAAACGGCCATTCCTGAAGAAACCTTAAAAAAAAAAAATTCCTAACTTTTTCCAGCTATTTCGAGATGGCTTCTCGGGTTTTGTGTTAGACCCTATTTAACGATATGAGTCTGACGCAAATTCTAGAGGACACCAAACCAACGTACTTTTGGTGCCATGTAGAAAAAAAAGTGTTTGCCACCTAACTTTCTTCTTCTATGTTCCTTGGACTGAATTTCCTAGTGTAAAGCCAAATTACAAGGGCTTCTCAATTTCAGCCAATCACAATCTTCAAAAAATAAATTATCATACGATCTTTGGCCTTTATATTGAAAGTATAAAGAGGCCCTCAGGGCCCGTCAAACCACGTTCGACCTCAGAAAACAATGGTGCAACTTCTTGATGGCCTTGATTCGCAATCATGTTAGCTCCAATGGATAACCGAGCTCCAAAATTTGATCTTCAGATGGCAAAACATCCATGCAAGAATCTGCTTTGAACTCTATTTGGTGAAACTGATGGTGCAAAGTCAAGAAAGGATATGCGAGCATGCAGCATACGAAGGCATCTGCACTTGCAACAAAACGTAGATGGTGTTTTGTGTTTTAAACCCGATGCCCTATATGTTCTTAGTTAAGAGGATTAGCGGGAATTCATAGCTACTCTACAAGATCTGAAATTTCCATCTAACTATGTGGGTGCTTTAAGCAAGAGGATACATGATGGAAAACTGCAAGGGCTCAAAACGCATGATATTCATATTCTACTACAACAGATAATACCCCTTTGCGTGAGGAACATTGGTAATCCGAGAGTAGTCGGACCAATAGTGGGTGTTAGTCGTCTATTTAGAAAAGTGTATGCAAAGGTTGTAGATGTAGAGAAAAGTAGAAATGCTAGAAGAAGCAGCTGAAATAGGTTGCAGTTTAGAAAAGAAGCTTCTTCCATTGTTGTTGGTAATTACGATGCATTTGCCACTACATTTGGTAGAAGAGTTGTTTATCTGCGGACCGGTACACACAAGATGGACGTACTTGTTTGAGAGGTATATGAAAGGATTAAAAGGTTTTGTGAAAAACAAGGCAAAACTAGAAGGGAGTATGGTGTATGGGTACTTAAGAGAAGAATTAGTTGACTTTTTAAATGAGTGTATGTCAGAGTAGACGGTACACCTCATTGCACGTTTTTTCCATAGTGCATATCATGTCGTTGTCTTTCTATCCTTTGTTTAATTAGTCTTTTGTATAGTTGGGGTGTGGTCCTATCCTTTAGACAATTGTGGTCTTGCTTTGATTAATCCTCAGAGTAAAAGAACCCTTAAGATTATTTTTCTTAAACAACTAGCAATGTATGGTGAGGTCAAATGCGGTATATCGGTAGGTTGTGATGGACAACATTGTTGCAATTTCGTTATTTACATAGTCAAAGTTACTTGCAAATACTAAGGAATGCAATTTTGCACTACATACACTATGAGGCTGCAGTCACCTGACGAGATTTGGAAAGAGAGCAGTATTGCCAAGAACAACGTCGACAAGGAAGGATAACTCGATTTGCATATTCTCAAGGTTTCTCTTTACTTCCCGAATTATCATTGTTGGTTCTAAAATAGGTGAGACGTGAACAGCAGCTCGGTTCTAGAGTAGATCCAATGGTAGTGGATTTAGCAAGAGGTCTGTTAGATGTAGCTGATCTTACAAGTCAATGTATGCGTTTGGCAACCATTATCAAGTTCACACATCAGAGAAACATCTTGGAACATGTGATAATGGAGGGGCTCCTACATTTACGTAGGTGTGAAGCAACAGTAGGTGTGATAATAACCAGGTAAATGCAGAAGTAGAATACGTAGGGCATACTGAAGAGATTCTGGAATTGAATTACAGACGACACTCTCTTGTCGTTTTAGTCTATGATTTTGTCAAAGCGAACTAAATTGGAAATTATGTCACTATAAAGCTTGATAATTTAGGCTTCACATTGGCTAACTATAAGAAGAGATGTGGTACAGTATGTTGTAATAGTTTTGCCTTCCTAAAATATTGTGAAAAGTTTTTTTTTCAAACATACGAGAGTCCATAGGCTGGAGAGTGAGAAAGGAGGTGAGAGGTAAGCAAGTCTTGCCCAATAATGACAAGGACAAAGAGGCAGAATTGTTCTGCATCGGCAAGGATGAGGAATTCAATGGTTTACGCCCAAAAAGTGAGGCCGGGGAGCACGATGCAGAACCGACTCAAACAATGAAGAATATCCTTCTACAACCAATCATTTGGTTGAATAGGGGAAGACAAGGAGATGCATGGGTGCTCGATAGGGCGGAACCGCCTCATGAGGTAGGCGAGGCAAGATCAATACCAACTGAACGGATGAAGAAGACGGTAATTTCTACAGAGAATTGGAAGACGAAAATGAAGACAAACGACCTAATACTGGAGTAGGTGATTGAATAAGGATTATGCCAATAAATAAAACCCCGGAGCAAAGATATGTCCACCCCAGACTTATTCCAAAAGAAGAAGTTAACAGCAACCACGAGACGACGTCGGAGTCAGAGGCATCTTAGACAGAGAATTTGACATAAAAAACATCGTCAAATGATTCGGCCTTGGACGAGGACTAAGAGGTGAGTTTCAATGTTAGGGGATTTTACATAGGGGTATCTTTCGTGGTTATATAGGTGGGTGGATACTTGGATATATACCAGGGTATCATTTGACACCCTGTCAGAATATGTCTGTCCCGGGTCTAAATATCGTAGAGGTTATCAATGACTATTGGCCAGGCATAGATTGAGTAGTCCGGATATGGCACAGGGTGACATTGCCAGTCCCGGGTGAAAACTTCTGAGACGTCGTCGACATCCGAATCAATATAGTAATGCAAAAATATAAATTGCGAAATGAATTGTAGTTGCATGGTGGACCGGATGCTGCTTTCGGCATCTTCTCACGGGTCTCCATTGCAAAAATACGAATTACAAGATTTCTCTTCTGATCAGCTTCACAAATGTCTCGTGAGAGTTCAGTTGCTAAATTATTCAACTGAACTAAACTACTGCACTGCCCTTTTTTGGTGACTGATCATACAGTCTGCTTGGGAGGCACAACCTTGGGTATCTTGTGTAACAAACAGGTTTGCCACTTCACATACACGCTGCTATCGGAAGGCTTAACTATTGCGTGGTCCAGCGTCGTGAATGGCTGTCTCTGTTCTATAAAAATTAGAGGTAAATCTCTTACTAGAATTCTATGGATTTGGACCGTCTGCTGCCCTTTAGAACATAGCGAACCCAACTCCTGGGAAGGGGATTTCCAGCTTCTTCCCGTCCTGCCCTTGGCGACGATTCTGTCATTAGTGTTGGGGTGTAGTATAAAGCAAAGACAGTTTGCTGCGAGAGGATCACTGGTTGTTTTGGGTAAGAGTCCAAGCTCAAATCGCTCTCTTGGTAATCCGGGCAGGGGGGGGGGGGGGGGGGGGGATTCGGCACAGCAGTGACTGACTTCGCCCTGGTGCCAATCCCTTCGCCTGCCGGGAGAGGAGTCGTTTCATGCAGTGCTTGTTGTACCTCGGGAACTTGCCTTGCCTGTGCATGGTGACACTGCGATGGTGATGCACCTCTATTGTCCACACTTGGATGTGGAGAATGCTCGTGCGCGTTGGTCCGAATCAAAGCTGACACCTCAGTTGAAACAGCTGCACCTACCGGCATATTGTTCTAGAAGTTCTGTAGCATTGTATTTGGTGTGACTGGAACTGTTTCTCCACTTGCCCATGAAGGGGATGTCGGTGCCACTCTGCTGCGTTGTAGGAGTGGAGTTTCAAATGCGTTGGACCAATCGGCGCCCATACGTGCGGCATCTTTATCCGACTCACTTGCCGGTGCCTTATCTGCGAGCACCACGAGAAGAGAAGCATTACTTACAGAAGGAGGATTTGGATGGAGCGACATTGGGTGAGCCAAATTGTTGAGGGAGCAATTGGCCCTGGATGCATTGCCCTTACTTTGGGTTTGCGTGATGAAAACCGGCTGCTGAGGGTTTAAAAACTTCAGCAAAAGCTCCTTGACTTCCCTTATTTGCTCTTTGCTGCTTGATAGGTCGTTGGCCATTTGAATTACCGTGCTCTCTAACGCGTTTATTCTTGTGGACTCCCTCATGACATAAGGGGGGGTGGCCTGTCGCTGGAAAATAGATTGCAAACTTGTTCATGACGTGAGAGGGGTACTTTAGGAAGGGTCAGTTCAGTACATCACAGCAAAAATTGAGACTAAATGATCATGCATACATGTACACGGTCAACAACAGGATCATAGAGCGTAGAACTTTGATGGTAATAGCTGATGAGACTACGTAAGGATCTTGGCAAATTATTCTAGGAAAAATCGGAGTCTGATTGTTTGGTACAGGTCCTTGGGCCGAGGCTTGAGTTCCAAGGTGGTGATGGCCAGTTGTGGGATTACTGTCATGGAAGCCAGTACTGAGGCTATTGTTTGAATCCGAATTGAATGTTGATGCTGTGGTCAGATTCCGGTGTACCCCGCGACTTGGAGTGTTGCATTGCACCTGCTGAGATAAGATCGGAGCGTGTCAAGACGGACGCATGAACGTGTTTGAATTCAAGACGAAACTAATACATGAAGTAAAATGTAATTTGTGACCATTACAAGTTAGACATGTGTTACTGAGGGTTCTGTGTTGTCTTTGTTGCGGTAAGATCCGACGTACCTCAAAAGACGGTTGGTCATAAAAAAGAGAAACTGTACCGTGGATAAGACATGTCCTGAATAGCAGACTCAAAGAGACATGAAACAGCTACAAGCTGTGCGAGATAGAAGATGGTATCCTGTAAATATGTTGAGCAGAAGCCGAGTCAAGCTGTTCATTGTCAATTGCATGAGCCTTCCGTTTCCCCTTCCTCATCTCAGACATTTGAAGAGACTCCTCTCTACCTGCTTCGGACAACCAGTATTTCTTCTACTCCATGAAGGCCTCCATCGGACATCGGGGGTGTCTTAATCCTTTAGTTTGAATGAAATACTGTTTCCAAGTTTTCCTATCATTTTTAGAGTATTTTTTGACTGTCTAGAGGTCTAGAGTAAGTGAATGTCTGAGCAAGTTTATAAGCAATTATGTCTACTTGAGAATTCCAATATTCTCTCTTTGCCTTGTAACTCCTAACTTTGTAATTCAGGGTTTGTCGGGCACAAAGACGTGCAGCCTGATGCCACGGGCTTTTTAAGCCAAGAACTCTACCTGAGTTAGGCACTGGAATTTCAATGTGCTGGTCACGATTCTGCGCATGCGCGGAAGCCATTTTCTTCAGGAACGGCCGTTGAATTTTCCTAGCAGCCTAGCGTCGGCGGTTCTCTTCTTGGCGGTGATCTACCGATGCCGTGGCCTCCGTCGCTTGCTATTCCGATGACAGGCCGTCATGGCTTGTCTGTGATGTAGGAATAGAGAGGGCAGGGGCTGCTCCAGCTTCGACACCATGGCATGGCCGACCGTCTACGACACGATTCGGAGGTTGAGGACGACCATGCTCCATCCAAGGACCCCGGGCCGGGATGGTTCCGAAATGTGTTGGATACGCAGCGGGGGGGACGTGTACCTACTGTGGTCCATCTTCATAACGGAACGGAAGTTGGGGATACAACTCACTGATTCCTTGATTCGATGTTGTAGGATGGAGGTGAGCCTGCGGCATAATTGACACGACGAATAGGTGAAGCCAATGGCAAAGAAGTCAAACTGAGTCTAATTCAATTATGCATGGTTCTATTTAACTGGAATATGAGACTTACGTGTGTGCTGCACAATGGTGAATGTCAAAAATTGTGCGAGGTAGTCTTGTGTATTGGCGGCTAATACCCTACTTTGTCAACATGAAATATAATTCTCCATACATGCGTTTGAAACACCGAAACAATTGCACTGCAGATGACTGGAAAGGACTCTTAAGGGATAAACAAAGTGAGAATAAATAGCTGTAGAAATGAGTCTCAATCTCCAAGTCAATATTGATGTTGGCTAATTTCATGTTGTGATTTCCAAATAAAAGCAATGAAAAGGACTTAGGTTGAAGGCATCGACAATACCTGATCACGCTGTGATTCGTCAAAAATCTGGCCTTCAACCATTGGATACGGTGACATTTGGGGTGGAAACGCCATTGACTTGTAAGGGGTCGGAGTGATCAACCGGTTCTTCTGCTGACGGTGAGATTTGACGAAGAAAGAACTACCTTCGGAAGAGTTGTCTTCAGAGGAGCTGCTCGACTCCTAGAGATCAGCCTCTACGAACAGGGATCGCGGCCGCACTAATCGACACTCCATTAGGGGTTACTTGACGGCAAACTAGATGATGCGATGAGATCTGAGTAGGAGGCCGAAAATAGCGTGCTAGAAAGGTAGCCGTGCTCGCAGAGATGGGAAAAGGAGGGCAGAAACTAAAATCAACAAAGACAGTGTCGAGCAGACGTTGGTTGCTTCTTCGAATGCCTATTTGCGAAAGTCTTTGACCAGCAAAATAGGCAAAAAGTTAGTAGAATATCTGGTACACGCCAAATTTACATTCCCCGCATGATCTAATACTGCATAGCTTGGTGGATTTTTGTAGGGGATGAGTCGGCCCTAAATCTAGGAACAGAGGGAACGAGTGCGTCGGAGTGGCCACTGACTTAAAGAGAGCTCGCAATATGTCTCATCATGTCAGCGTGAACGTGAGGCAGTTTGTGACGAGGGGGTGCGCACTTTTGCAGCAGAAGGTAGAGTTTGAGCACCTTGAGTTAGTTAGAACAGTATGGAGAAATAGAGTCCAGCTACCCTGCTGAAGACAAATTTTGGTCGTCTAGACGAGGGAGGAAATGTCGTTAGCATTTGGAATTTTGGAGAGCTACACAATGCATTGAGAGGTGTCGGATCTCCCGAGCATGAGAGGTTTGGTCCAGTTGTTCCACCCGGTACAGTGGGGAGTGTGCCAAGATCCACATGGGAAGGTGATTCTACAGAGAAAGAGAGGTGCTTGTCGGGTAACTCTATGGGCAGGGATTCGGTTATGCCTTCTGTTACGGAGCTAATGTCCGAGGGGGAGGAAATGTCGCATCCTAATACAGTGGATCACTGCGGAATTGCAGAGATGTCCTAAGCTAGAGTGAACGGCTACGTGAGTCAACCCTCTGTCACTTGCGCAGACGAGTACATGATTTCCCAAATCCACTGTTGCCCTGGACCAAATATGTGCGTGTTGTTTACTGGTGATGGCTTCAAGGACTTAGCGAGTTGCCCCAAGTGTGACGCCGCGAGATACAAGCAGATAGGGATAAAGTGCGTTCCGGCGAAAGTACTGCGACATGCCCTGTTCATGCCAAGGCTTCAACAGCTGTACAACTCCTCGTTGCACTCAAATACAGTGGGCAAACATTTAGTTAGCCATTACAAATCGGGGCCGGATTCGGATAGGGTAGAACTGCCGCAGTCCACCTCGGAGGTCCATTTCTGGGGAGGTCCGGGAATGTGGGAATCTCGACTGATCGCGAATACGGGTAGGGACTCTATCGACGTGGAAGACGACCACGATGATATGCCAGTATTGGAGAATAAGTTGGACTTTGATTATCCATACAACTGCTTCCCGGATTTGGAGCCATGGATGGACCACACGATTTTTCCTTCTGAATTGACGAGTACAACGTCGAGAAACTGTAATCTAATTGATAACAGTTCATCGCCCACTGGCAAGCGAATCGGGATGACCACCTAAGATTTTGTGGTGATAGCCGCTAATATACTTCTCATATGAGCAATGATCCCAAACTTGCATTTGCCTGAGCATCAAATGTGCGAATTGTTCAATTTTTTTCTTTAATATATGGGCATCTAAATCGCTCCCCCGTTCCTAAGTACCAGATAGTCACGGCTGGGTTGTCATAACGGACGGACATGGGCCTAATCTGGCAGACCGGACGACACTTTGGACGGACGGACCGGTCGGTCCTCGACATTCATCGGACATAGCGGTCCGCTAGAAAAAATTAATAGGTGTATATCTTCAATATGTGCAAGATAATCTTCAATATATGCAAGATTGGGACGCTCAACCCTAAGTCTCGATCAAACGGACCTCCCCTGACCCCTAACGGACGGACGAGCGGACCGGACGGCATTTCGGACGGGGAGGTCTTGTGAACAACCTTGAGTCAGGGTGAATTGTTCGAAAACTGTTATTGGTAGGGTGTTCATATATCTCTAATAGTAGTGCAGATTTTAAGCTAAAGAGCGGTTAGAGTTGAGTCCTGAGGATTATATCACCTCGCATTGCCGTCGTGAGTGGTCTCTGTGTCTGAGTTCATTATTGAAATAAAGTCGACCTTTTCGACATTTCCAACTTTTTTTGTACATTCTAGTCATGTTTATGTGGCATACATTTCTCCGTTATGAACACGTCATCCCGCGTGTATGGATGAATGAGGCAGAAACGTACATTCTACCGTGAGTGTGCACTTAGGGAAAGTGACTCCTGCTGCTAGTTCTTTCTCTATTCGGCTTCAGCAGTTGATAGCAGCCCGGGATACTAACGTCGGCCATGGAGACTGCGGCGCGGTTGCCTTTGTGGGATCAGAGGCGTAGGGACGCGCGAGACGTTAAGCTATGGCATCGAGAAGAAGAGATGGCGAATCGAGCGAGGGCGACAAGACGACTCTGTCCGTGTTGCATCTGCATGGGAGAAAATCATTCGATGAGATTTCGAGCAGTTGTGCGTGAGCATTTAAAAAATTATGAGAGGCACCCATATCGGCGCGGCTCCATGGAGGTAAGTTCAATACTACATGCTGGTCGTGGTCATCGAGATTGTGTAATTCGACTCGTATTGTGTTTGATTAATTGAAGTCGATTGAGCACTACTTGTAATCCCTGATGGCTTGATCTATGCTGTCTCCATTGTACTGGGGTTTGGACAAGGATGAGTCTGACCTAGAATGGGACGAAGAAATCATCGCAAAATTCAGCGTTAGAGGAGGGGCGTTTCTTGCAAGGGAGACTAAACAATTAGACGAAGGAATGAACACAGAGGATCTTGTACAACATGCATTCCATGTGTATGACAATCTGGTCGGCAATGCTTTTGACATCAGAGACGGTGAGGTGATACAGGTAGGCGAAGATGGAGTGAACCTTGAGATGGAACACTAGCGCCATGAAGGAGACGTGCGTGCTAGGATGGAGCGTGCGGGTCGGTTGGACGAATTGGCCGAAGACAATTTACCCGAAGAGGAGGAAATGGGAGACAACGACCTCCGGGCTATGGAGGATGCCCATCCATCTCAGCAGCAGATCCTTGAGGAAAGTGCTCGGACTCCCCTCTTTGCTGGCTCCGGTCTGACACAGCTGGGAGGTACTCTCCTACTCCTAAACTGTCTACGAACTCATAGTGCTTCGAATACTCTTGTAAATGAAGTTTTTGCAATACTGAGTAAGAGTATATTGTCAACAGTGAATTCACTTCCACAGAACGAGTATCAAGCGTCGAAGGTACTGAAACAACTAGGGCTAGCTTACGATACAATTCATTGTTGTCCCTGTGCTGATACATGCGGGTTGTTTAAAGGTGATCAGTTGAAGGATTTGTCGAGTTGTCCCAAGTGCGGCGCGGCGAGATATAAGCAAGTTGGGAAGTCACGGGTTCGAGCAAAGGTGCTACGACATTTCCCGCTGATACCGGGGGTGCAGAGGATGTACAGCACTCCTTTGCAAGCTAGTTTTATGACCTGGCATTCAAGGCATCAGAGTGAGGACAAAGTCATGAGGGGTGCTGTTGATAGTCATCAATGGAAATTTATCAATTGGAGATATCAAGAAGAGTTTGCTTTCGAGCCAAGGAATTTGCGGTTAGGGTTAGCTACAGATGGGGTTAATCCCTTTTCAGTAAAACGTAGTACATGGAGTACTTGGCCAGTATTATTGATGAATTATAACATACCGCCATGGATGACTACGAAGAGCACTTCATCATGCTTAGTCTAATTATTCCAGGTAAGCGTTCCGTCACGGGTGAGAATTTCGATGTCTACTTGTAACCACTACTTGATGAGTTGCAGATTTTGTGGCACACTGGAGTACCTACAGACGATGCGAGTATGTATCAAAGAAGCCCAAGGTTTAATATGAAGGCAATTCTTTTTTGGACAATGCATGATTTTCCAGCCTATGGTTTCGTAGCTGGTTTTGTCACCAAGGGTTATCGTGGTTGTCCAATTTGTGGTACTAATATAATCTCTAGACGTTCTCTGTCACGTTCTAGACAAAAAAATGTGTATGATGATCAGCACCGAAGATTCTTACCCATCGACCGTGCCTGGAGGGGAGCTCGTCCCGAATTCAACGGGCTTCCAGAGGAGAGAGGCCCTCCCACAAAAATGACATCAGCAGATATACTACGTTGGGGTGCATTGAGATAGAGTTGGGTGCATCTGGGTGCCAGTCCTGCATCTGGAGATCCGGCGCGAGTGGCTGGCATCAAACGGGTATCTACTCTATTTGATCAGCCTTATTGAAAGGTCAGAAACCTCGTCGATCTATTTTTGTTCACCATTAATTTATTTTTTTCCGATTGGGAATTCAGAATCTCGACTAGTTCTGTAAGTGTGTAGGACTTTGATATCGCTGTGCACATGCTAGTTCAAGGCACATGCTGTAATCTCACTGATTCTGTTATTTATTGTTTGTGAGTAATCACCAGTTCCCGAACAAGGGTTGTTCTCTTCGGCTTAATTGTATCCTCAGCTTAGAGCTTAGTTATTCAATTTGCATCGAGGTTGCCTCACGGTCTGCTCTCTCTAGCAACGTTTGCTCCTTATAGCTGCGGCCTCGTGTAGTAATCTAGGAGGGCGCTGAGAGTGGCCTATCTGATTACAGTACAGTGCAATACTGTTGCTTAACATGTCATTGCTGTTCTATTGTGTAGATGTCATGGTATCGTGCCTTTCCATGTTGGTTTGAGCTACTCTTGAGGAATTGTGTGTAATTGATCGTCATTTGGTGGTGTGCCATTATGTCTGTGCTTGCGTATGTACCCTGTAGTGTAATTGTTGACTAAATGAATTGTCCGAGGGAGCTATCAATACTGTCTCACTAATTCTTAGTTTAATGGAAATTTGGCAGCATAATTACTCTTGTGTTATAATTATCTGTGTTTTGGAGATTAGCAAAGTTCCAATATGGATGGTGTTCGGGGGCGTGAACATGTCGGCTGAGCTCGAATTCACGGTGAACAGTACTGATTAGAGAAGTCATTGAACCTTTGCTCTCTTGTATGAGCCACGGCCATGGATCGTTGCGACCACATCCTTGCAATGGTACCAAGGTCATAAAGGGTTTAATGGGTCCATTGTGTCATGCAGTGCTGGTTAGGGATTGGGTATCTTTCTGTATTCCAACAACCTCGATAGTAGCTACGAGATTTCGATTGCACTGAACTTGTATTTCCAGCTACTCTTAGATTATGTAATTCATTCCTATTCTAACGTAGTCATATTGTGTGCAGGAACTACCTATACGCAACACATTAGATGTGATGCATATAGAGAGGAATGTGAGTGACAACATTCTCAGGCACCTTTTTGGGGACAAGGACACTCTGGAGACAAGACACGATATGGAACAAGCTGGTAAAATGCATAGCCTTCACCTTGTACTTGGTCCTTCAGGGAATTATGTGAAGCCGAAGGCACCATACACATTTTCAGAGTGGGAGAAGAATGATTTTGTAAGTAGAGTTTCAAGTACCCAAGTCCCCTCCGACTACAGCTCCACCCTTACAAAGCACGTTGGAGAAAAAAGATTGATGGGCCTAAAAAGCCATGATCATCATGTACTAATCCATCAAATCTTGCTAGCTGCAATTCGCCATAGCCTCACTCGTGGAGTGCGAGACACCATCATAAAACTTGGAAACCTGTTCCAAAGGATCTATGCCAAGGTGATTTGTGTCTCAGAAATCCAATCTCTAAGAACCTGCGCAGCTGAAGTTCTATGTCTTTTAGAGGTACATTTTCCTCCGGGCTTTTTCGACATTATGACTCATTTGGTGGTACATCTCGTAGACGAGATTGAAATTTGCGGACCTGTGCACACGCGATGGTGCTACTCGGTGGAGCGGTACCTTGGAGTTCTCACGAAATACGTAAGGGATAAGTCAAAACCTGAAGCCGGTATGGCAATGGGGTACATGATAGACGAATCCCTCGGATTTTGCACCGAGTATTTCGAGTTATACAAACACAGCAAGAGCAGAGTTTGGGATCCGGAGGAAGAGTTGAAAGACTCTGGTGAGTGCCTTATTGGGAAACCGAGGCCTAAAGTGCTAACTGATCGTGAACTTGGGAAGATTCACGAGTATGTGATTGCGCACTCTGATCACACATAGGAATTACTTGGGTATGGAATACTCCCCTTCTGCAATCTGCTTTCTGTTTTTTTGAAGACGTTCTGATTAAATCATGTAGTCTGCATTACCATGAGCGGGCTATTTATTTTTTTATGATTTGGTTCCACGTTGAATGGACCGAGCAAGGCCGAGTGTTTAGGCTCCAAAGGCGTGCATTCGCTAATTTGCACAGACGTCCAAGAGGTGCGCCCATACAGTATCCTCCGGACTTGGCTATTAACTTCTCAACTTTTGCTACATGGCTGAATGCACATGTGCGTGAACTTCAAGATTCCGGTTTCCCAGTATCCGCAGAACTCGACGCTCTCCACTGCCCCCCCTCACAGTACACCGTGACATTTAGAGCCATGTGGGCCTACGGCTCCCATTTCACATGCAATGCTGAAACTAGTATTTCAACCGTTGCATTTGATTCGGGAATTGTTGTTGTACCTCCCTCGGCAACTTGCACAGAAATTGATATTGGTATTCTTAAAAACATCATATATGTGTCGTATAGGGCAGTGAGATGTGTTGTAAATTGTAATGGAGGGCTCTAGGATTAAGACTTGTGACCAAGGCCGGCGAGTTATGCGCAAAGACCCATTCAGTTTCTGGACTTGTCACTACCAATGTAGAGCCGTCTCAGCTTCTGACAATCCTTATGTTTATCCCTCGACTGTGTCTCAAGTATTCTTCATGTCAGACGCTGTTGAGCCTACTTGGAAAGTCGTGATGCGTCATGATCCACGTAGTAGACGCATACACGGTGAGAGGGATGTTGTGGTGTTCGGGGCTTCTGGAAGTACACATCCCACCCTGAGTACGAGGTCTACTCTGCACGGAGGTAGCAGTTCGGCACCTGCTCATCGTCGAGACGTAGAGGCCAAGGAGGTACCGTTGGAACGCTTCAACGCGCATTTACGTGAAGAAGAGCAAGCTGACGACACCGCTCACTATGATGATACACAATTCCTGGACGAAGTCGAGATTCAGTATTTTGAGTAAATCAACGTAAGGCCGCTTCTTCGTAACTCAGCGAGTCAATCAGGTGATGTACACCTACCATTAGATATCACTGCATTCCTTTGAATCCCTGTAATTATCCTATAGTCAATCGCATGCAATTCTACTTAACGAATAACTAAGTGTTTTTTTTTTTTTTTAAACTGAGTCACAAACACTCCCAAGTGCTTTAACATGTTCAGGTACACAGAGTGCGTTCTAACATGAAGCAGCATTGGATTTTGTAGGCAATTTCGCATTGAGCACGTCACCGAGACACTGACGGTGGATCTAGTGGACGCCGAGGTATCAATGTTTTTATTCCCAACGTACATTTACGATTTTGTTTTATTGGAATTTATTGAATAGGTTTTTCATAAATAATCGACGACACGAATACACAAGTAGATCCCAATCGCATAACCATGTAACTCAATTTTTGCTTCTACAGCCGTATCAGAAGTGGTGGTTGCCATTGGATCTGACGAGGGGCTCATTGAACAGAGCCGATATCACTCGCTCATACAAGCAATTACTCTGATTAAGACAAAGTTATCCTGAAATTTATTTGCTCGCATGCTCGATTCGCGTGCCGTGCATCAATTTCCCCTTCTAAATTCCCCTCGATAGCTTTTAGCTTATTATTGTGATCGAAGGCGAGCATGTGATATTATTCCGGTTATGAGCTTGAGACGTGATTAGCGTTGTGCCCTGACCGCCTCAAAAGATAATGCGGTCCATTTGAGTATATCACTCTTTATTTTCTCATACGTCTGACCACTATGATCCGTAATTTCATCTCGTTGGTGGAAAATTGTGGACATTTGCGCAGCCCCCGACCATACGAAGTTCCTCGAGCTGGACTTTCTATATCGAGATAAACCTCCCACGGATATCACGTACTGTCTCTCTTAATAGTGGGAGTCACACTAGAGAAACCTCGGGGAATGTCCATTCTCCCGGAATGTTACTTCATCCAAGTAGAAGTTACCTTGAGTTACCATTCTCCCACTTCATGGAAGTATGATGAGGTGTCACTCTCTCCTCCAACCTCAATGTCCATTCTCAAGAAAGCGCTTCCATGCTCTTGGGGAGACGGAAGCGCTTCCTTGAGAATGGACATTGAGGTTGGAGGAGAGAGTGACACCTCATCATACTTCCATGAAGTGGGAGAATGGTAACTCAAGGTAACTTCTACTTGGATGAAGTAACATTCCGAGAGAATGGACATTCCCCGAGGTTTCTCTAGTGTGACTCCCACTAATTCTGGCCATCTTTCAGTGATATGGACTAAAGTTGAATTGGTCGCGACTGTCTTGCAATCGCCCAAAATCTGTTGGAGTTCCACGGAATTTATTAATGTCTAGAATGGTCTGACTTTAATATATCGTCTCTGGTATGAATTTCGATTGTTAAGTTCATGAACTATTTTGAGAAAATGTGGATTATTCTAGATGGATGATAAAGCTATTACTAATGACACGCTGTCTATGTTTCATTATGCATATACGTACAATTGCACATACTAGTGAATTCTTTGGAAAATTTTTTGAACTCACTAGTTTCTGGACATGGTAACTTACTTTTCTCCCCGATGTGACGGCCACACATCAATCTCAAAGCAATGATGATTCATCGTCGATAAACAGTCATTTGACGTTTGGAGTGGAGTCGACATGACATCTTGCTCTCAACATGGTCGGATCCATCATATCCATCAGCATGCATTTCACCTCAAACCCTCTCCTTTCATCATGAGGTTTTGGGGCTTCGCCCTTCTCTCTCATATTGTCTCTGAGAACCTTGGCCATTCTGCATTCAGTTCTCTTCCGGATGCCGCATTCTCTCTTCTGGCTTACTGTAATCCCGCCCTCCATCTCGTCGCAGGTCCTTGTACCAGCTCTTGCCTGAAGCCACTTCTGTAACCTGGGTTCTGTTTTCCACATCGTCGTTTTGCTCGAAGCGAGTGCGAGGGTTCCGTTGTTTCCTTCGAGAAATTTCCATAACTCTGAGGCGGCTTCAACTTGGAGGCGGCATCACACTGCGCATGTACGAAAGTCAATAACCATTCAGCCCTGTACGATCGTGGTGCCTCACATGGTAGCGAATTTCACTACCGAGTGCTTTACTGAACTCGTTGATTCCTTTTGTATTCTTCTTCTGAGCCGTCCCTTGTTATGTCAATGAGTAGTTCCAATTTTTTCTCCGTGTATTATGTTCATCTGCTGTGTTTCCCCTACATGGGTTACCGTCGCGGCCCTTCGTCAATATTGCCTCGAACTAAGTTTGTTCATCACCATTGTGTCCTGTTGGCTCCCTTTCGTAGATTTCCGTGTATCCAATTTTCTTATTGTTGTATTTCTGAACTCTTCTAATTGGTGTGGCCATTTCCTCACTTTGTCTCCAGACCATGGCAGGGCACTTTCTCACAGACAGTTCGGCTCCTGAACTGACCTCACTCAATTGGTTTGTGGATTTTATGCGCCTACACTATCGCGGCGTTACACCGACTTGCACTCCTGCCAGTACATGCCCACAGAGGAGGCTCTCGCAGAATTTTGGGGCCCTCGGACATCGGCTGGCTTTACCTTCAACGACCAGGGAATACCCGCATATGGACTGTACGTCCGACAACAATCTGCTCGTGTTTTCCAACTTCCATGGCCGGTGAGTGGAATCATCCCGTTTGACTTTGCGAGAGGCTTGTTGGTGGAGGCGCTTGGCGTGGAAGTGAACTGGAAGTGAACTGGGCAGAGTACGCTTACCAAAAGACACATCCACCGCAGTGGCGCATATCAGTACCACGAGTTCTCCCGGAGTACCGAGCATTACGAGCTCTTCTGCCTCCGCTTCCTCTTGTGATGCCAAGGGCCAACATTACTGTATGTAACCCTCTGTCACTCTCTTCCCTTTCAATTACTCCGCACATAATGAATTGAGTCTGTGTGTTTATTTCCTCTGATTCTCCCTCTTGTTGGCCAGGATATGGCATTTCGTTATTAGTTTCAAGTACTCAAGTGAGATGCATGTATTCCCCGGTTATTGTCTTCCGTATGTGAGTTGGAGTAGGCCTCACTCCATTTAGCACAATTCCTGTAATTTGGTAAATGTATTTCTAATTGATTGGGTTTAATGTGCATGGGGCCTTTCAGAACGAATACCTCATGGCGTTATCCATAGCGCGGGCATTGGACCGGCAGGGTGGCACAACAATTGAACTCGATTCCAATCTTCAAGCCACAGAGTTTAGTGATGACGACTTCCAGTGTCCACGAACAACCCACAGTGCATTTCCCCATCCTCCACCATTTGGCGTCATGGTGAAGTCCGGAGATACTTCCCTCGTACCCGCGACAGACGCAAAGATCGGACAAGGAAGTGGTTCAAGCTTGTCCACTGTATGCGATTCACAGATTTTGGGAGCCTCAGCTATTTCCGGTTTGATGCTAGTGCGACCTACAGTGACTGGCGCAATTCAGAAAGAGCGTATGCGTGTGACAAATTCCCGTGACGACGTTGCGAAATCCTGCAGGACCATTGGTTCACGACTGTCCAAAGAGCTCAAGAAACAAAAGTTCTTAGAGTGCAAGGTGGTCGAGAAGAATGGCAGCCACAACAGAGCCGCCATGGAGTTGCAACGAACCCGCGACATGGTGAACACCGCGAAAATGGGAAACGCATCCGCAGCCACGAAGTAGCAAAAAATGACAAACAGAGAGTTCCAGAAAACGTGTGAGCAGCTTGCGGAGTACTAGGTGCAGAGCGTAGCAGATGCCCATACTCTTCTTCAGAGGTGGGAGTTCAAGCAGAAGCGGCAACAGAAGTGAGTGTTTTCCTTGACGGCAGAGCTGAACGCAGCAGAGGCGTTACTCAAGGAAATACATGCCATTTTTTCTGATACCATTGGACACCTACGGGCCCTTGATGACGTTCTGGAGAGAATGTGGCAAACTTATAGTGCTCACGCTTAACAAGGTCGATCTCGGCGTGGGAGTGGAGAGTCTTCGCGGATGTGGAGCATACAACACTAAAACAACAGACCTTAGCAGTTCATTTTCTTCGAAATGGTGGACGTCGTTGCATCAACGGATTATTTTTTTTGATGATCACTTGCTGTTCGATATGGCTTAGCCGGAATAGTTGAAAAGTATAGCAAAAAACTTCTTCCTATCCACTTGAACTGCCTTTTTGAAGTGACGAGCATTGCATTTTTTCCTCAGTCTTAGTGGAAGTAGTCATCAGATTACAGTAGACTGTACCGGACTCCATCGCTACCTTTAAATTCTACACGATGTCACAATTGTTGATTCCAGAAACTATGAAATGCAAATTTCTGAAAAACATTAACTTTGTAAACTCCAATCAACAGGGACCGGCAGTTGAATTTGAGTCGTTGGCCAAGATTCTTCATGGCGGGGGGACTATTGATGTTCATGCAAGAACCTTGTCCGGGGCTCTTGTCTTCAAAATCCCGTAGTAAAATTCTCTTCCTTAACCACGCAGCTACAATGTCTGTCACGGTATTGCAGATGGATGTCAAAGTTCGATGAAGTTGGTCGACTCTGGTAAATTCACTTTGTGTTATTCTTTAATAAGTTACCGGATACATGGTCAAAACAAACACAATTCACATTTCGAGGTAATCAAGTTCGTTCCGGAGAATCTTCAAGGTCGCAGACACAGTCATTGGTCGAAATTCTCAGTGTACAGTCCCTCTCTTGATATAGGCACAACAAGACAATCACTCAGCTCCAAGTACACCGAAAAGGATTGTGCTCCAATCAGAGTGCTGGAACTAAAAATAATTTACACCGAAGTTTGGTTTCGGTGTACTTGGCTGGTGTAGTTGATCACACTTTCCACTAGTGCATATTAGCAAGCAGTATAAAATGTTGATATGTCCCTACAACAAATTAGCAGTGAAATTGTTAAACTCGTGCGTAATGCACCCGGTATGAAATAGAACTCATCGGTTTAGCAATCCGAGTCCTTGGAACATGCATAATTCTAGGAGGCCTGAGATTGGATAGATTGTGATAACAAACCACAATTTTCAGCATCTGAAGTGTCCTAGTATATTTTGTGTTCTAGCTTTGGATAATAAATGAAAATAATTCACACTATGCTCTACAGGTTACACGTAATTTAGATGGACAGTATTGTACGTCAAGTCACTTTTACATATATTTTTTGTTCGGTGCTTGACATGCCTCCATTGCTTGATAGTATATTCTCAATAATTATTTTCTGAGCAATGATATAAAAGGCACGACATCTTCACAAAATGTGAATAACAAACAATGATTCCCTCAGTGAAAACGTAAAACCAAGAGCACTAATTCTGCAACAGCATTGTATCAATTGTAGTTACTGTACTTATTGATCTTCGACATGGTTTGAAAAAGTGCTGACTACTAATGGCAAAGTATATTACTGTACTACTAAAAACCTAGATGATTTGATCTTCAAAAGTAAAATGGATGTATTGGCTGTATTTCCTACGGCAAAGTTACACAGAATGTAACAAAAACATTCAACCCAGTGAAAGCAAAATTTATATCCAGGGATTTGGGGAAGTGAATTCATTTTTGATTTGTCCACGCTGGCATACTAAATGCCTAATTGACAAAAAATTGAAAAAATGAAAAAAAAACTACAAATTGACAGCCTCAGATGATTAAAATGCAGCGTTTGTTGATTCAACATTTTTTTTACATCCATTTTGTTGTAGTGATCTTAGATGAATCGCTATTACTCAAAACAATAAGGGTAGATCCCTTTAACGCTATATTGCTAGTCGGATGATATCATGACAACAATCACATCTGATGAATCTCTTGGGAGGATACTGTTGAAATCAATCAGAGGAAGATTCGAAGCTTCAGATCATTTCTATTATTCAAGCAAACATCACTATGGCAGAGATGCGTCAAAGATAACGCCATTTAACGCGGTTTTTAACGCGGTTTAACGTGGATTTTTTGACTAGTCCAAAGTGACGCGCCCTGTCACATAGGTCTTTTGATTATGACGCGGCGCGTCATGGCACGTTAAAACGGTTTAACGTGCGCACGTCATCTCTGTTAAACCACGTTACTCGGAATAGCCAGAAGTTACCTGAGGTCAGTAAATCGAGGGAGTTACTTTTTGCCACATGAGCATTTCCCGCTGTTTTTCATTCCACGTTGGAGTTTACGTGGATATTTCCCTCCTTTGTCCATTCCACGTCAGATATTGCGTGGCAGTTGACGTGGCACTTGATTTCAATGGTTGAGATGGTGACACGTGTCATGATCATGGATTGGAGAATATTCGCGGATGCGTTTATGGTGTCGGGTTTTGTATGTTTACAGAAACGGTTTATGTTGACGGTTTTTGTGTGTTTACATAAACGTAATGTGACGTGTTTTATATGTTTACGTAAACGTAGTGTGGACGTTCATTATAACGTGTTTGGACACTGATAAACGCATGTGTCACGTATTTGAATGCGTTTTGAAAAACGCATTTAGACGGAAGTTGACGTTCGCAGCGTCAACTCTTTGTAACATTAAAGTGGATTTTGGGTGTTCACTGAAACGCAATTTAATGTTTATCCGGACGCATAGCTCATGATCATTATGACACATACAAACAGTATTGAACGTAAGCAATAACGTTCTGTAACACAAGAGAACGTCATTCAAAACGCTAACGAAGCGTCAATTAAAACACAATTAAACACGCTGTAACTTTTTTGCTACAATGTTCTGTCATTCAAATACAAAATACATAAAGTCTACCTCTACATTGCGATAGCATACAGCTTTCTACCAAAATGAGCTCGTCCACTTCTTGGAGGTCCGATTGGCATGTAGAGGACGCAAACGGTGCGTACATCCGAGGAGGCTCACGCTAGATTCTTCTTAATCTACACAGCCCACATGATCAAGCCAACGGTGAGGTCACAGCAACAAATCAGCCAAAAAATCCCATCTGAAGGTTTAGTATCAAGAAGCTCTTACCCGTTTAAAGGTTTTTACCGGCACTATTGCATTCTGTCCCAACAATTTCTCCAAACCCCCAACTTCTTTCTGTATACACAATTGCGTCATCATTAGAATAGAGGAAAGTAATGGCCTCATGAAAGTAATATTCAACTTCTACACTTTCACACACACACACACACATTCCTAGCTCCACACTCACACACACACACATACTCCTAGATTCATACTCACACACACTCCTTGCTCCATACTCATACACACACACACACACACTCCTAGCTCCAGCTGAAACACCCAGATAGAGAGAAAAAGAGTCAATCCTCAACCCAAAACCCCCTCAAAAACCTAGCCGCCAAACCCTAGCCGTGAAACCCTAGCCGCAAAACCCTAGCCGCCAACCCTAGGTGCCTTTATTTTTTCTAATACATTTGAATGCACTTTATGTTACAAGAAACGCACTTCCCGTTACAAGAAACGCACTTTCTGACCCAAGAAACGCGTGCATCACTGTTGACAGCCTCCTAGACTCCCAAATAAAATATTGCAGGTGAAATCTTATTTTCCACGTCACCAAATTCATCCACGCACACGTCCCACGTCTGCGCACGCATTCCACGTCAGATATGTTCATACGTTTTTGTAACACATCTTAACGCACTCTCTGTCACAAGAAACGCACGCGTCAATGTTGACAGCCCCCTTAGAGCTCTCAAACATTGCTTGACCGGTCAAATCCTAAACCTTCCACGTCAGCCTATCACCCTACAACGCATTCCACGTCAGCACAGTCATTCCACGTGAGACTTCTGGGTACGTTTTTTTTAACACACTTGAACGTGGCGCATGTTACCTGTAACGCCTCAATGTTATAAGAAACGCGCTGCTCTGGATACTACTATGGTCAACCATAGTCAAAACTACCTTCCACGTCAGCCATTGACTCTTCAAGCATTCCACGTCAGCGCACTCATTCCACGTCAGTCAATGTGTTACGTTTTTTTTAACACATTTTAACGTAGCACCTGTTAAGATAAACGTCTTCTCTGTCATAAGAAACGTGCTGACGTGGAGACTTACTATATTTAGTCATATCTAAAGTTCCTTGAGGTAAAAAAGTAGGTGAAAAAATTACTGTCCAACATAAACGTGTCCGTTTAATTTAACGTGATGCCGTTATTTTGAACGTATAAATTTTATTCGCGTTTCACCCATATCCTCTTTGACGCAATGACGTCATTGGTGACTTTTTCACGTTAAAACGCTTGACGCGCGCCACGTTTAATTGGATATTTTCCCACACTAATTCAGGATAGTGTGGATTTACGTCATTTTTGACGCATCTCTGCCATAGTGCATGCAAGGCACTGAGATATGAATGCATGGGATTAGGGATCAGTTTAACTGTTTTCAAGACAACGACGTAGTGCAAAACTCAATATCCCAGATCTGATATTCTCCGTAGTACATAGATAGTTCTACTAGACACGTTATATCACTACAAAATGGTCTTGTCACATCCCATGTGCCTTGAGATAGGAAGACTTCTCGAAATAAATGATTAGCGCAAATTTTTAAAAACCAGATTAGCACATATAGAAATACAATATATCTTATTACACTACTGTACCAACTTCACTACAATCGGTTTGCAAAATCTTGTGGTGTTTATCTTGTAACTTTGTAATGCAATGTACTTTGTCTGGAAAGCCCATTTGGTTTCCATCGTCCATTGTCAATAATAAACGTGTCTCTAGAATATCAAGTTCAGAACCGGGCCTCTTTAGATGTCAATATTGAATATTGAGCCTCAGATCTCCAAACCGGATACAGTCTCTCTGGCCCGATACTTAGTCTCGGCCAGCCATTGCCAAGTTGCAACACCACCCTATTATAAGAATTCAATAGGGGTATTAACGCAACCCCTATAATGCACAGTATCACTTCGATTGATTCTGTGGCGTCCTCCGTTTACCTTGCAGCCTTCTCTGTCCACTCTCATTGACACATGTCATTAACTTCATCTACCTTGAAACCTCAGCTGATACCTATGAAGCTCATCTTAGACGGCCTACGGTCTCTTTTGTGCTGGATACAACTCAATATGGGTAGAGGTCCAACAAGCACACCCCTAAGAGCATTCTCATTCCAATCTTAGATTTTGTATTTGATAAGAGGTAATTCTTTTTCCAATTTCCAGATACAAGACTAGACGCTACATTGCAACTACTAGAAATGTTAAACTGCAAACCTTCTTTTAGCATGTTTCCTCTTCAAACCCTTATCCAACACTTCGAAATTATTGTGAAGGTGAAAACAAGTAAAGAAATTGGGTAAAATGAGCAATGCAGATCAAGTAATTATCTAAGATTCGAGATACTATAAAGGCAAAAATTTGTCAATAAAGGACTATAGTGGAAGAGTTTTCACTGCTATAGTTAGACCTCGATAAGTGTTACAAGTCGGGAGTACACTTTCACGTAACACCGAGAGATTTGTAACACACAACAATTATAGAGGTTGATGCCGATGATTTGTAACAATTATAAAGAACAACACTTAGAAGAATAAAAATGTAAACACATAACATCTACAGAAAAAATAGATGAAATTTCAAAATATTGATTCAGTTTTTATCTAAGTCCGTCAAAAGAATGAATATATAGTACTTTGGCAAGTTTATGCTACACGCTAAGATTCTACTTTCTTTTCTAATGCTTTAATATTCCTAATAGATAACATGGTGTCATTAGGTCTTTGCTCCAAAAAATTCTTCAAAGTTTGAAGAAGACTACCTACATCTTTAAAGCCTACAACCTCTTCTACTAAATCGTGAGAATTAACTTCATCAAAATCACTATCTTCTTGTTCACTACCTTGTTGAGATGAAAACATTTCAATAATTTCTTCATCATTGGATTGATAAGGATTACTCAAATCAAACTTGAGCTCATAATTTAAATACTCTTGAACTTTCATGTTAGAAACTATTACTTCACCTCAAAATTACCTCCCCCAAGCAATGGCTCTTCCAAAAACCCTTTTTTTGGAAACTTATTGCTCTTTGCTCAACAAATAGAATTTTTGTAACCACCCATAAAATGGTCAAGCAGTCTCAACACTCTACTTACCAAAATGAAAGTGACAAAGTTGGGAGCGCAATATTGCACAACATTAACACATTACACTTACTAGTCTTAATTTTAAGGGAGCGGAATCTTCTTAGAGTTTTTTAACACTTATCGAGGTATGAACTTCGTCCAGAAACAATCCCTCGCGGTGGGGATGCTCTAAACCTTTGAACGCATGCCCGACTTAAAGAGTTTGCCATTTCGAACTCCAGCCTGTCTGTCTCTGCGGAAAGATCAATCGCTTAAATTCGCCCCTTTTAAGATTTCGAGGACAGTGGAAGCGTAGGTTACGTGACTGAGCCCGGTTTTGCACTGCCCGGGCGAGCGCGTAGTATGTGTGGATGAAGGAGGAGGAGCAGGAAATGCTCGACGTGGGGGGGCACAAGGACAAATATAGAAGGATGATAGATGGCAACCGGGGAGCAGGAGGGTCGGAAGGCTCAGGGGGAGGAGGGAGTGGTGGAGGAGGGGGTTCAAGAGGAGCAGCGATGGATTTGATCATGTGTCACCAATGTGGGAATCTGATCGAGAATAACGTGACCTACTGCCATGCATGCTACGACATGAGATCGGATAGCGACTTCCGGAACGAGCAGCGGTGGGGGAATTTGGAGAGTGATCTGGTGGTGTTGGCGGCGGATTTGCAGAAGGAGCGGGCGGCGACGAAGCGGTTGGAAGAGACGTTGCAGTCATTTAGAAAGATGCTGTTGCAGGGGATTCATGCGGATGTTACTATTGAGACTGGGGAGTTTGACAAGACGCCTGCGCATCGCGCTGTTTTGGTGAGTGTGGGCGGCCCTGTGTTTGTTTTGGATGTTGCTGTGAGGATTAGGTCGTATTGTTTTGGTGAGTGGGCGTTAGGATCAAGTCTGTGTTGGAAGCAGATTTGGAAATTAGGTCTGAAGCTGCGTTTTGTGCAAGTTTTCGTGATTTGTTGAATATTCTGCTTAGGCTGACGAGGGCAATAGACCTGTATACTGTTCAAAAGTCTTGAGGTTTTTCTAATTTGCGTGGTAGTGTTCAGAGATGAGAGTTTATTATGATGATAGCTGTGACAATGGTTTCACTTAGTTTCCAACTGCAATGCTGTATTTTGTTTGTTTCTGGGTGTTTGGAGTTTCCTTCCCTTCACGTACGAGTGTTTCTAGGTTCATGAGAATTGAGTTTGGCTTTGCATTAGCGGATAGTTGCCTATCCTTGTTTGCAGTTTCTGTGGTGATGTTGAATGTTTTTGGTGTTGGTCTTGCTAATTTGTACGTTAGTGAGGAGTTGTATGTAGCGAATTGCGTTGAGAAATTATGTACTAGAGAGCCGGCAGGGAGTTGCCTGTTCTGCCGTGCAAGCGGCTCCAGGGCGAGCCCGGCAGGGCGAGACCTGCAGCCGCACGCGGCAGAACAGGCAACTCCCTGCCTGCTCTCAAGCGTAAAAAACCTTAGGAACCCTATTGGGAACGTTGGAATCGGCAGCGAGAGGTACAGAATCCGCAACGCTCCCTAGGAGCGCATTCTGCTTCCTAAGAGAGTCACGAAAACGGCTGAATCAGCCACCAAGGTTTTTACGAATTGCTTTGTTTCATTCTGTTACTTCGATTTTCGCCATATTTCTCGTACTTAGTGGTCACGCCGTGTGAATTTTAGGGTTTTCGAATAAAAGTTTAGGACCTTTTTGTATCTGTTCCCTGCATCCGGGTGGGGTCTTGCGTATCGCGTACTTTGAGTTAATAATAGCTGTTCAAAGCTTTTCTGTCATCGCACTCTAACAGCGTGTATTTCCTGCGTGATCAGGCAAGCAGGTCTCCCGTCTTCAAAGCAATGTTCGAACATGAACTACAAGAGAAGACGTGTGCCCACATACGTGTCGCTGACGTGCCCACCCCAGCTATGCGCGCTCTGCTACTCTATCTCTATACAGGTGAGTGTGTCCATCTTGTTTCGAAATCAGGAAGAATGGTGAAAAGGGCTTTCCTGGGTCGACGTGTATAAAGTCTTCAATTCGATGGGTCTGATCTTTTAGTGCTAATGAGAATCGTGGTGTCATTGGTGTAGTTTAAGTGATCGCTAGCAGAAGATAAACAAAGTACTATTAAGAAAAACCTCTGCAAAGAGTTGCAAGGAGTCTTCATTCTAGAATCACGTATTTATGTAGCTATTTCTGCAATCTGATTTTGCGAGCGAATTCAGCAACGAATGAACCTAGTACAAATCCTTTCTGTGTTCACATCAGGCATTGCTGTTAGTTATTTCTGAAGCCTCGACCACGTCCTTGGAAAATCTTGATTTTTTCAATATTGGATCGACAGGACCTAAATTTTCCGGGATCTAAGTCCTGTGTTTCTGCAGGGGATCACGACACAAAAGTCATGAAGGAGCACAGCATGGCACTTCTAACTGCTGCACATAAGTATGATATTCCTGACCTCAAAAGGGTATGTGAAGTGGCAGTGGCAAACGCAGTCCAACCTTCCAACGTGCTTGAGATTCTACAACAAGCACGTATATATGATGCAGCTGTGGTTAAAAAGGCTTGTGTGGAATGTATCGCACAAAATCTGAATCAGGTAGCGTATACCGAGGAATTTCGTAATCTCGTATACAGAAACGATGACCCAGAGGCTATACTAGATACAGTTCAAAGTATTGCTGCCCATCAATAGTCTGTCTTTTGGTTTCCTTGCAATTCGAGGCATTTGAAACAGTGTGCTCGAGGGTGAAGCTCGACAAATCACTCTTGAATGCCTGTTGGCTGCGCTTTGTCTTCCACACGAGTGAATTTGAGCGAGGAAATCAGACCTCTGAAAGTTTTAGTCGATGTGTGTTGGCTCATTTCTGCTTGGATGAAACAGCACTAAGGTATTTCAGCCTAATCCCGGGCCTTTAAGCGGTTCAGACCCTTCCGGCAGTGCTCTGACTGAGATGCAAATTGATACGAGTTAGGAAATAGAAGCAAAGTGTTGGTGAAGTAAAATTTTTACTTTTAGATGAAAGGTGTGCACAATGTGATTCCGAAGTTCAAAGCAGTAGCTTCCTATGTCTGTACTGTACATAGCTTGGTTGAAAAATGGACACAAGCCGGCCTTCAAACAACACGTGTGTGTTCACAAAAAAGCTCAAAATCACCTATCACCAAGCCGGATATGATCTATTTCTGTTACAATGAACTCCTGCAAATGTGATGCAAGCGACTTGATCCCAGTTACACAAGGACCTATGACGAAGGGCCTGGTCAGCCTACACCTGCAACCTCAATTGGCCAACAACGAGCTTGCTGGCCCCTCTCCCTAGCTGGTCAGCCGCCTACCACGAGTCCCCGCCACCTCACAACCCGTTATCTCTCCGACCAGTGACAGTGAGTCACCGCTGCTGGGCTTCATGGCCGTTGGAGCCGGCTCGCAGCCTCCGCCCATGCTGTCTCCCGCCCATGCATGCGGTGTCCGTTGTAGCCCCTCCTCCCTTACTGCGCGCCTACGGGCTCGGCTCTGTGAGCTCCACCGCAAAGCGTGGATCACAACGATGCACCCATGCGGTGGCAGTGGGGGGAGGAACCTCACACACAGTCCCCACGCCATTCTTCTTAGCCCTCCGTTTTGCCAACCTGCGTGACATGTTTTCTTTGCACACCTGTGGCAAAACACCATAGAATCGCCCCTCTTCGCATCCCGGTGGTAAAGGAGGGGCATTCTTCACAAGCCATTGCAAGCGCTCTCCTGCTTCACGAATGGCCTTTGTAGTCCACTTCTGTGCAAATGCTTCCTTAGCTCGTGCGTCACTGACTCTTTGAATCTTCTCCACCTCCTTCCGTCGCTTTTCCAGAGCACAGGCTTCCTTCTTCCTTTCAGCCTCCACCTTCCGGAGCTCTGCCTCCTTCCTTGCTTATTCTTTCCTCTCGGCCTTCAGTTCCATTGCTTCCATGTAGGTTTCACTTGTTAGCAAGATGCTTTTGCTGTAGTCAACCAGTGGCTCCTCCAAAGATCTGCGGCGCCGTGGCTGTATTGGGACCTCCGGAAGTTGCAGGAAATTTTCTATTCCTGCTGCCCGCGGATTTGCAGCCCCATGGCTAGTACATCCACGTTCATTATCCACTGATCGCATGTCCCGCCTCGCCGGTTCGATGCCTGCGTTGTCGACGTTGACAGCTTCACTGTTTGCTGCACCTTGTAAGTCCCTCACAATGCCGTATCCATGCTCCTCGCTATGTTGCTGAATGTCTGTAGTCACTGGCGTATCCATGCTCATCGCCGCACCATCGCTGCGAATCCCTGACCTGCTGCCTATGGCTACAGTGCCGAAATGTTAGTATTAACCGTTGCATTGATGTCCGCAGGGTCGGAGCTCTCTGTCGCAAGCTCGAATCTGCCGACAAAAAAGTGCCGCTTCAATGGCTGGGTTGAGAGAATGCGGTCACCGAGCAGTGCGTCCATCGTTGGATCCTCCCCCTCCTCTTCGTCATGTTCTTGTTCTTGTTCGTGATCATCATCATAGTCATGGTCTATGTCTTGGTCCTCTTTGTTCTCTGACTGTTTGGTGGCGGTGGCATCTTGTGCTGCAGCTGCGGTGAACTGCTCCTTAGGTGTCATATACCTGTCCACGGCATGGGGATTTAGGGGCCAGATCCCAGTGGCCCGAAAACCAGCCTGTATGTTAGCCTTCGTCAAGGCCTTTTCCAGAGAGGCTGAAACCCACTGTGCTAGGACCTGTTTTGTAGCCCCTCGTCCCTTGTTCCTCAAAGTCCAAGCATCCCTGTACCTCCTGAATGCTCTCTTAAATCCAGCAAACACACTAACATCCAATGGCTGTAAAGCATGACTTGTGTGTGATGGCAGGGTCACAATGTCTAAACCAACATCCATAGCTTTGTGCACAACTTGGAGAGTGACGTGGGAGTTGTGGCCGTCCATTACAAGTAAGTGACGATTTGTAGGAGAGATTCCTCCCCTATCTATCAATGCATTTATAAAGTGTGTTATCCATTCTGAAAATAAGGATGCATTCATCCACCCTTCTGGTTGCATTGCCATGCTAGCTCCATGCTCACAGTTCTTAATGTAGTTGTCCCTTACCCTCTTGCCTCTAAAGATGTAGAACCCTGGAATGTGATCTCCACTTGCACTTATGCATGATAAAACTGTGAGCCACTCAAGATCATTATGAATCAAGGAGTGCACTACTTTGCACCCCTTTTTTGCCCACACTAATCCACCCCCATTCCTCCCTGCCTGTGCTCCACTTTCATCACAATTCCAGATCTGATCTGGTCTATATCCATGTGTGTTGTAGAGCTCCTGTAGATTCCTATAAAATGTAGCTACATTCTCAGGACAAAGACCTTTAGCCCTTGCAGATTCTAGTCCTTGTGCATTTCTAAGTGTCAAATCTGGATGACGTTTTTTGAACCACTTAATCCAACTGTCTCCAGGGATGCCACCTCTAAATGGCGTCACTCTCTCTTGCACAATTGCTGCAACTTTCAAACGCAGCTGCTGAGTTGAGAGAGGATGGCCAATTTGCTGCATCTTCATCATGTAAGTTTTTAGTGCTTTTTCCTCCTCTCCACTTAGCACCGTAGGGGGGCCTTTTTTTCTGCTCAATGTTTTACCATAAACATGATCTACCAATGAACTTGTAGGAAAATCAAAGTACCTCCCCACAGTTTTGATTTTACCTCCAGCCTCCACCGCTTCCATTGCCAATTGCAAAGTGGTATCACTCCACAGTTTCCGCTTTCTGTTGCCCTGCCGTGGCTGACTGCATTCCCTTGCACTGTTGTCTGCAGGAAGATTCATTGCTCCTGGCCGGTTCGGCATGCTTGCAGGTTGGTCCGTGAGCGCAGCAGGCTGCCTTCGGGCTGCAGTTGGTGGCACTGTGCTCGTAACTCGCAGGTCTCTCAATGTTTCGTCTATAATTCTCCCTGCCTGGTCAGCCGCCCTCGCCCCACCTTGCCGGGTCGGAGACATGCTGTGCCGCAAGCTCGGCTGGTTGCCATGGTGCCTCATAGTGCCGTCATGATGTTCGTCCCTGACCCCTTGGCTGTTCGGAAAATATTGGGAGAAGGCGAGGTCATCATCGTCACTGATGTCATGACCATGCAGTTGCTGCATCGCCACTGATCCCGGTACCTTATGGTGCACTTCGGTCATCCCACCTTGCTGTCGCCTATCAGTGCTCCGACTCTGAGACCGGAGGTTATATCCTCTATGCCGCATGCCATCTGCGGCACCCCCTTCGCTGCCATGCATGCCTTCATGATCCTGATCGATGCCTTCACGGCCGAATCCTCCAACTCTCCCTCTCCACTGAGTATCCACTGATCGAGTACCTGGACTTGGGAATGCGGACCTATACTGCATTCCAGCAGCAAGGATGTCGAGAGTTCCACCCACGAACAAACCTCCCTGCCCATGCCGATAAAAATCAGCCCCCCCTCTACTCCGAAGCCCTGTCCGTTGCCATCCCCTTACTGTTGCACTTGCTCCTGTACTGTTCACGTTCACTCCTATCACAGACCTTCTCCTTGCACCCTCTACACTTGGTGATCTTGAGGACAACTCCTCTCCTTGATACAAATCCATAACTTAACAATTCACTTGATACCTTTGCCTATTTCTAACATACACTAAACTCTCATGGAAGCCACATCTCTCAATACATTGTTACACACATGTGCAAGTTCCAAGAATTAATTGATGTAACACTGTGATGACGGTTGTCCTTAACCGGCCTTTTACCATCTTAAATCCACCCTTATCATGCTAATAAGTACGCCATATTTTACACAACTCCATGAGATACACCTTTAATAAATCAGCCCATACACGATTATCAACTATTCTAATGCCACCTCAAAGTTGGCCAACAGTCTACATAAAAGTGGAAGACTGCGCACATACATCCGTCCGTTCATCATCCGTCCACCACCCTAATCATTGCACATTCTCATCCTTGCACGGTAGAACACCATCCAACTCATGTGTGGCTCGGAATTAGAAGTGTCACGCCTGGCAGTGCACCGACTTTTAGGTCCCGGGAATGGGAGGCCTCACGGGATTAGGCTGAAATACCTTAATAGAAGATAAGGCTGAACTGGCCAGCACTAATAGAAGATAACTTTGTCTTAACTGTAATCAAGGAGGAAAATTTGACTGAGCTAGAAATTCTTTGTGAACAGTACAAATTCTCAAGGTCGCTCTATGCTGGGATGCTTAAAATGCTGAAGTGGACAAATTGTAAATGAGAATGAATAATATAAGTAGGCGCAACTGGCGATGCACAGCTTAATTGGCTTGGAGACTGTCTGGGGCCTTGGCCTGAAGTGACAAATATCATCGATAGTCTACATTGATGCCATGCAGATGACAAAATGGAGGCATTTTGGATGGAATATAGACTCTGGGAGAAAAGAAACTTTGGCCTCCAAAGTAGACGAATGTGAGAAAGGTATAATTTATACAAGATTGTAAATTTGCTTCAGGTTAAAAAAATTGGAGGCAAGTGTTGTTTAGTTTGAATGACTGATGTGTAAAGTTTGATGTTTTATGAATGTATTGACTAAATTTAGGGCATTAAAAAACTTATAAGTATATACTTTAATTTATTTAAAAACTAAATTTTTGTTATTCTCATAGTTTTATAGAGGTCCATCATATTTTACCCTTATAATGTTCTAACCTTTTGGCGTGGTAAATTTCTTTGATGAAATTGTATACTCTCTATCCAACTTATTATCTTTTCAAATTCTAAAGCTAGTTTCTTTGGATTCTATGAACAATCCATCTCTAAAACAACATTGTTCTAGGAGGAATTTTAGTAGCCAATTTATTTAATAATTTGGTAGAGAAGGTGTGTTAGTATTGAAATGGTTAGGTGGTAGGTGGAGTTTGAATTCAGATAGCTATTAACTTAATTTCAGTATGAAAAGCAGTTAGTGATGCAATTTATGCATCTATGTACTAAATAGATAGATTGTAGGTAATATTGATATTTTGAATTGATTAGGTTATTTTTTACATGTTGTTTTAGTGGTGTATACAAAGTATGTGTAGTGTTGAGAGTTGAAATATTGATTTTTTACATGTTGTGGATTCATCACGTAATGGTGTTGTAAAGTATATGATTATCTCAAAGTCTAAAAATAGTCCATTATGTAAAGAGAAGTTTTGATACCAATCAATATATAGTATGATGAATATGGTGATTGCAATTGGATCATTTTTAGTCAAACGTTTACCCCATATTGTACTTGTTGTGCATATGTTTTATTGTATGGGTGGGCATTTCCAATTCCCTTTCACTTATAGTAGAATGTTTTATCAAAAGATTCAAGTACTTGGTTTCTAATTCATGGTGAGAAAATTGTATTTTAGAGATGTCTAGAGCAAAGACATGTGAAAAAGGTATACCGTACCTTACTAGCAGATTCGGCACTTGTTTGCCTAATAATTAATTAAAGTGCAAAAAATGGTTAGGCACCTCAAAAAATGATATCCAAAAGGTTAGGCACTTATGAATCTTAATTAAATATGAATTAGGCACTCATCCAACATCTAAGGCATAGAATGCTCAATTACTTATACACGAGGAATGGAGTTATATTCAACAATGCATGTGGGATATGTGAACTTTGAGTTGAAACAACTAGTTAGTCTTCATTTTGATAACAAGCATAGCTTTTGCAAAAAGTCTCCAAATGACACAAAATTTGTTGGAGGTGAAACATAGCATGATTTTAAAGCTTTTCTTAGACCAAAATATTTTTGGAAAAGTTGATTTTCTATGCACAATTGAGCTTTAAAAAAACTGTTTGGAACACATTTTGATACATGGACCTTTACGTGCTGTTTTGTCCATATCTTTTGCATGAAAACTTTTTTTGACATAAATCTTGTTGGAGATGGAAGAAGGCTTGGTTACTCAACTTTTCTTAGTTCATCACATTTTCATATAACTTCATCTTCTATGCTCAATCACACTCGAAAAATCTGTGTACAACACATTTCGAAAACCCCACCTAGAGTCTTGCTACTTCTTAACCCATATTCTTTGTGGAGTAGTGTAAGTGGGCTTGATTACAAAAGGAGCACCTTCTCCCCCATTCCAATCATTCGTAGCTTCAAAGTGAGATATAATCTACAGAAGGGTAGATTTTTCTCAATTTTAGGCAATGATGAATTTTAAATTTCATACTATTAGGCAAAAGATGTCCATAATTTCCAAAAATTTTAGGCATTAATTTTTAGAATTGATTTCTGCCGAATCTGCTAGTAAGGTACGGTATGTAATTTAGATTGAATGAAGTGGTGATGATTGTTACATAAGCTAAGTCTTTCATTTGATCTAATCTAAAGAATTGAAATTTGCAATTTTAACCCACTTTGACTACAAATTATAAAATTATTGAATTTTTTTAATGATATTTTCAAAAAACATAAAATGATTTAAATAGTAGATATTTTTTATTTTTTGATTGTGATTTATTTTTTCAACAAGAATTGAAAACCAAAATGTATTTCATTTTTCTATAATTTAGATATATTCTTTAAAGATTAGCATTCTATCATCTAAAAACAAGAGACTTGTAGACTAGTCTTGTTGACTTGGTTTCAATGAATAATGATATTTTTGATAAGATTAGAATAGGAAGATTAATAGGAGGGAAGTACTTGTTTATATAGATTGTCGTACATAAGTAACATTGCTAAACTTTCTATATGGGCATTAATCATTTTTTTGTAAAATTTACATTATTTAAGTTGAGATCCTTATGTATTATCAAATTATGTAGATTAAAGATGATATCTGAAGGTTCAAAATATTAAATATTTAAAATATGTATCATAAAAAGTTTAAAAATTGAATGTAGTACACTAGGAGAAGAGTTGGGCCTAGAAGAGGCCTCTAATTGATACAACTTCATGAAAGCTATTTGAAAATGTACCCGCAAGTGATGTTGAAAAATGCCCATATTGATGGTGGTTGTAAATGTTTGCATCAGGCCTTGTGATACCTAGTTTGCATATCGCACTTTTGGTGCATCTAAGAGATCAAACGTTGTTCTTGCACTAGTCCATATAGTTGCGGTTCATTTCCGAGAATATGATTCATATTCTCAATGTTGGAAGAGACATCACCCTCATAAAAAGGCTGCCAATCTCCATTAGCAGAGTTAAACCTCCACAGCAAGTCTCAAAGCTCTTAGTTGAGCCTTTGCAAGTGAATGTGCGACATAATTAGCATTGTTATGATTGAAAACAAATAATTGGGTATAGTGATAAACTCAAAAACAAAAGAATGACATTCACATTGCTCCAATTTAGTCTCAAAAATCACAGACAACAATAGAAATGCTATGAGCCAGCAGATAGATTTAGTAAGATTCAAATATTACCTTAAGCACATTGGTATTTAGTAACATGACGGGCCAAAGAACTTGTCTTTTTGGTGCAATTCCATGTCTTATCTATGAATGTTCATGTAAAGGACCATGCGGAGGCGGTTAGTTTATTAAGATGAATGGAGATACTGTTCTAGCAAAGTCCTAGAGATGAGTGCACTCACTCGCAAGAAGAGAAAGGAAATCAAAACTGAAATAGATAGTGTGGAAGAGACAACTATATTGCTCCCTAATCCATGTAAGACTTGAATTAATGTTGCTTTTGAGATGTCCGACTTTTGAATCTCCAAATTTATAGGACGTTATTGGATTAGGGAGGTTTGATGGCCGTAGATACAACTACACTAATTTAAATAAGAACCAACTTTGAAGATAAAAAGGCTTGGAAATGTAAAATCCAAAAAAGATGTCATTGGCCGATTTTATGTCTTCTTTTTGCTTCTTGTTGATTTTAATTGTTAAAGTATACTCTGTCTTGTTGTGGCTATAGTTCGTTCCCTCTGCTTTGTTTTGAAGTCACTCTCAGTTGTCAACTACGCTTCTTCTTGTTTCTATAATTTTTTTATTTTTTTATTTTATTTTTAATTTTGAGTTTTACAAACATGAGCTAATGTTTGGTTGAGACAGGATTCACTTTGCTGCTTCAAACTCCACTTTGCTGCTCCTTATTTATGTTTTTGTCTTTGATGCTTTGCATCCCATTTACTGTTTTTTTAAATTTTTTTTATTTCTGTTGTTGCTTGTTCTGTCTTCGTTGTTATGCATCTAAGGTATTGTTTGCAATCACTACTCTTGATTTCACCTTGTTGCCGTTGCTCAGTTTGTATCATAATTTATTCTTTTCTTTTTAGTCTTCAGTCTCTTCAAATTGCTCGTGCTCGTGGGAGATGAAGAGGACTTGGAATGGGAGGACACGGAATGTGTTGTAAATACTTAGTGGCTGCCGGAGAGTCACAACCTGATCCGTCTTTTGGAGACAGCGATTCATTAGGCTTCATAGTTCTCAGCCATGTTAAGAATTTTAGAGGGCCGTTTAGTTCAGAAATGTCGAATCCTCAGTATGTGTGTAGGCTAGAAGATACTTTTGCACAAGGAAAGTTGATGTATGGAGGGCCATAGGGCAAGAGTAAGTCCAATTTAGTGAGGCTTTACAGAAAATCAAATGCATCATTACAGAAATGGTGGCCCAGGTTTGAACGTAAATGCTTATTTCTATTGACAATAAAGTTATTTTCCTTTCCAATCAGTATAAATCTACAGCCCTCCCTTTAGTCTCCACAAGTGTTCAATGAACTCATTGCGCAAAGCGAAGTGTGCTTCAACATTCTTCAAGTCCTTGGTGCCGTTTATGGTTGTCATAACAGACCGACGGTCCGTTAGTACGTTAGTCCGTTAGTCCGTCATGGTGACAAGACACACCCAAATGTCTGTCCGATAAGGGCGTTGACCAGTAGACTCATGGTAAGGGTAAAACAAATTTACCTAGCGCTGAATTAGTACGGGCGCGGGTGCGGTTACGAGCAAGTGCATGTAGGCGCGAGCAGTACAACGGGCGCGAGCATCCGGGCGAGAGCGCTGTCACGGGCGCGTGCAGGAGTGCTGGAGAGCGAGGGCGCGATCTTGTTGACGGTTGCAATCATAATTGTCGAGCGCGATTATGTGGGCGTGAGCCTGGATCGGGTGCGATCGCTGCGGCTGGCGCGTACAGTATTAGGCGCGTGCGTTCGGGAGACTGCGCTGCATCGGGCGCGGGCGGTCGAATGTGAGCGCTGCAGGTTAGAAGGGAAAGAGCGACATTGGGCAACATCACAAGAGAGGCCATGCATTTCAGAAGAGGGCAATTGTGAAGTGCTATGTTTATTGAAAAGTATTGCAAAATTGTGGCAGTAAATCACTTACAAAGAATGTCCCCTCATACAACAAACTAGGAATATCACATTGCTGTCACTACGTGCATACTTCTAAATATGTTTACGATAACAACACTCTGGGATCTCGAAATTGTAGGGAGGGTATGTTAGGGTAGCGTGGGCCAACTGCAAGGTGGAGCGGCTCTTGGGATCGGGATTTGTGAGCTCCTTCAACCCCACTGCAAATCTAGACTTTCCCGCTTCTTCCTTGAAAAGATCCGGGTCGTTCTCGTTATTCCAAATCTTACTTGCTACCACTCCAACCGAGTACGCATCGGCAGCATGCGTATATAGATGTCTCATCCTTAGATTTTTGAATGAGGTCTCCGAATTTGGCTTACCATAAGTGTACCACAACTCTGGAGCTACAAAAGAACCACGTTTGGCGAAGACAGCCTTACGCGCCGCAGAAGTTGGGTAACCATAATTTGAAGGATTCGTCTCAAAAGTGCGACTTGCAAGACCCCAATTGCATACTCCAATGTAAACGTGGTTCACTTTATCCTCAGGGAATTGAAGCAAGACATTTCCCGGGGAGATGTCATTATGCTGCAAATATCCCTTATGGACTTGGTCCATTATACAAATCAGTGCCCAAGCTAGCTTGGCCCTATGGGTGCGGAAGGCATGATCACGTTGGAGTGTTTTCCTGGGCAGATCTGTAAGCTTCTCGATATTATGGTTCTCAATACCCTTCGAGACTGTTGAATTCTCCTAGAGCAGAAACTTCTGGATACAATCCCTATTCCACCAAAGCGTGTATGCTTCTATTGTCCAGTCATTGACCGCAAAGAACTTAATTATGCGAGGATGGTCAATCCTGCAAACCATGGCTTCTATCGTAGTCTCGTGTCGCTTCTTGGTGATGTCCTCTGCCTTGGACATCTTCCCTGCAGAGACACAAGTCTCAGGTATGGTTTCCATGCCAACATTACATAATTTTTGGACTTTACTGTACCCGCCTTCAGTAGAGCCTGACAGCGGAACCACCTTATCTCATCTTATAACCAAGACCACTACTCGCCACATATATGTCTCCATTGCGCTTTTGAGTCCAGCTTCATGCCATAGCCTATCCCTCGTCCTACTACTCAAGAATCTGCTGCACGCCTTCTAGACATACTCCAGCTTCTCTAACTCCACTTTCTGCCCCTACAAGTAGCCCTCCTTGGGCTTCTTGTGGACACACTCAAACACATGCACAATGTTCGTAGTGTTTGTTGTTATTTGTTGGTCCATCCACTTGCCGTAATGATAGTAAGCTGGACAATCATTATATTTCTCGGAATTAATCAGTTTGCTCCACAAATAGAATTCCAAGTCATTCTTGAGTGCCGTAATTCCTGGCCCTCCCTTGTCAACATATGTTCGAGTAAACATCTCGCGTTTACGCAGTTGGTACCACTCCATTGCCTGCTCTCTAATGAAATCCTGGTACCGAGGAGGTGGGTAATCTGGGTCCTTCTCACTCGCCCGTTTCCAGTTCTTCTTTCTTGAGGAACTCGATGATGGATTCGAGCCTGTCTGAGATGGTGTTGTGGAGGTTTCCACCACCTCCTCACCAGGGGCATCAAGATCTACGTACGCGGGACGTTTCCCGGATCCACGAGAGAGCGACATACTTGGAACAATAAATTGAACACCCAAAAAAAAAAACAAAAATTCCCCCCCACCTGTTCTGAATGCTCCCACTTCCTACAATTCCAAGCAGAGCACGTGGAGTCACGAGCTAAGACAAGGAGCCACTTGAAAGAGGAGACTTTGAAAAGTAGGAAATAAAGGTTAAGGGGAGCCTTTTATGCTCCCTGCGGAAGATCGCGCCCGTTAGCGCGTACACGCGCGCGTACAGGGCCTCCACAGGCGCCCGAACACGGACTCCACACGTGCCTGTCAGCCGCAATTGCATGCGCCCGACGAGGCTGTCCGCGCCGGTGCCCGCTTGCGCTCGCACGTAACCCTGTACGCGCTGGATATCTCTACGCGCCCGTGACCGTGCACGCGCCCGTCTCTTTGGTCTCACCCGTTCTCCTGTACACGCCCGTCCCCGTGCACACGCTGAGATATGCAACATATATACATTTTCGACTAGGACATACTTGTATAATGAACAGAATACAAAAACATTTCAAAGACAAATGGAAATATATTAACCGCATTTCCGCACAAAAATTAATACGGAGCACAACCATACAATTCTATTGAAGTAGATATATTGAACTTGGTTGTCTCTAAGTAAAAGTATAGGTCTACGTAATATGAAGGTACTAGGAAAAAAAAAAAATAAAAAAAAAACTTAAAACTAATTTAGTATTCTTTTTGGGGTTTTGGCTAATAGATTTTACGATTAGATTTACTGCTAGATCAAGAGCCAAAAAAGTGACCACAGTCTCTTTTTCTCGTGTGATGCGGGCCTTTATCTTGCGGGAAGGTTGTTTTTTTCAAGCCAAAGGGGGGCCTGATTCTTGCCGGATTATCACATCCCTGTCTGATGGCGCATCATCACAATCCGGGTCTTCTTCCTCTCAGCGCTCGTTGTCACCTTCATCCTCACGACCACCGACCAATGGAGCTCGTACCTCTCCTTCCACCTCCGATGTAATATTGCGCACTTGAGTGGAAATTTCCCCTCTATCGCCATCTCTGGCACTTACCAGGCGCTTCATAGGCCTCATCTTCCTTCCATTACAAATGGTTGTGATGCCATCCACACTGATTCCGCGTGTGCAAACAACCCCAGTTCCAGTAGATGGCCCACCTTCAGTGTATCCTTTACAGAATGGGAGTGGGTGAGCTCCTCTTCTTTTGCTTGTCTTACGTGTTCTCTCAGTGGGTTCTTGTGACAGCGGTTTCCAAACAACCCTTTCTGTGGATTTCTTTGCACCACGCTGGGCCACACTCTGTATGGCGTCGTCTATAGTTGGCGCCACAGCGTCCTGGTTGACGGTGGAGGCGCTGCGTTGAGTACCACCAACTCGATGGAGTGGAGGCCTCGCCGCTGCAGATGGTCTATGGAGTCTAGCTATTGTCGCACCCACAGAGACTGTGGGCCTCCGAGCCAAACCTTCATCCACATTTGTATCTGCTTTGTTACCCGCTATCTCAGTGGATTGTGATAGAGGTGTAGTCCGTGCGGGGATTGCGTGAACGGTCCTTCTTTGCTAAGCAGGAGGAATCTCTTAGGGCAAGCTTGAGTCTCCTTATACTGAACCTGCTCCTCAGTTGCCCTCTCCACTGACAAGAACAGTCCAATGAGGTCCACATGCACCCCATCCATCACTTCCATCACCCCCTTCTTCATTGTCGTCGTCATCATCGCCAGCACGGTTATCGTTACCAAGATGGTCCTCACTGGAGGAATCATCCGCAACTCTATCATTGTTATCAGGATTGATATGGACTGGAATAGCATTTCTTTCATCACTTGCGTATTCTCCTTCTGCATTAGCCGCTTCATCAAAAACCGGGAGTGTCGTTATTTCGTCTATATGGATGTTCATGTCCGGGTTTTCCTGGTCATATTCTGGTTCATTGTTGAAGTCGTACGCATCACCGTTATCACCGTGGTTGTTGCAGTCATGAGGATCATCGCCATAAGCGTCATCACCTCCGTCACCAATACCGTCATTTGGCCCATTCATGTCAACGTCATTGCGATCATGTTCTCAGACATCATTATCATCATCATTATGCGTGGTCATCTGATATGCCCTGATTGTCGTCATCGTTGTCTTCTTCGCTTATACCTAATGATCTGACTCCTCTGACGATGCATTGTTCTCGTACCATCGGAGGGGGTTGGGCTTTGGTCATTCTCAGAAGAGTCTGCTATTTGTATATATGTACACCAAGGCCTCTGACTTCTCCACCCCCAGGCCGTTGCGTACCTTGTTGCGGACATAAAATACATGCTCCAATTTTGTTCATACAATGAGGCGGAGCAGACCTGAGATAAAATGCGCTTCGCAATGATTGCCAAGGGCCCCCCCTCAATCCTTTGCGACCATTGATGGGATTCCAGATTCGCTATTGCAATATCGATGGTCACTTTGGGGCTGTAAGGGCCACGTTCTTCGTCGGATTGGGTAATCTCTACCACGAGTTTGGCAAATGGAATTCTCATTTGCCCACCCACCTGACGAAACACCCGGTCCAGTGCCGCCTTCGCTTCTCCTAGGGCTTGTAGGGTGCGATGAGTTTGGTCCAAGAATTCAAGTTCGCCGCGGCATAATGAAGATTGGTGTGCATCATGTCCCATCTACGTTTGAATCGTCCCTCCAGTCTTGCTGCCATGTCCGGTGGGAAAAAGCAAGGGTCTCCTTGAAGACTGTATACGTGATCCTTGGGGTTGCTCATTGTTACCCATGCCTTGCCCATTGCGGGCTGGTTACCATCGAACGTTCTCAGAGCTACCAGGGCTAGTCTTACTAGGTTCTTGAAGTTCTCACACTGATGCCAAACTCCATCATCATGGATTGTTTGACGCACTAGGCTTGCGCGTGCATGATTACGCACCCCCTCGGCTTGATTGAATAGACCATTGACATAATCGAACCACTCCGGTGCCATGACCACTCGGCTCTAGGGCAAATTTTAATGTCCATAAGGCGGTGTATAATCAGATAGTTACATGCGAATCTGGTTTCAGCGGGAACCACCAAGGACAACTTCGGTGAATGTCGGCGGAAAAGGGCCATAGGAACATGATGTCTCCGAATGTAATGACACACATGTTTAGCTTTGGCGACCAAATCCTTTACAAAGCGTTCCTTGCCCCAGTCCTCCATAAGAAGATCTAGAATATGGGCACAACATCCTTGCTTGTACATGTGAAGATACTCTAGGATATTATCCATGGCGCCAAGCATGTTGCTTGCATTGTCCGTACAAATTTGGACAACATTTTGAGGGCCGATTTCTCGAATATACTTCTTCATCTCCCCCGCAATGTATCCCATTGACTTCCTCTCGCTAGTCCTATCAACAGAACCAAGAAATACACCGCCTGCCGGACATACTAGCATGACATTCATCAGTGGTCGGCGATTCACATTATCCCAACCATCTGAACAAATGGTAGCCCCGTATAACTCGGTTGACGTTTTCGTACGTTCATCAACCTTTGCCTTGATTTGCTTCTTTTTTTCCTTGATGTGCGTTGTTCGCATCGCGTTATAGGAAGGGGGATTGTAGTCAAATCTGGCAGCCGACGTTGTGCTCACCGCCTTTATAAATGCTGGGTGCTTGGCCACGTTGAATGCTACATTGGCTTCGTAAAAGAAGGATGCCCACAACATGTCCAGCTCCTTTTGCTTGGAGATCTGGAATACTTCATTCATGTCTTGTTGCCGCAAGCTCCTTGTGATAATCGAACTGGCCCTACTAGGCGCCGCAGTACAATCGATTTGGTCCTCTACGGTATCATTGTAGGAGGGTTCAAATCCACTGTAGAGAGTGCCGTGTGTGGAAGCTCTAGTACATGGACGTTGAACTAGTGCGGAGAATGTTGGCCTCGTACCATCCATCTCCTCCGGTGTCAAAGGGTCGAGAATCTTTCCACCACAAAACTGAAACTTCTTCTCCACTACGGTAGGTGCCATTTGGCAAACCCTCAAGGGATTAGGCTGCTCCCAACCGTAATGCTGAAGGCACCTAGCCTTCACATACAAAGGAGTCTTCCTACAATACACACATTGGGCTTCCTTAATTGACAGTGATCCTTGCTTGAGCTTGACTCTAAACCATGGTGCCCACTCTCTTGTACCAAGTCTGGGGATGGCTGTAGCCAATGCAACCGCTTCAACCGGTTCCATAGTGAATGATAAGGAAACACACCCCGCTGATTGGACCTGTAGAACTTGAAGATTATTATCTAATATAATTTGGTGTGTCTGAAAAATGCTTGACAAATTGATTCATGGAGAGAAGAATTTTTACATTCCCCCCACCCAAACCAAGTGTCTCCCCAAGCTACTAGTTTCAAGCAAAGAGCCCTCAAGAAGACCCAGGACATGAAACACGCAAGGAGGTAAGGTGGATGTCAAATCAAGGGGGCAGTTTATATACTGCCGCCGTCTCTCGGGCGAGTGCTGCACGGATGGGCGCACGCATTGTGTGCGGATCGGGCGCGCTTAGTAGCCAACGGGCGGGCGCAGGAGGCTGCTGGCGAGTGCAGGCTGTGCAATGAATCGCGCGCGCGAGTGCAGACGGGTGAGAGCGCATGCGGGCGCGAGCACAGGAGGGCGGGTGCACGCGTGCGCGATGCGTTGCTCGCGCAATCAACCTTGCGCGAGCGAGCATAGTCAGGCCAAAGTGGGCGAGCGCGAGCGCGCATGGGCTCGCGAATGCGGGCGCGCATGGGCGGGCGCGAGCAGGCGGGCGAGATCGAAGGGGTGCGCGAAATTCACTGAGAAGAAATGATAATGAAAAGAAAAAATAAACAAAAATTAAAAAAATTAAATTTTTTAAATTCTATGAAGGCGAACATCATAAAAAATTATTTAGCATCCTATTTGGATTTTAGATTGTGACACATTTGAAGCCTGTTAACGACCCGCCGCAATCACACATGACTAAGAACTTGTGCAAGTGGTCGACTGGCTCCCCTTTGTGTCTGTCCTTCAGTGGAAGGTAATTCCTTTTAAATTAACGTGGGGCAGATTTAACTAAACCTATGGGATAATTTTTTTCACTTAGTGTGTTAAGCCGGTGGAAAAAGCGCACGCACATGCGGCTTTGTTGCGGACGAGCGCGAGCAGTCGGGCGCGAGCAGTTGGGCGGGCTTCCGCTCGCGGGTGGAAGGCAGACGCGCACGATCACATGCGGGCGTGAGCGAGCGTGGGCGGGTGCGCAGACAATCAACTAGGTGCGCCCGCGCGTAGTCGTGTCCAAGTGGGCAAATGCGAGCGCTTAAGCGGTCAAGTGCAGGCGCGGACGGGCGGGCGCAATCGAACGGGCGCGCGCAATCAAGTTAAAAGCCCGCATACTAAAAGTTAAAAAAATAAAATTAAGAAAAAAAAAGAGAGTATAGACTAGAGTGAAAAATAAACGGATAGTATGGGAGATTGGTGAAACTACAAGTATATAAATAAACAGATCGAATAGGCGTTCAAATGATATAAGAATGTTAATAAAAAAATAAAGTAAAAATTAAAGAGTGTAGGAGTAATAAATAAAAATAAGGGGATAGGATGGGAGAGTGGTGGAATTAGAAGTATAAACAAATGAACTGAAAGAGGGTATTAAATGAAAGCATAGTGTTGTAAGAGAAAATAAAAATAAAATAAAGAGGCAGGTAATCTAATGATAGCACAAATTAAAGAGGAGGGAAAAAAAAGAAAAACGGAAGTGGCAATCGGATGATAGAAGAATGTTAAACCAAAAAATTGAACAAATTAAAGAGGGTATTCATCTTAGAGAAAAATAAAAGGATAGGATGGGAGAGTGGTGGGAAATTCCGAAACACTAACACTATGGAATTTCCGTAGGCACACGAACGCGCTGTGTGCTGCGGGCGCGAGCAGTCGGGCGCGTGCAACAACGGGCGCGTGCAAATAAAAAAAAAGACTCCGAGGGGAGAAGTTATTTCAGTGATCCGGTTGGAGTGCTTGGGCGCGTGCAAAAACGGTCGTGAGCATTGACAGGCGCGTCCAACGACGGGCGCGGGCAAATTGCGCGAGATATTTCGAGTGCTCCGGAGGCAATGCGCGCGCCTGTGGTTAGACGGGCGCGAGCATTCAGGCGCGTGCAAATCGAAAGAGGGAGTCCGAGGGGGGAAATTATTTGAGTGATCTGGTTGCAGTGCTCGGGCGCGTGCAAAGACGCGCGCGTGTAAGACTCAAGAGACATTCCAAGGAGGAAATTATTTCAGCAATCCGAAGGCCATGCGTGCGCCCGTGGTTCGAAGGACGCGAGCAGTTTGCGCGCGCGCGTACGGGCGCGATCCTGTGTTCAGAGCAAAGTGTTTTCGCCGGGAGGGTGCAGGGGCTGACGTGCGCGCGTGCATACGGGCGGGGGCATAGTTTAAATCCACTTAATATAAAATTTAGACCATAACTTAATACAACTTACCATGACAAAAATTTACTTACCATGCAAAAGATTTTTGTGTTCACTAGAATTATTCAAACATTTATCATACAATGGAAGGGAGATGAGACAACTGATGGAATGAACAACGTGTTTGGCAACCAAAAAAATCGGAGACCTATGCAAGGAGAATAATAGCGTCTTGGAAATCATGAACAAATCCGGAAAGAAAATTAACATCCATTGTTTGAGTTTAACAAACATTAAATGTATCAATGTAATCATAAACCAATCTAATTCCCTATGCCTTCTACACGTATATATATTCCGATATCTTTTTACAAAAACGTAGTCTTTATTCATCAATCTCCACGACGTCACGTGCAAAGGAACTCGATCTACCTTCATCGTGTCGTGCCCAAGAGCTTCCCGGTGCACTACTTTCTGCCCTATCCCCAACGATGAGTTTCCGCTTGGCTGAACAAGTTCTCTTAGCTGGGCCATCTGCTCGAAGTATTGCTTCCATGAAGCTGGTCTCCCGCATTTGACGGAGCACTTTAAGGGTCTCCGGACTATGTTCTTCGCATAGGAAATCCTCGGCTACTCCCTCGGTCTATCCATTCGCATTCCACCATGTTCAAGGCACTAGCGATGTGGAGTTCCGTTTCAGTCATTTGATGCAGCTCCTTGTGCTGATCTACAACCAATTTCCCTTTGGAACTCCACTTAAACCCAAAAGGATGAGCGCCGTATTGGAATGTCTTGTTTTCTTCATCCCAGTATCCACCTAGCGTTTGGTAAAAAAAACTCCTCCTTCCCTCGATTTTTTCTTCAGTCCCGCCTCGTGTGAACGCGTGGCAGATCCTTACAATTTCCTTAGGATTCGTGTCCCACCTCCACTGCGCGCTCATTTCATTCTTGTAGGTTTGGTGCTTTCCAATAAGCCAACCCCAAATCAAGTCCTCACCCCATCTTGTCCGGAAAGTCAGGAGTATTTTCCTTATTCTGCTCCCAATGCGGTGGCATGTAGGGCTCCAAGCCGAACTGCTCATAAATACGCTTGTGAAAGGGGGACTTACATATTGCACACCACTGACGTATCATGGCATGGGAAATCAAGCACAGTGGATGATACATGCATTGACAGGATTCCAATGACCAGCCTCCCTCTGGACCAAATGGATTGGTACAAATGGGACACTTGGTTCCATCCAACACATACTTCTGTGGATTGGGCCAGAGCAATCTTGGCTCTGCATTCTTAGGGATTTTCTTATTGGATGTTGCGGTCTTGTACTCCCACGCCAACTGCATCCAATCTATATCCTTACCATTCATCGGTAAGTCATCAGGAATCATATCATCTACATCAGCCCACGAAGTAAGTCCAAATTCCCTCTTTGAATTTGTCTTGAGGTAGTCATGGTCAATCTTTTGGAATGTACATCTGTCTACGACGGTCAACGTTCAGAATGCATGCAATCTTCCATTGGTAGTATTGTTTGCTCATCTAGATCTGATACGTCTTGAGCAACTCGTTGGTAGCTTGCAATTCGGAGACAGTGGGTATGGAGGGGACCATGAGAGGAATCGCTGACTGTTGAAATGACAAAGAATCCTCCGTCTCTTAAGAATCCATGAACATGACTTGCTGCTGGGGGGAAGGGGGCATCACTTGACTCGTTGATGCGAATGGGATCATTGGCCTACGGGGAACTCGAACAAGGGTATCTTCCAAGACACCGTGCGTGGCCGATTCGATGATGGCATTCATTTCAGCCTCGTTCATTCTAGGGCTACCAGGGAGTGGAACGTGGCTTTCTTCGGGTACCCTAATCGGATTCCTGGCAGCTTCAAGTTGCTCAATCTCTTCATTCTACCTGTGAATAATCTCATTCATCCTATCAGCTTCTTCTACCATGTTCTGGATTGTCTTCTCCATCTCAGCAATTATCGCATTTTTTCCGTTGAGGTGATAAAGCAATGTGTCGCCTTGCTGGTCTTGCGCATCATCCCATGTTATTGTAGCCTCCAAGTCATTTGCAAACCTAGCGTCTTCATCTTCACATACATTGCTCGGGCCCGCAATCTGTGGAATCAATACAGGAGGAGCTACATCAACATTGCTTGGGCCCCCAACGAATTCTAGAGAAGCCTGATTAGCAATACCCACCCAACTAGGATTTGCTGGTGGAGCACAATTCCTCGTCGACAAACACGCAGCCAGATCAGGGTCCTTCTTTTCAATCCGTGTGATTCTAGCTGCAGCGGCCGCTCTTGTTTGCAACTGAGGGGGACGTGTTGGCGTACCATCGAAATCACTATCTTCTTTTAAAGAACTCCATCAAAGTGGCACTACCGCACCTCTTTCCTCGGGATCATCCCAGTATGTCCAGTCCACATTTGGAAATGTTAGAACCCTTGTAGGTATAGCCATCTCTCGGGGACGCTCCTTGATGCAAGGAGTCGATCGTATGGTCCTCCAATCCACCTCTCTATGAAGCGCGTCCTCGGCAAAGACCATTCTATAGATAAAGAGAGGAATCTTGTTTCTCATGTTGATCTCCTCCCTGTATATAACCTGGTATACCTCCAAACACCGTTGCCTGAACTGACGGTTCTTGCACCATTTCATGTTCGCCTTGTTTGAAGTACAATTGCGATTATGGCGATGCAACGGGAAATACTTCCTAATGTGGCACCATTCAATGAATTCCTCACACGTAGCTAGAGTCCACGCTTGCGGTGCGGCTTCCCACCCTCGAAATGCCAGCATTGCAGGATTTGTTGGGACGTGAACCCTCTTACGTTGGTTGTTTCCATGCCTTTCTCGTCCTTCATCCTTTTCCCGTTTCCTCTGTTTTGCCCCCAAGGGCGGATTCTGCCGTTGCTGTTCCATCTAAGCGCAAGGTAGATTGTTCTTCAAAGTCTTGCGAAAGCGCAAAATTAAAAGCCTACGATTACCTCAATACTTCAATCACATTTACAAATTATGAACATTTACAAGATTTTCAAATGTACCACACAACCACCATAGAGTTTTCAAGAAAAAAGCGCACACGTGTCAAAGTGCTGGGATCCACCTCAGTACCAAGCAATCGGAGGCTGTTGAAGGCAAGGTGCTTAAAAGGGGGGAGTGCAAAATGGGGGGGCGGATCGTTCTTTTTATAATCACGGGCCCTAGAGGACGGGCGCGAGCATTTTGCTACGGGTGCAAGCAGAGACCCTACACGCACGCACGGGCACTGTAGGCAGGGTCTGGCCAAGTATGCCTCCGCGCTTGCCCGAGTATCAATGGGCGAGAGCGGATACCACTGCGGGTATTCGACAAGCGGGTTTTTTTGCGCGCGCGTGGGTAGCGACCCGGTCTTCATCGGGCGCGAGCGTGCTTTGTCCGAGTATGGAAGGGGCGCGCGCGCGGATATTGTCGTGCGCACGCGGTTATGAATTGGGCGCGATTAGAGTTGTACAAGCGCGATTGCGGCCTTTAGGTGCGATCGCCAGATGGATGGGAGCGAGCATTTTTCCAGGACGGGCGCGCGCGTTACCGAAAACAGGCGCCACCACAAACTAGTTCACCGTTAAAAATCAGAAGTAACAAATAAGAGCTTGCAAATTCAGGATTAAACAAAAAAACTTTTTTTATTTTGTAAATATATCACTTCATTGTAATGTCAATTACAGTGCCATGCACTCTAGGTACCGGTCCTCCAAGTCTTTCAAGTGCGTCTCGAAATGGTTCGTTTGAGCATTGGAGACAATATTGGGAACACAAAGTATGGCCATCTCCTTCTTTAGTTTCTTCGATGAGATCACCAATCTCACAATCAAGTTCTTTGACAGTTGCTTGGGTTGCCAATCGCTCTTCAGTGGTTAGAGGCAGAGGCCGTCCATTCTCCGCGTTTGGTACCAATTTTTCTCGGCGAGAGATCCAATCCTCGAACAACTTGATCAGTTTCCGGAGACGCTCCAACATTGACCAAATAATTGTGTCCGTTTGTTGTGCAGTGCCCGGTGGAATGGCACCATTCGTTAAACTCATGTACGACTTGAATTGTTGACAATTACATGCGTTAAATATCATGTTGGACGGAACACCAATTGTTATGAAACCCACCGTAACACTAAGCAATTAGCTACCCTGGGGCTGTTGAAGGCAAAATGCACAAAGTGGGGAGGTGCAAATTACGGGAGGGGGGTGGCATTTTATACTCACGGGGGCGACAGTGTGGGCGCGCGCTGCCAGGTACGGGATAAAGCAGATTGAGCCTACCTGCGTACGCGGTTCTTTTAGCCAGGGTCCCTGGCAAGTATAAGTACGGGCGCGCACGACTCTCGGCGGGAGAGTTTCGAGCGAGAGTGGTATATTACGGGCGCGGGTGACCCTGATCGCGCGAGGACAATCGGGCGAGGACAATTGGGCGCGATCACTGCACATGACGCGCGTGCGAGTACAGACTACAGGCGCGATCATCTGCAACTGACGAGCACGAGGAGGCGCAGATACGCGCGCACACACGACGACGGGCGCCACCCATGGTAAACAGTAGTAAACTGTGTGGACAATAATGTTACTTGCGCGAGGAGCTCGTCCGATAAGCGCGTCTAATATTCAGGTAAAAAATCATCCGTCACGTCCGTCACTTGACAAGACAACTATTTTATGCCCCGTCCGTCCATTATGATAACCCTAGTGCCGTTCTCTAACTCTCTGAATTGAGGATGTTTCACCCGCTAAATCGGAAGTCCCCAATCTACAAATGCCTTTAGTGAAAGGCCCTCCTCATCTTCTATAATCATAGTGTGCATAATTAAGCAGGCAAGCATGATGTCCTCAATTGTAGCAAGATCCTTTTGGCGAATAGGATTCTTGACAATCTTAAACCTTGCCTACAAAACTCCGTAGGCACTCCCTACATCCTAGTGGGCACCTTCTTGGACCTTATGGTAGTGCTCTTTTATCTCTCCAATGGACTCATGAATATGCTGCACGAAGCACGCTCATGATGGGTAAATACCATTTGCAAGAAGGTAGAATTGAGGATAGACATGTCCATTGACCTAGAACCTGAGATCACAGCCGTTTCATTGCTAGATGTTGGAGACAAGAGGTGATCTATCCAACACATTCATGCTCTTGTTGCCATCGAGAAGTCCAAAAAATGCATGCCAGATCCATAAACTTTGATCCTCTACGGCCTCCAAGATAATAGAGCGCTTCTTGTCCTTCTCTTGATATTCCCCTTACTAAGCAACCAGGCAATTCTTCCATGTCCAATGCATACAGCTGAGAGCACCAAACATACCAGCCAAACCTCGTGCCTCATTGATGGCCATCTAGCGCTCAAAATCTTAACGTGTGGGTTGTCTAAGATAGGTAGATTCAAAATCGCTTCATGCACTCTGAGGCTGTAGTCTCCACTAGTCTACAATATTCATCACATGCATCTGTAGGCAATCCATATCCAAGCATCATGTTTGCTGTAGTGCATTTCTCCAATGTGCTCAAACCCTCTCTACCAACCACATCCTTGCCTTGGACGAATTATGGATCAAAGTGTGCCATAGCATCCAAAATGCACACAAACAATTCACGTCTCATTCTAAAACGCCTACGGAATTTAAGAGGACCATAGGTAAGATTCTCCGCAAAGTAATCCTGGTGCAAGAGATGATTGTATGCTTCCAACTAATAAAAAATGTTCCTCCTCTCAATTGTACTACCACTAAGCTTTCTTCTCACTGATGCCTCACCTCCTCCATAACTGCTCCAACCATAGCTGAAAACAAAACCGTCCTCATACTCCTCTTCATCTTCATCATTCTCAAATGCCCTTACAATGGACGCTTGGACCTCCTTCCTCCATGCCTCCATCTCTACAACTATGAGATTTGAAAATAATTACAAGAAAAGTGATTAAATTGTGACAGTAGAAAAGAAGAACAAAGAGAGCTGCAACTTCGAAGCTGGCCCCTTCACGTCGATCCTTAGCTCCAAACCCTAGATTTTGTGCCACCATGTCCAACCTGCTACTCGCCCAAGCCAGGAGGCAGATAGAAGCCCCTCCCCGAGGCGGGTACGGGGAGCCCCAGTGGACCTCCCGCTCGGCGCATGCATCCGCTCTTTTGTAGGGCTCCCTGCAAATGCCCCTGCCAGGAGCGTTTGGCAAGGCCTGACTTAGGATGTTCTTAGAGCATCTTCATTTTAGTGTTGTCATCAGCTCTCTCCAAAGGAGCTTGACGGGCCCTCGCTAAGTACTGGGAGGATATACCAGATTGTGTACCTAGTGGGCTTTTAGGAAAGAGTCTTGGGTTTGATTCCCTTGGCACATGTGGCTCCTCCGTAGTGGTTCACGTTGGTCCACATGATTACTTGTGGGCTCTAAGACCTCGAATATGGATATATTTAGGATGTCGTGGACTGCTAGCGGGAGGACTTTTGCTCACAGCAAAGGAAGAAAATTTGCACGGAGCGGGAGGTCATTTGGTAGGATCCGCATGGTGACGGGAGGCATAGAAAGGGCACTGGCCCGCGCCACAAGATCCTACGCTTGCCTCTTGCTGATGGATGGAGCCAAACTCTCTAGATTGAGGATGCTCTTAGTATTGAAGGCGCGACCCAAGTGGTTGATACGAAATCCAAAACATACTCATAGTAGACCATCTGTGAGGCTGTAAGGTCTTGACTAGTCAACCGAGAATGAGGCAGAACCGTGGTTATTTACACCATACTACCATCCTTTACACCATTTCAGATAGACCATAAATAAACTCAAATCTAGCATTCATTTTGATGTAGTTGACAATTGTTTCCACTAGTGGTAGTTTACAATTTCAATTTTTCCATATACTATCGAAGTCTTTGAAAACATTTAAAAAGGACTGAGTCATTGCACAAAGCATTGCATCTAAAGATCAATAGACATTTTTGAGAGGAATGAGGTGGCAAAATTTATTCATATGGTCCCATTGAACTGGTCCAAGTTAAGTTAAAAGAAGCTTTATAAGAAATTTGAAGGAAAATCGCATTTAGTTTTTTAAATGGAAAAATCCAATTTTCTATTTTATATTTTTGTTTGGTTCCAAAAAATATCAATGGGGAAAAACAATCTTTGGAAGGGAGTTGAAACAACCGGTATTTAAGTAATTCATGACAAAAAAACTCCTGAATTCAAAAATAGTGTAATTATGAAAGCATGGAATATATGGAGACGATTAAACGTTGATCCAATGACAACTCAGCGGTTTGCCACTGGTAGAAGGCCATAAATGATTACTCTAAATGTAAATGAATAGAATACATGGTCTGGAATACAAAACAAGTCTTCTACATGTACATTGGAAGAATACGCGTGTGACAAAAGTTTAATACTGAGACAATGATGAAAAATAAAAATTACACTTAATGTCATAAAGAATATAATTTTAATTCAAGTTATAAAATGTATAATACAGAGTCAACATCCTGTCAATAACAGATTACGCTAAACTGCCTAGTCTTCCTCAAGTATAAAACATTGAGTCCTAAAACATGAAGTCTATGACCACTAGTAGAATCCAAGTCAACGTCAATCCTATCACAGTATAACCTACTCCCTGAACTATCACCCGCTAAACATAACCTATGCTGTGAAGTTTATGGATACCATTGTAAATTTGAACTCCACACGCACGCCTGGATCTAGTCGGCGGGCAGCCGATGGAAGGTATAAAGGTCACAATATGGAGGAAGTGGAAGACGTAGGTGTATAAGTCCTCTAAACTCAGTTCGAGCAAACTTCACTCCAATCCACTCCTGTACGTCGAATCCGTCTTGCAACCTTAATTGCCTAGTGCACTTGCCCCGGCCTCTACGCCTACGCCATATACTCCGGTACAGATCCAAACTTGTGCAAACTGTGATATACCTGTGGAAGGATATTTGTAGCAACGTTAGGTATAACGTCGTCATTATTTGGAACATTCAAATTACCTTGAAAAGGCCAAGGAATGTAACACATATAGTTTGGTGTCCTCCTCAACGACCTTGACTCAACATCCACAAAGAGCACCTGATCTAGTTTGCAGTCGTTACGAGATTGTATCTTGGAGAAAACTGAACCTAACGTCTTATAATTCCAGGGAACTTCTTCGCGTCGACAAGGTCACCTCTGTTGTAGACAAAGGACAGCCTCTCCATTACACCGGGCGGCAGTATATACGTGAGTAAAGGCTTCAGTTCTCTCAAGAGCATCTTCGACCATAGACCAACATAAACTACAAGAAAAGCATGTCGAAAAGCTTCTTCATACCTAGGCCCTGCACAACATTCTGATGGATACCCCATTGCAAGGTAGGAAAACTGTGATCCACATGGCAGAGATGGCCATTGACACAAAGGAAAATACATTTTTTGACACGATGGGAAGGTATTTGAAATTAAAAGAGGTGCCCTGAAGGGTATGAAGTGCAATCAATGACACAAATCAATGAAGAGGGAAAAGTATATGAAGAAAATGGACTATATTCAAGGTCATCCGCGAACCACTACCAAATTGGAAGATTGAAGAAACTCGTGAAGAAAATGTGCAAGAAGGGAAACTTCATTGATTTTTGTAAGACAAGATAAATTTACATGCCAAGTTCTGGGATTCCTTGGCACGTCAAACCGCTAGCTTGCAAGGAATAACCTCCATGAAATTTTGGTATTTGCTAGAACCAGGTAAGACGCGTGGCTTCGCAATCCAAGAATTCATACTGCAATACTCTTAGACATTCAACCACGACTGCTTAAGTCCTTCGAAGAAAGGTGTTACTAACCTAGGTAGATCTGGAATGGGGGAAGGGGTAGATAACAAAGGCATCTTAGTGTTCCAAAAGAAAGTACGAGGATGGACAACATTGAATGGGTTATTAAGGACATTCCTATAAGGCCGGTCATCTAAAGTAGGGTATTCCAAACACTAGCATCTGATCCACCTAATAGCCTAGAGTCGCAAAAAAGTCTATCCAAGCATTTCAATAAGGTTTCCTCCTTCCCAATAGGACTTATCTTGGTCAAAATATCACACAGACATGCAATGAGACATTTGTAAATGATCCTGACCAAAGGATAAATGGCTAACAACTTCTCGTAGTGACAGTCAAGATTCTTTTCATTTGCAGTGGTATTAAAGGAAGTTTTTAACTACTCCTTCAGAATCTATTGTGCCCGAATTGGGTATTTCGAAAACCCACAAAAATTTGAGTACCAACCTAGCTTTTACTAATTCTAACCTATCTTGCTCCTCGATTGTACCAGGGAACCCATGTCATGCCCCCTTAATTGCAATCACTGCAAGACTTACAACCTATCTTCTTCCACAAACCCTAGCATTTAATGCGCACCATCCTTATTGATCAGCAATCATCTTGTTCTTGCCATTAGTGTCTGGAATATACAACCAGTCATGTACCCTCCAGGTTCTATCGTTCTACAGCCCAACAACCCCTAACCTCCTAACCCTCTCTACCCTTTCACAATACCTCTGAAAACACTCCCGTGAGTGAGAGAGAGTGAGAGAGAGTGAGAGGCGCCACGACCTCACTCCTCACTACCCCCTTAAAACCCTAGCCGCCTTCATCCATCCATCAATTTATCATCCAAGTCAAAAGTTCATCCAACCTTCAAAACTTCATCCAAAAATACAGTAACTACGAACTAAGCAGTAACTCACAGTTTTTACTGCTTTCCTCTCAAGTTACTGTTCTTGCCCCTGATTATTGTTCCTACTCCTAGCCGAAGGGTAAAAAATCATGTTTACATTATCCCCCTTTTAGTCTGCATTTGACCTCAGATGCTTTGGTTTTTATGTAGTGAACCAAAAAAAATAAAAAATGGGAATAAAAACGTCTAGCCCCAAAAGTAAAAAATTGACCAGAGTCGTGGTCCTTCTACTGGTCATATTCTCTTGTTCTTAGCTACTAGTTGGCGTCGTCTTGATGGTCGTCTCAGCTGGCTCTGTTGGTGTCGTTCGTGATCCTGCTGGTGCGGGTCTTGGACTTGGTACTGGCGATATTGGTCCTCCTTCCTCTACTAATGGAGATGAAATTGGGCTTGATCCAGTGCTGCAGATATGACCACTCCTGGCCCTCCAATGACCTCCTCATCCTCTTCTTGGGATTCGACTAGAAGACGGTTAACTTCCAGCTCAGCCGAAGTAGCCTGATCTTCTCCCTCCTCCAATACTCCCTGCTCGTCATCCGATCAATAAACAAAAGTAAGAAAAGCTTGTGCAAAAGGAACCAAGTATTTGTTGTGTCGCTCCTGGTCTTACGAATATACCTTCAACTCATCACACACCTGCTTCTTGGTAGAAGCCAGAAGGTGTTGGGCTAGACCTCTATTGGCTGGTGCAGCACTGGTCCCGGCTACCTCCAACTGGCGTAGTAACTACTGGATCTCTAAGGCGAGACAGTCATAATCCCGGATTTTTGGCATTCATTCTCAGCACCGGCTTCAACCGTTGCCTGCGCCTAGCTTCAAATTCCCCTCCTTTGGCTGCCCACCTGGCCCTCTCCTAGCGTTGTTCTTCAGAAAACACGGTACGTTTCCTCCGGGTTTTGGCCCAAGTTGCCTTCAACTTCATTAATTCTTGGCCGGTTCTCTGGAGCTGAGCAACCTGTTGACCGACTCGCCCCTCCAGTTCCTGGTAATGGGTGACCAGTTCGTCGTATGCTGGCCTCTGCTAGTCCTGCCTAGCTAGTAAGTCTTGAGGTGTCCCTATCTCCGTCACCCAAGCTCGTATCTAGTCGACCAGTCTAGTTAGCCCTGTTGTCACCTCAGACTTCCCTGCTTTGGCTGATAGAAAAGCCCCTCCAAGGTTTCTTGGTGATGACGTACCTCCCAAGTAAACCTCTGCTGCTGGCGGGGCCTGGTCTAAAGGTGAAGGTCGGATATCCTGACCTACTGGTGGTCCCTGGACCACAAGTTCCCGGTTACTTTAGTCATGTGCTAGCTAAGACATACGCACAATTAGCAAGGTCCGAGACGCCTCCACTCGTGTCTCACTTGGGGTTCATCTTGCTTCCTTAAGCTTCTTTGCTTTCCCTTCAGGCTCGGGGGTGTTCCTAGTGTTGAAGGTGATGCCACCGCTTTCAACCTCCTGTGCTTCCTTGGAGTCCATAGACTTCGAGGTACTGTCCTTATACTTAGGCCGGGTCTCTGTCCGTCGTAGTCGCTTGAACTTTAGTCCCTGGTCTTTTAGAGTGGAAGGTGAGGATTGTACCTTTCTCTTCCTCCCTCGGGTCTCCTTTGCTTGTCTTGGGGATGACGATGACTCGTACTCCACTCCCTCCCTCTGGTCCCTCCCACCTTGGGTGACTCGCTGTACTCGGGTCTCCTTCGAACCCTCTCCACTGATCACATCTGGCGGAAGCTCCCATTTGGACCTCAATGGTGTAACATCCGGCTGGCCCTCACTCTCATCATCTTGCTCCTGTTCCGCTTTCTAGTCTGGTTCCGGATCCACATAGTCTTCCTCATTAGAAAACCAGTTCTTGAGTAGGGGATTTATCAGCTCAGCCCCCTTAATTTCCCGAGTGTGGCTCATGTGGACCTTGATAAGCATCCGATGTAGGCTCGATAGGATCAATGGAGCTTAGTTGTGGTCTTCCTGCTTCACAGCCTGGGACATGTTTTCCAGCAGCTCGTTACTGGCGTAAAGTGATTTTTTCTTCACACACATAATTTCAACCAAAGCCTGTACCCTGTCCTGGTAATCTTCAGTGAATCCCCTAATCTTGGTGTTGTCGGTATTGTAGTCTGCCTTGGTAAGACCGAACATCTTCATATACTGTGTGTTGAGATCCTTGCTGGCCTTGGGAATTGATGCTATCCGGTTCGCCTCGATTCCTAGTGAATACTAGATGGTCCAGGCAGTGAATTCAACTAGAACTCCTCTCACCGTGGCCTTGATTGGGGTGGTGTACTCGATCTTCTCGCTCTTCACATATTGGAACCCCTCCACAAAGTCAGACACCAATTCTGCTCTTGGCACCGGTCATGTGTATTCATGAAACGCCCCTAAACTAACCTTCTCGGCCCAAGCATCATCCTTCAACTCCCTCCACGCCTGCCAGTGCTCCAAAGGGACAAAGGTTAGCTTAATCCTCCTACTCCTCTTTTGGGTGATGGTGATTCTCTTGGGGGCTCTGGCTAATGTCTCCGTTGCTTTCTTCTAGTCCTTGTCCCAGCTCTCTAGAGCCTCGCCCTCATTTCTGGTCCCTTCACTTGGTCTCCTTCCAAAGCCCCTTGTGTTTGTTGCGGTGGTGCTCCCTCCTCCTCCTGGATCTCAATCTCCTCCATCTGTCTTGTTATCCCTGATCTAGTCATGTATTCGTGAAGAGTGCCCTTTCCTCCCCTTCAACTCTAGTGTGCTAATTATCTTGTTTTCCCTTGACCTGCAACTTCAGCCGTTACCATTTCCCCTTCTTCTAACCTAATGTCTACTTCTCCTCGGACTGTTTCCTCCCGGCCCCAGTCCCAAAAGGTAAGCAGGGGTTCTGGAGCCTCTAATCCACTCCCGGTTTCTTCTATCTTTACCCTTCTTCCTATCACTTCCTTTTTTTTTATCCTCCTATTTGAGGTCCTAGCTATTCTATATTGTTTCAAATTATGCAGCTTCAAACACCAACCCTCCTGATCTCCTTCATACCTGAGCTGAAAAATTGTCCAAAATTTTTCAGTCTTAAGTTTTACATGCTGCGGTTGCTAACCTTGGTGCTACTGTTGTCTACCTTTCCGACTCTGTTGGTCTTCTTATGCTAGCTGGATTCCTGCTTCTCCTTCGTTCGCTATGCAGCTCCTCGTTTCTTCTATCAGCTGCTTTGCTCCAATCTTATTCTTGGCCGCGGCCTTTACCCGCCTTGCCGCCCTGATCGTCGTGGTTTCCTCCTCGTTGTTCGCCGCTGCTTAGGGTTTCACCCTCCTTGTGATCAATAACTCCCCTGTCCAGCTGCTGCCGCTGCGCCTCATCTAGCCTCCGCCAATGTTCGTCTTCGAGCCACCGTCAGTGCTCTTCCTCTACTCGGAGCCGCTGCTGCTCCTCAAATCGCCGCCTTCGCTGCTCCTCCTTGAGCCGCTGTTGCTGCTCCTCTAGTCTCCGCCTTTGCTGATCCTCAAGTTGCCGCCGCTCTTAAAGTTGCTGCTGCTCCCCAAGCCGCCACCTTTGCTGTTCCTCAAGTTGCCGCCGCTCCTGAAGTCGCCGCGGCCCCTCAAGTTGTTGCTACTCCTGATGTTGCCAGTGCTCCCGAAGTTGCTGCTACTCCTAATGTTGCCGTTGCTCGTCAAGCTTCCGCCCTTCAAGTCGCTACTGCTCCTCACTTAACTGTTGGTGCTCCTCTCGCAGCGCCCTAACCCTCACTGTTTTGGGATTACTATGTATCCGTCCCCTTCCCCCTACTCCATCGCCGTCAGCCCTTAGCTCTCATTAGGGGAAGATTGGGGTCTCCAACGAGCCTTTGGTCGGAATCTGTGCCTGGAGATTTGGCCATGCCCGTGCACTTTACCTGCTAGCACCAATGGTGCCAGCAGGTCGCCAAAAGGTCGCCAAATCGGCGTACGCGGGGTCTAGCCAGTTGCCCCGCAGGAAGGCTTCTCTCCCCCCGCGCGTGTAGTCCCGCAGGTCAAGAACGGATCCTCTTCGCGCATGGAATGTGAGCATTGCAGAAGGGTATCAGCGGTGGTGGGCTTTATGAATTCCTGCAAAACTGACTCAGTTTGGCCACCTACCGGAATCGAGTTGCTCCTCTTCCTTTGAGATGGAACGTGCAGAAGGTGTTGATGTTGAAATGCTGCCAATGGTCATTCCGAACCTCATGCGTTCCTGTGAGAGAGTTGTCGTGGTTGCGTTGTCAACTAGGATGGAGCGGTGGAGGTCTCCAAAGGCTTCATCAGGTTTTTCGATTTGGGTTGTGGGTGGTCATGCTTTATGCAATAGAGATTTAGGGTTTAGCTGTAGTGGTCTCCCAAACGCTGCCAACGGTCTGGCATCCACATAGGTTGGAGAGAGTACCTGAGTTAGGAATTGGGGTTTCGACATGAGGTTTAGGGTAGCTCGTACCTTGCTTGCAACGCCGTGGACGACGAAATTAGCCGTTCGTGATGGTAGAGGGTGTGTTGACAGCATGTAGTTCTCGCGGTTGATGACAGCGACGACAACATCTGTAAGTTTTTGAGTTCACAGTCAAAAATTTCATGCATTCTAGTGGTATGGCTAGACGGCCAAGCCCACTTGACAGAGTATCATCCTGCATAACACTCAAGACTTGGAGGGCAACTGGATCCCCATGAGGGTGGATCGTGATTCATGAATTATGCTGCCACTAGCATCGGATGGGCCTTGGGGTAGAGAGGCAAGGCGGCATGGTTGAGAAAATTTTCAGGGGGCCTTCAAAGCGCAGATCAGACATTTCTATTGGATCTCCACGGAGCATGGAGCATGCGACCTTGATAAGGTGCTTGTGCAGCATGATGCCATATTTAACTATTTCTGGACTATTCATTGAATTATGGACTATGGATCGTCCACAAAGAGGAAAGGAAAATGAAAGGGGCTTAGTAAAACCATGCCCTACTGTTATGAATAGTGTATTATTTGAATGATTGGATTAGGAGATCTTCCGATATAGAGTTGTTCCAAGACGGGGGAAATGTGTGGACTAAGTAATGAATAAACATTGTATGATTTGCAAGTCCATGGATCAGGAGATCTTCCGATATAGTGCCGTTCCGGAAGAACAAATGTATGGACAAAGTAATGTAATGAATAATGTGTGTTTTGCAAAACCATGGATCAGGAGATTTCCCGTTATAGGTGTCTTCCGGAAGAACAACAGCCATCTCACAATTGCACGAGTGAAATGGTATGGACAAACTAAGTAATATAACATTACAAATAATACACATAGACCGATGATGGTGAAATAGTCATTTACATTACAAAAACGGGTTACATAAATATGAGGTATTGTCATGAAAGTCATTCGAATGGACGGTGCCATATTATTACCACTAATACATCGTGGTACACACGGCCACTGGATTGTAACCAACTCACTGTATGTACTGTCTATTGTTCTACTCTACTGGTGTACCATTGCCTAAGTGATCTCCTACACAATTCCCCATCCATGGGAGTTTTCTGAAGGAACTCAGTAACGGAGTCATAATGAACCAAATCCATAATGAATGGAAGTAAGGCTGTGCCGACGTCTGGTATGACGTTTCGCGGATTAGGTAGGTGCATTTCACCCTTCCAAGGAGTCGGGAAATAGCAGGAATGATTTCCATTCATTACATTCTTCCATTCACAGTCATCTACCATGAGAACTTTACCCGGTTTGCAAACCCTGCGAGTTTTTTTATCCATACGAAGTCGTTGCAGGAACTTCTGGAAGAATGGATAAGGCTTCTGTCGAACACACTTGTCTTGACCATACACAAAAATTAACTGCGATCTAAGCTCCAGTGGAAGCAGATGCGCTAAGACAAGGTCCAAGCGGGATGGGGGCATACATGACCATATTCCGACATGGAAATCTTCAAGAAGCTTTTGAAAGAACGGTCGAATTCCAGGACGGCAAATGACATTCCCTAAGTCCAGCAACGGCGGGCTGAATCCTTTATAATCCTCGAAGCACAGGACGCCATTAACCGAGAGAACTATCGCCTTCTGCACAGTTGAAATAAAAACATCAGGACATTTCTACATCTGAGACTAAACATGGGGGATCTCCCGATGTTTGTAAATGACGAATTCGCTAACATAGTTCATCGGGGGATTACTCGATGGCGCCTCCCAACGCCATGGCACACAGAGGTGGTCAGACCATGTCTTGAAAGAGTATTACCACAGCAAATCGATTTTAAAACAAAACAAATTCAAAGTTCCAGAACAAGATTGCATTCAGGAAGACAAATGCAAATTTTCAGGAACTCGGTTAGTTTCATTCTGCTATCAAACATGAGGGAGCTACAGCTTCATTACATGGTCATGTGAGAGAATGTATGTGTTGACAATGAAGAACTCTGAATAAAATGAGTGTTCCATAATCCAAAGTCATTTGTACTAAACTACAATCTTCCCAAGATAGAATGGTCATGTGAGAGAATGTAAGTATTGACAATAAAGAACTGTGAAAAAAATGAGTGTTCCAAAATCCAGAGTCATTTGTACTAAGCTACAGCGCCCCCCAATATCTTCAGTGCCAAGTCCGACGACCTGTCCATGGGGAACTGACCAAACGGAAGCGGGGCCCGTTTCACATACTCTGGGACAGCTTCCCCTGAGCTGAATAGACCCTCCAGCCACGGTTTCAGTGTCATCGTAAGATACCTATCAGTACCATCCCCGGACCAGGTTGGGGGGTGGACAGCGTTATGAGGGTCGTTGAGAAGGTTCTTCTGCGGACTATCATCCACTAGTAGGACTTTCTCAACGGACTCCAATACCAGCAACTTAGCAAAGACACGGAGATCCTTTAGAAAGAACGGCTTGTCTGGTTTTGACGACTCCACGTATGACGAACGTGTGCATTCATTCTGGCTAAGAACCTGCACATCTGGCAGCTGTAAGGAGGTGCCCTGAAGAACAACAGGAAGAGTTTCAGGTATATTCCTAGGCGCGATGCTGGTCCAAAAGGCTACCGTTGCCTGAATATGAAGCCAGTTCAAGAATTCCTGGCATCCAGGTCTGATCATTATAGGGCGCTTTTATGCCTTGACAAAAAGCCCACGGTGAACGAGAACCCCGTTTAAGTCTAGTACAACCGAATACCTTCGACCGGGTACCTTTCCGATCACCTTTGCTGGAACGGAGGATGGAAGAAGGGGCCCTGGAAAATGCAACAAAAAAAAGTCTCATCAAAATTCAGCATTGGGAGATCCCTCGATACAGATGTCCACTGTAAACAGGTGTGATCAACATTCAGCATCGGGAGATCCCTCGATACAGATGTTCACTAAATTCCTCAAGCATCTACAGGAGACACTACACGATCTACACATGTCCAATCTGAGGACATTAAAACTATCAGTCCTACAATTAGAGTCCGACTAGATACCTTTCGCACTCTCGTCCGAATTCGGATCTTGGGCTTCCGATGAAATGCCAACCGTTTTAGACGTCGGAATCTTGTAAAGGTTTTTTTTCAAAGTTATTAGTAAATAAGATTTTATCATTATAGTCCTTGTAAACGAACTCGTGAGCCTGTCTAACTGCTTCAAGATGCTTAGCTTTGCGAGAGGGTGGGGTGTAATTCCCTCGCTGGGATATGTGATCCCTTACCTGTTCGTCCAGACTAGCACGAGCTCCTGCTAGAGTGCTTTTTCCCTTAGGCTCTCTCTCAGCACTGGTGCCTTATCCCTTCCCCTTGACTCCCGTTCCGGTGCTAGGCCCAGACTTACCCTTGCCTCGTGTGGCCGGGGGGCCGGATGTTGTTCCCAACGGAAGTTCCGGCGGAAGGGATCGTTGCAAACGCTTCTCCAGCACAATTGAGCGACATTCTCGATCTGTGTCCTTAGATGTCTCCATCGTGACTACATCTAGCTCAGTGGATACCTCCATCAGTGCGTTGTCTGGGAGCCCTTCATATAAATCCAGGTTTAGCTCCTCCACTTCCGCGTCGTTCTCTTTGACATCGTCACATGCCTTCACATCGTCGCACACCGGGGATTCCGCGTCGCACGACGTCTTCTCCGGGCTGAACGCGTCTAAATCCTTCAGAGTGTCGTCAACAACATCTTCGTTCATGTCAGGAGCCACAAGGGGAGACTGATGGGTCTCCCCGGAAGATGTAATCCGTAGGAGAGGAGGCGGGGGGCTGGATGGGAGAGGAGGCGGGGGGCTGCAAGGGATCACATAAGGAGTGACGGACAGCGAACTCTAAGGACCACACCTCAGCTACGGGGGGGTGATGGTTTGGATTTGGTGCAGTGCCTTCTTTCATCGGGATATCTCCCGAAGGTGGGATGCACGGTTCATGCTGACTATCAGCTACTCCTCCCTCCGTCTCCTGCTCTTGAAGAGAAGAAATCCTTTGTGGGTCCACAGCATCCCTATCTGTCCCCTCCCTATCCCTGTCAACTCTCGCGTCCTCTTCCACGTCTTCTGCGCCACCTTCAGGTTCCGTAGTCTGAGTCTGGTGATCCACCGGTAATGTCCTAATATCCAGCAGCGACCAAGCTACGTCCTTCGTATTTCCCGACACGATGGCAAGATTGCTTCGTGGCGTCAAGGACTCCCCCACGTGAGAATCGTCAACGGTGTGATCCCTCGACGCAGCTCCACCATAAACGCGCGCAGAGTTCAGCAGTCCCTGCAATATGAGCGCAGGTCACCATTAGCGGTAAGAATAGCTGCAGTGGAGTAGAAATTGGGTTCGAGTATATGGTACAGGAATACTACAATGCCTTGGAAGCTAACCCGAGGTGCAGTGCTAAGCAAACAAAAGAGAGGTGCCTTGCTCACAAGAGTAGGGAATTTAGTCGTGAGGGGGATGTTACATGGAATGAAATAATTGATTAGGAGAGGAATAGCGTTTTTCAAAAATTAAAATTCTTCATTTTCCATAATGGTATGCAATTTATGATACTTACAGAATGGTACAGTTTCTTACAGAACCCCTCTACGAGGATAGTGATCATGCTAGATTTCGCCACTCGATAAAACAACATGGAATCCCAAATTGAGTAGGCCTGCCTAAGGTCGAAAACCTACCGAGGTGCAAGCCGTCTCCTCGTCGTCAGAGTTGGATTCGGAATCATCAGGCGGAGATTGACCGCGGCCATCTTCATCAGCAGCCACACCATCTTCATCATCACCCTTTCCACCGCCTGCCTCATCATCACCATCGTCACCACCATCATTGGTTACCAATTTATCTGGGTCAACTGCGTCCTTGTAAAGTATGTCCCGTATCTGCTTCGACGTCTTCTTCGCGTGTTCCTCATCATCGTCACAGAAGACAACTTCGAGGACCATGGCTTTGTTTTCCTGTAGACATGCAGGCGATATGAACATGTATAAAATGCGGACAGCACACTCTAACCAAATGTCACGTTCAATTTCATTGCGTAAGGGTTCAGAAGTGCCGGGAAATGTGGACAGAAGTGCATGATTTATCGGGGGATCCCTCGATGATTTGAGAACCCCTTAAGCCTAGATTTTTAAGACGTTATCCGTCCATCGAGGGATCCCCCGATAAATCTTGCATCCGTGAGGACATATCCGGAAACACTGAGGCTGAGAACAGAGAAGGACTTCTGACTTAGATTCTATATACGTGAGTGAACGAGTGCATATATCGCGAGTACTATAAGTGGAGGACATCTGCATAATAAGCCTCAAGAACAACAGCGTATTCGCACAAGTATGAAATAAAGTGGAAGCATTCGAGTCAGTGAAAGAGAAATATCTAATATGACTTCAACATTCGAAGGGTGCAGACAGAGTACTTACAAGTCCAAGGAGGGTGAAGTGAGCCCCGCCGTTGACGTTTACGAGCACCATGTTATCTTTAATGTGCTGCTGAAAGATAGTAGAAAGGGCGGCCACCTTAATCGTTGGTCGACCAGGTCGTCTCCATTGCTCGATGGTTTCAGTAATGTCCTTGGCCAGGTACACTGCGTCGAATGGCCTCTTCCCCGCAAAGAAATCCCCGAAGCATTCCTTCATAGACTGCGTTGGCAAATAAGCGAAGCAGAAAATCATGTACACAACATACGCAGAACCCAGTTCCGGCTCGGGAAATCCGTCCTCGCGGGAAGGGACATAGTGGATCACATTCCAGTTCCACAACCTCCTCTTTGCTGTCCTCGTGCGCGTTTCAATGTGCAGTAGTGTCGCATGGATTCCCGCCGCATATGTGAAGAGAACTCCTCCTGAGACCTGCGTGCTGTTTAGTTCCTGCCCTACTAGAGGATCGAATATCCGAGACAGGACGTTCTTGGCCAGCACCTGAGCTTTCACTGGCATGTCAGCGATCGCATCAAACAGGAAGTACATGAATATGTATGGTTTTCCCCCTCCTGTCCAACTATACACTTCTTCACTTCGTATAATAACAGATATCTCGGGCCTACTCCGGTCCGTAAGCACGCACTTGTACTTCTGATTGAACCCCCTCTGGATGTGCGATAAGTGACTTGCTTGCTCTTGTACCATGTTGTGTGCGTCCCACATCACCTTAACAAAGTCAGGAACGTCCGCAGGATCAGACGTCTTGGTGAGGTTCCTGCTTCGGTCGTCCAGCCACTTCTTCCCCGCAGCCGTTGCATACACCTTATCCACCCAGCTCTCCAGCTCCGCGCGACCGATGTCTCTTGAATCGGCTAACTCCTCCCATTCCGCAACAGAATACATTACGTATGTGCTCTTACGGCTTGGAAGCTCAAAACCCATATAGTAGTTCATTAACTCGTTCTTCATACATCTGATCAATCTTTCCCTATTCCCTGCTGTTTGAAGGGACGGTAATCTCGCCACTTTATCACCTTTGGTGGCCTTCGATCCCTTCACAGATATTTCTTTCTTCTCCACAAGGTCAGCAAGGTGATGGACATCCTCTGAGCGCAGGCCGTATAGTGGTTTTAAATCGTTCTGGACAAAGGGCTTCCGCTTGAGGTCATAGTTCGTCTGCACATTCCCTTGCGCATCTGGCAGCTTCCCCTTCATGTACTGTTTCTCAATCTCCACCCATTGGTCAACGGCCGTGTCGTCTTCAAGAAACAGTAGCGGTATCTTGCAGTCCCTTAGCTCTGATTCCTTCACGTGTGTGAAGATCGCTGCGAGAGCTTAAGTGAATTGCTGCGTACCACACGTCAGGGGAGGGGTTAGTAGCGCTCTCTGACAAAGGAAGTTGCCATCGGGGGATCGCCCGATGATGGGAAGTACGAGGAATACTCTAAGAGGCCGCGGACATTTCTACAACTCGGATCATCGGGGGATCTCTCGATGACTTTGATACATATATACAGATATACAACTCGGATCATCGGGGGATCTCTCGATGAGGGGGGGAATACAGACTTACCAGAAACTCTATAGGGTGCTGCCATCCCTGTAAAGCTGGCATCGGGCACTTCAACTCTTTCCACTTGATTCTGGCATGGAGCACCTGCATCATGAATGTGTGCTCCTTCTGTGGGCCGGCCATATCCTGGTTTAGGACACGTGAGAGGAGCATGAGCTTGATGTGCTCAGGCTTCGGTGCCCACACTGGGATGATTGAGAACTTAGACGCCTTGTCTTTGTCAGCCCCAGCAATTTCCCCACTCTCGACGAGATCCCGGTAACACTGAACCGTATGCTGGCCCCCAATGATGAAGAAGTTCGTGGAGCTTTTGATCTGATTCTTCTCCGGAGGTGTATTGAAAAACTCTACTTTTTTATCCGGTCCATAAGGTCCCTTCTTCAGTGGAAGTACAGTGATTTCTCTATCTGTTCCACTGTACCTCGGAGCGATGCGCGCCTGGTTTGTCAAGGCTTTTAACCTGTCCGGAACAAGTCCTCGGTAGACGATTGAACCTGGAGGGGCCTTGTGCAGCTTTAAGAAATGCACAGTTATTGGCGCATCGTTCTCATCCTTGAGCCTCTCGTGGCCCCACTTGTACAGTGGTTCAAACGCCTCGCTGTACAGGTATTTCATCTCCGTCTGCTTGGTCTTGTCCAGCTTCTCAATATCCGAAGCAGACATTGTCACACACTGCTGGAGAGTGAGCTTGTCATCACCCTTTCCCTTCTTGCTCTTCCTTGTGTCCGTGCCCGTCATTGATCAAGGAAGATTTACGTTTTGTGCCCCGCGTCTTGGTAGGAGTAGACGCAGTCGGAGTCTGCGATGGAATAGGAGCAGTAGCTGCAACCTCACTTCGCGCCTCGTCAATTAGGTTCCACTGATTTTCAATTTGTGCCGGAGTCCACTTCGCCTTATCCTTCGGCAGGTACATGAACCCCTTGGCAATGAGGGATGCACACTGATTCAGGCTGAGCTTGCCGAGGTCGAGGATTAGTCCATAAGTTACAGTCCGATCGGACTTCGGCATCTTCTCCTCCACCACCATGATAGCTGTCCCCACATCAAGGCCCTTCAGTTCGAGAACATTCAATCCAATCGGGGAATGGATCCGCGAATCACAGGTGAGGTGGGGGACAATGACGGCCATGCCTCCTGCCGTATCTTTCCACGACATCGCCCATGCGGTGACGTTCTTATCGCAGCAGTAAACTGCGCAGGGATTTGATTCTCCGACGTGATTGTAGCCATGGATCCAGTGATCGACAAAGGGGGATAGCTTCACGGGCTTGTGGTCCAATGGTGGTTCCATTATTTGTTCATTCCTGCAGAACAGTCATACATCACTGTTGGTCAAGTCTCTGCTCCAAATCAGTTAACACTTATAAAAATCGGATCATCGGGGGATCTCTCGATGACTTTGATTCATACACACGCATAAGGGGCTATGCGCATTACGTAGAGGACAACAACTATCTTACAGTACTATTGAAAAAATCACAGGCACGAAAGGGCACTGAGGTCATCGGGAGATCCCCCGTTGTTCTGCAATACCTACAGGATGAGAAGGGGATACCAACACATCGAGGGATCCCCCGATGGACCAACGATATGACACCTAATCAAAATAGCACTGTCCATACAGTTTATTGTCCACGGTGAGGTTACCTGGTTATAAGTTTATGTTTTATTAATATGGTTTCTAGTGAGTGAGTCATCGAGAGATCCCCCGATGTTCTGCCATACCCACAGGATGGGAAGGGGATACCAAGACATCGAGGGATCCCCCGATGGACCAAGGATATGTGCAGAGTGGTCATCGGGAGACCCCCCGATGGCTTGCCGTTCCCACAGAATGGTAAGGGGATACTGACGCATCAATGGTGATTTCAAGTGAAAAGGTCATCGGGAGATCCCCCGATGGCATGCCGTTCCGAAAGAATGGAAAGGGATACTGACGCATCGAGAGATCCCCCGATGGACCAAAGACATTTTTATTGCATCAACGGATATCACTGAAGTTTGTTACACTGTCCGTACAGTGGATTGTGTTGGATGAGGTTCTCTTATCCGTACAGTTTATGTTCAAACCTTAGGGTTTACAGTAAATAAGAGCTAGAGCTGGGTTTATATGGATGTGGATACTCTACGGAAACTAATTACAGTACCAAGAGAATGCTCCTCACAGAACCTCTATTAATGTTGCTCTTCATTATAAGACGGACTGGGACGTAGGCATTTCGAGATGTGATAAAGGAAAAATGTCACTAAGCACAGAATTCGAGATTAAGAAAAAAAACTTACGGGTCCTCCCAGACTCTTGCGGTCCCTGGCCCTCTGGATGAACTCCCTGCCATAGCTACCTGCAAACTCTGCACGGCGATGGCACGATGCACGGGAAATTGCAAACAAAAAATGAGAATGACAAATTTTAAGTTCACGTCCCTCTACTCGTTCCGACAATGCAAGTAACAATACCAACGCATAAGACTCGAGCAATGTTGGAGGAATCGGCAACTGCAAACACAAAAGAGGAGACAGCAACGGGAAACAGACCCGATTCACCCAAGAATGTAGAGAAAAAAGTACCTGTGAATGCACTCGCAGGTGAAAAACCACTCGTCCGCTGCTTCGTCTTCCTCCTCAACGCATGCTCTGACGATCTGATTTCTTTGTCCGCCCCCTGATCCAAAAGCTCTGCCTCGATCTCGGCTTAGTGCACCTCCCAAAGACCTCTCAAATGCAAAAAAAGACACCTCTCACTCGCCTCCCGAACACCTCTCAATCGCTCTAAACCTCTCGAACACGAATTAATCACCCTAAAACTGCCAAACACCTCTCAATTGCCCTAAACCTCCCTCGCAACTCGACACAGACGCAACCACGACAACCTAAGACACTCGATACGGAAGCTACAACAAGCGGACTAACGCGGGAGACTCGGAGCGACCTACAGCATACCAGGCGCGAAAGCGAGGTAGAGCGAAGGAGCAACTATCGTGACCCTCACGATGATGATGGGGAGCCCTGTTTGCACTGTACAGTGGAATCTTAGTACCATTATTAAAAAAAAAAACGGGTTAGCAGGTACTTGGAGGAGAACGACGTACAGTAAGAGGCACCAATCTCTGGCTCATGAGTGCATGCAGTCAATTGAAGTGACCCCTTGATATTAATTGGATACTAATGAACGATGAGAAATGAACAAAGAAAATAGAAAATTAAATTGGATATTCAGAATAACGAAAAATATATATATAAAATAGAATGAACTAAATCAAAAGAGTTTAATGGGATTAGTTTTAAAAGTAAGTGGGAATTAAAAATTATGAAATCTTAAAATTAAAAAATCAAAAGGGTTCTTTATAAAAGAGAACCGAATGAAATATAAACGAGAGCGAACTGTTAAGTCATTCATTTTACCCTTATATTATCTTTTTAAAATTTCCTGTCATAAATAAGAGTACCATGTTATCAGAAAATTTCCCGTTATAAATTAAAATCATTGATAACAAAGGTTAGGTGATATAAAGATACCTTAATTAAAATTAAGCATTTATACACAACGTTACTTCGACGCTTTTTAAAGAAATTACTTACATGTGTGACTTAAATACATAAACCATTCACATCATAATAGAGATTGAATTCAATTTTTACTTTGTGATGCACCATATTTTAAATACCAACACATTAAATCCCTAGAAATTTACAAAGAGGCACGATTAAAAATTCACGTTTTGAAGAGTCACGTTTTGAAGAGTCACTCATTTTCAAAACGTGAAAGGTCACATGAATGAATATAAAAAAGTAACAATTCGATGTACTACCATCACTGAAAAAAAAAATGAAAGGCGTTTTAGATTTGATACTGCCGAAAAATACATATGTTAACGAACAACTATGTAGCACGTTAAATTCGGGACACTTCAAAAAAATAAAAAAAACAAACATTCCAATGGTGTGTAAATGCAAAATGGGGGCATTTGGTGATGCTTGTCATTTACTTCAAGACACCATAAATTAAATTGACCCTTACGAGATTTATGTGTTTTTAAGAAAGAAAAAAAAAAAAAAACATTTGAATGGTGTGTAAATGCAAAATGGGGGCAAATTTTGGTGATGCTTGTCATTTACTTCAAGACACCATAAATTAAATTGACCCTTACGAGATTTATGTGATTTCAAAACAAAAAAAAAAAAAAACATTCGAATGGTGTGTAAATGCAAAATGGGGGCATTTGGTGATGCTTGTCATTTACTTCAAGGCACTATAAATTAAATTGACCCTTACGAGATTTATGTGATTTCAAAAAAAAAAAAAAAAAAAAAAACATTTGAATGGTGTGTAAATGCAAAATGGGGGCATTTGGTGATGCTTGTCATTTACTTCAAGACACCATAAATTAAATTGACCCTTACGAGATTTATGTGATTTCAGAAAAAAAAATAAAAGAATATGTGAATGGTGTGTAAATTAGATAGTCCCTCCAAAGTTTTATGTGACCTCAAAAATTCTAAAATAGATAAACCCTAAACCCTAAACCTTAACCCTTGAACCCTGAAACCGTGAACCTTGAACCTTCTAGCTTGAACTCAGAAATGGCCTATTACGCCAGCACTCCCATGAAAAGTGTGGGAACAGAAACGTGGCTTAAAGGACGTGGTACGTGACTCTAATAAATCATGCCCTGGTGTGGCTATTTACGTAACAGATCTTGACATATAAATACATCTTGGTCCTTCGTAGAGAGTGACTATCGTATAGTAGTAGACCAGGTGATGATATGGACACTCCTACAGAAGTAGGGGGGACAGATCGAGTGGTGTTGCATCATGAAATGGAAACCACCCTCACGAAAGTACTGCTGGATGGTTTATGCATCATGACATGTATGTTCCCTTCGAATTCGAACCTGAAGGGCTCGATCTTGTTTCCCCCTTCTGAATTGGCGGGGATTCTCCGTTTGAATTCTCTGCTGGACCGCCATCTCCTGATTCATTCACATCAATTCAGTGCAGTCTCCTCAGAGTTGTTTCATTAGCGCGTTTCAGAGTACCAGTTTCCTGCAACATAGCATGTCGTAGACGGGTTGTAGAACCTTAGACGGGTGGTAGAACCTGAGATTAGAGGGTTGCGGGGGATCGAGGATGGGATTGAGGTGCCGCAGAATCATTCGAGGAGTCGGAGGGAGCATCTGCTCGGGTGTTTAGAGCGGCCGATTACATTCGCAGGGAGCGCAGGTATGATCTCGGTCTTTCCTTGGAAGATCTTTTGTCAATCGGGTTTATTTCATTGCTCTTGAATGGTTTAGGGTATCTCCTGTACACGTTACATGTGCTGATCATGTGATCCATCGCGGAATCCCCTATTATAAGTAGAATTGTTCATGTAGTTCTCCGCGGATTATGTAGAATTTGAAAAGTTATCGGGGAATTTCTTGTTAAGATGAACCCTTGCATGTTGCATGTTCGTGGAATGAACTGCACTTATGTGATTTCCGTGTTGTTGTAGAAATTATTCTGTACGGACAGGAATCTCACTGTACGGACAGGGGGTGGCGAGGTGGAGGCTGCTTCTTCGTGGACCCAACTACACTCATCGAGAGATCCCCCGATACTTCTTTGGAGATCCTCATCGAGAGACCCCCATCGGGAGATCCCCTGATTTTATAGAAGTTAGACCCTCATCGAGAGATCCCTCGATACTTCATTGGAGATCCTCATCGGGAGATCCCCCGATCCTATCGAATTTAGACCCTCATCAGGAGATCCCTCGATCCAATAGAATTTAGACCCGCATCGAGAGATCCCCCGATACTTCTTTGGCTCTCGTGAAAATGGATTCTGAGAGTGACAGTGACAATCCCCAGATGCCGTCTGTGGGTCCTTCCCGTCACGACTTCTCTCAGGAATCAACTGCTCGCTCAGATGAGCTTCGACCCGGGCAGTCTCTGAAGCTTGTCGTCCCCCGTTTCGGGGATGTTGGAATCGGATCTGTTGTTGACGTTAATCCTTCTGGGCAGTGGCTTGGGGTTTGCATTCCACCTGGCTCTTCAGAATTTATTCTTGTGCGACCATCAAGCATCGTGTCGGACGCAGAGGACCTCTTCCTCGAACCACGCCAGAGAGGCTGCATTGTTTTGAGGGATGCTTTGAATCGAACAGTCCTCTGGAGAGCTGGTGATGCGATTGCATTGTTGCAGGATCCTCCCACGAACGATGTTGAATACGTTCGTCAACAATCCTGGATTGGTCTGGAAGTTCAGAAAGTGGACCTTGCGGGTGCGGTTATAGCCTCCGGTAGAGTGTTCTGCTCAGAACCGGAGGAGTATTTCCAAGACGGAAGATTGGGCGAGGGATACATTAGAGTGACAATCCTCGACGTCTTTGTCGGGGACACTGATGCCATAATGAGTAATTAGCGTTGGTTGATATCTGAATGCAAATTCCCGAACGGCCCTTCTCTTCGGTCAACAGTAGAGCACTTCTCCCGAATCCCAATGGAGGTAGATCCACAGGAGCACCTTGGAGGCAAACGGAAGGCACCTTACCGGTTTATAGTGCGAAAACCTAAAACGCATGAAAAACGTTTGCTGTACAATACGAAGACAGCGGATGCTGAAGTGAGGAAGGTTAGCTCCAAACGATGCTGCTCGAAGCATTGCTGTCAGACATTTCCCCAGGAGCTCACGCTAATAGTGCGTAAGAAATTCTATTCGAAATCCTTTCAGGGAAGACGGGAATACGGGATTGCGGCGGGTGGACAGATGCATTCAATCGACGGTGACCGTAGGAGGAAGTACTTGACGCTGCATGGTTTGGAAGTTTGCGCAACTGCGTGGTATCTTATTCACGGAGTTCCCAAGTCAACTTTTCATAGCTATGTCCAACGATACAACGAAGGGGTTCTATCAACAGCGCATGGAAACAAGGGCTACAAGCGACCGAGGATCGGAACAGTTCAAGTCATGGGTACTATTGCTGCTATTGTAGACGAGAATGCAGATCAGATGCCCCATCAAATGCGAGGAATCGGAAATGGACGAGTTGACACTCTGAAATATCTTCCAGCAGGCAACAACTGGAAGCGGGTGATGGCTGACGCCAATGAGGTATGAGTCCTTGCTTCGCGTTTCTTGTAGTGTCATTGCATCGGGAGATCTCCCGATAGAGGTTACTTTCGTATTGATAGTCCGTTCTCTGTCTTATAGTATCGTTGCACTCTACCTACGTCATGCAATATAGAACTCTTTTTCCCGTCTTCGGTGATTTGTCTGAATTTGTCGTCTAATACTTTGAGCTAGTTTGCTTGCGTGCGTCTTTTTCTTATCCTCACCAGCCATTTGAACGTACCGATGCTTTGCAGACAAATGTTTCATTAGGTCTGCCTACAGTGAGCCAATCTACAATTAGTAGAATTAGAAGTTCACTCTTCAACAATATCGCAATCAAACCGGTTAGAAGTTCTTTTGCAAAATGCTCGACATGTGACCAACTTCAAGAATTCATTCTGAAGTCAGCCAACGGAAGTCCAGAATATGTTGACTTCGTGAAGCAACGGGAGGAGCATCTTGCTCACCAAGCCTCTTGTCGTCGTCTGTATGGTGCATGGCGCGAAGAATCAAAGCGCAATCCCAGCGAGATTCTGTGCATCATTCATGACAAGATGGATACTGCAAAAACCGCCCTTCCCCGGATGCGGGTTACAACAAAGGCTACTCAAGGTTTGGGCCAACTTCCCATGAACGTCACTGGTATGGTTTCTCATGGGCACGGGGATGGCGCCTATGCACATTACTGTCCTCAATGTTGGCCAGGAGATTCTAACGCCACAATATCGTCATTGGCGAGGCTGTTCCGTCGACTGGAAGGCCCCTCATTTCGGGAGTCTGGGAAACTATTTGAGTACCCCCCGCAAAACTCACTGTTCGAGACATTGTTGAGGGGGAAGTCTAAGTGCCTCGACATTTTACCGCGTATCGAGGGATCCCCCGATGTCCAAGGGTCGAAACCTTTACCGAGGAAGTTATACCTTCAACTGGATAACTCCGCCAAAGATAACAAGAACCAATATCTCATGGCGTTTCTCTCCCTGCTGACTGCACGGGGTGTTTTCAAGGAAATTCAGGCTGGATTTCTACTAGTGGGTCATACGCACGAAGATATTGACGCTTATTTTAGCCATTTGTCGAAGGCATTAAAAAAGCCAGAATACGTTTGTTCTAGCGGATCTAATGAAGGCCTTCATGCAGTCCCAGGAGTTGTCATTCATGCCGGAGTTCATTCAAGAGGTTGCAGACTTCAAGTCTTTCATCAAAGGCTATCAAAGTAGTGGTGCAGCACGCCTTATTGGACTTGGAGAGATGCACCTTTTCAAGTTCTATGTGGACGATGATGGTTGGCCGGTTATGAGGTACAAGAAATCAGCCGTCGACCCACAATGGCTGCCCCTCAACAGACCCCCTATTCGATTGTGGAATGAAAACATGGATGGCGGCCCAAAACTTCCTCACGGCTCACCGAAGCTGGTTCCGTTCAAACCTATGTGGGGAAGTGAGGTTCCTAAATCTACTGGGAATCAGGTCAAGGCGAGAGAGACCGCAGCCAAAGCCACTGAGAACAAGAAATTCATGAAGTGCGGACTCCAAAAGTACATTGAGTACTGGAAAAATGGAATGGCAAAATGCGAGGGATTTGCAGCAGCTTTTGGGCCTTATGTTGACTACTGGACTCGTTTGTTGTCTGAGCTTGATAAGCCTTTGCCAGTGACAAATCCTCATTTGTTAGAAGGTTTCTAGCCAAGCCATGACTGGAGGGACGTATCCAACGGAGTACCGCGCCCAAGATTTTTATAATTTTTACTGGAGGATGTGACTCCTGAGGATGAGAAACCAGAAGCGTATTGTGGCCCAGCAAACCAAGCTCCGCAGAGTCCTTTCAATCCGTGGCGTGATATTCGGCCTGGCAGCTGGGTTCTTTTGAGACCTGAAGATCCACTCATTTGTCCTGTATGGCAGGGAAGAGCAGCGACTGCTGTATGCAGAGAGGAAGGCCATGTAAACCATGGGAAATTTTTGATTCAGTTTTGGGAACCTCGTAGCGCGAAAACAGACCTTGCATTGAAATACCGTAACTGTTGGTCTGCTAAGTGGGTAGTGGAGACGCGTGCTCCGGAGTAGGTCTTTGTTGGTGCAGCTTTGTTTCAAAATTGGTCAAAAATTAAGGACCCGTCTACTAGAACCATTCCTAAGAAAGCTATGGAGGCTGCTTTAGCAAACTTAGAGAGAGCTAACGTAGTTGATCCATGATCCTCTATGCCACTTAGGCACGACAGACGGTCATCCCTCGATGATTACATCTGAGTCACCTGTCTTCCTCATTCTCTATTAAAGAAATAAGAGTCATCACTGCTTGACCGTTTCTCATCCCCATGTAATATCATCCTTCCTCGTGTCAATGATGTTTGTTTCTGAGATTTGTGACACTTTAAGAACCAACACGATCATGACTGCGCAACGTGGAGACTGGTTGTGGAAGCAGATGGAGTAGTGGGAAACTGGAGGAAGGAAGTAGAAGCTTTCAGAACAAGGGGGGAAGGAGAAAAACTGCAGATTCATACGCCCTGTTCATTTGGTGTCGATAAACTTGAACTCGGGCGTTCTGTTCAGCAGCGACTTCGGCAGCAGCATCGCCAGCAACGCAAGTTCCCGAGTAGGTGAGAGCAATGCACACATGCAGGGGCCATGGCCAATCGACTTCAATTTTTAGTTGAAATTCTCTTCGTTGCGTTTTTTGTTGTGTTGCATATCGAGACTGTTGGGTTCTTGAGCAATTAGCAACACGAGTCATTGAGACGTTGTGTATCAGGTGAGATTAGCTGGTGTATTAGTTTGAGCAGATACGGTTGGCATGTAATTAGGTTTTGGTCCACTGGAGTTGTCGTTTTCCTAATACATATGGACATACAATGTCGACAGCGTGATCCCACTGTATGTTGTTGCATTTTTGTCTAACTTTTATCAGTGTTATCGTGACGAGTTGAGCGGGTTTCATTTGTTGAGGTAAAGACGCAGTTGATTGATGTGTACTCGAGACATTTGTTGGGAAACTTGTTAACGAATTGGTTGTTTGTTTGAGGGGTACTACTGATAACACATGTCGATCGAATACTTTTGTTGAGGTGGAAATTCGGCTAAGTGCTGCGATGAACTTGTAGAAAAATGGATTTAGTGTTTAGGGTTCAGGGTTTAGGGCTCTGGAGGTGGATTTACATTCATATACATCATGTGTTTCAGTTGAAGGGTTTGAGATAACATATCTTGTCATCAGTTTTTTAGTTTCTTTGAAGTGTGTTGTGGTTATTGGTTCTTTTGGATCTGGTTTTATGAACTTCATGTGGGTCTAGAATTTTCTAATATTTTTCTCTTGAATTTTTTTTCTACAGTTCCTAGGTATGGAACAAGATCTGACTCTCAAGAAGGGGAAGATGAATATTGAGGATGGTTCAACCTCCCAGAAGGAACCCGAGTTGGTCTTTAAAGGAGATTGCGAGCAACCAGAGCTTCCAGTCAGGAAAGATTCAGCAGCAAGGAGAGGAAATGAGTTTCAATTCATGAAAGATGCACCTGTGAAGCTGCCATGCCTACGACATTGGCTGAAGGATGTGGCCAAGTTTCAGGAGACAACAAAGTATGAAGTTCCTGAATTCGACAAAGTTTCGGGGATGGTTTCGGAAGGATGGGATGGAACTTGGAATGACATAGCTTTGAGGCAATTTGTGGCCGTTGCAAATGCAACTGGGGTGATGCACCCTCCAAGGAACAAGAAGAACCAACTCGAGTACATCAAGAATCAGGTCATTTCCATCAAGAACCACCTGGAAGAGACAATGGAGATAGAAGAGACAATGGAGACAGAGCCAGCTCCAGCTCCAACAGTGCCAGCTCCGACAATGGCAACTCCGAAAGTGACTGGATATTCTTTCGCCAAATATCAAGCCACCATCAACAAAATGGAAGAAAACCTCAACAAAATGGAAGAAAACCGCAAGGACCTGTAAGTGTGGTGGATGCCATACGAGGAGGATTTTACTTCTGATGTAGCGGATATGTTGTAGTCAAAGACTTCAGGTGCCATTGAGGCAGCTTTTGTAGTTCTATGTTTCAGCGGACACATAGGAGATTTTGTGTAAAAACATTCCTACTGTTCTCGTTCTCTGGACAATTCTGTTTAAGTACTTTCAAAGACTTTAGTTGCCATTGAGCCCGGTTCTGAATTTTGAATAGATGACATGAAGTACTCGTAATTGTAAATTCTCAATCTGTAATGGTGGTTGTATGAGCACGGTTACTTGAATTTGTTAAATAGGTTTGAATGTGTGAATATCGCAATGCACTGGATCGGCAGGACGTAATTGACCGATTGCAAAATTGAAATAAATTTATTCCTCAGAAAACACAAACTAACATCGCACAGAAAATAACGTCGCACACCAAAACTGTTTAAAGTTTTTTGATCGGAGATCCTATATGCTGTTTAGGTACGACATCGGGAGATCCCTCGATGATTACGTCTGAGTCACCTGACTTCCTCATTCTCTATTAAAGAACGCCCTCCTCATCACTGCCTGACCGTTACTCATCCCCGGAGGTACGACATCGGGAGATCCCTCGATGATTACGTCGGAGTCACCTGTCTTCCTCATTCTCTATTAAAGAACGCCCTCCTCGTCACTGCTTGACCGTTACTCATCCCCGAGAAACCCTAAACCCTTCCTCGTGTCAATGATGTTAGTTTCTGTATGAGTTTCATTTTTGCTTCACAGTATAATACGCCCCCTCATAAGCATAAGTTCCTTACCGTGACGATATAGTTGTTCCAACTTCAGTTTCCCTTCTGTTTCATCTTCTTCTGGTTCATTTGCCGTGATGAGGAGGGCGCGCGATAGTTTTAGGGTGTCAAGTTACCCGCCAGACGAGTGGGAGGTGGTTGTTTCCCCACAAGGAGTGGAGGATCTTCGTCCGTGGTTTATGGCGGTGGAACGCGCCCGTGGTTGCGGCGTAGCCATTCCCCCGTGGAACCGCATAGCACGCCTAATGCAGCCTGGTGTGGAGTGGGATTGGAGTATTGCACATGGTATAGAGCAACTGGAGATTATGAACGCTTCCAACATCAAGTTTCCCCTCACCTCCGGCAAGGGCTTCTCTATGGCTGATTCTAATGAGGAGGGGAGCGAGAACTTGGGGAGCCCACCACATGAGTGAGTAGGTGAAATGTTATCTCCTCGAAACCCTTAACCTTGCCCTTAGTTTGATGTTTTCATAGTAATAGATTACGTTTGCTGTATGTCTTGCGCAGAATTCCATTGCCTGATGCTGAGTTCGTGGTGAGTGTCAAGAGGATGAGTCCGTCCTTTAGACCTGCACATGTTGGTTTTAATCCCCAAACTTCATACCATCTGATCCTGTTTTTCTCTTTGCTTCTGAACTTGCAGGCATCTTCCACATGTTTAACTTCTTGCTGCTAATCAGCTCAGATATCGGAAGAGGACTTTAGCAAGTAGTTAGCAAGACTGTTATATCCTACGATGTTTGGTAACCATAGATGTAAAAATAGATCACTTTCATCTTTTTGTAACTCTTGTCGAAGGTGTCCCCCGTGTGGGTTATGAACTACTTTTTGAATGGAATGCCTTCAAAACAGAGTTGCTTTGAATAAAAAACAGAGTTTCATTTGATGCTTTCATATTTGTATATTTCGTATTCTAAGATTTCCATGGTTTGGAATAAATTTAGTAGTAGCAAATCTAGAATAGTTTCAAAACTGCTTCACAGTATAATATGTCGGTCATGTTTGATATTGGGGTATTGCGTGAAAAATACTTCCGAGGCCGCAAGCCTTGTATCTGATTGTATGTTTGCCATGTGATATCCATGGTTCTTCTCTGACATCGCGGGATCCCCCGATGAATGGTAGAGTACTTCCGAGCCCACATCTCTTCCGCTCTTCCGTTGGTCACTGTTGATGCAGTGGTGTATGCAACTTCGTCGTGGATCATGGATCCGACGTGTAGAATCATTCCCAAGATAGTCATGGAATCTGCGTTAGCAAATGTATAGGGAGACAATATTTTTGATCGGAGACCCTAGGTGCTGTTTAGGTACGACATCGGGAGATCCCACGACGAGTCCGTCTGAGTTAATTCTCTTCCTCAGTTAATTCTCTTCCTTCTGATTGGAGATAAGTTTTTTGATCGGAGATCCTATATGCCCCCATCTCTTCTATTCATTTCTATTACCGTAATCCCAATGTATGTATATCTCGGTCAAGTTGGGTGCTGGGGACAGGGTTGTTCATGGGACATAAGGACCGGTCCGTCCGTCCGGTCCGCTCGTCCGTCCGTTAAGGGTCAGGGGAGGTCCGTTTGACCAAGACTTACGGTTGACCATCCAAATGGTGAAATGGGAGTTACCTTGGCCACCTAGGATGCAACGCGTCTGACATGTCACCAAATATTCCACATATAGAGTTGACAAACGGGGGATGACATGGCTAAGAAGGAAGGGAACCAAAGCCTTGGGGAGCGGACGAGGGGGGGGGCGCGGGGGCAGCATCTGGGGGGGGGGGGGGGCGCGAAGCTTCGTATGGGGTGGGGGGGGGGGGGGGGCGGGGGGCGCAAGCTTCTAAGGGGGGGGGGGGGGGGGGGCGCAGAGCTTCTGGGGGGGGGGGGGGCGGGGCGCGAGTTGCTTCTGGAGGGACGGGGGGGCAAGTTTTAGGGGGGGGGGGCGCGAGACTCTTTAGGAGGGGGGGGGGCAAGTGCTTATGGAGGGGGGGGGGGGGGAGGGGGGGGCAGGCAAGGGGGGGGGGGGGGGGGCTTTTAGGGGGGAGGGGGGGGGCAGGGGGGGGAGGGGGGGCGGGCTGGAGGGGGGGGGGGGGGGGGGGGCAAGTGCTTCTAGGAGGGGCGGGCAAGTGCTTCTAGGAGGGGGGGGGCAAGTGCTTCTAGGAGGGGGGGGCAAGGTGCTTCTAGGAAGGGGGGGGGGGGGGGCGCGAGCTTCTAAGGAAGGGGGGGGCGCGTACTTCTGGGAGGGGGGGGGCGCAAGCGTCTTGGGAGGGGGGGGCGCAGCTTCTTAAGGGGGGCTATAGGGGGGCTAGAGCTTCTAGGA